>CM068373.1:44774542-45453292 GCA_034769895.1 Magicicada septendecula | reverse complement strand
TTTGTTAAAAAGTGATTCTGCTTATTTAATTTAATTGTACGTTAAAAATAATTATTTTATTTTTACTCCACTATCCTGTTGTACTCTTGATTTCATTAGATGTAGTTTAGAAATTGGATTTGGCTTGGAATTGGGAGCTGCCTAGATATGGTTTAATGGAACTGAAATACGATTGTAGAAGTGTTTGATTTTGAAAAATAAGACTTCATGCAACAACCTGTCAAATGCCTAATTTACATCTAAAGAATGCACCTAATTTATATAACTCTCACCTATTGCTTTATTAATGAATGACTTTTGTTGTTCGGTGAACCTGCTGCAACGTAGAATACGAACCGGTGAATAGGGATCCATTCTTCTGGTCTCAGATCGTTGTTGATTCCATGGAGAACAGGTTTCTCGTACAGGCCTGATTGGGACAGAACCGGCAACAAGTTTAGGGTCAGTTTACACAGGGAACGTGCCGACTACGTGACGAGTACTGAACGAATCGGACAGAAAATTCTTCAACGCTTTGTAGTGGGGCAATTTATACTGCCAACGTGACGAGTCCGAGCCTCGTACGACTCTCGGTATAGACTCATTGTTAATGATATTTTGCTGAAACACGTCAACCGCTCGGCTCGTTCACGGCACGCCCGCTTCCCGTGTGAATCACTTCAAAGAGCAGAGCTCGTGGTGTTTAGAGTGGGAAGGCTACTCTTTCCTTCTGTGAGTGTGTTTTAAAACAAAGTAATTTCCATTTTTACAATGAATGAGAGAAAGTTAATAGCATTAGTGAGACAAAACAATGTGTTATACAATCTGGAGGATCCAAAATTTTGATTCTTTATAAATTTTGAATTCTTTTTCTTTCTCTTTAGTAAGCCATGTAGGATGGACACTCCATCTTCTTCTGTTCTGCTTTTCTTTCATATTCCAATGTAACTCGTCAATTGAAAACGAAAAGGAAGCCGACATATTTTTACAAAATCGCTAACTATGTGTATTAAAAACACATAGAGAATAAACTCGGAACATCCTCGGAAGGTTTGTTGCCTGTATAAATGGTCACGCGCTCGACCCGTTCTCGTCATGTCGCCGACTCGTTCCCTGTATAAATTAACCCTTAATGGATAAAATGATGAAGTTTCTATCGGTTAGTTCAGCAGTGGAAATTATTAGTGAGGTTTGTAATTTTTTCCATCCAGTAGCCAATTTTTAATATTTCACGTTAACTGTAGTCTTACCACGTTAACAGGATCGTTTTTTTTTTTGGAGGGGGGAAGGTGTTTAAGCATTGTTTTTAGTAAATTGACCTGGTCCAGGTACTCTTTTGAGCGCTTTAAACATTTGACCACATATTTTTAATTTCTTTTAGAATAGAATATGCCAGCTTTTACATGATATAGGTTGATTTTACCTAATACAGATATCGGGTAGTGTTCGGCGTACATCTGCCGCTATTGTGTTTTTGCTCTCTGTTGCTTCTTAGCGCCTGAAGAAGTTTCCCGACGGTGAATCGAAACGTTACCGACGTAATGACGTTCAATAGCAACCGACCACGGCCTAACAGCCCGGTTTTTAGTCGTAATTTTTTTTTAATTTAGAATATACCAGCATTCGTTGCACTTCTGTAGGCCGTGATAGATTTTGTTCCCTTTCATTGTCGTAATAGTTCTTGTGCGAAGAAAATAAATCGGAAAATATTCTGCAAAGAACACAGATTTTTTGCTTTGCTGTTAGGGTCAAGGTCCCATTACTGGGTTTCTCTTTGCATTGCGGATTATTTGGGTTTTTCCTCCATTTAATAAATTTTCATATTAAATAATAACATTTATTAAAGTTAGTAACGAATTCCGTAAATGATATTCATTTAATTTGGTTTTTAGTTTAATATGAATCTGATTATATTTAGTCTAGTCAACTGAAAATTGAGTTCGGTGACTCATCGCTCTTGTTTCCCTTTTTTGCTTTTAACAGTTGCTTCATTTCAACGGGTATACTGCTTGTATATGTATCTTAGTACCTTCTGATGGTGTAGTAAATTGGCTGACCCCCGTTCCAGACAGCTTGTTGTTTCTTCACTTAATGTTTTTAAGCCTGAAGGTGTTTTTAATTGTTTACTCAAAGCTACTTTGCTGATCATTATACAGAGTAGGCCATATGTTGTCTGACACTAGCAGTTATTAAGTTCACCATTGACTAGAGTAGTACCTGCTTGACAATAACAACAGGGCTGTAAGGTTATTTGAACTTGGTGAATTATACGTTGTAAGAAGGGATTTTATAGATAGATTATTTTATGTGTTGATTTTGTAGAGTATTTAACCAGTGTTAATCTTTAATCTGCGTTAAAATTTTAATTAAATTATCCTGAATAGGAAGTTATCAACGGAAGAACGTGTTTTATAATGCAAAAGTGGTGACTACATGACAACAATTACCAAGTGGTGTGACTGAGTTATTTGTGCAGTGTTTTCCAAACACTGTACCTCCATCTCGACAAGCAATTTTTAAACTGACTAAAAGGTTTCCTCTGTAGCGGATCTTCCTCCAAGACCTTATGAAAATGTTATGGCTGTTGCGCAAAGTTTTGTTCAATCTCCGTCAAAACCAACAAGAAAAGCATTCAGCGAGCATGGTATACCAAAAACGAACCTTCGAAGGCTGCTGAAAACGTTAGGGATGAATCCATAACGACCTACTTTACTTCAAGGTCTCAATGAGGATGATCCCGATTGGCGTAAGGAATTCTGTAACTGGTACGTAATACGACAAGAAGCTGACAACTATTTTTACAAAATCATTCTGTGGGGCGATGAGGCAACTTATAAACTGAATGGAAGAGTGAATAGACACAATTGTGTCTCTTGGGACTCTGAAAATGCTCCTGGTGTGACTGCGTGGGCAGGAATTTTTGCTTGCGGTCTTATACGACCGTATTTCTTTGAAGAAACTTCTTCTTCTGATAGTTCCTATCCGTTGCGGATGTTGGACATCATACAGACTATTTTAAATTTCTGTATTGCTGCACGGAATAAGTCAGTTATATTCATGCCAAACCAGTTCCTTAAATTTCTCAGCCACGTTATTCTCGGTCCCCCAACTCCTCTCGTTCCAAGTACTTTTCCCTGTACTATGGACTGCAATAAGTAAAATCTCTGTTCATTTCTCATGAGAAATCCCAGATACTGAAGCTTTCTTATTTTCACTGTGTTAATAACTTCCCTTTCTTTCTTCATCTTTCTAAGAACTTCAACATTAGTTATATGTGCTGTCCATGAAATGCTCAGTATTCTACGGTAAAGCCACATTTCGGAAGATTCCAATTTTTTAGTCGTGGCTTCAGTCAAAGTCAAGATTCTACACCATAGAAGAGGACCGAGAATACGAAGCAGCGTAAAAGTCTCATCTTTGTGTTTGTTGTTAAATCGTGACTTTTGAATAAACTGCTCATTCTAGTGTACACTGCTGTAGCCTTTCCAATTCTGCCCTTTATTTCTTGAGAGTGGTCCCATTGTTCATTAACTGTAGTACCAAGATATCTAAATTTGCTTACACGTTCAGCTGGCCTTTGGTTTATATTAAGGGTGCAGTTTGTGAACTTGCTCTTAGATACAATCATTAGCTTCGTTTCATTGACACAGATGTCTAGAAAATACCTACGGCTGCTTTCTGTCACTCTATTCATTAGTTGTTGCAGCCCCTCTAAGCTATCTGCAAATATGACGGTATCATCCGCATAACGTATGTCACCGTTCAGAGAGATTCCCACATCACATTCAACTAAAGCTTCTCTAAAAGTACCTTCGGAGTAGATGTTGAATAAATACGGAGATAGTATACATCCTTGTCTTACTCCACGCAGAATCTGTATCTCTTCAGTGTTCTCTTTACCTACCCTAACAAGTGCAGATTGGTTCCAGTACAGTGTAGCTATTATCCTAGGTCTTTTCCATCTAATCCAATTGAAAAACTAATAATTTTAAAAATTATCTTGAAATTTGTATGAAGTGATGACTGAACTGGAAAACACTCCTGTATTTGTAAACCTGCAACCACTTCATGAAAAAATAATATGGCAACAAGATGGTTTACCTCCTGACTACGGAAACTTTGTGAGGGAGTTACAAAATGATACATTTAATGAATGGATTGGCAGGCGAGGTACCACTGAATGGCCTGCGCGTTCACCAAATCTCATTCCAATGGATTTATCTGTGTGGGTAATAATGAAAGAATATTTAAAAGAATCTATAACGTCTGATTTGACAAATTATCATCCGAGAACATTATTGACATTATGTGCTTATATACTAAAAATATCGGTATGGAGAACCATTCACGACTTCCATGTTCTAAGATTTATATCTAAAATCATTTTCGAAATGAAATATTTGCATAGGAACTTCTTCTTTCTACTTCTATCTTCAGCCTAAACCACAGTAGTATGGTCACTAACGTATACCACCTCATGTTAACGCACTCGATTTTCAATGATGATGGCAATCGATGGCGCTGCCGAAACAAGGTCTGGTTTTGCAGAAAACATTGAACCACGGCCAAACAGCCCGGGAAGGAATTTTAACGACAAACTACTTCTTTGTTGCCGATAACGTAGTACACATATAAAAATTATCCCCTCCCCCCTACAACTATCATTTTCATTTATAAAAATTACCCCCTCCCCCTCCAACTTCATTTTTCATTTATAGATATTTCATCTACTTTTCCTACAGTGGATTATTATGACCTTCTTTTAAGGATACTTTATTTATGAAAACTAAGTAAGCTACTTTACTCTTGTTAAAACATAAAACGTTGCCGGTAAACTACTCCTTTCCCTTAACCGATCTTTACCAAAATCTATAGACCTTCAGTCCTCTACAACTCAGGCACATATGCAAAAAATTATTTGATTCTGTTTGAATTTGTGGCAGTTATCGTTCGAAATAGAAAAATTCTACACACAGACACACACAGAAACACTTTTCAAAAAATGAGGGTAAAATGAAAATGAGACACTTTTCTTCATGTTCTGAGGGTAGAACAATAATAATCAGCCCTTATCTCGAACACGACTTTTATTGCCATCACCATACTTCTATTTCCTTATGGAACATGGAGGTAAAAACGTAATTTGTGCATTAAAAATGAAGGACACTTCGAAAACCTAATATAGCTGGGCTGAATCCATGTTATGTTATTTTACTGACAGCTATCCATTTGAAATAATCTTGTAATTGATAAATAAATACTTTAACACTTAAAAATGCATTTTTGTTAAGTGACTTATGACCCACTCTGTACGTTCTTGCATCCTGTTGGTCTTGGAATTTTGTATATTTGGTGAAGGTAAACTGCACCCTTAATATAAAACATAGGCCAGTTGAATGTATATGCAAATTTACATATCTTGATACTATAGTCAATGAACAATGGGACCACTCGCAAGGAATAAAGAGCAGAATTGAAAAGGCAAGAGGAGTGTACTTGGAAAAAAGAACAACATGAAAAAATACTTGGAAAGAGAGGAGTATTTCCAAGTATTGGAATAATATGTATTTCCGGCTACAAAATTCAAACGGAAACCGCGGTGTGTGTCAAAGAACACACTAATAACTTCACTACGTCGTTTGATATGTTTAATATATGTTGATCAAATTCTTATGTGTTCTGTTAGCCACTATTTTCTGTAGGACCAGGTTAAACGTAATTACTATCTTTGCAAATCGTTTGAGTAAGGACCTCATTTTGTACACGACTTCAGTTTAAATTTATTAATAATGAACTTAACTCGAATCTATTGTAGCGGATTATATTGTTCAAAATAATTGTAGGATATGTCAACAAATGTCTGTCAATAAAGGTGTCAGACAAGGGTGCAGTACATTACCTACTCTTTTTAACATTTGTATTGACGATCCGGTAAGGAAATGGGAACATCTGGTGAACCCTGGTATTAAGTTATCACGAGACAGATATTTGAATGTGCTGTTGTTTGCAGACGACTTGCTTATACTTCAAAATACGGAATCTCATTTGCAAAAATATGTTATTTTGGCTTCAGCAGATTTAGAAACAAGCAATAGAACATGAAAATATCCACTTTAAAAACAAAAGTAATGGCAATTCCAGCCAATAAGAACAAAACTAATGATTAATGATCAAATTATAGAACAAGTGAGCCATTTTAATTATTTGGGAAATCATATTGGCTATGATAGAAATTACGATATTGATGTTAAGTTAGGTACGTTCCAAACGATCTGTGGGACAATAAACCATCTTTTTAGAAACAAGGTGTGACGATTTTTAAAAAAAGTTTAAATCGCACAAATAAAAAAGTTTTTGCTTTCTAACAAGTAAGAGTATTATCCACCCTTACCTGTACCTAGATTCCTGCATCAACTTGAAATTGTCCCGTACCAACACGCAAAGAACGGTGTTATTTAGCTAATAATAATAATAATTACGTTAATTATTTAAAATACGACTAAATAAATAAGGAAATTCCTAATTCATAATAAAAGTAACATAAAGTATTACAATTTAATTAATGAATAATTAATACTAAATAAAAGTACGAACTATTTTCTCAGTGCGTAAAACCGCGCCAGCTTACTGACCCCTCGCCGCTAAACTATGCACACATTCGCTAGTGAAACTTGGACATGTAAAGATGTCAGTTTTGTGTTGTCCACATACACGTAGGTGTATGCCGTTAAAAAGATTATATCCAGTTTGTGGTGATATCGTTTTGAAAAATGTAGCGTGGAAATAATAAAAAAAAATATATAATGTAGTGTGTGAAGAAAAAAAAAAGAAAGGAAAACTTAGCCGACACATCTCTTAAAAAATAAAACTGTAAGTGGTAAGATGTGTTACTTACCAGACTTTAGTACTGCAAAATAAGAACTGTAATTAAGGTGTAACATGTGAACAACTAACTCCAGAAGTGGAAAACTCAAACTACAACAGTATGAACTTCTAGTAAAAAAAAATCGATCGTCGAGACTACCAGATACAATCAACCTAATGGAGCATCAAGAGGAACCATGTATTGCACCCTACAAGACGACAGAAGATGACCATCATGGACCCAACAACAACCTCATGTTAAATTCAGGTGATATCCAAACATAATATTTGTAAAAATTTGTTTCAACAAGAGAAGTAATAAAAGAACAGTAAAGAATTTTTGGTAATTTAAAGAATAAATTATAAGATTTGTAATTTCTGTAATGAAGTAGTAGTAACATCACGATATCTAAATGTAAGGTAATTCTATAATTTACAACCAACATGATTCTTCAAATAATTTGGTTAAAGTTGTGATAAATTAAAACATAACAAAGTTGAGACCCGGATCCGAGGTACTTAAAACAATATCTACATGAATACTTTTGAGATAAAAGGAATAAGACATTTAATATTTTAAAGCATTAAATGCAGAATGTACTAGAGTAATTCTTTTAAAAGCAAAGTAAACCATGAGATTTGAATATAATAATAAAGAGATGTTTTTGCTGACACCTAGCGAGTGAATAAATTTATGCAATCCTTGACTCATTCCTATGTAATAATGTGTTATAATTTGTTAGTAAGTAAGGTTTACTAACAACGGCAGCTAGTTTAATTAACAGGTAACGAATTAAACTAGTTTTCGACTTTTGTGGTGTCTTAACAAGGGAGACGTCACAAAGGTACGCCGAGATACAAAATTAAATTTCTACAAAGTTATGGAGGTCCTGTACTGTCCTGTGGGTTTGGATTATGGAGAACAACCAAAAAACAAGACAGTAAATTACAGGACTTGGAAATGGCGTTCTTACGAGTAGTTAAAAGGTTTCTAAAGTTGATCGTATAAAGATTGTGGCCATAAGAGAAGAGTTAAAAGTTTTTAACTTGACTAAAAAATTAAAAGATTTCAAACAACGGTGGGAAGGTCACTTAAAAAGAATGAAATATTTTATACTGGCCAAACAAGACTGGAAGTACAAACCTATAGGACACAGGTGTGTTGGTAGACCCAGGAAAAGATGGTTGTAGGATCTTTGAAGGCGGAACAGGCAGCACCTTGCCTATGCCGTCTTGTAAAGATGATGATGATTCGAATCTCAATCCATATACAGCACAAAAAACGGTTACCATATAATCGTACAAGAACATATAAAATCACAGCATAAACACAATAAACGACAGAGTAGAGAAAATCTCTACTGTGTTACCATTGTATACGGTGTTCCAAGAACAATTTAAACGATAAATACAATTTAGTGGTTAAGTCTAACTTTTGCTAAACTTGTGACGCTACCACTAATATTCACAATTCCACGAGCGCTTTCAAGCCTCTCGGCTCATCTTCAGATCGAAACAACAACCTGGTTAAAAACCTTTCCGTTTATATATCTTTCCTACACCCGGAAGCGTCAACTTAACATAGCAAGTAAACACCCTTGTTACGCCTCAACGAACACAACAAACAAACAAACCGCCGTGTTACCACCCCTTGTCTCAGTACTTTCCCATTCCTGACTAGTTACTTTTCAATAGTCTTGTACTTTTTCACCAAGTATCATACTGCTACCAAATTTTTATACTATATTTATATCTTACTTAATATATACTAAAACTTATGTTCTAATCTGTATTAATCTGTTTTAATAATATATTTAAAAATGAAGATATGTTTTACAAGGGTAAAACCTGCTATGTTAAGTTGACGCTTCCGGGTGTAGGAAAGATTTATAAACGGGGAAGGTTTTTAACCAGGTTGTTGTTTCCATCTGAAGATGAGCCGAGAGGCTTGAAAGCGCTCATGGAATTGTAAGTGAGTATTAGTGGTAGCAACACAAGTTTAGCAAAAGTCAAGAAAAATTATAGCTAGATTTTTAGTTCTTCTAAAGCCTTGATCTCGTTTGTGGTAAAGAAAGTTAAATTTAAAACCTTTTATTTGCAAACAGAATCTGACATAGGCAAACGTGTGCAATATCACTTACAGGTTGGAACATGATCGCTTTAATAACCGCCATTTTGTTAATAGTTTTTGACCTTGCAGAAGCAGTGATGGTTCTGACATAACCGGTATGAGTCTCATCCTTTTTACAGTACATGACCTATCTAGTGATAATATTAACCGGATTCATGATAACTGATACATGTGGTCGAAAACATTGTAGATGTGGAACAATGGAAAACGAATTGAAACGGATATTAGGATTGTGTAAAATTGCAGTATCAATTATTAAGGCGTCTTGCAAAAATAAATTGCCAATTCGAACAAAACTATTTTAATTTGATACGCTAATTCGATACTAAAAAAAGTCGTCATATCTTTCTAAATCGATAATTAATTACACGAAATTGCCACAACACACTAATAGTCACAAATATTTGCAACACTTAACGAGGGACTTTTAGTAATAACAACATGAATAATAATAATAACAATGATGATAATGATAGTAGTGATCGTACGGATTGTGTTGGCTTCAAGTACATCTGTGAAAGTCGAAGTGGGGAAGAGGTCCGTTGAAATAAATGTATTTAAGCCGAGGAATCACCGATCAGTCGCTGTAAGCTGTACAACAGGGAACATGAGGTGTCTGGTGAGTAAATTGCACAGTACAGCCTCTCGCTAGCTCCCACACACACACACACACACACGTAATAGGGTACAGAATGTCTTTCAATGAGTACAGTATGGATGACTATATACAGACAAATTGTTTTGTAAACAGATAAGCTAGGCTATTCTTAAACAAAAGTATAACGATCATAAATATACCGCTGTGTGTTGCGATTATAATATAGGGTGAACGTGCCTAATATCGCACCCGTTTTGTATTTTGCTCAGTGTTTTCGTTTTACTAAATAAAATTAAAAAAAATACAACTGGAAAATATTGGTAAAGTGTTAGGAACAGGTTAGTGTAATAAAAAATAATTTAATGTAAATAATTTTTTTTATTGAAACATAAACAATGTTAGGGCAATCTAAAATTTGGAAAGTTGTTATCCTAATATCGCACCCGGTGGGATATTACGCGTAGGAACATAATATTTTTTAAGGAGTAAGTTGTTACAAAAATTTTATAATCGTATAGGCCTACTACATTATTTGCTCGAGAGATGTTAAAGTTTTTTTTAAATAAAAGAATAATATTTCAAAGAGAAACCAGATTGTAAAATGATGCATTCTCTTGCTTTCGCAAAGCTGCCACAGCTCTGTCTGTTATAACGTTCATGAAACGGATTACTTCGAAGGTCTTCTTCTTCTTCTTCTTCTTCTTCTTCTTCTTCTTCTTCTTCTTCTTCTTCTTCTTCTTCTTCTTCTTCTTCTTCTTCTTCTTCTTCTTCTTCTTCTTCTTCACTTCAAAGATTAGGCTTGTTCCGTCTTCACAGGTACATTACTTCATTACTTTTCACATTACTTCGAAGGAAATCATTTATTATATTACTAAGGTTAGTAAATTGTATAATTATTAATAATAAAACGTTTAACAAGAATATATTTTTTATTCTTGTTATTTTTTATCATAATATATCTGATGGCTGAAACCTAGTGCTGGCCACACTGCCTTCCTTGTACGCCGTAGGGTTCGCATAAGGCAGCTTACCTTGCTTGACTCCTAAGCTGCTTCGGTGGTGCACATGGGAGCCAGTATTATTATATTATATCCGATGATGATAGTTATATTACTATCGAAACATTTGTAATTTACATAATAAAACATATTTTCTTGTTTAAAGTTTCTTAATATTAATAATAATATAAACACAAGAAAAATTTGAGCATGTATCAATAAATTGTATAAATATGTTCCACCAATATAATAGTAAGCACAAAATCATGAATGTTTTGAAACCGAAACTAAATAACGGGGTTGAAAGAATACGCAGATTAGTTTTTTTTTTTTTAGTATAAACAAGAAAAAACATATTAGCAAATAAAGCCCATAAATACGGTTTCTGTAACGCGTGTATACAAAGCTCCGAGTCTTTCTTTCTATTGTTTATTGCTATTGGTTACGAGGAAATTGTTCAATTTACCCGGTTCATGACTGGCCGCTTGCTGTGCAGTAATTGTCTTACGTCGTTACTCGTCGTCCGTTCTGCGCTGTTTATGTCTTCGTTTGACTTGTTCTAGCGAATGTAGTTCACTCGGTCCTTCACGTTGAACCGGTTACAACGGATCGTCTACGAGAGAAAATGTACCGTACTTTCTTCAACTCTTAGTGTTTCTGTGAAGTATATTTGTGATTTTATTAGTGCATCGGATACCATTTATCAGTGTTTCGGCCGACTTATATTGTTTCGTTTCTTGTAGGCCAATGGTTCCCAAAGTAAGGTCCGCGGACCCCTGGAGTTCCACGACAATGTTTCAGGGAATCCGCAGACATTTAAAAAAATTAGAATGTACTTTAATTTTCTCAGATTTTTTATGCTCTGAAATCTAAATTTTATAATCTTAAAAAATTAGTACAAAATTCCAGTATTTGGGGGGGGGTTCAAACTAATTGTAATTGTAAAAATAATTTCAAACTAATGGCTTTAATAATGTCTTTAAATCGTGTCGTGTAGCAGACCTGTCTGTCAGCTGAACTGGCTAGACCTCTCTCTTACACTACAAAAAGAAGATTCATTGGCAGAATTTACAACTGACAGTTCATTAAATTTACAGTTTTCGCAATTTCATCTAGCTGACTTCTGGTTATATGTAATGACTGACTATCCTGAACTCGCAAAAAAAGCTTTGAAGCGTTTCACTGTGTTTCCCTCTACTTATTTGTGTGAAACCCTATTTTCCCTGCTCACGTACTTGAAGTCAAAATTAAGAAATAAACTTGATGTCGAGAGTGACTTAATATTGAAATTATCAGACTTTAAACCCAATATTGTAGTGCTAATTTTCCAAAAGCAGCTTCATTGTTCGCAATAAACTATGTTTGATGTCATTAATTGTATAATTTTGCAGATTAAGAGAATTTTGATTTTAATAGATTTTAATTAAAATGTAAGAGTTTCTATCATATTTACTGTTTGTTTTATTTCAGAACTCAGACGGGGTCCGTGAATTTTTAAATTATTTGGGGAGGTGTACGCGGACTGAAAAGTTTGGGAACCACTATTGTAGGCCTTATTTACTGTTTACAGAAGGATCGCATTGAACGGAGAACACAGACTCCGCGATAAATTAGTGTTACCTTATACGCAATTCGGAGGCCACCTCCACAAAAGTACCCAAATTTTTTGTCGTCCTTGTCAGTCCTATATTCGGTAGGTTTTACTCGATAACGCCAATATAATTATCTTCTTCTTCTTCTTCTTCTTCTTCTTCTTCTTCTTCTTCTTCTTCTTCTTCTTCTTCTTCTTCTTCTTCTTCACTTCATGTTTTAGGCATTCTGCCTGTTACGGTTCCCACCTTTTACTTGGTTTACCTAAATTTCATCTTCCTTTGGCTTTGTATTTTCTGGCTTTTATTGGAATCCTGTATTGTTGCATTCTTTCTAAATGTTCTTGCCACTTGTTTCTATTAAATCCTATCTTTTCATTTAAGTTGAATACCTGAAGTTCTTGTCTAATCGTTTCATTTCTTATTTTGTCTATTCGACTACAGCCCTTAACTCGTCTTAAGAATCTCATTTCCTGTGCCTGAATTCGATTTGCTTGTGCCTTTGTCGTTACCCATGTTTCGCTGCCATAAATAAGTGCGGGGACAGCCATTGTTGTATAAAATTTCAACATTGTCTCTTTCCTTGCTTTATTTTTCAGGCATCGACTGATAGTTCCGCAAATACGGTTATAAGTACTAATTTTTTGGTCAATATCATTACTGTAATCGAAGGAAATATCACAACCTAGATATTTAAAATGTTTTTATTTGATCCAGTGTTCTATCGTTTAAGATGATTTTGGCTCTTATTGGCTCTTTTCCTGCGAATGCCATTATTTTTGTTTTAGGAATTGAAATTTTTAAATTGTGTCCTTCGCTAATTTGCTGCAATTTGTATATTCCCTTTTTCGATTCTTCTTCTTTTTTTCCCAATTAGTGTGAGGTCGTCAGCATATAAAATTACATTTAATATTGTGTCTTTGTCTAAATATATTCCCTCTTTATGTAATTCTTTCCAGTTTCGGATTATATCATCTATATAAATATGAAGTAACGTGGGTGATAAACTGCATTCTTGTCTTACTCCTATATATTAGTATATAATTCTCGAATTTATGAATACGGAAGTTGAGTTTATTTACTAGTGTGAAATCATAACGTGACCATAGTATACGAGCATTTAACTATAACATAAAGTAAGTACATGCACATAAATATATTATAATTACAAACAGAATTAACACTGTTGCACACCACTATATAGAAAAATTATTCCGACTAGCGCTTTCAAGCTTCACAGCTCATCATCAGATCGGAAATATATAATAATTGTAAGAACCGAGGCCATCAAGAAGAGAAACAGTTGATATACAGCAAAAATAAGTGGTCAATTAAAACGAAAAAAAAAAAAAGTACTTGCATAAGTAATTATAATTTGATAATGTATAATATCGTACTATAATACTGTGTGAAACGCATCGACTTAGTTATAAAGAAATTACGAATGTATGCACACGTAATTGTGAATGTCTTTGTGTGAACGTATAAGGTATTAAACATAACTATGTTTGTAACAATGTGTCAAAGTTAAACGTAGCATAGGTCATACGCCTCCACAGATGTGCGAGTATGTAAGGCCTGTAGAATAAATCTAGAGCTCTAAACTCATCATAAGAATATACTATTTTAAAGAAATATTAATGAATGGAAATAATAACTAATCTAAAGTAATGTATTTTGTTGAGTTTTCTTGGTGTTTTAAATTAAATTTTACACTCACACACACACACACACACACACACACACACACACACACACACACACACACACACACACACACACACACACACACACACACACACACACACACACACACTCACCCACAAACACAAAACGGACTGAGCGTAACGCTTGAGTAGCAACTTCATCATCATCTTGTTCACGACACGCCACAGACGAGGTGCTGCCTGTTCCGCCATCAAAGATCCTCCAGCCACATCTACCTAGGTCTACCCACCCACACCTGTGTCCTATGTTTGTATTTCCACACTTGTTTGGCCAGACTGGAAGCTGACATTCTTTCTAGGAATTCTTTTCACCGTTGTTTGCAATCTTTTAATTTTTCATTCAAGTTATAAACTTGCAACTCTTCTCTTGTTGCCTCATTCTTTATACGGTCAAATTTATAACACCTTTTAACTGTTCTTAAGATTCCAAGGGCTTTATATTACTGCCATGTTTCTTGGTTGCTGTCCATAATTTACACCCATAGGACAAAACAGGGACTCCCATAACTTTTTAGAACTTTAGAGAAGTAAGTTTATAAAGCGAAATAGTAGCTCACTATCAGGAAGTGAAAAATCTATAAGCGTATGGATATGATTTGATAGTATCTAACAATAGCATTAAATAATGTATACGGTCTTTTGCGTATACACCATATAAACGTAAGTTTATTAACCATTTTTACTACATTTAAAACTCTTAGTACAATGTTGTCATACGTATCTATTATAATTTGAAACATACGGGTATACTGTCATGAAAATTCAATTTTTTTCTCCTTTGTAATCGTCATCATCATCTAAAGGCTATGCCTTGTCGACTTAGCCACGTCTCTCTCTCCATAATTGTCCTCTTTAAATCGCAGTACGATAGGAAGGTCATCTCCTTTCGCATATTTTTAAAGAACGCTGCTCTTGGTCGTCCTCCTGGTTTCCCCTCAGCACCATCCCTTAAATAATCTTACTTAACAACTGACTGTGTCGCAACACGTGACCTATCAATTTTGCCCTTCCCCTTCTAATCATTTTTAAAAGTGATCTATCATCGTTCACTTCTGCGAGGACTTGCTCACTACTTTTCGTATCCATCCGTCTTTGTAGTAATTGGATAAAAATACAGTGATATTTTCGATTCTGGTAACCCGTGGGCGACTTCATAAATATTTTTGTCAATTTCTCCCATAAAGGTCAGTCATAAAAATGCAACCAGTTGTTGGTAGTATCGTTTGCAAGATATTTTGTACTTTTGATTTAGAAACTTCTTAACACTTCGTTGGTTCATTTCTCTAAATATTTATTTGTTAGATAATTAGTTCTGTTATTAATAAAAATATTTCCCTAATATCTCAATAATTTATTATTTGTGATTCCGACCATGATCTTCTACTTATACAGCAGCGAAGAAACAACGATAGTATAACCTACACGATCAATATCAATGCCCAATGAAATGCTGAGTCATTGTTTACAGTAGTTCTCGGTGATCGGTTTCACACAGTGTATCTGAGAACGGGTGACAAATAATACACGGATACTGAGAAGCATTAATAATTACTAATAGGAAACAGATACGATTATCGTATTCTTTTCTTCCGTGTTACGTAATCAGTTAAATAGAAACTAATTTTAAAGACTCAACACTATACCACGTTAGCATGTACAAAAATACTTATCGAACAGAATTACACTGTTTCACACCACTACAGAAAAGTTATTCCGATTAACGCTTTCAAGCTTTACAGCTCATCATCAGATCGGAAATGTCTTGATGATGATGTCAAATCATTTCCGATCTGATGATGAGCTGTGAAGCTTGAAAGCGTTAATCGGAATAATTTATCCACAGTGGTGTGCAACAGTGTTAATTCTGTTTGTGATTATAACTACTAACACAACTTTTTTTCCTATTTGTATCGGCCATCTGAGGACCAAATGCCAATTTCAGTTTTTTATTTCTTGTTCTTTTTTTTCTCCAGTATTCTTTCACCTTTCCACTATGTCTCTTCTTCCTGTCTTCTTCCACTTTGAACCTGCGTTTTTCTCTCTTCTACCCTGGACTCCTTCCAATTTTAACACTTTTGCCCGAAAAAATTCTCTTTCAATTGCTTCTTTTCCGTTTATATTATTTTTAACACAAATTTATTAATTGAAGAAATAATTCTCAGACATGTAGGCCTCCAATTTTGCGAACACGTAAACCAGCCAGCGTTAGGGAGTTCGTGTCTTCAAATTTACTAGTACTTTTCTTCAGAGAGGGTCTTTTTTACCATCGTAATATTTTAAAAGTTCACGTTTTATTTAAAAATAACACCTGATTCTTCTAACAATAGTTGTTGTGCTGGCATACGTTCAATCGGTTGAAGGGTGTGTTCACGGGGACGATTGTGATGTCCATGACATGCTCAGTATTCTATGGTAGAGCCACATTTCGAAAGATTCCAATTTACACAATGTTTAGTCATTAAAAATCCCAGATACCTCTAATAATGTGTCACAAAGAGAGAAAAACAACAATTGTAAAAAAAAAATAATAAAATTCGTAAGAGCGTACGTTGTACACTAAAAAGTACATAAGAATTTATCATGCATTTCGATCTATTTAGCATATAGCCTTAAAGCACATCGAAAATGAAATTCTAGAATTTCGAAATAAAGCAGAAAAACTTTACTATATGACCGGGAATAGCTAATATTATATACGACTGGCCTGTATATATTGCCTTCTATACTCGCGTAAACAATACCAGGTCTACATGTAGGACCTACTATGATAATCTTCCATATTTTTTTAACATAAGTTGGTATGTGCTGTTTCTTTTCACTATAGCGACATGCCAGCCTTCTGAGTGCTACGTAATTACAGTAATATTTTCCTATCTAAAAATGTGGATTCTTTGTGTCAAAAATTGTCACATTTGAAACTTATGCAACTTAAATAACACTCATAAAGAAAATCATAGCTGCTTCCAAACATCGTATTGCCGTTCATAGACTGTTTAATAGATTAAACTGCTACCTTAGAATCCATTCATTTGCCCACTTAAACGATTTTATTTTTATAGTGAATATGATTTACTGTTAAATAAAATGGATTACAGTATGGCTGAAGAAAATACAAAAATTTGATATTTTTTCATCACCATGATCACCATATCACCACTCCAAGGACTAGGCATCGTTGGTATACCGAGATCTCTCTTCCCAGTAGGGTTGATATGTTTTCTATAAAATATTTTTCCTATTAAACAAACTACATTCAGTTTCATAAAAAAAATAAAGTTAAAAATCTCTTTAATCTTGCCTCTAGTGAAAACAGCAATTCAATAGTTAAACCACAATTCACAAATTCAAGAAAATAAAGTGAAAAGAAATATACTATTATACTGTAATTTTTAATCAAACAAGGTGCACTAAAAAACTTAAAATTTAATGAACTGTTATAATATTACAAGAAAGTTGGAAATTATTTTACTGAAAAAATTTGTGTTAGCATATCTTTTAACGATCGGGTAATCATAAATAAAAAGACTATTTCCTTCAAACTGTAAGTGGGATATGTATTTAAATAATAATTTATGTTTCAACTATACGTGTTTTAAAGTTGAGACTCAGAAAAACTCTAGGTTGAAGTTATGTAATCAGTATAGAACATTGTTTTTTGAAGGCGTACGCTATTTGAAATCTATAAGTAAAGAACGTATCTCGTGCAGATATAGCAAAATATGCAGGCAATTAAAGTTTCAAAAATTAAATTAAAAATGTTAATTTAATTCTTCTTTTTTTAGGTACTCGCCTTTGTCTTTCTGGCACCGTATGCCCTAGGTGGCGGGCACGGTGGTGGTGGATATGGTGGCGGTGGCGGAGGTTATGGCGGTGGTGGCGGAGGCGGAGGACACGGAGGAGGAGGATTCGGTGGTGGTGGAGGAGGAGGCGGCTATGGAGCTGGAGTATCTTCGTTCCCAACATCACAGGGTGGCGCCGTCGGTTTCAAGGGCCCCCTGGCCAACCCCACTGTCCAACACGACGGACACATCGGTGACACTAAAGAGGTAGCCGCCGTTAGGGCTCTCCACTTCTCCGCGTTGGCTCATGCTGGAGGCGGTGGTTACGGCGGAGGTGGTGGTCATGGCGGTGGTGGTGGTGGCTATGGAGGAGGCTACGGAGGCGGCGATGGTGGCGATGGTGGCTACGGATATTGGTATGACGGCGGCTTCGAGGGAGCAAGACACGGAATCTTCAGCCACGGGGTAGGAACTCACGATTCTTACCACGGGGAACATGGCTGGGCAGGTCTTTACGCTGGAGCTGCCTCAACTGGAGGAGGTGGATACGGAGGTGGTTTTGGAGGTGGATACGGAGGCGGTCATGGAGGTGGTGGGGGTGGTGGATACGGAGGTGGTCATGGAGGCGGTGGCGGTGGTGGATTCGGAGGTGGTCATGGAGGCGGTGGCGGTGGTGGATTCGGAGGTGGTCATGGAGGCGGTGGCGGTGGCGGATACGGTGGCGGACACGGAGGCGGTGCAGGCGCTCTCGGAGGTGACGGCCACGCATTCGGTGGAGGATACTCTTACCACGGACCTCTCGCCGAACCTGTTGTACTCAAGTCTGGATATCTGGCTGACACAAAGGTCGTTGCAGCCGCTAAAAACGCTCACCTTGGGGCTCTGTCAATCGCATCTTCCCATGGAGGTGGCAAAGGTCGCTGAACATTGAACACTCAGAACCTGTAAATGTACCAAATGTTTTATAATATTGTAAATAAACGTCAATTGCTTTTTTAGAAAACATATTTTTTAATAAAGTAACTACCCCAAGAGAATTAACAATTACAAATGTTCTTTCTGTTAAATATGGTAACTTGGCATATGTTTTTAATACTTTGCGAAACATGTTTTTACAAATCCTTTTTGTAAAAAGACAGTGTGCAGGATTGTGTTTCAGAGTGTGCAGGATTTCATGATTCGGCAGGGTAGTTAGTTCTGTACTTTTTCTCCAGCAATTACGAGATTCGTTAAATTATTATTCGTCGAAAGAGGGGAAGAGGTATTAGTAGAGAAGGTATGTTGAAATTTGAACACCTAACTAAAAGAAGTAGAAAAACGTTTGCAGATAAAGGCTATGTTATTGGTTTCTCAGCCTTTTACTGCCGGGGTCAATTTTGTTAAAATTTGTTTGGCAACTATTCGGGCTATGTTAAAAAGGCCGTGTTAGTTACTTTATAAGTATACTGGCATGTTAGACGCTACTACATAAAAAAATGTATTGTGGAAAGCCAACGATTAGGCGACAATAATTCTTTGAGCATTTGAAAATAGGCTTTCGAAAAAACGGACAAGAAGACCTAGGAGAAGTTCCTAGAACGTTGACTCCAAAAAAGAGTGACAGAGAAATAATTAGCGAGAAATTATTGTCATGGCCGACCAACACGACCAAAGAACTTTCACAAAAAGAAAATACATTTCACTTATAAGATCCTATTTTTGAAAATTGTTAATTGTCAGAACACATTATTTTGTGGTAAATTGTCTACTAGGAAATTAAACATAAATAATCTATATACATTATGACAGCAGAGAAATAACAAATAAAAAGTTGTGATTGACATAACCTTTAAAAAAAAGTGCTTATAGTAAAACGAACCTATCTTAATTCTAAAACACCTTTCATGTAATTTTGCTACATTATTTTATAAAGAAGCATTTTGCAGTTTAGAAAATGTTTATAATTTTCTTGTAGTTCTCTTCATGCTTATTGTTTGGTGCGTAAATACGGCTACCTATGTTTGCAAGAAAATGCTTAACAAAGTTCAGCGAGTTTGGTTATTATCACAGAAAAGACAATTTTCATAGTTTATCTTCTTTTTCTTCTTCTATCCGGGACTAGGCGAGTCACCTGTTCCGGTCCCAAAGGAATACTTCCACTTCGTTGCCATAGAGATTTGTATTGCCAAACTTCCTTAGACAACATGCGATCTGTCATCCTTTTTTCTCTGCAATATGATCTTCTGTATAATAAAAGTGTTCAACTCTATACGAATGTCTACAGTTTATTTTTCACTGAATTATTAAAGTACGCCTGATTAATAAATCAGTGAACTATCAATCTCCTCATCGGAGTCGGGGTCGCCGGATGAATTTGGAGCAAACTGTCACTTCAAACGCTCTGCCAGAAACTCAGATGTATCTCCTCCGGCTTGGCAAGCGAATGACCCTCGTTCCGTCGATAACCCGGAGGGGAGGACGGCGCCCCTTCCTGGTTAATGCGGAAGGTATCCTGTAAACGGAGGCGTCGTCCGGTGGGTTGTCTGCCAAGCGGGCAACCGCGAACTGAATCATGACATAACTTGCCTGCCGCCCGATTGAAACTGGTTTTATCGGGAAGATTTCGCGTTCGTTGCCACCGTCTCCGAAGTGTGTTCTTCTCTAGCGTGAGGAGAAGGATTTTTCAGGGATCTGGTTGTCGGGCGTGAGACTGGGGGTGACTGTCTCGTCGTCAGAGTCGAGGGAAACCGCATCGGGAAGCTTTAGACAGAAATCAGGCCGTAACGATTCCACTTGACTATCCGACGAGCTCCTCTCCCAGTCGTGTGTCAGATAGCCATGTGCACCTCGACGAGTCAAGATCGGAAGACACCTCGATCTGGAAAGTAACACAATTGACAAATGCAATGTCTATTAAGTTAGGTCGTTCACCTCGAACGCGAGTACAGTGAATAGATTGTCCAGGTCCTAGGCTCGAAGGTGATAGTCGTAAAGGTACCTGTGAAGCACCTTCCCGTATGGCGTAGCCAAGCGACTACCAAGAGTCGCGATGTTTACAGTTCAGGTCACCCGCAAGGATAAAATTCCCGTGAGCTCTGAAAGGAATATCCAGGTCGACGTCTAGAATTGCATCGCCTGGTGGTTTGTAAGCCGAAACCAATAGGACGCCTCCAAGAACTCCGGGAAGCGGTGCCCTCGATATTTCGGGGTGGAGGAAAGACTAAGCGGTGATGACCAATATAATTCTTAGCCAGAACAGGATTAACGCCGACGTCTAGAATTGCATTGCCAGTTGGTTTGTAAGCCGAAATCAAGAGGACGCCTTCGAGAACTCCGGAGAGTTCTACGGGTTTGGCCTTGATATTTTGGCGAGAAGGCAAGACTAGACGAAGATGACCGATACATCTTCCGTACATCTTAACCAGAACAGGGTTAACTCTGGAACAGGCGGCAGCAGCAAAGCTGCGGTTTGGTTTTACGCGCTTCGGGGCGGGGCGCTCGCCCTGGAAAATCTCAGAGAGATTGGTTTTGGTTTTGGTTTGCCCGGTCACCTTAGCGTCACAGACCTGTTTGAGTGCGTCGTGCTGGAATACCTGGTCTGTGGAGCCGCCTGAGCAGGAAAGCTTTCCTTCTGCTTCTTGATCTTGTTGCGGAGAGTTTAGTAAACCGTGGTTGGGGGGGGGGGATTCTGACCCCTCCGGAACGGGCTCAGCGACTGCAGTTTCTGCTTTTCGTCCATAGGAACGAGATTCGGTTCGGGGGGGGGAGCGAAGACATCGTAGCATGCTCCTGGGGAGCTGATGGGGACGACGCCGATGGTATACTGTATATCTGGCCAGTGTAGTTGTAAAGTCGGCACGCTCAGGCACCAATCGAGGCGATCCTACATGTCTGATACAGGCGACTTCGTTGCGGCAAGAGCCAGAGCCGTGGACAAAGTATTGGCAGCTGAGGCACTACGCGACCTGACCAGCTTGCCGCCTGCGTTTCACTTTAATTTTAAGGTCGTCCAGGCTGTTCAGGCCAAGCAGTCTGTCCGCCTGCTCTCCGTTCAGCAGAATACCCCTGAAATTGGTAACTTACGCGTGGGTCCTTGGGCAGTTAAAGACGTATGCATTAGATACCCGAGTTGGGCAGTTGTTTTAAAGTTGTATGACAGTTTTTGTCCATATGAATGCGTGATTTTGTCAAGTTGATGTGATGGTTGTAAATATACTATATTTATGAATAAAACAAACGCGTCTTTCTAATTAAAGATTGTGCACATTTACTGAAATGAAATTCGGATGTTGAGAAAGAAACAGGCAAACTATCAGAATTTATGCTGTGTACAGCGAAATTACTTTTTTTCACACTCAAAGTTTATACGGCGATTGCAGGTAAAGAAGGACACTGTTGGGAGAGAACAGGAAAAATCAAACAGAAAAATTGTGTATCAACCAATGATTGAAAGTGGTGTAAAGATGAGGAAAAGCATACTAAAGGCAAACCTGCTCTAGTTCAGAACTTTTCATATAATTTGGGCACAAAAATGTGAGGGAAAGAGACTTGCCAATTTCACGTTCATTGCTTCAGGCGGTAGCTTAGTAAATTCCAAACGAATCGCTAGTGAAGGTAACGGTTTTATGGCCAGTTAGATATAGACCAAAAGTAAACATTTAAAGAGCTAAAACCACACTATGGATAAAAAGAGATAATTGTATTTCCCACTGAATAAAATGTCCAATAATTCATTATGAGGTTCACAATTACTGTGTGTGAAAGTACTTGGTGCTAGTGTGATAGTTGCTTTTATAATTTATTTGTTTATTACATAACTTAAAATCAATATGTAAAACAATTATTTTATTTGCAGTACATGTAAACATGTACCTCTGACGGTATGTATATACGTACAGGTCCCACACCCATGTCGCGCGCGCGCGCGGGCGGAGTACTGTTTGTGACAGTGCGCAACGACACGCCTTCTTAGATCTTACGAAAACTCAGCCAAGCATAACTAAATCATTAATCCTAAGCCTTTTACTAAAACCTAACAGTCTAACATACTTATACCTTAGAAAAACATAAAATTTTATTATAATGTAAATTTTGAATCTTGTCTTCCAGTCCATACTGACTATATGCTCTTCGATTTTAAATTAAGCAAAATACTCTCAAACAAACAAAAATCCCAGGAATGCAATATATTATGTTTTTCAATAATTGAAATCCTAATAATATTAATATTACATTCGTAGACTGACAGATGTGTTTAAATAACCAATAAAACGATATTTAGCGGCACAATAGATGGGCAAAGAACGACAGTAAGACCTAGGAGAAGGTGGCTACAGGTTACAGAAATTGATTTTAAAGAAGATGGGCATCGGAGATTGGAGGCGCAGGCTGGAGGATCTAGGTGTTTAGAGGCGACTAGTCGGGGAGGCCAAGGCTCATCGTTGGCTGTAGGCGCCAGAAGAATTAATGAAAAATGAATAAAACGATATTAACTAATCAGAAATATTGATTATAAATTACGATATTGTTAACTATAGCTTTGTAAAATTTTTTCAGTACGGCTGCTCCATAGATTGTCTTTTCATCCAAAACAGAAATTCCGAATTAATGTCTAGTATTTTGTTCAGTAATATTAATTTTATTTAACTTATTATTAATAATAAATAAACTTTTAACAACAATAATTTTATTTTATAAATTACATATGTTTCGATAGTAATCCAACTATCATCAGATACAAATTAATAAATTTAAATATTGTAAATCAATTTTATTTGACTGCACATATATACTTTACACAATATTTAATAGTCTCCATTAATAAACTATTTTGCAATAGAGTGTCAATTTGTGTCCTCCCATGCTTTATGGCTTCCCTAGCGTGTAAATTATTAAAATTTCAATAAAGGTTTTCATACTTATACGTCTGTACGTATTCTCGTTATGATCTCGAATATCATTACTACCACAATTTTAGTGCGGTTTAAACTTTTTGTACACTGACATGTTCATAATTAGTTTTCAAACATTTATAATTCAGCTTGGTCTTAAAAAATTATCCTTTCATGACCCCCATTCGAATTTAGTATAACGCGAAGCTAATTCAAATTTTCACGTTGGCAATAATACTAATTGCTAATTTGATTTTGTGTCTTTTGTCTGGCAGTTACTTCATTTACACATATATTATTTGAGAAATTTCTTTTACCTAAATATTTTGTTTTTATTTACACATTCTTCTATTTTTATACTTACTACTCTATTTTTCAGTATCTTACATAGATATCATATACACTTTATACTTAACATTTTTTTTACCTGTGTAATAGAGGTGTGCTAAATCAGCATTTAAAAATAACAGGTACGAACGAAACCGTTCCAAAAAAAAACACGTACAAAGGCCTGTTATTATATACGTATTAGACATATACATTTATTATATAACTAGCTGGATACCCGTGCTTCACTACGGTGATTATCAGGAAAAACAAATAGAATATAAAATCAGAAAATAGAAACAGGTTATTTGTGAAGCTTAGATACCGGTATTTTGAAACTAAGAGAAACTATTTAAGCTATTTAAGCGCGATAAATTTGAAGATGATCAAGCTTGAAGATGATCAATTTGATCAATCAACTATTAAAGCTTGAAAATTAATGAGTGATTAAAAATGACACAGTATTATTTAGTTAGAGAGAGTAAGCTAAGTTTCTGTTAGAGATTAAGACAGTCCCTTATTGTAAGTATAACAACAATAAAATAGATGGGATTAAGCCCTTTCATCCCACCACCACCCCTGGTTTTTTGGCCAACGTAGCCAGGCTAATAACTTGCTTAGCATATACTTTCAGTTGCTACCTCAGATTAAGTGCTCAGGACCTCCCTGTAAACAACATTCCTGGTTTTGCTCTGTGGCTGGATGATGACCAGGCTGTCAGGTGAACTGACTCTGGAGAACGCCACGTACAACTGGCCATGGGAGAAACAGTCACTCCTCAGATCCACATCAGCCACTATCAAACTCTGCCCCTGTGCCTTATTGATGGTCATGGCGTAGCACACCTTAACGGGAAAATGGAGACGTTTGAACTGAAAGTGGTAGTCTGATGGGCTCAGAGGAATTCGGGGGATTATGACGCTTTCTTGTGAAAATCGTGGCTTCAATGACATGTTTGTGCAGAAAAACCTGGTGCCATTGCACAATTTCAGAGGATTTAGATTGAGCAACAGCATGATTGGGGTGCCAACCTTGAGGTAGAGGACGTGAGGTGGTACTCCTGGTGGGTCAAGAGTATGCAAGAACTCCACAGGGTAATGTGCAGCATTTTCGACCTCCACCACCGAGTCCACAGACTCATATCTCATATGCTCAGTCGGGAGCTTCTCCAACAGAAAGTTGTTGATGCTGTTGGCTGAGTTGTTGGTTGGAGTGAGAATAGCTCTTTCCCTCAGCCATGAAGTGAAATCCTGTCTGGCCTGATGAATGTTGGGGTATATTCTGTCACTGAAGCTGATCAGATCTCCCGCAACATCGCAAAGGTTACCAGGAATATTTATTCTTCGCCACTCTTCCAAAATCTTGCCATCGCCAATATCAAGCACTAAGTTAGGAAACTCCTCTGCCCTCAAGTCACGTTGGAGGTGGACACGCATGTTAACTCTACAGGACAGGACTTTGTCATTACGCCATAAGAGAGTGACTTGAGACAGGCCTTGACTTCATCTGCACGTGTTCCCTGTGGTACAACAGGCAAGGTCTGTCTGAAGTCACCAGCCAAAAGCACCGTAAGTCCACCCATAAGACGGTTGCGGCCCCTAATGTTCTGGACCGTCCTGTTCAGAGTCTCAATACCTCCCTTGTGGGCCATGGTACACTCATCCCACACAATAACTTTGGCTTCTCGAAGCACCTAAGCCATGTCACTCTGCTCAGAGATGTTACAAAGTGCAAACTCAGAATGATTCAGGTTGAGAGGTAACTTGAAGGCAGAGTGAGCCGTCCTGCCTCCATCGATCAATGTAGCTGCAATACCTGTGGAAGCAACGGCAACGGCGATGTTCCTTTCGCCACTATTTGTGACTAACAACAGGTTGATCAAGAACGTTTTGACAGTGGCACCAGGCGCTTCAAGAAAGAACAACTGCCCAGAATCAGAAGCAATGATGTGCATGATTTCATCGTAGGCTTTCATATGTTCTTGATTTAATTTTGGAACATTCACAGCAACTGTTTCGGATAGCTGAACGGTATCATAAGACGGTTCCCTCAGGTGTTCACTGTTGGCGACAAGGCTGCTTGCTCTCGTGAAGGTGGTGGGAAAAAGTACTGCAGGAAGGATACAACTAAAAAAATCGGCATTATCAGTGTTACGGTTTTCGCATTTTTTCGCGGATAGGCGTTAAAGCTTTCAAAACACTTTCTTAGTGAGCACCCAGAAGCCAAGAGGAATACATGTGCCGAACTTAGAACTCAAAATAAACCCTCAACGCCACATAGCAAGGAATAGAGGACAGGTTGAACTGTGTCACAATTATTTTCACGCCTCCTCGTGGTTATAGGTTAGATGAAAAAAATAGTGTTTAGTAACTCCCCAAAAGCCTAAAGCAAAGTAAAAAAATAAACATTAGACTTCCAGGAAGCGTACAGTTGAAAAAAGCTGCATTATCGGTGTCACGGTTGTTAGTGGTTTTTCGCGTTTTTTCACGGTTAGGCGTTAAAGTTTTCAAAACCCTTTCTTAGCGAACATCTAGAAGCCAAGAGATATTTCTAGAAGCCAATACGTGCCGAATTTCAAGTTTGTAGGCTTTATAGTTATGGAGATTTCGTGATGAGTGAGTGTATGAATAAGTGAGTTGTTGTTCGCTTTTGTATATATAGATTTGTTATAAGAAATCAATTGAAAAAAAAAAGTATTAACAGTGTTACTTTGCACTGTGACTTTATTAAGCTGTTACTGTTTAAAAGAAAATAAGAAAAGATAATTTATAGGCCTATCTCCATTTGGGAATACTAATTTAAATTTTCACTAGGATAGTTAAACAAACTGGCATAGGCTAGATTTAATATTAAATTATTGATTCCATTTTGGTTAGACAAATCAGTTGCGAAACTCAGGCAATGAAATTTAGAGTGCACATAATAGCACAACAAATAATCACAAAAACATTTACGTGAGGTGTGCAGTGAAGTTAAAATCATCTCCGAAATCACATTAACAAAAAAGTAATGTATGACCTATCAGCCACTCTGTAGGTTATAACACAATATAATTCGCTTTTTAAAAATTTACCAAGTTGGTTACTAGTACAATATATAATTTTTTATTATAATCTGTATTATATTTATGCATAACACACGAGAATGAATGTAACATGGGTATGATTTTTTTCTTTTATTAAAAACAGTTTCGTCTCTTTGGCATAGTTATTCTGAACCACGCTGTTTTGCTTCGTTCGTATGGAAATCGGCACGTGCGCAGAATGAAGTATTCAACATCGAAAAGTGGCTTTGTACTCGTGTAATCGTAATACTCGTTTACCTGTTTATTCGTTAGTTGCGTAAGGGGTTTCCCGCGACTCGGAACCGCGAGGCCGCGAGTAATCGGAACGAGTATTTCGACTTTTCAGTAATCGTTGAATCGGAACAGGTATTTCATCTTTTCAGTCACTGTTATATCCGTTCCACAAAAATATCTTTGCAAAATACCTGCTACAGGTATATCGGCCCACCTCCACTGTGTAACCTAAAAACTCAGAGTGTGTGTTTATGTATCGTATTTCTATTCATTGTATTGTGCTTACGTTGTAACAAGTTGTTGTATTATATGTCTTTCTACTTTAGCCATTATTATTTATTAATTTAATTAGGGAAAATTTATAAAATTACAAATTTGTGAAAATGTTATAATTCTGTGTTCTCGCTTTCATATCAGTAACTGTAGTTACTCGATAATCATGTTGACATTGAACTTGGCTAACGTTTTAGGTTACCTTGAAGCATTGTTGAACACTTTATCACATAAAGTTTCATCAAGACAAATTTTTGTCTTTTTTAATAGTATTTTAGTGTATACTCTGAGGTCATAACTATTTTAGAAATATGGTTTTTGAAGTGAAGAAAACTCAATTGTAACTCTTATCAATGATAGGGTAATAAAATTCGTAGATAATTACCATGCAGGCCTTTGCTAAATTATACAAAGTTTTTCAGAAAATTCGTATATCTGTTTGTTCCATCAATCATGTGACTTGGGCTTAGCCAATCAGAATACACTAAATTCAGTAAGATTCATTCGTTGTAGAGTTAGGATGGTGACAGTTCTGCTTTAGCATTTGCAAGAGGAAGTTGTGCCCGGTGAAGAGAGTTGTTCTCTTACGAACATAGAAATATCATATATAAAATAAACCTTGGTAATTCTTAACGAAGTTTTGCGTTAAGAAACGAGTGGGTAAAATAGTTAGATAAAAATTATAATATAGTATAGTGCTGTATCGTGTTAGTTTAAGATATCCGCTTAGGGAATTTAAAGACACTTCAAGATATCGTGGAAGGTGTCATTAAACGCACTGCATTAATTAATACCCATGTTAACCCTGAGATTAAGAAAATATAAAGTATAAATTAATAATAACCTGTACGAGTGAAATTTATAATCATTGTGAGTGAACAATTTATGAAGAAACTAATTAATGTTAGCAGTCAAACATAATAATGACGAGACTCAGTGAAATATCGCCGCTGGAGCCACCTGCCGTAGACGAGGACAACACGACGAAGAGGACGCCAGGACGAAGAGGACACCAGGAAGGAGTGACGCTGTAGAAGAGGACGGCGAGACGAAGAGGACGCCAGGACTAAGAGGACACCAGGAAGGAGTGACGCTGAAGAAGAGGACGCCAGGACGGGAGCGACGAGAGGAGAGGAGGACGTTGCAGCAACCAAGTAAAATCGATTTATATTATCGAACAATACAAACAATTATTTCGATTATCAATACATGAAAATTTATAATACAATATACATATTTTAAATCTATATTTGTGTGTATAATAAATAACTTTTCATCTCCTCCATATTGACGTGTTTGTAAATTTCACACACTAACCATATCCTTATTAGTATAATCAAATTTGAACCGTTGCAATATATATTCAATCACTTTCTGCTACAGTTCGTTTCTTGATATATAGCCTATATATTGCGACAGTACAAATAAGTGATGTACTGAGCATGAAATAAAAAAATTTAAATTTACTTAATAAACTGTAAATAATTAATAATATATTAGAAATAAGCATGTTATGGATTGCAAGCTTGACTCAGACAAAAATATGAACAGGTGTTTCGACCTGAATCAACGTGCACACACACACACAAATGTAACTGAAAGTGTGTACACCAGTATTTTGCTAGTGTGTGTGAACGCAGGTCTCTGCAGGCAAGTTTGCCACCCCAGTATGAATAATTGCACAATGACGGTTTTTCCGTAATTATTCATAAACTAGAATTAAGAATTAAAATCCAAAAGCACCATAAAATGTAAATAAATTTAATAAATACTGTGTACGAAAACCACGCGAAAGTGACACGCCGTACAAGTGCAATAGTGAAATAACTGTGTACAAATCAAAAGGGTTAAGTTGCAATGTCCAAAATTACAATGAACATGTGTTGTAAAATTAGTTATAAGATAAGTATAAAAAAATACTTACAGGACTCTGCAATTCGCAGAAAAATAAAAAATAGTGAATTTGACAAAGAGTGGGGGAACTGACGCCAAAGACAGTTTCTAACATGTCGATTTTGTATCACTGAAGGGTGTCGACCAAGACATGGGTATAAATAGGACACGCAAGCTTCAGTGGTTCTCTTTCTTGAATCATCCACAATGCAGCGGGAGCTTATGCCCGTCAGCACGGCATATTTATTAATATTTTTATAAACAGTTTAAATTGCCAGTTATGTACAAGTACGTAACCAAGCTATAAGACAAACATTGTAATTAATAACAGCACTACTGAAGAAGTTCCATAGCGATACGACGCTGGACAAGAGAAGAAGTTCTATAGCGATACGACGCTGGACAAGAGAAGAAGTTCCATAGCGATACGACGCTGGACAAGAGAAGCAGTTCCATAGCGATACGACGCTGGACAAGAGGAGAGGACGAGAGAGTGAGAGACAGCCGACGCTGGACAAGAGGAGAAGAGAGACAGCCGACGCTGGAGGCGAGACGAAGATGAACACCGATGGAACAAAAATGATCGAGTATGATTGACGACAATAAGGTGATAGACAACTTATTCATATCTTAATCATACACAGTATACAAAGACAGTTAAAGACATTAATATTTTATTTAAAAATAAGAGTCATATTTCTTGTATAGTAGAGTTAAAAATCATAGATGTTTTAGAAATACGATTAACGTAACAAGAGCTCAAATTAATATGATATAAAATGATTACAAAGAATATAAATAAAAACAATTAGTATTTGAGAAAACAGTACTGAGAAGTAATAACTATTAATCTTTTGAGTACGTACCATATATAGAAAAAAGATTTAAAAATTGATTTTGAAACATATTAATAGACTGAGTAGTCTAAAAATGAGATTTTTCTTTTATATACTATTTAGTAGCATAGAATGTTTAGTTAGTAAGGATGTATATATCTTAAGCCTTACGGCATTATAACAAATAATAACTAATGTTTTTTAAATCGAAGTCAGTGCCATGTGCACATATTTTTTTATAGTATCAAATAAATTTTAATTACCGTTTCAAGTTCCGTAGAGTTCTTATTGCAGATACACCTGACCCCCTATTTATGTATATGTAACGTTGTTTAAATTTGGTGCTCCAAGATCGAGGGACTCCACAAATTTAAATTAAATTAAATTTGCCAAATTGTCACGTTATATAAATTTGTCGCCCTGGATGTGAGGCATGAGATGCCTAAATTTACGTACAAAAATTTGTACACATACCATATAATATTATGCAACTTTTGCAAGGTTGTAATGTTGAAATATATATATATATATATATATATATATATATATATATATTTATTTACTTAAAATTTATACGATGAGAGCACGGGAACTCTCGAAACATGTTCCAAATAAGGAAAAATAACATCTTGAGGCAATATAAATATATATATATATATCTGTTTCATAATTTATTAAAAAGGAAAAAGGAAAAGAGGCTTTTAGATCGTGATGCAACGGCGCACGATATTTAGTAACCAGTGGCTTTTAATTTTCATAAATTTCCCTCCCTCAAACTGTATGTGTCTTTCTTCCTTTCTGTTAACTCCGAATAAAATATATAGGGAGACAAAGACGGGGGGGGGGGAATAAAGAAAGATGGACAGAGATAGACAGATAACATCCCCCCCTGACACACACACGCACACTAGGCAGCACCTTTCCTATGCCGTGTTGTGAATATGATGATGAATACTTTGAGAGAAACAACAAAATAAATCACAACGTTACGCTTTTCAACCGAAACAGATTTTTGTCGGAGGCCGAATGGAGAACTAGCGTCTGTGTACTTCAGAAAGTAAATAATCCAAGACCAAAACGAAATAATGTTATATTCAAGAAATTTTGTTTAACAAATACAGACTATAAGTTGTGTAGGTAAAATGAAAGTACATGTAGTGAGTAAGTTCAAAACCCACGCAAAGGCGTTAATGGAACGACGTAACGAAAGGAATGGTTGGGTGGACGCCCATAGTTACATCAGGCAGGATGCGAAAATGAATACTTGTAATAATATAGAAAATAATAACAACGACAACATAAGTAATTATTTTAATGCCTATATTGCATACACTTTTATTATGCTTTCTACGAACCGAGGCGTATGAAATCAGTAAGTAAAGAATTGACAAGGAAACATGCTTAAAATGATAAGGGAAACGCTGAACAAATTTTATATTCATAAGTTTTGTTTTAAAATAAACACAGTACTTGGACACAGACAAGAATGTATAAAAAGGGAAAAAATATTACAAAATTTTACTATTTCATCTTATTGGCTCTTTGCCTTGAAATGCCATTACCTTTGTTTTTATTATGGAGAATAAACAAAACGAAAATAATGATTTGTGATCGAATTCTACAACAGGTGAGCCACTTTAATTATTTGGGAAATAATATTAGCTAAGATAGGAATTATGATATTGATGTTAGGTTAGGTAAGTTCCAGGCAATGGGACAATCAACCGTATTTTTAGAAAATACGGTTGTATAAAATAAAATAAAATAAACAAAAATTCCTCCTTGGTCCATCACTCTACCTAGGTTATCACAGTAACATGAAAAACACACTATTTAATATAATCAAAGAGTACTAGGAACAGTACCAAGTGTCATATTATACCTTGTGACAGAATGAACGTTAGTGTTCAAATTCATTAAATTCTGCGTGCGGTATTAAGAAAGCGCTGAGTTTATATTGTTATATGTGTTAACATTAGTTGGCAGCCCCTAGCAGTGTAAAGGTGTCACCCTTTATTAAGAAAGCGCTGAGTTTATATTGTTATACGTGTTAACATTAGTTGGCAGCCCCTAGCAGTGTAAAGGTGCGTCACCCTTACCCTATTAAGTCGCCACCACCACCCTTTCTGCTTTTCGTCACCTCCCTATTACTACTATAACAATTGTAGTAGTAGTTCTATTCAAGAAAAGGGGTGGACAAAGTTTTCTGCGCACGTGGTCGGCATGCACGGGCCAGTGTGAGCACGTGTATGAGAGTCATGTGGAAACATCACGATTGGTTTGATAATAACAAAATTCATTGTAGGCTACACACAAACACTGTCCGACATATATATAAATATCAAATCATATGGGAAACAGTGACGTAACTATGAGGGGAGGATACAAAATAAAAGTTGTACAAAGTTATGGCAGTCCATGTACTGTTCTATGGGTGTGAATTATGGACAACAGCCAAGAAACAAGACAGTAAAATGCAGAGAGATAAAAGGCGTTCTAAACTTGACCATATACGGAATGATTGCTATGCCGACTTGTGGAGATGATGATGATGATGATATACTATAGGCCTAAAGATATATTGTACTTCATATATGATTTAAGAAATTTTACAGAATTCAAAGTTATTTTCAATTAGGGTGCTATGTTCTGATTAATGATTTTACAGGGTTTTTTTTATGCCCTAAAGAAAACAATAAAAATGTACATAATTGAAACATTGTTTAGAAGGAGACAGTTATTGACTAATTTGATTTTCCTTTTGTTGATCTATATCGTTTTTTTAATCCGAAAAAGGGATTTGATAATGTAGATCGTCAAAAGTTATGGAATATTGTAGATAGAATAGGATATCCATAGCATTTAATAAATTCAATTAAGATCCTATTAAGATCCTACATCTGTAGTCCTGGGTCTGAATGGTAGGCTTTCAGGTAACATTCCAATAAAGAAGGGTGTTAGGGAGGGACGTTGTGTTTCCCCAACCTTCTTTAATCTATACATTGACGACATGTTGAGTGCATGGGAATCCAGAGTGACTTCGGGAATATAGCTTAACAAATCAATTTGTATGGGTTTCCTGCTATACGCGGATGACATAGTTCTTATTAAAGAAAATGAGGATGATTTACAAAGAGGTATGTTTCAATTACAAGAAGTAGTAAGAGGGTACTCACTGACAATTTCAGTAAGAAAGACCAAAACCATGGCCTTTAAAGGTAAATATCCAGTGAGGACTAAGATGTTTATAAACAACATCACTTTAGATCAAGTTAGCCGTTTCAAATATTTGGGCTGTGCAGTAAGCTATGAATCTGAATATGATATAAGAGAGAAGATAAATAAATTTAGGAATATTTGTGGTATGATTCACAGAAACCTTAGAAATAAAACAAAATACAGCAGAAGGATTAAATTTTATAAGACAAATTGCAATACCCACATTGACATATGCGAGTGACAAGAAAGAAATGTGGCAAGATTCAGAGTGCTGAAATGCAGTTTCTTCGAAATACTTTAAATTATACATTGAAAGATAGAATAAGGAATGAGGATATCAGAGCAGAACTCGAATTAAAGGACATAAATGACATTATTTCAATTTAAAGAAGACAATGGTTGGATCATCTGCAAAGGGTGACACAGGATCGATTGCCGGAAGCTGCACTGAACTATAAAGCCATTTGTAGAAGAGTCGTGGGTCGTCCGAGGATGAGGTGGGTCCCGGAACAGGTTTATATACCCTAATCCTTGAAGATAAAAACAAGAAGAAGAAGCAAAAGAAGAAGATGAAGAAGAAGGTTTTCGTATATTTCATATTTCAAACGGATACGAAAAATGGTGTTAGTAAAATTTAATTTAAAACAAATTTAAGTTTAAATAAGATTTAATCTGTTTGTATATTTAGAAAAGGAGTTACTAGGCGCATATTAGTGTACACAGTAGAAAAAAAAAGAAAATATCCTAAAAATTAAGAGATTAACAAAGTGCTTGAACTTTTTTCGTAATTTTAGGGGGGGGATCCGGTCACGCTCGTTCTCTCCCGTAAATACGCCCCTGAATGTACTGGGTGTTACTTTCCCATTAAGGTTTCGTACATTACGACCCTGTACCCATTACCCATAAATTGAAAATGAATTACACAGTTGTTGTTTACAGATAAATAAAAAAAAAACATACGCTTAGTTTTGCTTTCATTAATTGTTTTTAAAAGAAAAGTTGGCATAGGTATTATTTACTTATAGAAAATATATAGGCTGCGTATTGAACCGCAAAAATTCTTGGCATTTAACATCGGTTTTTAATGGTAATAATATAGTTGCACGTTATAAGCAGACTTCAAGAACGCATGTGAAAGTCATATCAGTCAAAGTGGGGAAGGTCCGGTCAAATAAACGTATTTAAAAGCAAGGTTCGATTATCAGTCGGAGTGAGCAGCACAGCTGGGAACAAACATGAAGTGCCTGGTAAGTGTTACCAAACACATGAACACTAATTCACTAACACGCACGCACACTACTGTACTTGTACTTACGTTAGTGGTACATTAGCAGTGCGGCCGGTTAATACTAGTCAATGCTTACGCGGTCGTAAGAAATACTTTCGCGCACTAAAGTCATAAAATACTTACTGCAGGTATAAAATGTTTTGATACTCTCCAAATATCCGTACCCGCACTCATTTTCGATATTTCGATTATGCGATAATTGGCATCGATATATAGGGAATATCGCACATAATTTTACTTGGATAATAGATATCGTGAAAATTTATTTGTGTATGTTATAAAATAGTTTGTTGACCATTGCCGTCGTGTTCCATTGTCACATTATTTATGAAAAATGTTTCTAACAATAATATAACTCCGATGTGAGCTTCTGACCGCAAAAGTGCTCGTTGTTAGGTTAACGTGCAAACTAAAATTACACATGGAAACTAATATGCCTTTAAAATCATAATTGCTTTTTGTCAAATCCACATAAAAACTCGGAGTAAACTATACGTGCATCCCTTTTTATGGCAGAACTCGCTTTCGACTAACACTCGTTTTTTCACTCATATTCGGTTTTTGTGCAGATCACAGACAAAGCAACCAACTCGAAGGAAGGCGGGATGTTATATATGCTTCCATTTTTTTTGCACAAAGTTTTCTTCCAGTAAAGTTTTCAAAATTTTAATGAATAACATAAAAGTATGTTGACCACCTAACAAATAACAAATCTTGTTTTCATTTGTTAATACGTTGTTTCTTTTTGTTTCAACCTTACTATTGAGAAATAATTGAATTATTATTATTGTGCTATTGTATTATTGTATAATCGTACTATTTTCACTTTCTTCTGTTGTTGTTTTTGTGTTAAAAATGCGTTATGTTCTTTGCTTTTAATATTTCTCCCTTTCAAGCAGAATTTTTTTATGTGTGAACACATAAAACGTCATATTTTCCCAACCATGGCTTTTATTTCATTAAAAACTAAGCTAAAACCCAAAAATCATTTTTGCCTAACCTCACAAATGAAAACAACGAGTGTTTTTGCTTTACATTAAAAAATATAATAATTTATAATTAGTACATTTTTCCCCTTCACATCGCAGTATATCGATACAATTGCGTATTCAAAACATCGAAAATATAGTGCGGGCATGGATATTGGGACACTCCCAACAATTTTTACAAACTAGAATTCATAAGACTAAAGAGAAAGTTTTTGGCTTTTTATCTTAAACAGGAAATTGCCGCTTTAGCACACTGTCTTATAGATCATGGAAAAATATATCTATAATGAATTATACACGCGTGCCGACGCACACGTACACGTTCACATATAAACACAAACATACATACGCACATCGAGATGATTTTACGTACGCACTCACACAAAATATTCAAAAAATCTTAACCAGGAGTTTGATGCTTCAGCACACTGTCTTGTAGATCATAGAAACTATACCTACGTATAATCAATTACGCACACGTAACACGCGCGTTTGCTTGCACACACGCACATGGTAGATGATTTTACATACGCACAATACAAAAACATACATACACAAACCTAAAATATATATGGAAAATCTAATATATTTTTAAAATGTATGAACAGGTTAAATATAACTTTATATAAAAATTCCATCTGTTAATCTTCAAAATTAGTAATATTACTAGACAATTACAAACACTTAAGCGGAGTCGGTAGGTCCTATGCTGGCAAGGTTAAATTGTCCAAATTTAGATAGGTTTTTGTCTAAAACCTGATGAAATAGATTATTGAATGTTTTGTATGCGTTTTGCTTATACGATTAATGTCTACTGAAGCAAAAGTATTTAATTTTTTGTGCCCACAAAAAGATTTATATTTACTTTAATGTTATAAACTTTTTTTAAGGAAGATTAATAAACTTTCATTTTTACACCATCCAAAGTACGTATACACTTTAATTCTACAATTCTGGTTTAGTAAGTAGAGAAATGCGACTTGTATCAGCCTTGAAAATTTCAATATCATATGCACCATAATTTCTGAGGTATGTGTACCTAAGTGTTGAAAACAAGGTTTTTCAAAAACGCGTTTAAAGTATCTTTTTTTTCTGATAGTTGTTATCCGTTTCGGATGTTGGATATCATACAGACTACTTTAACTTTTCTGCACTGCTGCACGGAATAAGTCAGTTGTATTCATGCCAAACCAGGTTCCTTAAATTGCTCAGTCATGAAATTCTCGGTCGCTCAACTCCTCTCTTCCCAAGTACATTTCCCTGTAGTATGGACTGCAATAAGTAAATTCTCTGTTCATTTCTCATGAGATGTACCAGATACTGAAGCTTCCTTATCTTCACTGTGTTAATAACTTCCTTATCTTTCTACATTTTTCTACTTGAAGCTCCGGATGATTTTGTCTTGAACATAGTCATGATACTACTACTAGAGATATCTAAACGATCTTTAATGTAGTGGTTTCTCGATCCCTTCTGCATCCCAATGTCGTTGACTAATGACTAGTTCATCCGCCTTCGGGACCGATTTCTCAACCTCAGGACAATGAGGTGCCCTACCGCTTGCCAGTTCATCCATCCGAAGCTGCTGACTAGCAAGCGGGAGACTACTTATTCCGTTAGTCACTCGGTCGCCATTTCCTCGTCAGTTAAAACAGGGTAGACCATACAACCGAGGCTGTACTTGGAGAAGGTGATGTTGCCATTTGTACATGAGAGGCTACATATTGTGCTTCATATACCTTACACCCCGTTTAAAGTATACTAGTGAGAAATAACGCAAACTCAAACTCATCATCAGACACTATTATCAAGCACAAAAACAAAATATGCATGTAACCATATTGATGAATTTAGTGTTACCAGCATGAAGTACAAAATATCCCAGTATACACAGGGAAAACCACATCATTTTTAAGTTAACCGTTTATAAAATATGTACTGTTGAATGAAGTCGTGTACAAAATTGTAATGATTTTACTGTGCGCGGACCTACACTAGATTATTCATAAAGTGTGTTTCTGACTTTATTTGTAAACTAAGTTATATACCATTTTATTCAGAAATAAATTGAAATTTAAAAAAGAAGCATTTTAAAAAAAGTGCAGAACTTTTAATTCTTTGTTTTTAGACTCCACTTAACTTGAATCTTTAGGCGTAATATAATATTATGATAATATATGAGAAATTGTTATGACATTATTGTTAATCCACATTAAAATATACGGTACAATATATATATATACATATATATTCAATTTATTGCAGATTTGTGATCTGTTCGACTATACAATATATGATTACAATATACAAATCATCATCACAAAAGTGGATAAATTAAAAAAAAAGCAGTCGTAAACTTATTAGAGTAAAATAGGTTTAGTGAATTATAAGCAGGAAAAAACTTGCGTTTTGATCCTGTTGGCTGAAATAAATATGTAATGTACACAATACTGATTACAATAACTCCTTACGAACACTTAAAGTGGAAAACATAAACCTAATCTAAGTTGTTTGTGGCTTATTAAAAACGTCACTTTTTTCCTCGTTAACTACTTAAAAAGCAAAATAAAATAGTAACAATTGTAGAACCGTATGTACGAATTTGTGGCAAACTACAACCAAATATTGCATAATGTTTTTCAAAAAATTTACAAACCAAGCATCATTTTTCGATAAAAATGTGTTCGTACACATACAGCTGTGTACGTCAATGAAACACATTTCGATGGTTTTAAGCGTCTTAGTCTTAGACAAACGTTACATTTGATTAAACACAAATTGTGAAAACAAGTTGATTCATCTAAGGGTTCATAATAGTTGAATTTTACTGAAATAACACTGCCAGAAACCTCTCAATGATATGACCGGTGCATAGGAGTAATAACATTGTAAAAATGTTGAAATTACTGCACAGAATCCTGAAAATTTAATGATTTCGTAAACTGATGAATGTTTAATAAAATGTTATCTGTTCCGTATCTAGATACTTACCGTCTTTCTTCTAACACCGTATGTCCACGGCAGCGGACATGGTGGAGGATATGGAGGAGATTACGGAGGTGGTTACGGAGGAGGTTATGGAGCTGGAGTATCTTCCTTCCCAACGTCATACGGTGGAGCCGTTGGTTTTAAAGGACCTCTCGCCAACCCTCACGTTCAACACGACGGACACATCGGTGACACTAAGGAAGTAGCCGCCGTTAGGGCTCTCCACTTCTCCGCGGTGGCTCATGCCGGTGGTCACGGCGGTGGTGGCTACGGAGGAGGCTATGGAGGAGGCTACGGAGGCGGTGACGGTGGCCACGGACACTGGTACGACGGCGGCTACGAGGGAGCAAGTCACGGAATCTTCAGCCACGGCGAAGGAACTCACGATTCGTATCACGGCGAACACGGCTGGGCTGGACTGTACGCCGGAGCTAGTTCAACCGGTCACGATGGCTATGGAGGCGGTTATGGTGGCGGATATGGAGGCGGATACGGAGGTGGCTACGGCGGTGGTCACGGAGGCGGTTATGGAGGTGGCTATGGAAGCGGTTATGGTGGCGGATATGGAGGTGGATACGGTGGCGGACACGGAGGTGGAGCAGGAGCCCTTGGAGGTGATGGGCACGCATTCTCAGGTGGATACTCTTACCACGGACCTCTCGCCCAACCTGTTGTACTCAAGTCCGGATACCTGGCTGACACAAAAGCAGTGGCTGCTGCTAAACACGCTCATCTTGGCGCCCTTGCTCTCGCATCCGCTCATGGCGGTTATGGTCACTGACCATTTAACACTCAGACTCTCTTTCTATAAATGTACCAAATATTTTTTATATTGTAAATATACGTTTATTGATTTTTTCAGTAAGTAAATATTGTTTTCAATTTATTGTTATACCTAACGGTGTTTTAAAAACTTCTGGCAATCAGGACAAATACAATTCATCAATGCTATCCTCAACAAATTTATTAAAATAATGGTATAAAATGAACACGTATCATCAGACATTTTGTTTGCAGTTCTTTAATCGTAAACATAGCAAAAAATATTTACAGTTGTCATGTCATTAGTTTTCAATCTATTTCATATTTAGAATTCATAATTAATTATCATAACGTCAGTTCAAGAAAAAATTACAGTTTGTAGCTAGTAAAAATTAGATTACCTCTAAATATATTGCAACGTTACAAGTATTTCAGAAATTCACTCAAATACATTACCATGTACTCAACGCAACTATGAAGTGTATTACACCGGCCAGGTCGCCGGATTTTTTTTTGTTATTCTCGTTGCGTCAAGTATATGTAGTTGCACAATAATTAAATAATTTTCAAAGAGGAGTGAAATGTTGTTGACATGAATTAAAACCAACCGTTTCAAAATAATCCTTCTACGATTTATTAATATTAATAGAAAATATGCAAATATTAAAAAATCCGAATCTTAGATAAATAAAAATATTTTCTTTTATAAGTTTACACAAATACAATGTAACCTTCTATGCTGTTCATGACATATAAAATAAACAACCATATAATCTTACTAGCTAAACAGACATGTTAAACAAATTATATAAACAAAAATAATATTCAGTCTCAAGAATAAAATTAATTGTTGCTATAAACAAAATAAAATATATTACATTTACTTCCAACCTATTATTTATTTCTATTGACACACCCAAATTTTAACTTATAACAGAAGATTAGTATTTAAAAATGTTCTTGTTAAATTAAATTATTTACTTTAACTACCATTTAAATTTCTGTAAAATTATTATATTTAAAACTTTAAGTCTTTACTGTTCACATATAAGTTTCTTTTTTAGAATTCTTGTCACAAACAAAAATATAATTGTTTATTCATCACCTGCGACGTTACCGTTGCGTGTGTGCGTGTGTGTGTGTGTGTGTGTGTGTGTGTGTCCTGAATCCTGAGAATTTGATGATGATGCTGTGTTCTCTGTCTCTATTGTTTGTTGCTTGTGATGGTTCAGAGTTCCTCCATAAGTCTTGGTGTGTGTGGTAAAGATGTCGACCAGTCGGCAGACCGGCAGCGTGACGTTGTGTGAAGATTTCTTGAGTCTCTGAGACCGCCCCAAAATTGCCGGTGGTATTTATACAGGACGGCAATCTGACAAGTCCAGGACTGTTTTCTACCTGTTAGATATTGTCACTTCTTGCAAAGCGTCCTTTCAATTACAAATCACTTTTTGTTTCATTTTCGCGATTTCGTAAATATCCTCGTAGCACGAGCGATATCATCGTTTGCGTAATTTTTTCCTGGTGACTCACATATAACACACTTATTAATGACTATTTAATTACAGTAGTAATTAACAGTAAATTATCCGGCGTCTTTATTATTGCAAATTTCTGCAATACTTTTACATCCCTCTATTCGTTAAAAATTCCTTAATTTAATGTTGTGTTTATAATTGGGGTAAGTCTTTGTTCACAGGTTTAAAACGTATTAATTAGTTTATTTTTATCCGGTTAAAACCTGATTACAGAGAATTCGTACGCATCACCCTATCGTAGACTCTTGCCTGTCGTAGCTTGCGTTCACACACACAAACACCCAAGCGCTGTATTCACTCGCGGGGGCAGGTGTACGCTATCTGACAATTCTTATCCTGCGTAATATTGTTAAAAATTGTTCATCATATATTTTCTATGCTAAATATTTACAAACATACCGCCCTGGGCAAATATGAAAATATATGTATTGTTGCAATATAGAAATAAGATGACTTCAGGGCAAGTCTGTTGTTATGTGCGGAAGAGTCACATGTCTAGGACGTACGGATTCCCTGCACAAATCGATGTATTTTCATGAATATAGTGTGATCTTACTTAAATGTTAATTTCCGAAAAAATGGACATGTGGCCTTTCTGAATTTAGCGATTCAACTGTTCTCGACATCCAGTTTAAATAGTGAGATATTTAAGTTCAGCCTGGATTAGAAAGTAATATTTTCTTCGACGTATCTACAGCATTGTTGTTTAAAACGCGCACAGCTTGGAAAGCCATCGCCGGTCGTCCTTGTAACCTTCTACCTCGTTTGTTCACGACACTGATGTGTATTTCTTAAAAATGTAAAATACAGAGTTGAAATGATTTTAACAATGACCTGTTTACACCATTGTTACGGTTGTTAAACTCTATTGTCACTGTGTTGCAACATTTCGTATCGTTCACGTGTAACGCACATGTTTTTGGTATTTACTTTAAAAAAGTGTGAAAAATTTTCTTAAGGCTAGAGTTTTACCTCAAGGAGAATTCAGTAGTATAGTGGTATACTAAAATTTCTCTGTTCGTCAAGAAATGTAGCCTATTTCATCAGACGCTGTAATAATATCCTGCGACAACGCTCTGGTGGTTTCAGTCTGACAGTAGAACATTTTACACCGACCTTGGACCTGACCTCCAAGCTCAGCATTTGGAGCAGTCTCTCAGCACTACTTGTACATTTATGAACCACCGTGCACATTACGGATTTCAACGTAGTTTATATATCAGATTAACTTCTTCTTCTTCATCAGCACTACAGCCCAACGTGAGCCTTGTATACCAACACCAATCTTTTCATGTGAAAGTCTTCTGTCCATTGCTATCTAATCGTAACTCCTCACATTCTTCTGAGGTCTTCTAGCACATCATCCAACTGTCTTATTCTAGGTCAGCTCATCTTTCTGCTGTTATAGACTTTCGCTCTCAGGATTTTCTTTGGTATACGCTGATCATCCATCCGCTCTATGTGACCTAGCCATTATAATCGTTGAGTCTTTATGAACCTTACAGTGCCCTCATGATTCAACAGCTCGTCTATCTCCTTGGATATTTCTTATTCTACATTCGTCATCTTCTTTAAGCGGGTCGTAGACTGTCCTACAATGTTTACTTCAAACCTTCTCAGTTTTACTTGTTCTTTTTTGGTTAATGTCCATGTCTCCGCTTCCATAAGTAACTACTGGTCTGATAAGTGTCCTATATATATTTATTTTTGTGTTGCGACTAACGACTTTGCTTCTCAACAGTCTGCTGTTGGCATAATATGCCCTATTTCCTATTTGTATCCTGACATGTATCGTCATGTTTATGGCCCTTCATTATCTGTCCTGTTACCCAGGTATCTGAGCTTATTAAAGGCATAAAATGAATTATTCTCTATGCATAAGTTATACAGATTTATTCTCCTTTCTGATGCAGAAATCAGCATGTATTTAGTTTAGCTGATATTAACATTAAGTTCCACTCCAGCGAATTTTTGGGTCAGCTCCTTATATACCTCACCTAACCAGCTTTTCAAAAACTGACTAGATGTACACAGATAAAGAAGATAGTGATGATGTTCTTCATCATCATCATCATCATCATCATCATCATTATCGTCACGACAGCGTTACAGTCAACTTAAGTTATGGCCATTCTTTGAACCAATTTTGATTAGTGAAGACACATGGTAATGACGATTCCTACAAAACCTACATTCTGTTGGGATTTAATAACATATACGGAAAGGTAAATTTCTTAAACAAACAGTGAATATTGAAGCAAAATAAAACGTCTGTTGTCTACTTCAGTGGAACAGTTTCCGTTAGGCATAAAGACTAATAAATTATATTGATTAAATTATACACGTGGTAGTAATTTTAGAGAGCCTAATGTATCTAAATTAATTTGTCTATTTCCTATGTCATGTCCAAAAAGATAAAATAAATCTTTACTTAACAAGACGTACAGTCTTTTTATACATTTACAATTCTTATTTTTAGTAGTTACTGTCAGGTGATAAATGGTGAAAATTTTATTGAGATTTGATGAATTAACTAGACACGATTATACAATTTTTATGACGAAGTTTTGATAAAATTTATTGCTGTCTCCAAAGCTTATATATACATCTTCTTCTTCTTTTTCTTCTTCCGAACGTCAAGGTGTAGCTTACAGCCAGTTCCGCTGTACATTGATCAAAATATGGTCAATGTTATTCAATCTGATATTGTAGAATGACAAAAAGTGTGCCTAATACATCTAAGAACGACTTTCTCAGTTATATGTGAAATCTAAACTATACATCAAATAGAGCTAAAATTTTAGATGTTTTTTAGTAACATGTGTACATACATCACATGAAAACAGTTTTTTAACCGGGACACTTGTAGCAGTGGAAATTGCAAAAATTGCACGAAACTTTTGATGGAACCTCGTATATACGGAGTGAGACAATACCGCCAAGGGTTACTCCCCCCAGTGGTTATTACAAATGGAAAGAACAAATGTGTTTAATTCTCCAGTAAAAATTATAAGCCTATATGATTTTTCATAGCCCAATAAATGCAAGTGTGCAGTTTCAGTAGGCCGTTTACTTTAAATCAAGTTTCATCCATCCATACGTCTTACCCTGCGATATGCTAGTAACATATTCAAGGGGTATTTTCATTACTATGTTGTCTCAAATAAGGACTAGCCGGACGGATAAGCCGAAGGGACGGAGAGGTGTGTGACGTTCGAGGAAGCGGTGGAGTGACCAACTCTAGACTTTGCCTGTTTGAGACCGGAACAAAGCATCCTTGGTTTAATCCGTGCAAATGATGATGATGATGATGATGATGTGATAATTATTATTTTTTAAATATATTAAGACTGTGTTACCGAATTATCAACATTTACTGTGTAGTATAATTATGTCCTAATAATAGGAGAGTAATAACAGATATACATCCAATTATACTAATTATCCTTTTATAATTGTAATTCAATTGGTATAAAAGAAATCGTTTTGTATAAGGTTAGTGTATGTCAAGAAATTTTTTCTGCATACAAATATGTTACTAGGAATGGCAAGTGTAAATTACAATTGTATGCCTCTTCGTAGACTGAAGAAGAAGTTTGTGATTACGGTTGTGGGGAATACGCACCGTCTAAGGTAGGAAGCTGAGGACGGAAGAGTAAGTTCAGCCCAAGAACGCAAAGGGGACTTATATTTAAATTAGCAAGAAAAGCAGAAGAGCCACGAGGCAAATATTAATAACGATTATGGACACATACACACATACATGTCCGGCACTACCCGCCTCCAAATAGTTCGATCATGTGCCTTGGTCTTCCATGAGCCGACACCCATCCTAGTCAGGTCTTTTTCCACGTCGTCTTGCTATCGTTTTCTTGGCCTGCCTCGTTTTCTGTGCCCATCTGTTATCCTTTTGGAGAGTCGTTGGTTGTCCCTTCTTTCTACATGTCTTATCCATCTGATTCTTCTAGACTTTATAAATCGGACGATATTTCCCTGTTTTATAATGGAGTCTATTTCTTGATTAGATCTTATCCTCCATTCGCCATTACAACATACTGGTCCAAAGATTCTTCTAATAATTTTTCTTTCAAGAGTCCTCAGAGCTGGCTCATCAACTGCTCTTAATATCCAGGTTTTGGAACCGGATGTCACTACAAGCCGGATCATTGCTCTGAACTTTTTCACTTTAGTCTCTGGGCGAGAAGACTAGACTTTTATAATTTTACTAGGCCAAAGTAAGCTCTATTCCCCGCCATTATTCTCTTTGTTATTTAATTGAATACCTAGTTTTCACTATTAACATAAGCTCCAAGTTACGTAAACTCATTTACTCTTTCAAAAGAGTTAATCGTTGTGGTCAGGTTTATTGTGGTTCTCGTTGCCTGCAACGTGGACACGTTCATATATTATGAAAGTATCACTTTCATAAAATGATTATGGAAAGATATGATAAATGTTGGTTATTCTTCTGTTTGCAAAGACTAAGTTACGTCGACATCCTATAAGCCATTCTCGAAATAAGTTTCAAATCACACCTTCCGTGTCAAAAAAGAGTCAAACCTGCATAGAGGCTGCTAATAAAGACTCGGGTTCGTAGACAAGGTATACCGTGATGTAATGTGCCACGATCGATCATTGTCGCTAACATATCAGTGCAATTGGTTATACACATCGGATTTCTCTTAAATAGAAGTCAACTGTTACACATTTCTATTGTCTACACCACTCGCCTAAAATGGAAAAGTTGACACAGAACAATCATGGAAAACCACATGTGTCATTGACTCAACTGAATCATACAATTCTAACAGAACTTAATTTAAAAATTTATCTAATCTCGGAGAGTGTATTGTCACCAACTGACACTGTCAAGGAAAGATTATGTTTCCCTACAAACATGTGTAAAACGGACAGTAGGCTACTCACAACTTTACCATTTTAATTTAAATGAGAGGAATGACAATTGTTTGACATTGAAGGTAGATTTATCATACAATCACAACTGAAAATGGGAAGAGAAAGACTAGCATTACGTACGAATAACGGAAATAATTTGGATAAGAAGAAAAGTGAGTCTCAGTTTTCTTCTCCGGCTTAGGTAGATGCAGTTGGGTATCTAGAATTTGACCTTGAGGGGAGTCCGGGGTAGGGTTGTCATAAACCGGTCGGTTAAACCGAATAACCGGTTATTCTGAACGGTTTAACCGGTTATTTTTCCCGTAGGTTTTTAACCGGTTATTTTTTGTTACATCCAATAACCGATAAAAAAACCGGCTCTAAACAGAAAGCGGAAAAAAACGTATAGGTAATTTTAATTTAAAGTAAAAATAACCGGTTAAATCGTTCAAAATAACTGGTAGAGGTTACTGACTTCGATAAGTTATAATCGAGTTTACCACTTGGTGTAAATCGAGTATCAACTATCAAGATCAAGTAACAACTGGGGTGGGCGTGGTAGTGACTGTAACTAGTGATTCGTTTGATTCGCTAAATAGTGATTTCGTTCAATTTCGGACGGTTATTGGAGTTTTGAACAAGTAACCGGTTGTAACTGAAGGGAATAAAACGAAAATTAGCGGTTAACCGAAAGAAAAAACCGGCTTCGGTTATAATCGAGCGGTAATTGACATCTCTACTTCTTACCCGTCCACCTTTCCCTCTATGATACTTAGCTGCAGCCAGTTTCTACACAATGTATGGTCCAATCAAGATGTTTTCTCTTTCTTATTACTTTCGGCAGTTTTGTTTCTCCTGTCCTCGACTCTACTTCATCGTTTCTGACCCTACCAGGCCATTTCACTTTAATCATTCTTTGCCACAAACACATTTGAAGGCTCTGTATGTATCTTTCTTCTTTCTTTGAGATGGTTAACGTTTCACTGTCAAACAAAACCACAGTCCAAACAAATAAAACATTTAGCAAATCCCTTTACAATGTAAATTCGAATCCTTATTGTTGACTGTAATCCTTTCATCTTTTCAAAAGCTCTCTTACACGTAGATATCCTACTTCTGATTTCCTCCTTACAGCTTCCATTCTACGTCACTTAACTCGGAGTATGTCGGCTACAATACCACAACAATGTTTTTCAAAGTGAACCCGTTCAAAATTATTAACAGACAGGCAGCAATTACTGCATATAGTTAGGCGGCGTGAAACAAACGGTTTCATTGTGATCGCACTGTATTGTAAACGAAGATAAACTATAGAGATTGGATTACGTTAAAGACATCGCTAATGGTTTTGTTATCAACACCAATAATACTAACGACTGCAATCATTATGAATAGACACAGTGGGCAGCAGTTATGACTCACATAATCTCTGTGTTAACAATTTGTGATAACAAAGTTGTTTGCTTCATAGATCTTCAATGCATACCTTTCCGAAATAGAGTAGATATAATAGGAATGTGCCGGCGCTGTGTGTGTAATTTCCTGTGTTCACGTTCTGCACCGCTTCTGGATTCTGGTTCTGATCTGTTTCTGTCTGTGTCTGCCATATTGACTTGGCTCGTTGTTTGCATAGCACCTGCTCCTCGTCCAACTCAAAGTGCTTATAAAGTGTTGTTTCTGTGTTCAAAATCCGTTATAACCGGTCCGGTTATTGAATAAACCGGTTATTGAGGCTCGGTTAAAACCTGAGCAGTTATAACCGGGCATAAAATAACCGGTTAACCGAAAACCGGTTATTTTCTGAGAGTTGACATCCCTAGTCCGGGGTATGGTCGGCTTTACAAAGAAAAAACGAGTTAGATCTAACCAGTATTACTATCTTCGAAGGGACAGAAATGAGTCTCATTACAGTAAACGGTAATAACACAATGAAATACGCGTTATTGGAACACTGTTTACAAGATATTTATTGACTGAATTGACTTTCCTGTTTTTTTTTTTTAATTTGAAACGTATACGCTAATGCTGTATAATAAACTTGTTTATATATTTAAAAAATATTAACGTCTACATTAGCGTACACAGCTAAAAAAGAATAACCAGCCTAAAAATTATGAGCTTAATGAAATTCGTGAACTTTTTCGACCATCCGAATAAGTGTCTGGTCCCGTTCGTCCCCCCACCGTAAATACGCCCCTGCGGTAGATGACATATGATTAAATGATTGCCTTCTCAACAACTAGTAACTACGTCAACAGTGTACACCGTGTGATTGTTGTCACAACATATGTTGGTTTTATTCCAATTAAAAACAAAGCATAAATAAATTTAATCTATATTTAACGACACAAACGTTTCTTTTATGAAATCTAAAAATTGTATGTTGTCAGTGAGCATACAATGTAATTGTCTTACAAATATATATCAAGGTTTGACCTTGTTATTACCAAAAATATATTACATTCAGAACACTAAGGGACAACGTTTTATAAACAGATATATCAGCGTGTGAGTGTGTGTGTGTCTGTCCTTTTGGCCGTTGTATACACTAATGTTGGTTTTAAAGTTGGCTTTTCAAAGACGCAATTGCTGTAATGGATATCTGGATAATTGTCTGAACAAATTCATTGGCACCACAAACATTCGCGGCATTTAACATTGAGTTTCTGCTATAATTATGCCAGTGATAGGTACAAGTTATCAGGCAATTTCAAGTGTACGTGTGAAAGTCATTTCAGTCAAAGTGGGGAAGGTCCGGTTAAATAAATGTATTTAAATGCAGGAATCGGCTATCGTTTGGCATGAGCAGTACAGCAGGGAACATGAAGTGTTTGGTAAGCGTTTAGTGTACTCAGCGGCATTGTTTCGCACTGTTGTATAACTCGTTGTTACTGTAGAGTAACGCATCAAGTAGATGAGGATACACTAAAGTAAACTGATTAAAGTGAACTTTATAAACGTTTGTAAGAATACGTATGATGTGTGTCCAACGAGAGCAGTATTGACGTAGGAATTATGTGATATAACATTCTGGGAGAAGTCAAGGAGTCGTGGTGACTCTTATTTTTCATTTGTAGACCTCAATATTCACGCGATTAAGACTTTTTAATTATTAATATGTTAATTGTTGACACATTTTAATTATTATATTATTTGAATAAAAACGGGTTTAATAAAGTTAGAGTTTTAAAAATAAGGGAAGAATTGAAACTCCTTTTAACTTCATTGTTTTTAACTGTCTAGGTAAATATTTGTAAACGTAAGAGAATAATAACTTTACATGTATGCATGCATATATTATATATATTGTACTGCTGTAAAATGTAACATTACATAAACGCTATTAAAATAATAGGAACTTTTATGTTAAGTTGTAATAAAGCAAGACGTCTTTCGGCCATAGTAGACTGCATGAAATGACAAACTACAGTATAGTTAGAAAATCGTTTAAAATAATAATAGTAAGTAGTATTAATCAAAGTAGGTAAAAAACTGTAGATAGATAAGTTAAAATTATTCATCTAATTGTGTAAATAATCAAAATTGAATTAAGCTTAATTTATGACATGTAGTAGTAAATTAAAAGAAATTAAATTTAAAGTAATACAGAGGGCTAATTAAGGGGTCACAAGCATCATGCAAAGCTAGATAATATAACAAATTTTGTAAGTTACAAATAATTGCCAAATGTCAAAGGAGCGTATGTCTATTAAAAATGTCTATCTAAAATGTATTTTTAGCAAGACAAACTATGTGATGGACAGACTTGAAAATTGAAAATTATTACATTGTAAAACTAGACCAAAGATAAGAAGAAGAAAGGTTAATTCACAACATTACTATAAGTTACAGAAGAAAACCCATTAATATTTAGAATTTGGATGAGAAAACTTCTAACAGGAACGGTGCTTTACAATTAAGTTATTAAAAAAACATCTAAATATCAATGATAATTATAAAGACAGTAGTTAAATTTAACTTATAACAATTTCAGGTGACAAGAAGAACGTCAACAAAAACAGAAGGAAAGAAACTTGCAAAACTTGCAGAAAAATAGAATTATTACCACAAAACAAATAATAGAAACAAAGAATTATGTAAAGTAAAACCAAAAGTGTACGTACTAGGTTACGTACACTGGGTGTAGGTACTAGGTGTTTAGTAATACTATATCTAAACACACACTAATTTGATTCAGTAATAACAAAATTATAACCCAAAAAGCTGAACATTTACATTTTCTCTGATAAATTACCGGTATCTAGTTCATCCATTCTTATTATAGATACCCTAAAGAAATTAGATTATAAACAAGCAGCTTTATTCATACATAAACACCGATAGACTAAACAGTAATGAAAACTTAGAAACTTAGAAACAACCAGATACATGATGTAAGCAAACTTATTTCAGTATATACTTTGAGATTTCCCACAGATAATTTTCTGTAAATCGGTATCTCACTGAGATCACATTTTTCATGCAAGTGAAATAATAATTAAAATCGTTTCTTATTTTTACTGGAGTTTCAGATGTAACATTTATTGAGATGTGTTAACCTTTGCAGGTTCTTACATTGGTGTGCCTAGCGCCGTATGCCCTTGGCGGTGGACACGGTGGAGGATATGGAGGTGGCGGATACGGAGGTGGGTTTGGTGGCGGATACGGAGGTGGCTACGGAGCTGGAGTGTCTTCATTCCCGACATCTCATGGCGGCGCTGTTGGTTTCAAGGGACCTCTCGCCAACCCTCATGTTCAACACGACGGACACATCGGTGACACTAAGGAAGTAGCCGCCGTTAGGGGTCTCCACTTCTCCGCGTTGGCTCATGCCGGTGGTCACGGCGGTGGTGGCGGCTACGGAGGAAGTTATGGAGGAGGCTACGGAGGCGGTGACGGTGGCCACGGACACTGGTACGACGGAGGCTACGAGGGAGCAAGTCACGGAATCTTCAGCCACGGCGAAGGAACTCATGACTCGTACCACGGAGAACACGGCTGGGCTGGACTTTACGCCGGAGCTAGCTCAACTGGACACGGAGGTGGATATGGTGGAGGCTACGGTGGTGGACACGGAGGCGGTGCTGGTGGTGGATACGGAGGCGGTTATGGAGGCGGACACGGTGGAGGAGCAGGAGCCCTCGGAGGTGACGGACACGCATTTTCCGGTGGATACTCTTACCACGGACCTCTCGCCCAACCTATTGTACTCAAGTCCGGGTACCTGGCTGACACAAAGGTCGTTGCTGCAGCTAAACACGCCCACCTTGGCGCTCTATCACAGGCAGCCGCACATGGCGGTCATGGTCACTAACAAAATACTGTACATAACTGAATAATCTAAATCTGAATAATCTTGTCCTCAAATAATTAAATTTGTAAATATAATAAATGTTTTTGTAAAGAACTTTTTTTAATTCTTTCTAAATTGTTAAAGAGATTATCAACTATTTTAAAAATAAAAACATAGCTTTCACCAAAATGATTATCTGCGTTCAGGATTTGTCGTGCAGAACGAAATTTCAATGACGTTTTGCTGCAGTGCATCCTTGTATAAATGCAGGTGTTAATGTATCGGCAATATACGCTAATAATGTGAATCGCAGTACGGTCATGTAAAATTATACTAGATGGTCATTAACCAAATTTCATTTAATTTGTTCTCAAAAATGAAGTAGGTGAAATTTATAAAGAGTGGACTTCCACAACGAAATGGGAGAATAGAATGGTGAGATATAGAATGCTGGTGAACCCACACGATAAAACATTTTCTCACGAGTGTATAAATACGGTATGTATTTGATCATGCATGAGTGTCCGACCGCGTTGTTGCGCATGTGTGTAGCTTATATTAATATTTTTGACGGCGGTCTCCTTGATTGTCGTATGGTACAGTGGAAAACAAAATACAGACACCTATTAAGTCACTAACCACCAGCTTTAATTAATCTCAATTAACAGTTTGAAATCAACTTGTACAATAATCCGAGCAAACATTTGTCCACACGCAATAATAATGTCACCTATTATGTCACGTTGACGCGTGATAACTGTCACGTAATTTTCTTTCATCTCAAAGTAGTAGCGACATGTATGGACACACACAAATTACAGCTGGGCTCTGCTGGATAGCCAAGATACTGGTAGAACGTTCCGTATTACGTAAATGTTTGTTTTTAAATCGTACATTCATTCATAAGTGTACACAATTTGGGTATATTTTTTAATACTGGTTAAGGATTCCAGCTTAATTTCTGACTGATGAAATTTCTTTTAAATTACAGTTTATTGTAGCCTTCTAGACGTCAATTAACAAAAACAAAAATTAACAAAACTGGAAGTATAAAACCCCCAAAACAACATATTAAGTGGTTTATTCTGTTTGGTTCGAACTGGTTGCCTGGTTCTTGGTAAATGCACTACGGATCCTGTTTGGTCACTTCTGTTGTTCAAATTCTACATTGTGTGATATGTCACGGGGTTGAACACCACGAAATTTCTCTTAAAAATCGTTTAACATCAAATGTTTTCTTCTTGTGTTCTAGTGACATTTTTACACCCGATTCGGCTGTTACGTTTGCTTAACTTTTTTTCGTTTTCGTTACAACTTTACAAAACTTGACAATTCACAACTTAACAAGTACAAAAAGGGAAGGGCAAAGCAACATTAAAACACAAACTAATGGCTCTTATTAAGAACCATTGGGATGGTAACTCCAGTGTTACCGCGAGTACAAAAACTCAATAAAAAAAAATGTTGAGAAAACGACTTACTTCCCACTCTGAATGTGATAATAATCATATTATTATAATTTCAAGAATGTAAAAATTATTTTGTTAATAAATTAAGACTGTATTACCGGATTATCAATATTTATTAGATATTATAACTACATCGTAGTAACAGGAGAGTAATAATAGATACACTTGAGATTATACTAATTATTATTTGTAACAGTAATGGAATTACCATTCATCTCACAGGCATATTTTATGACATCTTGAATTCCATATTCTTTATTCTAATTTATTTTATAATGAAAAATTAACCAATTAACCCCTGTGGAAACTTATTTTACTGATAAGGAAAATCAGGGGTCCACATCTTGGTTGCCAAACCCGATGTACCCTAGCTGGATTCTCACTGTGCTTCAACTTGTCTTGGGTGAGATCCCTTCTTTAGTCTCTTCTGCCTAGTCTCTCTTGACTGCCTCTTGTTCTTTTCTGACCGCGACGCTATTAGAATACTCGGGGGATAGGGTGTCTTCCTTTTTTCATTCTGACTTCTTAATTTTTTGTGGCTTAGGACCTTAGAGTGCTCACTGATGCCAATAGGTGAGCACTGGAAATACTAAGAAATGTTCAATATCAGAACAACTGATGCAAAACCACCAAATCCTATCTCAGATAGAAAGGGTGAGAGCGAATCTCTTTCGCCCTATAACAGGGGCCTTTCGGCTCCGTTATGACAACCCTGAAAGAAGTGTCTCTGGCCCGCCTGGTAGTGGGTTGTGCAACAGACCAGTAACCTGTTCATGTAAAGCTTTATAATATTTGTAGTACCCAAAGCAGCGTCGGAGTAAGGTCTGCGAGACGTGGGTTGTCCGAGGATGAGATGGGTGCCGGAACAGGTTTATACAACCTAATCCTTGAAGGGAAGAAGAAGAAGAAGAAGAAGAAGAAGAAGAAGAAGAAGAAGAAGAAGAAGAAGAAGAAGAAGAAGAAGAAGAAGAAGAAGAAGAAGAAGAAGAAGAAGAAGAAGAAATTTTACGTTTACTTGCATATGGTTTAATTCTTTTCATTTTACGACTTCACGAGCGGCTGTTCATAATAGTTAAATTCATGACATTCATATTTCACTTTAAATTTATATTCCAGAATACCATAATACTATAAAAAACCTGCACAAATTCCAGACAACATACAATAGGCTATAACACCAAAATGTACAACGTTACCTTTGTAACTTATTTGCTAATCAGATAATTTACTTTTGGTGTGTAGGTAGTATGATATATTTCTCAGATAAATATATAGATAAGAATCTCAAATAAATGTTTAAAAAATATTTTCTAACATTTTTTGAGTGATGACAACTAAATTGTGCCACATATTAAACTAATATTTAATAAAATTCTTCAATTATTTTCAAGAACATTAACAAAAAATGGAAAAAAGCGTTAAATCTAGAACATGGAAGTCATAGTCATGTAGGAGTGAATAGATATTAGGATAGGAATGACACATGTTTCAAACCAACATAGAGGCAATTTTAATAAGAGTCAGGTAAGGATCTCTCGTAACAACGTATTATAACGTTTTTTGTATCTGTTGTATATATCGTTGATGAGCCCCACGTTGGGTAGCCATTTTTTTATATCGTTGACGAACCACACGTTTGGTAGCACAATTTATTACCAACGATACTTACGTTATAAAATTTACAACGGGTGTAATCGTAATAATAATAACAACGTGAATTGTTTAGAATCTTTCAAAACATTTATTAATTAAAACTTTCATTTAAATTGTGAGCTAAAAACTCATTATTACTTGCACGTGTATGTGTATTGTTAATAAATATAAGTAATCTCATATTACATAGAAACATAAAATAATCTTATACTATAACTAACATTGCTTATTATATAATATTGCTCTCTACTTGCTCAATTTATTATGATTACATTTTTATTAAATTTTCTAATCTTTCTTTTTTTAAATTCTTATTGTTGTTGCATATCCATTTCTTATTTATGACTTATTAATTACCTTAGAAAAATTACTATTCTTTCAAAATTAATTTAAATATATTCAATAAATTTTAATTTCAAAAATAAACTTTCATAATTCAAATATTACTATAATTACTGTACAAGAACATTTACATTTACAAATTATTTTACACTTTTTGAAATTATATTGTTTTTATTTATTTTTTTTTTAATCGACTTTGATTAAGTCTTTCGTTTGGGTGAATACATGGCTTTCTTTCACCTTAATCGTGGCGGTTCCTCAGAGTATCCTTTTCTGGTCCTGAGTCCTTGATCCTGGTTGATTCTGCGTAGCCGTGTAGTCCTGGAGTCCGTTGCCCGTCCTCCGGATCCTCTCAGTAGTCTTATGACTCGTACTCTACGTCTGGAATCTATGCCATGTAGTGTGCTGCTCTCTCGTCTTCCGTAATAGCCTCTGGCTGCAGCGGTGATCTCACGAAAGTGATGCTGTTGTCGGACATAGCCTCCGGCTGCCGCTGTGGTTGATCGAGAAAGAGAAGAAGGGCTGGTGTGTCTCGCGTATTTATAGCCTAGGGCGCAAAAATCATGTTTCGACAATTCTCTACAGGAATCAGTCTGTCGTAACGTCCTTTTACAAACACGATTATTTACACAATTATTTCACTGATCTTCGCAACATGCGAAGTCTTTTGCAAATTACCCGATATTCATCTGGTCGGTAATTTTTATGTGTACAACTGTTTGTTAACCGTTTTTCTCTATCTCAATTATTATGGGTTTTATTTATATTTATTTTCACTGTATTTGTACTTTTTATTATTTTCGCACAATCTTTCGTATACGCGTGCGTCTTTATATTATTTACACTGTGGCGTATTTTGTTTTGTGATATTTCACACACACTTATCACAATTTAAATAATTTATATATTTATTAACGTTTATTTAGGGGTGATGCTTTGCAGGAATTAACTGGCTGCTCTCACACACGTAAGATACACGTGTACACATACGCAGCTGTGTGTGGCGTGACCTACCTGTTCAAGGATGCAAATTCGTTGTTCACCTTTACAGCTTTCTATCTTAATTATTATACTCCTGACAATATTGATTATTTATTTAAGATACACAAATTATCTTAACTAATTGTGCAATGCACAATACCATATACATTCGTAGAGTTGCAGTATATAATTATGTGTTATTAATCATTGTTTCTAATATATCAATGTCACTTATTCTACGTTCCAGATTTCTGTTGAATAGATGTGGACTGTTACACATTTCTATTATCTACACCACTGAGTCTAAAATAGAAAAGATGACACAGGACGATTATCAATAACCATATGTATTGTGACGGGAGCGAGGCACACATCTGCTCTCCGGTACCAGCGCCTCGAACACCTGGCGGCGCGGGACACCAGACAATCAGGGATCAGAAGCCGAGACGTGACACCTGACGTGTTTGCAGCGAGTCAATCAGGGATCCCGATCAGGGCATAAAAAGAGCGCCGCTAGAATTTTTGGCGCACTCCACCGCTACACCATCGGACTCACTTCATCTCATCTCCTCTATCGGACGACGTCGACGCGGAGCCAGCGGGAAGGAACAGGCGAAGAGCGGAAGGATGGACGTTCTTTGCTCTGTAACGCACCAGCGATGGACGTCGCTGGGCCGGCAGCGGACTCTACATACCGATGCTGAAAGAAAAGGAGGACTGCAGTACGCCACGAAGAGCGGGCGCAGCCGCCGACCATCTCAGCGCGGCTCGGGTGGGACAAACATCACAGTGTTTTCGCCACACGGCCCTTTTTAGGGTCACCAAAATAACGAAGACTTGTACGATTGGCGCCATTTGTCATGTGACCAGCCTTTTGTCCGGTGACAATATCATCGAGTCAGCCGAATCACATAATTCTAATAGAACTTAATTTCAAAATTTAACTGATCTAAGAGAGTGAATTGTCACCAGCAAGCATTGCCAAGTAAAATGTATATATTCTTAAAAACAAAAGTAAAACAGAGATTACTGACAATTGCACCATTTTAATTAACATGAAAAAATGACAGGAAGGACAGTGTGTCTGATTTTTGTTTAACATTGAACGTAGCTTTAAAAGACAAACTGGCGTAATGAAAGTGAAAGAATAATAATAACGGCAAGTTAGTATTTTTTTCAGGCTGCCAATTTAAAAGAATGTGCAACAAATAGGAAGCAGTATGTGTTATTAAATTAGGAAGTATTTATTAAATTATTAATAGGTAGTATTATAAAATTAGGAAGCAGATAATAATGCCAAGGTATGTCAGCTTGCGTGCAACTTGCTGCTGTATTATACATGTTGATGTTGAAGTCTCATAGAACAAAAATTAATGATTGTCAAACATTATGGCTCTTATGGCCTATTTCTTATACGGTAAAGTTTAGAACACTTTTTAGCTCTTCTTAAGAATGCCATTTGCGAGGCCTGTGTTTTGCTGTCTTGTTTTCTCGTTGTTAAACATAATTAACGCTCATAGGTCAGCACAGAGTCACTAAAAATACGGTTGATGTTCTCAGATCGTCTAGAACTTACCTAACTATAGGTAAAGAAAACTTGTTAAGAAAATTATATAGTAATTTTGAAAATTGAACTTCGTTGAAACTTAAAACATTCTGTTCATTCGTTTACACATAGATTCAGTTACGCATACGTTTATTCACACTTACACAGAGGTTTAGTTTTCTTGTACTAAACTAGATAATGATCACCGTCAGATACATTACAACCGTAATGGAAAGTTGCTTTTTACAGCAGTCTTTGCCCGTTGCAGTTCCTTCGTGTCACGCATTCAACTCAGCGTATATCATCCTGCCACTTGATCCTCAGTTTTTCGACTTTTATTTTGCCATCTGGTTCCTACAGGATGGCAACTTTACATTGCCAGGGTGATCAAACCTCACAACACAACAGTTGGCTCGTCCAAGACGTCATACATTTGTGTTTTTAATAATCATCACGTAATCTTCACCTTCACGACACGACCTAGGTCCTGGCTGTTCCGCCTTCAAAGATCCTCCAGCCATCTCTTCCTGTGTCTACCCATACATACACCTGTGTCCTATAGGTTTGTATTTCCAGAATTGTTTGGCCAGTCTGGAATCTGACATACTTTTTAAGAGTTCTTTTCACCGTTGTTTGTAATCTTTTAATTTTTCATTCAAGGTAAACACTTGTAACTCTTCCCTTAGGGCCGCATTCTTTATACAATATTAAGTTTAGAACACCGTTCAACTCCTCTTAAGAACGCCACTTCCGAGGCCTGCATTTTACTGTCTTGTTTCTTGGTTGTTGTCCATAATTCACATCAAGAGGACAGTGCAGGGATTGGCATAACTTTGTTAAACTTTAAATATGTATCTCGACAGACCTTGTTTTTTCTAAAATTACAGTTGATTCTCCCACAAACCGTCTGGTACTTACCTAACTTAACATCAATATCATAATTAAATTTCGTCTATGTATGTAGTGGAGTGTATTAAATCTCCACTATAAAAACAAAGGTAATAACATTTCGAGGTAAGGAACCAACAAGAACAAAAGTAATGATTAATGATGAAAATCTAAAACAAGTGAGCTATTTTAATTATTTGGGAAGTGTTACCGGCTATGACAAGAATTATGATCATCACGTCTTGTAGGAAATAACGAGTAAAGTAAAATCATTATACGTTCGAAAGTAACACTACATTAAATTTTGTGCTATAGTTTTCAGTTTAGATGTTTATAAACAGTTTGTATCTAAAAAAAATTTCATTCATAAAGAAATGTAACAATTCGTAAAATAAAATCGTCACTACTTGCATAAATATAGGCCTGCTGTAAAGGATAACGTTGAATAGAACCGACAAGCGCCAAGATGCTAATGATTTGCTGCCAGTGCGGAAGGAGTAAACGATACGCTGTTATCATACGCAGGAAAAAATATATAAACAAGAGAGAAAGCGACGTGATTCCAGGAGTTTGTAGCGCAGAGCAGTCAATATGAATAAAAGAATCGCATTACTGATCCTTTTTTCCTCTTATTAATTTCCTAAGATTGCCTGAGAGAGAGAGAGAGAGAGAGAGAGAGAGAGAGAGAGAGAGAGAGAGAGAGAGAGAGAGAGTACTGAGACAGATTCATCATCATCATCATCTTCACAACACGGCATGGGCAAGGTGCTGCCTTTTCCGCCATCACTAAACCTCCAGCCATCTCTTCCTTGGTCTACCCACACACCTGTGTCCTATTGGTTTGTATCTCCAGATTGTTTGGCCAGCCTGGATCCTGACAATCTTTCTAAGTGTTCTTTCCACCGTTGTTTGACCTCTTTTAATCTTTAATTCAAGTTAAAAACGTGTAACTCTTCTCGTATGACCTCATTTCATATACGGTCAAGTTTAGACCACCTTTTAACTCCACTTAAGATGGCATTTTTGGAGGCCTGTATTTTTCTGTATTGTCTTTTGGTTGTTGTCTATAATTCACACCTATAGGACAGTGCAGGGACTGTCATAACATTGTAAAACTGTTATGTTGTACCTCGACGTACCTTGTTTCTAAAAATACGGTTGATTGTTCCACAGATCGTCTGGAACTTACCTAACTTAACATCAATGTCATAATTCCTGTCACATGTAATATCATTTAGAAAATAACTAAAGTGGTTTAGCTGTTCTAGAAAGCTATCATAATAATTATTTTTGTTCTTATTGGCTACTTACCTCGAAATCTGGCGTTTTGAGACAGATGTATTTTAACATACAAAAGTTTATCCACTAAAATTTATGATACAATAACAACTACAGTGGAGGTAGCTAACGCAGGGTAAGCGGAGACAAACACTAGTAGACCTATTACGTACAGATAAGGGAAATAGCTCTGAAAACACATTGCAGATGGGTATACATTTGTTAAACTGAATGTGCAAAGACTCTGGATTGCAGATATGCACAATTAAAACCAAGGTGATGGCTTTTTGTGGAACTGATCCCGTACGGGCAAAAAATTATTATTGATGGTACTGTCCTGGAACAAGTTAGCAGTTTTGAATACCTAGGCTACAATGTGTCTTATAATGGAAGCAACGACGTGGTGCATAAGTTGCATAAGTTCAACCTTATGTGCGGGACCATCAGGCGAACCCTTAAGTCAGCAAGTAAAGGAACACGCCTAGAATTCTACAAGGTGATGGCTCTCCCCGCACTTCTTTATGGGTCCGAGAATTGGACTTTAACGAAAGGCCAGGCTAGTCGCACCCAAGCGGTTGAAATGAGATTTCTCAGGCACGTGGCAGTGCATACTCTGCATGATCATAGAAGAAACACATGTATACGGCAGGAACTGAATGTTATGAGTATACTCGACAGAATCGCCTGTGGGAACACCAGGATCGGGTGAATTGGTGGGAACATCTTTGCCGAATGGATGACTGCCGTATCCCCAAACAACTGTGGAGCTATAAGCCGAGGGGACGGAGAGATTTGGGGCGTCCGAGGAAGCGCTTGAGTGACCAGCTGTAATATTTGCCTATTTGAGACCGGAACAAACCATTCTTGGTTTAAACCTTGAGGATGATGATGATAGGGAAATTATTTGGATAGGAAGAAAAGTGACTTCCAATTTTGTTGCTTAAAGTTTCTAACTGTGTATCTGAAATATTATTAAATGACTGGCTTTGAACAAGTAGTAACTACGTCAACAGTTAACAGCATGTGATTGTTGTCACAACATGTGCTGTCTTACTACAATTATAAACAAAGCATAAATAAATTTAACCTATATTTACCGACACTAACAGTTTCTTATAAAATATGAAATTGTATTTTGTCAGTCAGAATAAAGTATAAACAATGTATTGCCTTACAAATATTGTGTCCCGTTTTACGAACGTCTGTTAATTTTCTTCATAACGGACCGTTTGTTAAGTGCCGAAATAAATTTTAACGGCTATTTTCTTAATGCCGTTTCACCAACGCCCGTTAGGACTCGGTTAATAAAATTCTAGTTAACACGTCTTTGTTACCATGATAAGTGTCGATTTTGCTTCAGATAGGCCAAGAATTTAAAATAACTTGTAAAATATCTAAAGAGTGTCGTTCTTGTTTCATGATTTTCTAGAATATTTGCCTATTTGTATACAAATGGTATATTTGTATACCACCCTTATAGATATAAAACGGCGGCAATCAATTAATTTTGTTATAGAGCTCGGAAGTGTTTAAAAGAGACAGAAACAAAGGGTAGGGAGATAAAAAAGATAAAGGGAATTGTAAGGAATATTAACTATAACACCAACATATTGGATAAAGTTATGAGAAGTATTAACATACAAAAAGCTAAAAAAGGACCAAAACAAAAGAATTATGCAGGGTCATTGACAACATAGGATCACATACCAGAAAAATTATAAAATGTTTTAATAAATACGGAGTAGATATAGCAATTAAAAAATTTGAAACGCTATTTGATAAGATAAGGAATAAAAAAATAGAAAAAATCTCAGTATTACAGAGAAGAGAAGTTTATAAATTAATAGGTAAAGAATGCAAAATTGTACCTAGGTCAGACAGGACGGAAATTTCCTCACAATAGCTTATATACGTATACGCAAGAATAATTGAGAGTAAAATAAATTGTTTAATGAAAAAACAGATTTTCTGATCATAAAAATCAAACAAATAATGCGCATATAGGCCTATATTTTATTTATATTACACAAACGACTTCTTCTTCTTCTATGCCGTCACAGTTTGAAGTCGAACCTTAGCCTCCATAATCATCAAGCTTCCTTTTTCCCTGTCCTTGGCGATCAATGTCCGTTGTTTTATTTTAAGTAAATTATCAGCATCCCTCGCCACTGCGTCAATCCAGCGTGCCTTGGGTCTTCCGACAGGCCTTCTACCCTCGATTTGACTTAACGGTACACGACACGAACGACTACTTCATAAATGGCACCAAACGTAATTTTAATCTTAACTGTCGTCGTTTTAACGGCCCGTTACATACCTAACAGGCAAAATATCTCCCGATAACTGTACAAATGTATATTTATGCAGATTTATTTGCATAAATTAATTATTCCATTAATTATATAATTTTTTATCTGTATTTATGATAGTGCTGTCGGTACGAACTTTGTCGTACTTATGTGTATTTAGCCCTGTAGTTGGACGCCATATACGGCTGTATATGTAGTTTGTTATGCCCCACGTTCTTTGGGAGCCATATACGAATGTAATATTTATGCAGATTTAATAATTGCATAAATTAATTAATTAATAAATTTTGCTTATTGTCCCGCGTTTGGGCGGCATGTACAAATATAATATATTACCACGCGTTGGGCATCATGTACAAATATACATGTATTATGCAAATTTATTAATTACATAATCTAATTGAATTTTTAATTGTATAGAAATTTTCTCTTCGTTACAATTATCTACTAGAATTTGCTTCCTCGTGTCACGTGTTGAGGCACCATATGTAACTGTAGTATATTTAATGTTTGTCTCTACTTGCATACATTAGTTAAAATTATTCAAAGGAGTTTCCATAAATGTAAGTTTTTATTACAGATCTTGTTTACTGCTCCAGGACGGGCATGCCATATCTGATGATACACTCTGATATCACTGAGCCATAATACGCCCCGCGTGCTGGAGCACCATATGTAAACAGGTGTTTTGGGTGAATAACAATCATCCGACTCAGACACTATTAATTTTCGTAAACAATACAAATTTAATTTTTATAAACGATACAAATTTATTATATGTTTTCAATATCATTTAAATACTGAATAAAGTTAGCGTTTCTAGACAACATATCAAATACACAATGCTGTTATATTATCTCTACGTTATGAACATCTACAAAATCAATAAAGACTAATTAATTAATGACCATATAAATTTCAATATATCCTACTCTATGGATTCATATTTCTCAATTTGCGTTACTTTTGAGCAATTAAATATATGTATATTCAACAATTAAATAAATGTATATTCTACGATTAAATAAATGTATATTCTACTCAGTGGCGAGTTCTTTTTGAGTGGCAGGACAGTGGCGACCTAATCTAATGTTACATGAATGATAATAATTTACTTGTTGTTTGTATCCAAATTGCGGTGATTAACTGCGTCGTACCTCTCATCCTACGAAGAAATCCAGGCTGAAGATACGCCAATTAAATTACACTTGACACTTCGTCACGACACTATTTGTCCCACATTTTATCCGGATACTCGCATGAACGATAATGACTAATTGCGTTAACTCGAATATGACTTCATCGTCTAAAACACTTTGCGTGTAGGTTCTTTGTCACTTTTGATGTACGCGTGCAATAGTTTATGCTGCGTTTAACTAGAGCGATTGTACCATTTATACTGTATTCACAATGCAAATATAATTGGTTTTAATTGCATTTTAGTGAGTTAAGAACGTGGCACAATCTTACTATATTGTTTCATGTCACTTATGTCACGGTAATGTGATATTGTCAATACCTTATCACTCGCATTAGATTCATAAAAACGAGATTTTTATGATCACAAAGTCTGATCGTACTTAACTCGACGTTGTCATAGTATTTGGTCACGGGTTAGTCTACAGTTTTACATAGTCTCTGATACACTCTCGAACAATCTCTCTGCTCGTATCAATACACTTTGCTACCGTCCATCTGAAAGACTTTGGCTGGTTTATACCGAAATAGAATTGACTGACAAAAATTAGAGTACGACCGAACTGAGACTGAACTCTCCAAATCGACCGAACTGAGATTAAAATAGACTGACTGACTGATTTTTATAGACTGACTTAAATTGTTTGAAAATTGGAAATCGACTGAACTCTTCTTCTCTGCGAACACCTTATTTTATTACTTCAGCAACACGACTCCCTCCACGGATGTCATACCCTTACCACAATCACTGTCATGATTGGTTTCTCGCATCAGATTCTGCGAAGGCTCCTCCTGGATACTCCGGCTGGGGTCTCTAGTCTACTTCCCATTCGCTCTTCACCCTTGTCTCCATGTTGACGTCTTCTTTACACCCGCCTTTGCCGAATTCCTTGCTCCTGATAGGTCAGCCAAGACCCCTCTCTAAAAGTCTTGCTGTCCACACCATCTCCCCGTATGAAGACGGACCTAATTACACGGTTGTCTGTTATGTGATTGTTCTTACGTTCCCAAGTGTCCTTTCTAAGCGATTTCCTTTCCGCACATGTGTGTACCATAACCCGGGTGTGTCGAATCGCCGTATTGTCTTCGACTTCCCTTGTTACGTTCACACGCTGATGGTGGTCATCTTCCAGGAACTAACATCTGTTCTGCAGCCTTACAAGATGCTCCGTATGTCGTGCCAGTAAGCAAGTTTCCCGCTGTGCAGCTATATAAGTTCCTTTGTACCTAACTGCATCCGCTCTTAGACTGCTTTTGTGGAAAATGTTATGTCCATGTGCAGCCGCTAACTCACACGTGTATGTCGAAAATGTTGGCGTCCCCTTAGTACACTCCTTGTCGGTAGTTGTGATGAACTGACACCGTCTTTTGTTTCTTTGTTATTGTCGCCACTTGCGCTTATGTCGTTCATCCATGTCCAACATCTGTTATGTGCCAAGGCGTTGTCCTTCTTAAATCATTGTCTAACGGCGGCCGTTTGGCTATACCATGCATCACTCCTGACAGTTGACGCCCGCTACAGTGCCGTTTACGCAAAAAAAATTCTCTGCCGTAATTGCTTTACAGAGTCCCCAATTTGGGTTCATTGATGAGTCCCGAATCAAGGAATCGCAAATTAATGCCCTTGCTGAAGTTTCATCAATGGTCATTCTTCATTGAAAAGAGTGTAGTCACTAAAGATCATCTTCCACATGAAAGAGTGTAGTGTCACTTACCCTTTCCTTCCCCCTTTTTCAACACTGTCTGTCATTATTACACCACTGTCGTTCATAACCTTGATACTGAATTTATTGCTCGCTTGTTTGAGATTATGAATCCATTTACAGATTTTCTAGTAATTATATGGTTAAGTTAATATTCATTTACATGTTCTATATCTACAAAATTCCTTCCTTTTAGGAAAATAAAGTAAAAGAATATTCTTTTGTTGCTAACTAGTTATCACATTTTTTTTCGTTTAGGTTTTTAATATTTATATGCATTACTCCTAAATAATCTATTGGCTAAAATTTACATTTTGTTGACAAGCGTTCGACCAACTTGGTTACAACAAAAGAAAACACAATAAGCTTAAGTATTAATGATAACCTATTCACTCTAATTATCCTTGGTTAGATTTTCCAAAGATTATATTACAATTTGATTTACGCTAAATTTTACACATATAAACATTAATACTGTACTTCTTATACGTATCAAAAAAATTTTCTTCCCCTAAAATTCTACAATTTCTCAACAAAATCTCATTTCAATTGAACAAAACTTTATTTACATTCCCCTTTTGTTTGAACTTAACAACTATCACACTATAATTCTCATTAAAGTTTTTACGATTACACAATCTATAATAAATGATTTTTTTTTTTTCTATTTTACATTCTTGTAATTTATTACTGCTTGTTGTACATTCCAATAATTTATAGCTAATTATTTCAAATGATTAAGTAACAAACCTTTGTTTACTTTCTCTTATCGATTACTATCTTATCACGTACATTATTCAAAATTTTACCATGAAACAAGACAATTTAAATTTTTACAAATTAGTCTATGATTTCACTACTAACTATAACACAATGACATAGTTCTTGATTTATTTACAAAGACAATTCTATCTCTTAGCTAAGCAAACTTGAATGGTTTGTTTTTTTATTACCGTTAGAGGCGTTACGCTTTCCTCTAACTTCTCCCCACTTAGCCGTTGAGTAGTTTGCCTTTTCCTTTCTTTACGTAACATAAACGCACGTCTTGTCCTTAAATAATTTGATGTATTATTTATCACGTTGATTTCTTTCTTTAATCTCTTTCCTTTCGGGAATGATATGCTTTCAACTGTCTTATGTTAAATTTGCCGCGTATTTTCTGTTCATCGCTGCATTCAACCAAGATATATGTAGCTTCCCCTAAGACCTGTTTCACCTTATAGGGTCCACAATATAATTCACAAAATTTGTCAATTTTCTTCTGCATGGCATCCGATTGGCAATATGTCCTTACCAATACTAGATCTCCCAATTTAAATTTGGTAATTTTGTTATCCTCGTTCATTTTCTTTGCGTGTTTCTCTCTCTTCAGCTTCATCTTCACGAAGATTTGGCGGTTGTCCGTTATGCTATGTTCATGTATTTCTTGGTTTAAGTACTTTTCCCAAACGCGTGCTGGTCTCCTACCAAACTGCGCTTCGTATGGTGTTACTTCAATGGTGTCGTGATACGTTTCATTAATGCAGCTTTCGATTGTTGTAATGAAACGTGACCACTTAGTGTGTTGTTCGCCGACGAATATACGGAACATGTTTCCTAATTGTCGATTAATACGTTCGGCAAGGTTGGCGCACGGGTTGCGAATGGCAGTGTACTTCGGTTGTATTTGAAGTTCACTCAATCCTTCCACCCATTGTTTCGATGTGAACTGCGTCGCATTGTCCGTTAATATTGCTTTCGGTTTTACAACTTCTTCGATGTATTGTCGGACTCTCCTAATAGTTGCGGCCGTTGTTGCCCTTCTCAACGTGTATAACTTCACGTATTTTGTAAAGTTATCAACCATGACGAAGATGTATTTTACGCCACCCGTCGATACCGGTAACGGTCCGTAATAATCCCCGCTAATGAGTTCTCCTTTCTCTGATGGTAAAATTGGTATCGTTCCGCCAAACAGATTCCTATTTTGGCTATCCTTGCAACGTTGACATTTGTCACAAGTTTTTACGTACTCTTTAATTTTTCTTGACATTTTGTCAAATGTGAAACTCTCCTGTAACAGTTTGGTACATTTCTTACCTCCTAAATGGCCGTACATCTGGTGTATTTCGGAGATGATTATGTCCGTAATACTCTCTGGCACGTATAATTTCCATTTGTTCTTACACTTTCTATACAATTTGTTATCAACATACTTATAAAACTTACACATATCATTTTCATTACCATTATCTAGATTATCTATAATAGATCCTAACTTCGTATCCTCCTTCTGGAATTTTCCTATGTCTCTTATCATACTACATACGTCTTTCTTCATTTTTATAGTTACCTGATTTATCTGGTATTCAAAGTTCTAATCAACTTGGTCCTCTTCCGTTGCATCTTCTGGATATCGGCTGAGTATGTCGGCCACTACATTCTCTTTACCTTTACAGTGAAGGATGTTAAAGTTATATTCTTGTATGGATAGGATCCACCTAGTTATCCTGGAGTTGTTTAGATGGCATTTATGCATGAAAGTGAGTGCTTTATTATCAGTTATAATCGTTAATGGTTGACCCAAGATATATATTCGAAACTTCTCTAAACATCTGACAATGCTTAAGAGTTCCTTTTCAGTCGTGAAATAGTTCTTTTCCGCACCCTTAAAAGTTTTACTCGTGTAGGCAATTACTCCCACATTCCCCTCTTCATCCAACTGATACAGTTGTCCACCGTAGGCGTATTTACTCGCATCGCATTGAAGAAAATATCGTTGGTTGACTTTCGGAAATTTTAATATAACCGTTTCAATAAATAAATCCTTTACTTCCTTGAAGCATCGATCAAGTTCTGATGTCCATATAAACCTTTTATTTTTTCTCAATAAATCCAGTAATGGTTGAATCGTTTCTGCATACTTAGCAGTAAATCTATTATAAAAGTTAGTCAATCCTAAGAATCCTTTCAATTGCTTCTGGTTTCTCGGAACTGGGAAATTTCTGATCGCAGCAACCTTTTCTTCTGTTGCTTGAACTCCTTCTGTAGTTAATCGATACCCTAGGTAGGCGATTTCTTGACGAAAGAATTGCGATTTATCGAGGTTAATCGTTAGGTTTGCTCTGCGTAGATTGCTTAATAATAAATTCAAATGTACCAGATGCGTCTTGACGTCGTTCGAGTAACAAAGACAGTCGTCAACATAGATGATTGTGTTATCTTTCACCGGATCTTCAAGTGCCATGTCTAGTCCTCTCGTCAGAGCGGCAGAACTGGTGCTTAATCCGAATGGTGTTACTGTATATCTATAACATTTCCCCTCATACATGAAAGCAGTGTAATCGCGACAACATTCCTTTAGTGGCACCTGCCAAAAAACTGCTGGTTAAATCCACTGTGGACAGGTACTTCATTCTACCACACCTTGCTAAAATCTGTTGGATAGGAGTTGGTCCTTCATAGTCGGGAATGGTAACACTATTGATTTTTCGTGCGTCCAAACACAGCCTGACGTTTCCGTCTTTCTTTATTACGGCGACCATTGGATTAATAAATGGGCTATTTCCCCTCTCAATTACACCGTGTTTCAACATTTTGTTGATTTCGGCATCAACTCTTTGCTTGTATGCAAGTGGAATTGGCCACCCGCGTTGGAAATAAGGCGTGTTGTCCGTTACTTTAAATTCATGCTGATAGCATTCCATTCTCCCTGGACTCTCCCGAAATAAACTTTTATTATTCATTAAGACTTCTCTCAGATCTTCTAACGTTTCCTCATCCACACCTGTTATGTTGTCCACTTTCGCGTTTATTTTCTTCTCGATTTCATCCTCTTCTTCTGCTTCTACTACTTCCATGTGTATAATGGGTATGCTGACATTTTGTTCTTCCTCTCTTCCTCTAAATTCGACGACTCCCTTTTCCACGTCAATCAAACATTTTTCATCTTTCATAAAGCTAATACCTAATATACAATTTCTAATTAAATTTGGAATAATTAAAAATACGCAGTCTATCTTGATATCACTAATGTAAATGTCACATAAGATTTGCTTCCGTACAAGCTTAGACTTACTACCTACTGCACTAATAATCAGTGTATTAGTCATGCTTAATTCCTCATATGGTTCTAAATAATGTTTATTTTGGTTGAACCATTCTTCTGACAACGCATTTATCGCGCTCCCAGTATCCAATAAGGCAAGAACCGTAATATTATTATTGAACTTAATTAATATTTCTGGACACTTAGAAATCCGTTGTTCGAATCTTAATTCATCTTCATAAGTTAATTCATTTCTAAGATCTGGTAATAGTATGTTGGTTTCGTGAAGTCGGTTCTTGGTCAGTATATCGGCTATCTCATTGTATGGTAGGGTTAATTTTTTTTTTTTCTCTATCTACGTCGTTCCCCTTACCAGTCGAGGTCGACGCACCGTTGTTGACGAATTCTAAGGAATTTATGGGCTGTCGGTTAGTGTGTCGTCCAAACCCCTTAACGTTGCGATCGTTTTCACTTTCTTTGTTCGGCAAATGTTGTTTTTGCTTCCAGCTGACACCCTTATTGTGAAATGGTTGGGGTGTGTTTGTTGCTTCCCCCACACCTCGGGCATTCACCTTCTCGTGACTCCCTACAAAGTCATTATCTCTAGTTGTTCGCTGATTAATCGTGGCGTACTCTGCAATCAATGATTCAAGGTTTTGGATTGAATTAATACCCCTTGTCACCACAGCAATTTCAATATTCTTACCAAAATGGCGCGCTATCTTTTTGATTAGCTGACGATCAGTGATAGCTGGCGTTAATTGGCGACTTTCAAGAAGCTTGCGCTCCATATATTGAATTGCGCTCAGATTGCCCTTCCAATTAAATCGACCAAATTCTAGGTTGTCCCTGACTGCGTCCTGTCTCTCTTCTCCCCAATACTTTTGTGTGAAGAGGTCTTTAAATTCATCAAAGTTGCGGATTTGGTCTCGTATCACCCTCCACCAAATCGCGGCGTCTGCTTCTAGATGTCGACCGATCCATTTGACATCGTCACTTGGGTAGAATGTGTTCTGGATTTCGGTCAGTTCTTTGAGAAATTCGATGGGATATCGGTCTGTGCCGTTGTATTTTAATTCGTTGTTATGCGGCCCACCTGTTCTTGCGGTCGATCCGACTTCTGCGTTGGCTAATTGACGCTGTAGTCGTTCTTGGCCTTCTTTAACTTTGGCGATGTGGTTTCTTAATTCTTCTAGCCGTGTCTCCTTCTCTTTATCTGTCTCACTGATTTTCTGTACAGCCGACCGTTGTCTGTCATCTACTTCTACGATCTTCTGTTTTAACGAGTTTACTGCTTCTCCTTGTTCTGTCCGTAGTCGTTCTACGTTGTTCATGACAACTCCTTTCAATTCTTCATTCCTGCTGTTGGTTTCTTGAATATGTGTGTCTAGTTTGTTATTTATTTGGTCTACTGACTTCTGTGTATTATTAATTGCTTCTTGCCATTCTTGTCGGTCCTTCTCTCTCAATTCTTTACTTTCTTTGGTATGTCTTGTTAATTCATTCTTCAACTCTTTCATTCCACGTTCATTCTTTTTCTGTAGCTCGCTAATTTTCTCTTCCCATTTCTTGGTGTGTTCTTGCAATTCTACTTTTATTTTCCCAATCTGTTCTTCGTTCTGTTGTCTCATTTTTTCGCTCATTTTTTCGCTCATTTCTTCATTCTGTTGTTTAATGAACTCGAGCAATAACTGGAAGTTCATCTCGCGAGGTACTAACGATTGTCCCCCCGCCCTTGTAGTCTCGTCGGCGCTGGTGTTTTCACTCTGCGTCGTATCTTCCTCACGTCCTTCGACGCCTAGCTGGTTGTTCACGTCGAACTCCATACTATCTGAATTATTGTTTGTCATTTTCGCGCGACTACGCGTAATCATTCAAGTATGCTTAACTAAGACTATTTCTACTACTGACTTACTGTCTAACAATTGTTTATAGCCACTGCCTGTCCTCAGCCTACTCACTAATAATATTTATTGTTAATTATTCGAGCAATCGCTTCGTGCAATCGCGTTGGGCGCCATATACAAATGTATATTTATGCAGATTTATTTGCATAAATTAATTATTCCATTAATTATATAATTTTTTATCTGTATTTATGATAGTGCTGTCGGTACGAACTTTGTCGTACTTATGTGTATTTAGCCCTGTAGTTGGACGCCATATACGGCTGTATATGTAGTTTGTTATGCCCCACGTTCTTTGGGAGCCATATACGAATGTAATATTTATGCAGATTTAATAATTGCATAAATTAATTAATTAATAAATTTTGCTTATTGTCCCGCGTTTGGGCGGCATGTACAAATATAATATATTACCACGCGTTGGGCATCATGTACAAATATACATGTATTATGCAAATTTATTAATTACATAATCTAATTGAATTTTTAATTGTATAGAAATTTTCTCTTGGTTACAATTATCTACTAGAATTTGCTTCCTCGTGTCACGTGTTGAGGCACCATATGTAACTGTAGTATATTTAATGTTTGTCTCTACTTGCATACATTAGTTAAAATTATTCAAAGGAGTTTCCATAAATGTAAGTTTTTATTACAGATCTTGTTTACTGCTCCAGGACGGGCATGCCATATCTGATGATACACTCTGATATCACTGAGCCATAATACGCCCCGCGTGCTGGAGCACCATATGTAAACAGGTGTTTTGGGTGAATAACAATCATCCGACTCAGACACTATTAATTTTCGTAAACAATACAAATTTAATTTTTATAAACGATACAAATTTATTATATGTTTTCAATATCATTTAAATACTGAATAAAGTTAGCGTTTCTAGACAACATATCAAATACACAATGCTGTTATATTATCTCTACGTTATGAACATCTACAAAATCAATAAAGACTAATTAATTAATGACCATATAAATTTCAATATATCCTACTCTATGGATTCATATTTCTCAATTTGCGTTACTTTTGAGCAATTAAATATATGTATATTCAACAATTAAATAAATGTATATTCTACGATTAAATAAATGTATATTCTACTCAGTGGCGAGTTCTTTTTGAGTGGCAGGACAGTGGCGACCTAATCTAATGTTACATGAATGATAATAATTTACTTGTTGTTTGTATCCAAATTGCGGTGATTAACTGCGTCGTACCTCTCATCCTACGAAGAAATCCAGGCTGAAGATACGCCAATTAAATTACACTTGACACTTCGTCACGACACTATTTGTCCCACATTTTATCCGGATACTCGCATGAACGATAATGACTAATTGCGTTAACTCGAATATGACTTCATCGTCTAAAACACTTTGCGTGTAGGTTCTTTGTCACTTTTGATGTACGCGTGCAATAGTTTATGCTGCGTTTAACTAGAGCGATTGTACCATTTATACTGTATTCACAATGCAAATATAATTGGTTTTAATTGCATTTTAGTGAGTTAAGAACGTGGCACAATCTTACTATATTGTTTCATGTCACTTATGTCACGGTAATGTGATATTGTCAATACCTTATCACTCGCATTAGATTCATAAAAACGAGATTTTTATGATCACAAAGTCTGATCGTACTTAACTCGACGTTGTCATAGTATTTGGTCACGGGTTAGTCTACAGTTTTACATAGTCTCTGATACACTCTCGAACAATCTCTCTGCTCGTATCAATACACTTTGCTACCGTCCATCTGAAAGACTTTGGCTGGTTTATACCGAAATAGAATTGACTGACAAAAATTAGAGTACGACCGAACTGAGACTGAACTCTCCAAATCGACCGAACTGAGATTAAAATAGACTGACTGACTGATTTTTATAGACTGACTTAAATTGTTTGAAAATTGGAAATCGACTGAACTCTTCTTCTCTGCGAACACCTTATTTTATTACTTCAGCAACACGACTCCCTCCACGGATGTCATACCCTTACCACAATCACTGTCATGATTGGTTTCTCGCATCAGATTCTGCGAAGGCTCCTCCTGGATACTCCGGCTGGGGTCTCTAGTCTACTTCCCATTCGCTCTTCACCCTTGTCTCCATGTTGACGTCTTCTTTACACCCGCCTTTGCCGAATTCCTTGCTCCTGATAGGTCAGCCAAGACCCCTCTCTAAAAGTCTTGCTGTCCACACCATCTCCCCGTATGAAGACGGACCTAATTACACGGTTGTCTGTTATGTGATTGTTCTTACGTTCCCAAGTGTCCTTTCTAAGCGATTTCCTTTCCGCACATGTGTGTACCATAACCCGGGTGTGTCGAATCGCCGTATTGTCTTCGACTTCCCTTGTTACGTTCACACGCTGATGGTGGTCATCTTCCAGGAACTAACATCTGTTCTGCAGCCTTACAAGATGCTCCGTATGTCGTGCCAGTAAGCAAGTTTCCCGCTGTGCAGCTATATAAGTTCCTTTGTACCTAACTGCATCCGCTCTTAGACTGCTTTTGTGGAAAATGTTATGTCCATGTGCAGCCGCTAACTCACACGTGTATGTCGAAAATGTTGGCGTCCCCTTAGTACACTCCTTGTCGGTAGTTGTGATGAACTGACACCGTCTTTTGTTTCTTTGTTATTGTCGCCACTTGCGCTTATGTCGTTCATCCATGTCCAACATCTGTTATGTGCCAAGGCGTTGTCCTTCTTAAATCATTGTCTAACGGCGGCCGTTTGGCTATACCATGCATCACTCTTGACAGTTGACGCCCGCTACAGTGCCGTTTACGCAAAAAAAATTCTCTGCCGTAATTGCTTTACAACTGGCGATTTTAAAAGCGATATTTTTAACTGACCTTGAAATGGGTTTTTTAATGTTAAATCTTTAACTGGTGATTTATCGACCACCAAATTCTTAATGGAGGCTGTGAAACGTGACATTAGTCAAGTTCTGACCTCGCTGTAAAGTAATATAATAGTTTTATGTTCAAGACACAAAGGGAGATGGTTTTATAAACAGATATGTAAGTTTATTCCGTAGGGTATCACGGCTGGAATCACTGATAAAAGTATTTTATCGGGTCTGTTTGGACGTGGTCGACTGCGTTTTTCTGTAATTGTCTAAACGTTTTCGCCACCCACCGGAGTCCTACTTCAGTAGAAAAAGTTTATAAAGTGTTCGACGAAAGGGTGGAGATCCAAATGTACTCCTAACCGAGGTAATAGCTACCGCCTGTATACTTTATCGGCCTGCTTAATTCTCAGTAACCTTGCAACAATACAAGCGTCACGGGAAAAAAAAAACAGAAATTGCAACGAACATAACAAGTGTGCCTTCTTTTTCGTAACCCTCAAATTTCACACACACACACACACACACACACACACACACACACACACACACACACACACACACACACACACACACACACACACACACACACACACACACACACACACACACACACACACACACACACTCAAATCGGTTCATAACGTTATCCTACGTCTCCGATCCCTAGTCTCCATGGGTCTTGATCTAACCAAGATTCCTCTCCCAATTCCCGGTCTTTAATTGCCCGGTTTATGCCTTCTCTCCAACTCAACCTATGTCTTCCTCTTCGTCTACGACCGTATGGTGTTCATCTCAAAATGTGCTTTCGGAGTCAAGTATCCGGCATTCTTTACACACGCCCAAACCATCTTAGCTGTTTTGTTTTTATGTCGTCGACAATAGAGTACTGTACCCCCATTATCTCCCGGATTCTGACGTTTCTTACTTTTTCCAGGTTTGACCTCCCCGCCGCTCTTCGCCAATAATCCATTTCAGTAGCCTCCAACAACTTTTCTGTTTTTTGTTGTTGTTGTATTATTGGCCATATTTCACACTCGTATGCCGTAATTGGTTTCACGATTGTATTGTATATACGATGTTTATTTTGTTTTGATATTTGTTGGTCCCACAGTATGTTGTTCAGCAATGCTATTGATTTTCTTCCCAGGTTATTTCTTTCTCTTATTGCTTTATCTAGTCTACCATCGTGTGTAACTGTTCTACCTAGATATTTATAACTACTGCAGTTTATTATTTCTTGTTCGTCTTCTAAAATTAAATTCTTCTGTTCCCCACCAATGCACATATACTCCGTTTCCTTTGTGTTCACTTCAAGGGCCCATAGCTTATATTCCTCTATAAGTTTTCGTGTCGTCTATTCCATGTCGTGATAGTCCTGCGCTACAACGACTCTGTCGTCAGCGAAACACAGTGTGTACACTGTGTTGACAATTAAAGGTATCCCCATTTTGTGGCATTTCTATTTCCAGGTTTTGAGGGCTTGTTCCAGTTATATATTAAAAAGCATCGGCGAGAGACAACATCCCTGCTTCAGGTCCTTACTAACATTAAATCCCTTTGAGACTTTACTTCCAACTTTACGTGCGCTTTCAATCCACTGTATAAAGTCTTAACCGCTTCGATTAAAGTGGAGGCGACGTTTGTTCGTTGAAGTGCCAGCGAAAGTTTGGTGTGCGGAATACTGTCATACGCTCATAATTTTCTGTGTTCTCCATAATGTGCTTTTACCACGGTTAGGGGTTCGTTCGCCTCCCCATCCTTTCGTCGGACAATTTGTAAATTTTTCTAGGGTGGCCAAAACGTTTAAACAATGAGAGAACAAAGCAATCGACCACGGCCAAACAGCCCGGATAAGGTATAAATTCTTTTATCAGACATTTAAGTGTGTGTGTGTGTGTGGGTGGTTTTTGTGTGCTTTTGAGCGTTACATATATTAATTTTCGTGTTTTCAGTCGCTTTTTAAATACGCAATTGCTGTAATAGATACCTAGATAATTGCCTGAACAAATTCATTGGCACCACAAACATTCGCGGCATTTAACATTGAGTTTCTGCTATAATTACACTAGTGATAGGTACAAGTTATCAAGCGATTTCAAGTGTAATTGTGAAAGTCGTTTCAGTCAAAGTGGGGAAGGTCCGGTTAAATAAATGTATTTAAATGGAGGAATCGGCTATCGTTTGGCATGAGCAGTACAGTACAGCAGGGAACATGAAGTGTTTGGTAAGTGTTTAGTGTACTTAGCGGCATTGTTGTATAACTCGTTGTTACTGTATAGTAACATTACAAGTAAACGGGGTTACAATAATGGAAACTCATTAAATTGAACTTCATAACATTTTGTAGGCCTATGAGACAACTTCCAATAGCAAAACAAAGAGAAACATACAAGTACGAATTAAGTGTTGGAACAGTCTGGGAGAAGTCAAGGAGTCGTGATGACTGATATATTACATTTGTAGACATTCTCGTGATTAATGGTTCTGAGTTGACATATTTTAACTATTAAATTGTTTTAATAAGGACGGTTAAATAAAATTCTTTTAAGAAAAAACCGAAAAAAATAATTTAAGCATTTTTATATTTCAGTGTTTTTGACACTAAGTAAATAATCACTTTGGAAAAACTTGAACGAATAATCGTTTTTACATTTATACACAAATATATAAATTACATACGAATATTTACATAATACATATAATATGTAATGCACTGCATTTATAATATATATAATTATAACGAATATATATTGTGTGTGTGCACTGCGTGCGTGTGTGTGTGTTTGTGTGCGTGTGCGTGTGCGTGTGTATGCGTGTGGGTGTGTGTTTGTACACTTTCCTTGTGTGTATATATAAATGTATATCTAATATGACAATGTATGAATTGGATTAATTTTCGATGTTATAGCAATTTTCAACCGGTACTGTAAATTATACGTTCACAAAATGTGTTACTATGAAACGTAATTTATGTTTATTATTTGTAATATAAAATGATATGAAGCTTGATTTGGTTTAAAATAATTAGTAGTGTTACACATTAATTTTATGCGTGTGTGTGTGTGTGTGTGTGTGTGTGTGTGTGTGTGTGTGTGTGTGGGTGGGTGGGTGTGAGAGAGAGAGAGAGAGTTCTCGTGCCTGCATGGTTATAAAATAAATGTTTATATTTTTATATGTGACTTTTCGTGTGTTTTTATGTTTGCAATTTAATTGTGATACGCTTAATCTGTTGTAAATATTTTGTTCACTATATCGTTACGTGTCATTTGTAGAAATAAATCATCCATCAAACTATATAACTAAAAATTGTAGTTCCTCAAATTTGTTATTTCTATAATAAACGTAATTTGAATACATAAGAAAAAAGTATAACACACTTATCTGCTGTATATAATTTTGGAGACTTGATTAAATTTAAAAACTTATAAGCAATCAGAAAATTTCAATAAAATTACTAATACCCGTATACAGTTTTGCCGGTATTATTTTACATACCCTCCAGAAATTAACTTATAAAGAAGCAATTTTCCTCATTCCTAAACACAGATAGATTCAACAAAAATCGAATCCTTTAAAAGTTAGAAAGAACCGGATACATTATCTAAGAAATTTTATTTTCGGTTAATTTCTGTATCTCACATTCTTCAGGCTAGTAAGAAAAAAAATAATTGAAATCGCTCATTATTTTTACTGCAATTTGTGATGAAAAATTCATTTTTGTTAATCTTCGTAGGTTCTTACATTGGTGTGCCTAGCGCCTTATGTCCTCGGAGGTGGACACGGTGGAGGCGGATACGGAGGTGGGTTTGGTGGCGGATACGGAGGTGGCTACGGAGCTGGAGTGTCTTCATTCCCAACATCTCATGGCGGCGCCGTCGGTTTCAAGGGTCCCCTAGCCAACCCTCATGTCCAACACGACGGACACATCGGTGACACTAAGGAAGTAGCCGCTGTTAGGGCTCTCCACTTCTCCGCGTTGGCTCATGCCGGTGGTCACGGCGGAGGCGGTGGTGGTGGCTACGGAGGAGGTTATGGAGGAGGCTACGGAGGCGGTGACGGTGGCCACGGACACTGGTACGACGGAGGCTACGAGGGAGCAAGTCACGGAATCTTCAGCCACGGCGAAGGAACTCATGACTCGTATCACGGAGAACACGGCTGGGCTGGACTTTACGCCGGAGCTAGCTCAACGGGTCACGGAGGTGGATATGGTGGCGGCTACGGTGGTGGACACGGAGGCGGTGCTGGTGGTGGATACGGTGGCGGCTACGGTGGTGGACACGGAGGCGGTGCTGGTGGTGGATACGGAGGCGGCTACGGAGGCGGACACGGTGGAGGAGCAGGAGCCCTCGGAGGTGACGGACACGCATTTTCCGGTGGATACTCTTACCACGGACCTCTCGCCCAACCTGTTGTACTCAAGTCCGGATACCTGGCTGACACAAAGGTCGTTGCTGCAGCTAAACACGCCCACCTTGGCGCTCTGTCACAAGCAGCCGAACATGGCGGTCATGGTCACTGACGAATTACTGTACAAAACTGAACAATTAGTAACTCAACTTTGTAAATATACTGAATCGTTTTTGTAAAGAATGTGTTTTAATCCTTTCTAAATGCTTACGCTTATAACTAATTATTTTAAAGATAAAAACATACCTTTTGCCAAAATAAGTAGCAGCATACAGGTTTTTGTAGTACAGACCGACATTTCTCAAATTACCGATTAGTTATAAAATAACGTGTTAAATAAATATCGCAACACTGTCATTTACTACAGTCAAACTAGAGGAAATCTCCATTGTAAATAGGTTTTTATTGTTGGGCGAAGGTAAATCTAAAATACGACACAATTCAACTGAGAGGTCTGCACGAAATGTGTCTAGTGAAATTATGGACGGAATAACTTAAACGGACTATTTTGAAAAACATCGAGATTTACCCAACACATGCATAATTAATGACTATGTGATGTATTTATAATATAAATATACTTATTGCTTACTAATGGCACCTATAATCTCAATCTTCTATTGTGGTGTATTCATTGTTCATAACCTAAAGGTACAATATATATGATTTATAATAAAGTTTTAATTAATTGTGAGTAATTAAAAATTTATTATAAATCATATATATGGTACCTTTAGGTTAAAAAGAATGAATACACCACAATAGAAGATTGATATGGATAATTGTATATCTGCAGGTTTTAGCGATTTAGCAGTAGTAGCTACTAATATGAATCGCAGTATGATTATGTAAAATGATACCAGATGGCCAATATTACAAATTTCATTTAATCTGTACTCCAAACTGAAGAAGGAAAAGGTTAATTTTAAAGTTGTTAGCGAGCACACACGCTCAACGAAATGGAAGTAAAGAATCTATAACAAGGAGAATAGTGAGATAAAAATGTTGGTGAACCCATACGATAGACGCACTTGCTCACGAGAGTAGAAGTAGTGGAAGTATTTGTGTGTGTGTGTGTGTGTTTGGAGGCGGGCGCGCGTATGTGTGGGTGCATGCGAGCCTTTGGGCGAATGCACGTAAATAATACGAAAATATTTGTTACTAAATCAAATATTCATTCAAAATTCCTTCTCTAATGTATGTGTGTTATCTTTTAAAACTAGTTTACGACCCCAGTTTACTATTAGACAGGAAACATTTCTTTTTCAATTGAAGTTTATTGTATACTTCCAAATCTCAACAAAAAGAAAAAAAATTGGATGAAATTGAAATGTAATAGCTAAAAATCTGTTTCCTAAAGATATGTTAGTAGCAAGAATTAATATTTTTTTTTAGTATATCAGTATATTCTACAGACAGAAAGTGCATTTACTTTAAGATATAAACTGCAGTGGAAAATACTTGTTGTCCGTCACTTCTTTTAAACTCCAGTCTCCGTCGGGCCATCAACTGTTACCCCGAAGCGTGTATGCACATCTCAGCGTCACGCTTGTCTCGAAACTCACTGGCAACAACACGTCAAGAGAGCCACTGGCCAGGAAAGGAAACGAATTCGAACACTCAGGGATCCTTGGCAGCAATGACCGTTGCACCAGCCTGACACTGAGCAGGATCTACAGAGCGTACTTACGCCCCATCCTGACGTATGCACACCCGATCCTGCTGACATCTGACTCCACCCGCCTGAGACATTACAGAAGAATTGACCGTCCCCCCCCCCCAACACGAATCATTAACATAGCACTGTTCCATGAATAAACTTTTCCCCGCCCACGACTCCTTCCTACAGAAATTAAAATCACCACAGATACGCCTAGTCCGACAGAACCCGTGGCCCCATCCAGTCCACTGCAGATTCCATTAACAGATCCACCGGAAACACACAAAAGCCCTCATTCCCTATAAACAGCTCTTGCTAATCTTACCAACGCACCACCTGTAAACAATAGATAAACAACTCTGATCCCCTAATGTGGTACAACTCCTTGTCGACTTCTGTATTCCTCCACCGTACCTTTGACGCCATTTTGACTTTCCCCTCAAACATTATGGTCCTGCGCTGCTCATCTAGGCAGTTTCACCGTTCTCGTTTGGCAAAAATGTAATAATAGAAACCCCCATAGGCTACCCCGATTGGCAGTCCTTCCACTACTCTCACACACATCCACTCACATTCCCTATTCACTTCTACTTAATGCCCCCACTTTCTCAACGACCGGCCTGCAATAATTTTCGTCATCTCCATCCCGAACCTGCTTATCCCCAAGTCAGTCCGAGCCTTATCCAATCGGACAAGCCACAAGTAGCACAAACAAGTATTGCTGTCGTAAAATGTAAGAGGGAGTGTCGTTAACACTCTTATCTGCAGGGCACCGTTAAAAGTCTTCTCTTCTCAGATACCCAATCTGAAAAACGTATTAATGTCTACTTTGGTTTCTACGAATTTCTGATTTCTTCAACTTCTGATAACTCGTAACTTCACACCATGAAGTATCTGCTTCCTTGTTCTGTCTCTTATTGTTTTTCCTTTTATCAAATACTCTCCCACCTATTATAGCAATCGTGTGTCTTTATGCCTATCCACTTTTTCTTTCTCCTGTTTATGATTTTCCAAAATCTATTGTTTTTCATTCACTCGTCTGAGAACTTTCTCATTGTCCAATTTATTCGTCCACGATATCTTCATCATATTCTCTTCCAGTACCACATCTCAAACGTCTTTATACGCTATTTTTCCCCATTATTGCTGGGCTATCTTTGTTTTTGGAAGAGCAAGAAGAATTCTGTGCTGGTGTTACGCAAGATTGTTCGATACAGCTACCAGTAACGCAGACTTCGTCAAAAAGGTCGTAACTGTAGATAAGCCAAGAGTTTATAGCTGTGGCCCCCAAAACAAAAGCATAATGCGGAGGAAAGTTATTAATTCGACAATGACAGATAACACATGTAGACAGAACAGAGTCTCACAGCTAACTGAATAATGTAATTCGTTAATGAATATTCATGGATACGTTAAAGGGTTCCGTCTGATTGTCTACAGAGTTATATTGCAGTTGCACGACCTGTACACGTAGTATTCAAATAGTCGGATACTTTTCTGTCAGTCCTGGTACATGCTACTTTTATATAATATGAAGTTATAAAAATTGAAATTATAAATATACAATAAGCTACTGCTCAATTATTCTAATTGTAAGTATTATATAAAGATGAATTTGAATATTAATTGATCTATTCTTCTGCGATTTCATTAGTAAATGATCAGAAATTATGTTAGTTGTTAAACAAAGAGGTATAGTGAACCAGAGAGAATTAATTATTAAATTGCGTTCAACCTGTAATACAAAATGTATTTTAGCATTCTCAGTTACTAAAGGAAAGGATTAAAAAATATTTTGTATTTGTTAATAAATTAAATTAATTATATTTAATGATACTACGTAATTACGTAACGTTAATACTACTTACGTGTCAATTAGAAATATATAAGTTACTGAAATAATTCATGTTTATAAATTAATAATTAATTCAGTAATTAATTACACTTATTATATAATATTAATGTTTGTAAATCATGCATGTACACTAATAGCAACGATAAAAGCAATTTAATGTTTGTGGAAGAAATAAACGTGTGTTGTAGTTGTCTAATGAGGCTACCATTAGAATCTTTCTTGTACAACAGGCAGAAATGTTCTGCTGGATGCAAAAGGACACAGCTATCTTTCACCGTTCTCTTAGCCTCACCAGGAGGTTCCAACCCGATTTCGCCTAATAGAGAAAACGGCGATTTACACACCTTTGTGTAAAGTGGCGAACGGTCTTCAGGGGCGCAAACTTAATGGTGGGGTAAAGAATAGGGATGGGAAGGATGAGACATGGCTGAGTGCTTTTCAACAAGTTAATCATGAAATATAAATAATGCACAGATTTTTAACTGTCAGAAAGGCCGGGGGGTAAAAAGTATAGCATCCGAACGTCAAAACAACATGTGTGTGTGTGTGTAAAAGAATTCTATGTGTAATTAAGGAAATTAAATTTTCAGTGTAATGCAGTAGTTTAATGTACGTTTTGCGTGGTACGTCTTCCTGATTTTGTACATTCCAAATTGTATTGTGATCATCAAATTATGTTCCGTCTATTGTAACTATTTAAAGTTGTAATTTAATAAGTAAGGTTTACATGTCGTAATAACTATATTTAATTAATGTATAACTTTATGCTAATTTTGTAATATTTAAAATCTCGTTCCTTATACGAGCCCTGATTCACTTTGAGGGAATTTTGTATCATCATTTATTGAAATAAAGTATCTTTATATTTTATTACATTCTAACCAATTTTATTAGGCAGACAGTCCGATAATCGGACAAAATGATAAATCCGATTATTATAAATTGTATTTTTATTCTTTATTTAAATCTTCTGGGAAAAAGGTACCGAAATCCTTATTATTTATGCACTTCAGTTATCAAAACACATATTCCGACATTAAGTCATGACGGTAATAGGCAAAGAATAGTATGTGGCGCTATCTTCTAACTTGGGAGGGGGGGAGGTTTACATAAGCGCCGCCGCTGGAATTAGTATTCTGTAATAAACATATTAATATAGCTTTGAAAAGATATAGACCATAGTTAAGTGCTTCAAAATCAACAATGTTATGTTAATACTTTTTCTATAGAGAGTATAACTCAAGGGCCATATTATAAAAATCAAATATCAAAAGTTATGGTCTGCTGCAAAAGGATGATAAGCTACTACTGAATGTGTATGTACCACTGAATGGATAATGATGTAAGTTTACCGCCTACTCATGGGATAAACTCAATAATGTCTGGGCTGAGTTAAAGAGTGATATATTGAGTAGAAAAACTGCGTTTAATAGCAAACATCAGTTTCGTAAAATAAAGAAGTAAAGCTGTAAATGATAATCAGATATCTAAGGACTTAGGCGTATGGCAAATTAAATAATGTCCAGAGGAAGCCGGAGTAATTTGAAGTGTGTTGCTATAGGACATTATTGACAATTCAGGTACTTAACATTACAGGTGAAGGAAGAGAAATACAGAATTATATTTTAAATCGAAGAAACAAAGTCATTACCCATATTATACATGAGAACAGTTGGAACTGGAGAATTATCTCGTAAAGAAATAAAGGGCATATTGAGGTCAAGTGGCACAAAAGAAGACAAGTATGTACGCGTAAATCTAGTAACAAGTAGTGAAAATAGCATTTCCATTGTAGAAAAAAATCAGAAATGAATAAAGCACACTATATCGAGAACAGTTACTTAAGCTACGGGTTGGAGATCACAGCAGAACCGCGATGCCTGCAATATTTTTCTGCTCAGTTCTTCATTTTCATTTAGCTTTCTCAACAGTGTCACAGTGAGAAGAAAATCACTACTGCTGCGTTTGTTGACTGAAGTATACGTTTATGCTGTTCAGACACATCCGCTAGCTTTGCAGAGAACATGGTTTTTCAAAATTATTAATAAATTTTATTAGAACCATCAAAAGACAAACAGATAATCTCCTGTGTAATAATGAAATAGCGGTTATTTGTTACTGTTACGACAGTCTCAACGATCATCGTATGGTACAGTGGGAAACAAAATACAGACACCAATAAAGTCACTAATATCCAGCTTTAATTATCACATTTAGTAATTTGCAATCAATAAGTAAAGTTTGATGAAGTTTGATACACTTTGCATTTAGTAAAGTTATTCAACAAGATTTGTCTCGTACAATAATTCAGACTAAATTTGTACAAACGCAATAATAATGTTAACTATTAGAATTCCACACTAACTATAACACAACAACACTGCACACAATACTTCGACAAACACTCGAGCCGCACCAAGGAAATCGCTCATTGTCAACTGATCCACAAAGCCATACTCTGTCCCTTATTTATGTAGCGCACGTGTTCTACAATCTTTCTATCCTTAAGTTCACTCCACTTAATACATAATTCAAGTGTTCTCCAGAGGACTCTGGAACGTACTTGAGAGCGGCCTTGACTGAGGCTACACCTGCTTGCCTTGGGTGGGGGACGGGTGGAGGATGTTCTAGGCTGTTCGATACGGTTCTCGTTACAATATGATAACATTTGGATAGAGGAATCAAGCGGCTCAAAAGTTTTAATGTATCAAATAGCAGACGTTAGGAAAAGAAACTTACTAACTTTTCTGTAAATCTCAAAGACACGTTCTTATTAGAGGACTCAAAGAACACCGTTTAGGTAGGCAATCGAAAAACGAGGTCTGTAAATTAAGTAATGAGACTAATCATATATCAGTCAATATGGCAAACTCTAAGGTTTTCATTAACACAGATGGTTAAATAAACAGCTGACTGATATTGAGTGTTAATATTTACGTGAAACGAAAAGAAGCTTTTCGTGCAGTGATTTTTTGTTGTGCGTTATAAAAATGAGTGTCATCAATTACGAGCAACTTTGTGCAATAACGTTTTGTGTTAAACTCGGTCACAATGCTACTGAGACTATTACAAAATTGACAAAGGCGTATGGGATGAAGCTTTATCAAGTGCACAGGTTTTTAGATAGCTTGAAGAATTTTCAGATGACCACGAATCAATTAAGTATGATCCATTCTCTGGAAGACCGTAAACGTCAAAAACTGACACTGACGACAATGTTGATCGAATCAGCGCAGAGCCATCGAATTTTAACCGTGAGAATCATCGCAGAACAATTAAATTTGAACCACTCTACAGTTTACCGAATTTTAACGAATGAAAAAAGTTTGTAGATAAAAATTGGTCCTGAAAACCCTCACTCTTGAACAGAAACACAACAGGACGGAAGTGTGCTGTGATCTTCTAGAACGAACTGAAAATGATCCTGATTTTCTAAAAAATGTTATTACCGGTGATGAATCATGGATTTTTGAGTACGATCTAGAAATAAAAAGCCAGATCGAGGAGTAGCATACACCAAATTCACAACGTTCAAAAAAACAAAAATGAGCGAATCCAAAATCAAAACCACGTGCATTTGCTAATTTGATAGAAATGGCATGATAGATAAGGAGTTTTTGCCTACATGACAGACTGTCAATCAACATGTTTACCGAGAAATTCTTGAAAGGCTGCTGAAAATAGTTGCCCGCGCGGGACTAGCCATCGTGATCACCTGGATGCTGGATCATGACAACGCACCTTGTCATACAGCACTCTCGGTTAATGAGTTTTTGGTAAAGAAAAATATTCCTGTTGTTCCCCGCCCCCTTATTCGCCTGACTTGACTCCCTGTGACTACTTTCTCTTCTCCAGATTGAAAAAAAACATTTCAAAGGACACCATTTTTGAACGACAGAGAACGTTAAAAAAAATGTAACCGGCCAGTTGACGGAGATTCCAGTTCCGAGTTCTAGCACTGCTACGAAGAGTGGAAACCCGTCTAAAGCGCTGTGGGGTTTCCCAAAAGAATTATTTTGAAGACGATAGAGTCTAGATATAGTTTGAGTGTAAATAAAAGGTTTTACTGAATTTGTCTGATTACTTAATTTACTGACCTCGATGTTACTTAATTTAAATAACATCTGATGAATCCTAGAAATAACACAGTCATGAAGTGAATGTTTAAACTCAGGAATAGATTACGGCTTTTGTAACAGTGTAATATATTTCATACAGCTGGATTCCAGCATGCACGCTTCTGTGAGTACTGCAGACACAAACCGATTTCAAAACTAGTCCCTATTAAAACATTTTTGTGGTTTGGAGTATTGGTAACGCAAAGGGAATGGTTAGATACCAGTCTATTGAAGCTGCAACCATTGACTACATTATATAATGGTCGTGGAGTATTTAAAATGTAGCATCCGTTGACCCAGTTATTAGAAGGTATAGAGGAAAATTAAAAAAGAATACGATACTTTTGGATTACGTTGGTAGACGTTCAGTATATATAGTATCGGTTGTACACATTTATCTAAGGTATAATTTATTAGAAAGTTTATATCGCATTAATGCAACGTCTTCTAACCTGAGCAACTCCTATTCAGACGTTACAACATACAGCGCTTTCTTCCGTTTGCTTTGTTACTACGAGCAGTATTCTCGTACTATTGGTTTCCTAACAAAATTATAGAATCTGTTTATATACATTCTTTACGCACGTGAGAATACACGTCATTGCAGAAGTCGTACTATTTTGCACTTCAATTTATTTATTCATGGCGACAAAGTTACACCCAATGGTTTTCAGTAATCAGTGTTGCAGTTAATTGTTTTAATTATACTCTAAATATTCCACTATCAGGGGCGTATTTACGGTGGGGGGCGAACGGGACCGGACCCCCCCAGAGGGTTGGGAAAAGTTTACGAATATTGTTAATTTATTAATTTTTTGGCTATTTACTATTTTTTAATCTGTGTATGCTAATATAATAGTAACACTTTTTAAAAATCTTCATCATCATCATCATCATCATCATCATGTGGAGGGATTAAACCAAGGATGGTTTGTTCCGGTCTCAAACAGTCAGTGTCTAGAGCTAGTCACACCAGCGCTTCCTCGTACGTCCCACATCTTTCAGTCCCTTCGGCTTATAGTTCCATAGTTTTTTGGGGATGGAGCAAAGATGTACTTTTTAATCAAATATATTGCAACTTACCGTCTGCGGGTTTCAGGATGATGAATCATGAATCACTAAAAGCCGCAGACGGTAAGTTGCAATATATTTGATTGAACAACACGTGGCTTGGTACTAAACATTTGGAATTTATTCCTTTTAAACATGTACTTTTTAAATATACAAACAGGTTTATTACACAGCATTAGCGTATAGCCTACGTTTGGACTATGAAATATAGAAAAATCAATTGAGTCAATAAGTATCTTCTAAACAATGTTTCACTACCATTTTTGTTTTGTTTTTTATAACGGTTCACATTAATGGGATTGATTTAGGGTGTTATCACACGTTTTTTCAACCACTGTAAAGATAATAATGTTGATGAGTCTTAACTTGTTTTTTCCTTTTGTATGAAGCCGACTCGACCGGACACAAATCCCCACAAAGGCCAAATTCTAGATACGCCACTGTCCACCATTTCCAGTTGCACCAGGATAAAAGTAGGCCTACTACGAATATGGAAACTACGAGAAGTACGTGGTTAGAAAAGTCGAATTTATTTACATGTGTATGTGCTCCTATATAACAAAAGTTACACATTCAAACTCACTCCCAAGTATACACGCACTGTTATCGCCTAAATTATTTTTCCACGAGTTTATCTGACTTCAGGTACATTAAGGGAATTACCTAGGGGCTTATTTCTTAGATATTGATGCTGCATCTGCTACTACTACTGCTGCTGGTGCTACGACTATTACTACTACTAATTCTAGTACTACTATTACTACTACTACTACTACTACTACTACTACTACTACTACTACTACTACAGTTAATGCAAAACCCTATAACCAGTAAGTAAAAATCGTAGGTAACAACAGAACAACAGTGCGTATCTAGATTTGTCCTTGGGGGGGGGGGGGGGTTCGGGGTCGTGTCAGCATCATACAAAAGAAAAAACAAGTTAAGGCTAATCAACATTACTGTGTTTAATGCAATGGGTGGCTGAAATCAGTCCCATTAAAGTAAACGGTAATTTCACAATAAAAACATGTGTTATGGAAACATTGTTTACAAGATACATATTGACTTAATCCATTTTCGTATATTTCATATTTAAAAATATACAATAATGTTGTTTAATAAACCTGTTTGTATATTTAAAAAACAGCTACTGCTATATTACCGTACGTAGCTGAAAACATAATAAAACAGCCTAAAAATTAAGAGATTAACAAAATTCGTCAACATTTTCGACCCTCTGCGGGGGGGCCGGTCTTGTTCGTTCCCTCTGTAAATGTGCCTCTAGGTAACAATACTATTAGACAGTATGATACCGCTGTTAGAGCCAACATGAAAATATTGGAACATAAACAATAAAACCGATCATAAGCGGTAAAGTTGTAAGCGGACAGGTAAAAGAAGATAAGGAAGATAGATTCACAAATTTTTTGAAATAAGTTGCAAGCGCAATGGACATGGTAACACTGAGAAAACACGTCCTATCATCTTGAATTATTTGAAACATACAAGAAATACAATAATTCAATTTATTAAAAAAATTGAAAAAAAAAGAAAATCAAGAAAATAAATATATAACAGTGAAGTATATAGATGACATTCAAGAAGTTTTTAACAACACAACGACATTTTTATAAAAATGATCGGTGAAAAGAAACTTAAAGTTTGAATGAATGCCATCTATAATCACAATTATCATTTAATATATAGACTGAGCAAGCAATAAACTTGCAGAAGAGTTAAGCTACAGTAAAAATAAATAATAGTACCAAAGTAATAATAACGTTGGATGCTCAAAAAATGTGGTCGTGATCAACAAGAAAAAATTAATTTATATATTACACGAGATATGACGACTGGATTATGTGAACAAAATTAACATTTTCAGAAGCTCTAGAAAATTTTGTGTTGGAGCTGTAGATTGAAAATGAGGAGATAAAATCATAAGAGAAATATCGAAGGATAATGTAACAAATTTTTACTAAGAGTAGAACACAAACGTCATTAATCAAGTGCCGATATAAATAACATAACAGATTTGTTTAAACGTATTGAAAGACGAAGTGTAGGGTAAAGAATCATAAGAGTCATTAGAGCTTCGCCGGGTTGACTTTTATAAACCGAGTTATGAATAACGTAGGAGTAACAAGATATGAAAAACGTAGAGATTTCCGTTAACACAACCAAATGGAAATTTGCCAACTAACTATAATTAAAGTAACGACGAGAGAGGGGATTGTAATGCGGAATATGTTGAAATTATTGTGGGATACGTGTACGAATGAAAATGCATTTTAGATTTGTGTAATTGTGAAAGTAAGCGACTATTTGTTCATTAGACTATGTCTGTAAATAGACGTAATTTTAAGGTGGCTTGCACGTTTTCTTCAATATTATATATATATATTTTTTAATAAATTTGGAAACGTGGAAACTTTTAAAATGTGGAATTAAGCTTTCTCTTCAATGTGCACTTAGTATTATTTTATGTGCAGACGATGTTGTTATTATACAACAGGCAGAAAACGACCTTTTAGAGGAAAGTATCCAGTAAGGACTAAGATAGAGGTAAATGGAAACATCTTGGAGCAGGTATCCAGTTTTAATTATCTTGGATTTGAAATATCTCCCGCAGTTGATTGTGATGTCGAAAACAAACTTAATAAATTTAAACATATATGTGGGAAAATCCATAGACCTTTAAAATATAAAACTAGAAAATACGCTAAGCTTACGTTTCATAAGACTGTGGATGTCCCGATGTCGCTGTATGGGAGTAAGACATGGGTACTTCACAGAGAGGCAGGGGTAAGGTCTATGTGAAAGGGGACATATATGTTTAAGGGGACATTTTTGTTTCCCACATATATGTTTAAATTTATTAAGTTTGTTTTCGACATCACAATCAACTGCGGGAGATACTTCACATCAGCAGAAATGAAATTTCTGAGGTTGGTCAAAGTGAGCACGTTATGAGACAGAATAAGTAATGCACAGATAAGGCGAGAATTACAAAATTTTAAATTACATGGTAGAATTGTGGAATACAAGGCCAGCTGGTGTAAGCATTTGAGAAGAATGCAACAAGATTGCCTTCCCAAACTTGCCATGAATTATAAATCCACAGGGTCTCGTAGATATGGGGCGTCCGAGGACGAGATGGTTTCCGGAACAGGAAGTGCAGACTAATCCGTGAAGTGGAGATGATGATGACGATTATAAATTTTGAAAAAGCCTCTTAAAATTTATTGGGTATGACGAAGTGTAAAAATGATCTCTTAATGAAAATTAGACAAGGGGGACAGTTTTCCAGAAACATAAAACAAATTAATGAACTGTGCATGTAAGAAAGGTGTTTGATATATTTTACTGGATAATGAACATCAACGAGCAATTGTATTGTCAGGAGCTCTTCTTAACTTTTAAGTAAGATATGAAAGAGCCGGGAGAACGATGAAATCTAGGTGAGGCTCTTAGGACTCAAGTCGACTTACAAAATGAATAGATCTATGTGGGATAACATTCAGGGGTAACAATGAACGACTGTAACGTAGTGGACAGGGCCTGATTTACTATTAGGGTGCGTAGTCTGTAACCTAGGGCGCAAGATTTTGGAGTGCCCAAAAATTTAAAAATCCAACCAAAAAACTAATGTTGACAAGGTAAAAAAAAAAGAAAAATTCTATGTAGAAGAAAAGTGTAGCAAGTTGTTAAATATTTATATTTCAGTCATGAACCAATCATTTCCTGCGAGAGTGTTCATTTAAAAACTTTTTTGGAAGAAAGTAAATTTTATGTAATGGAAGAAACCGAAACACGAAACCAAATCAGGAGGAAAAGGTGCATTCTAATCCATGTAGACGCTTAATGCACTTAAGACCATACAGTATGGAATCAATATTCTCGAATATTGAAGTAGCCTTGCAAATTTTTTAGAGCATGGCAGTTACAAATTGTAACTGATAAAGATCGTTTTAACACCTAAACTGGGCGAAAAATTATTTAAGATAATTAAAAAAATGTAATCACTGGCATTTCTATTTCATTGAAAATGATTTTCTGAAAAGCATTTCTTTTAATGAAACAGTTCATCGATTCGCATCTGCAAAAGTGAGGAAATTAAGATTTGAGTAAGCAAATATTTTCAACAACTAATAATGGACACGAAAATTATTTGAAAAACTTTTGTTCTTAGCGTTTTGATTTACTTTGTGTAAAGGTTAAGTAAAGTATGGGACTTTTGTAATTTTCTCGTTACTTATAATTTGTCTACTTGCTCATACTATTGTAATAAATTCATTTAGAATTTAGATTCTGTGATTGCAATGAAAACAAGACGATTTTTTGTTTATACAACTCATATGTTAATGTGGCCTAAAATATATGAGTAGCCTATATTTAACTAGCCTCTCCATTTAAGTAGCCTATCTGTAAAATATATGAGTAGCGTATCAAATAAATAGCCTAAAATATATGAGTAAATCGGGCGTAATACTCGTTGTTTGAAATTTTGGAAGGTGCGGAAGGGGGGGCAACAATTCATTAGCCTAGGGGTCTAAGTCAGCCTGTGGTAGTGAATAAGCACATACCCTAATTGAATTCCGTCTGACTCCAGCTGTTTAACATTTGTTACTTCGTTGATACGAAATAGCCGTTGTAATTATTAGACATGAATAAAATTTAGGACAGAGTACTAATTTTTATTTGTTTCTTCTTTAGCTCTGCCTCGCTGTAAATACGGTCGAATCGAAAATGCGTAAAAATATGTATTATGAAAATACAAATTAAAAAACTTTTTTCTTTGACAGGATAGGTTTTATGAGGAAAGACAGCGACCCGAAACTTTGTTGGTTAAAAAGTGTATGGTGAGGTAGTTACATTGTCCTTTGGTATTACAATTATAAGAAAAAAAAAACGGAATGCAAGACACCGATTGGTAGTCTTAGGTATAAGATCATTAAAACAAAAAACTGTTCCATTCTAATTAATATAATTCTAAAACAATTTTTTTTTGTAATATCTTTTATACCTTTTAGGTAACCAAAGGTTAATTAAGGGTTAATCCAGCGTGAAAACACAATTGGTGTAGGAACATTATTATTATTAAAAATTTGGAGTTAAACTATTTTTAACGCAACGATTATGAATAATATTTTTCGGTATGCAATTTTGTAGCCTAGATGTTAATTCCATAATTGATGTCTAATTGAGATAATAACCAGAAACCAGTTGGTTCGTGGCACTGTTCTCTCAGTGGTCTCTAACAATAGGAACAATAAAACCGATCGGCTCTAGTTATCAGGTATTTTCAAGTACACACGTGAAAGTCATATCAGTCAAAGTGGGGAAGGTCCGTCCGGCAGCCGGTAAATGTATTTAAGGCGAGGAGTCGAGGATCAGTCGGTGTGAGTGGCGGCGAGCAGCATACAACATGAGGTGTCTGGTACGTACACACAGACTCATACGCAACTTGTTCTTACTTGTTAACTTTTTATTCAATAAAATCTCTATAACACGTTACAAATGTAAAATATAAATATAATACTAACTTATGTTGAGTTGAAATGGAAATCCAAGTTGATTAATTGTTATTACTACAATCGTGTCCAACGATGCGGAGATAAGTATGAGAAATTGGATTAGACTATTTAAAAAAAATAATTATTATTATAGGTGTTAAAAATTATTATTATTATTATTAAAAAACGACAATAATTTGGTACTTTTATTGTAAACCTTGTTATTTTGATTGACAGTCTCTGTAACTCCAGCTTCTTCGTGCTTATTTGCTGGACTGCTGAACGTCATGCTCTGGAAGTGACCTCTCAGTGTTTCCAACGTAAACCACGACCTTAAACGTGTTCGTTGTCGTGCTTTAGCAAATAAGCACGATGAAGTTGAATTTGATACTTTGTTAGTTAATGAAATAATTTAATTATCTAATGAAAATATGAAGTAATTACAATTTTTATACTTAACAAAAAATATAGGAGACAAGATACAAAATAAATAAAATAAACTGGCTTGTGTATATTGTTACCATGTTTATGAAAATAATGAAACCTCTAATTAAGAACCGCTTTAACTGGACTTTACATATATTATAATTTTAATAATTTTATTGAAAATTTTGTAATTATTATTCAGAATTACAATGGATGAATAAATTTGACGAGTATTCGATAAATGATTGACACTACAGTTTCAATAACATTTTACACATTGTTTCATGTATTCCTTTTTTCATGAATATTTTCAACGCCTGAACGGTCGGAACGTGAAAAGATCGTCGTGTTCGAGATCTTTATTAAACCATAACACGACAAAAATATGTATTAGCTTCAAATATGCAGTAGGTTTAGGTTGCATGCTTTTGAAACGCCCAGGAAGAAACCTTTCCTGTCGGTAACCTCGCGCACAATGTTCGGTAATGTACTGTACCCGGACTCATTTTCGATATTTCGATCATGCGATTACATAGAGTGACATCGATATACAGTGAATATCGCATTCAACTTTAGTTGGGTTATATAAATCGTGAAAATTTATTTCTGTACGTTATTAAATAGTTTGTTGACGATTACAATTGTGTTACATTGTAATATTTTTTAACAAAAATGTTTCTAGCAGTAACATTATAACTCCGATGGTATGCCTGTGACGCCAAAAGTTGGCGTTTTAGGTTAGCATGAAAACTAAAATTACACATGGAAATCAATATGCCTTTAAAATCATACTCGCTGTTATAACCATCCCTTGCCTGTTATTATACGTGTTTTCTTTTTTATGGCAGAACTCGTTTTTCACTAATACTCGCTTCTTCACTGATCTCGGTTTTTGTGCTGATCACTGGAAAAGCAACCAAGAACGTAGGATGCTATATACATCTCCATTTTTTTTTTTTTGTACTTTGCACAAAATTTGGTTCCAGTGAAGTTTTCGAGTTTTCGAGATTTCCTTAAATGAGAAAAGAATATTGACCACCTAACCAATAACAAATCTTGTTTTTATTTGTTTTTTGTTTCTTACACGTTGTTTTTGTTTTAATCTTTTTTTTTTATTCAGAAACAAGAGAAACAAGTGAATTTTTCACCTTTTTTCTGTTGTTCTTTGTGTTAAAAATACGCTATTTTCTTTGTTTTTAATCTTTACCTTTTTCAGTCATTGTGTGGCTAGATTAAATGTCATACTTTTCCCAATTATGGCGTTAATTTCTTGAAACAGTAGTAAGCTAAAAACCAAAAACCATTATTACTTAACCTCACAAATGTAAACAACACTTATTTTTGCCTTACATTAAGAAATAGAATTATTTACAATTAGTACACTTCTTCTTCTTCACATCGTAGTATATCGATACAATCGCATATTCAAAACATCAAAAATGTAGTGTGGATGCGGATATTGGGACAGTTCCCAATGTTCTAATCTTTTATTCGAAAGCATATCTACTTTTTATTAATCGATTATCATATTAACATTTGTAGTAATTATTCGTGAGGAAAACGCATTCACTCATATTTTTAATTTTTTACCAAATCATTCGTTGAACGTTTTCAATATCTTTACTTTGTTCAATATATATTACTAACCCACCAACACATAATCTTTAACATTCATAGTCCTCTTCTCTGCGTTTCTAAAATTCACTGTCGAATCATACACAAATTTTATAAGCATATCTCTTTTATTATCTATTATCGTTCTATTATTTAGTCATTAATGTTATTATCATTCTTACGTAGTCCACAATTCCATTCATTCGACTTATACCGGCGTGTACAGCCTTGGATCCGTCACCTGCGTACACCACAGAGTCTGTTAGTAAGTTAGATTGTGTCCGAGTCTAAGCAGTATATCATACGACTCAAGTCTAGCATCAGCTGCTTTACGGGAAATAACAAATGCGTTTACGCAGTCACAGTTTTCTACAAACAGAACTTTCATGTTACATTATAAATGATTTATGTTGTCATCACTGACAATGATGTTATTCTTGTTCAAAACACAGAATATCTTATAGAACACACACTAACCTATAACATACTTGGTCTGAGTCACATTCAATCTTTGTCCGAACGTACCCCACACATTGTTCAAACAGATCTTGGCTGCAGCTCTCTTATGAGACATATCTTCAGTTTTGTCTACATACAGTTATGCAGTCATATTCTCTTCAATGGCAGCAGCGTACGCTTCTTTACTAAAGTAATTCTTTCGCCGTGGAAGTGTTTCAAGCTTACGTTTCATGATGTCCCTGATGTATCCTCCAAAAGAAGTTACTAGACTTTTGTTTAAAATTCCAAATTTAATAGACCTTGGGATCTTGTATACTTTTTCTATTGGTTTGTTCGTCTGAATAGTGGTTCAGGTTTCTGTGAATTGTCTATGTTTTGCAGTATAAGTCTCAATCTTCTAGTAAGCACAATTCATATACAGGAGAATGATAAATTTGTTTGTCTTGCCACAAAAGCACAGGATGATACAAATGTGTTTTCTTCAGTCTTTTGAACATCACTAGGTGACGTGATGAATGTTATAGAATATCACAATTGAATACAGACTTATCATCACATTTATGTATACTATCAACTTCTTGTCGTTTACCGTTTACCAGCTGACTGGCATTGTTCACCTTGTTATTTGGATTAGCACTGTCCTCCGTAATTCCAACTTAGTAGTGCTTACTTGCTAAACTGCTGTTTCTCATGCTTCGGACGTGCATTTCAGTGTATCCACCATTGTCAAGTTTTAACGACGACCTGGGTGGTTTTGGACTCGTCCAGAGCATGAGAGGTAGCAGTTTAGCAAGTAAGCACGACGAAGCTAGAATTAGTGGCACTGTTTCTACTTCAAAAACATATCTCGTGTATTAAGGGGTTTGATGGCATTTGCTTTATGTTTTCTTTAGTCACAAGAGATGGTCTGAGATGAGAAATTATTTTATTTCCCATTCACTCATTACAGTATTTTGCCATGGAGGTAGTTTGTGCTACCTCACAAAATCTAAAGATAAAAACAATTAGGCCTAAGTGACGAGTGATTGAAGCTACATTATACCTTAACATCAATCATTATATAGATTGCTTTTCTATGTGTACCTCCACCTCAAGAAAGTATATTAGAACGTATGCGCTTTTAATCATAACAACATACATTACATTCGGGGATAAACCAATTCGGTTCCATTAGATAAAATGTTTCCATAACACGATATAACCTAACTTTAAACCACAATGAGAATATAATGGAGTATTAAACTGTATCAGCCTAAAATTGGAGCATTAAAATTCAGAAATATACGAAAACGTTAAAGAATGACAACAAAGTAAAGAAATTAAAGGTATGATGAGACGTATAATAAAATAGGTAAAGGTAGAAAAATTGCGTTTTATTATATTTAATTTGCTGTGATCTTGTGATTGCGTAACAACTATCATCTTAATTATTAACGTAATACAAATTTTTGAAAATAAAATTTATGATAACAGAGAATAAATTATTAAACAAAATCAGTAAAATAAGTTAAAGAAACCTACTAATAAATTAACTTATAACAAAAAATAACAAGGAATAATATAAATTAGTTGAAATAATAAATGAAATTAATAATAACTGAAATAAATAATAACTGAAATAATAAATAAAAAGTAATCACAGGTCCTGATAATAAACATTGTCGACACAAATAATTTAAAAATTTGTGTTATATTTTTGAACGATCCTAGTTATAATATATTTTACTATGCTATATGTAGACTGGTATATGTATAAACGTTTTCTGTATCAATCTAATATCTAATTGTTGATTATTGCTTTTATAATTAATTAAAAATATCATTACGTACTGTAATTTAAATTGTAATAGTGTATAAATTAAGTTCTGTGATATTATAATTTTCTCGTTGCCTTAAAGAAAACATTTGAAGATGTAAACAAACTATCTCAACTCCATCACATATATAACGATACATACATACGCACGCTCACTCACATATACAAACTCGTTCACCCAAATAATTGTTCTGTTGTGTTTGACATTTCTTTTGTATCCATACATTGGTCCTGATGATGACAATAAACACTGTCGAAATGTCGACACAAATAATTCAAAAATTTGTGTTATATTTTTGATCGATCCTCACAAACTCTTCACTGAAATAATAACATTACACGCACACAATTTATTTTCATATGCGTTATAACATTCTACATACAGTACTTTAATAACAGCAAAAGTAAAAGAAACTAAATAATATTTCAGCATTAAAATATAGGCCTACATGCATTACCTTACAAAGTCTAAAAACATTTTAAAATTTACCCACCTCAAAGCTCTACTCAAAAAAACTTACACTTAATCTGCTGAAAATTACATTTAATTTACTCAACAGATAGTTGAAAGCGTAGTCTAGTCACCTATACTTTAATATTCTATTTATACTTACCCCTGTCAGCAGATAATTGTCTTCTCCCAGGCCTCTAAGTTTCTTGGCTTCACCTACACCCTCTCGCCAACTTCTTCGTGGCCTTCCTCTTTTCTTCCTCTCGTATGGTATCCACTCTAAAATTCTCTTGGGCCACCTGGTTTCGTCCATTCTTTTTGTGTGTCCATCTCTTCCACTATGTTCTTCGTCATGTTCATACTCTGTCTAATCGTTTCATTTCCGACTCTTTTCAGTTTCGATTTTCTACAACTGCGTCTTAAATAATCCATTTAGGTAGCTAAGAGTTTTTTCGGGTTTTCCTTGTCATATCCCAGGTTTCGGCTCCATATGTGACTATATTTAGGAAGATGCTCTTATACAGTCTCTTTTTTTAAATATATTTCTCGATCAATGTGTATTACTTTATAAGTAAAATACAATAAATACGACCGAATATATCAAGTACGTATATGGGACCTTGACCAAATTTGTCATATTTCGGCAATTTGTAATACAACATAGGTAGATAGATTTTCTTTTTGTTAATCTGTAGTCTTAAAAACCGTGTAATGGCTATTGTTAACTATACTTTCAATTTCTATTGTCACTTCAGTTCAATGTGATAGCAGAATTTCCCTTAGTCATACGTAGGTCAGTTGGTTCCTTTACCGATCCGCTTTTTGCTTAAATTCAGTTTTTACCAAGTTTCAACAAAAATGCGTTGTGTTTCAGTTAAGGTAATTGTTGTCGTAAGCTCACACGACCGGTGTCAATATTACTAAAATGATTATAAAATCGGGGCTGTGAGGCCGTGGTCGGTTGCTATTTAACAACGACATCATCGACAACGTTTCGAATCCCATTCTCGGGGATTTTCTTCAGGCAGAATAAAGCGACTGCCTGATGGAAAACAGTTACGGCGGTTCTCGGAGACCCGACAACTTTTTCAGGTAAGAGTAACTGAGGGTGGGGATTCGAAACGTTGCTGATGATGTCGCTGATAATAGCAACCCACCTCGACCTAACTACCCGAATTATAATTATTAAGATTACTCCCCGGATTAAGATACACACGGTGAAAAACAGTTTCTATTATTACTAGTTGAAATTATTCTCACTATAGAATTGAATTATTACCACACGATTGAGAACTCTTATTTAGCTTTCTTTTGAACACTGAAACATCTCAGAGCGCAAACGGTCAACAACTAACCGGCGCATCTTCTCATTAGTTATCATCTTCACGGATTAAACCAAGGATGGTTTGTTCGAGTCTCAAATAGATAAAGATTAGAGCTGGTCACTCCAGCGCTTCCTCGGACGTCCCACACCTCTCCGTCCCTCCGCTTGCGTTTCCAGAGTTGTTTGGGGATGCGGCAGTCAACCATTCGGCAAAGGTGTTCCCACCAATTCCGCCGATATTAGGCGATCGTGTCGAGTATACTCATAATATTCAGTTCCTGCCGTATATCTGTGTTTCTTCTAGGATAATGGAGATTATACCCTGCCACGTGCCTGAGAAATCTCATTTCAACCGCTTGGATGCGACTGGCCAGGGCTTTTGTTAAAGTCCAATTCTCAGACCCATAAAGGAGTGTGGTCTGGTCATTAGTAATGGTAAAGTATTGTAAAAATCTCTGTAATGATATAAAACTTCCGAACTATTTGTTCGTGGTCTATGTAAGATTAATAGTGTTCATTTTTGACATTTAGGCAGTACTCACGGCAACAAGAAGTGTTAAGTTCCAACACTGACCACTGCAAACAAGTTTAATTACAGAGGAATGACAATTATCCGGGAAATTTTATACAATAACCGGATGACTCGAGGCGTGAAATTGTACGTAATTTAACAAATCTCTACAATACCCCAGTTATTGCTGAAATGTTTTATGATCTTAATATTGTACCAGTATATTTTCTTCTGTAACCTTGTTTAAAGAAACGTGAACAGTATAAATTTAGGTATGATCGTTTATTATATTGTTCTCAGTCGTAAATGATTTTAAAACGTACTATAATACATACTTAATATATATGTTGTCTAGTAGATTTATGGCCAAAAGATTCGTGTGCTCTTCAAGCCGTCTCACATATCTTTCACTGAACATCGCAATGGTTTCACTGACTTAGGGCAGGTCCAGGTCTCTATAGATGTCTTTGTTGCTGATGAACCACGGTGCGTTGGTATGGCACGCAACACCTTGGCCTGAAACCATTCCATTATGGCGATATTCGATTTAGATGCAGTTCCCCAAAGCTGTAAGCCGTATGCCCACACAGGCTTGAAAACAGTGTTGTACACCAACAGTTTGTTTCGCATTAACAGTAATTTTCTGCCCTGGAGCCAATAATGCTTGCATATCTTGGTGCCCAGTTGTTTTCTCTTCATCCAAATGTGGTTGTGCCAAGTTAGTTTTTTTCGAAGTGGATGCCCAAATATTTTACAGAGTCGGCTACCAAAAAAAGAGACAAATGCTGCAATGTCGTTGTACTGTATGTGAAGGTATATTTGTAAATCAGTCAGCCCCTTTTCACTCTGAACTTGCCCGTTTTTCCAGATTACAGTACCATATCACACTTTACAAAATTTCTCTTAGAAATTTTGTTGACAAATATACTATTACACAAATAATTAAACTCATCCAAATTAGCATGTTTCTTACCAAAAATGGTATCTAAAGGGACTTTAAAACTTTTCACGAGATTATTCCACCCAAAGTGGGTGGGTAGTTAGGTGTCCAGATGTAATACCCAAAGTGGTCGTAAATTGCCGGTTTGGGTATATAAACAAGTCTACAAGAACATAAATGCCATTGCTATTTTTAATTAGTTGTTCTGCAAACCTCCGCGGACTATATTTTCCATTTTATTTCACAAAATAAGTAGTAATATTTAGTCAACACGCGTCTGGAATTTACGACCCACCCCAAAAAAAAATTATTTTCAGTACATGTATCCAAAATATTTTCGTTTCACATGAGATTTCTCAGGCACGTGGCAGGATATACCCTTCAAGATCGCTAAAGAAATGTCGATGTACGGCAAGAACTGAATAATATGAGTGACCTACATAGAATTGGCTAATATCGGCTAAAATTGTTAGAACATCTTAATCGAATGGATGACCACCGCATCCGTTAAACAAATATGGAATTATAAGCCGAAAGGGGTGAGATGTATGGAGCATCCGAAGAACCGTTGGAGTGATTAGTTTTAGTTTATCTTCTTGGGACGGGAACAAACAATTTTTGGTTTAATCTTTGCAGAAGATGATGATGACAACATTTATTTCACCATTAATTAATATTAAGTTGTAATATTATCTTATAACCAAGTATATAACTGAGTATAACTAGTTTACTTTATCAAAATAAAGAGAATATGGCAAAACCCATTTTCATGAACTTAATTTAGTAGAATAAACTATTTATAAAAATTAAAATTATAATTTAAAAATAAATAATTGATATTTAAAAAATACTTTATTAAACTGAATTAATGAACATATAAATTGTATCACGACCTTAGCAAAGTTGTAAAGGTACTCTACTAATTTCCCTAATTAGAAGTATATTACTCTTAGAAGGAGTATGAGAAATACAGAATATTATGAGCGAGATTCTTTACACAAATCGTTGTTTATTCTTTTTTCGTTTCAAAATATGCGACTTAAACCTACTCCATTTTTGAGTCAAAACAATATGGTTGGCATGTTTTAGTTTATCTTATATAAACACCACGAAGTTCATAGTAGCCTGTAGTGTTCCTTCAGCTTAAGCATAGAATATATTCACAAACAAAGAAATAGTTGAAACAATCATTACACAATTTTATAAAACTTTATTAGCAATTGTTAACTCCTTAGTACTTAGAAACAGTCTACATCCTTTGTTCTTCTAAATAAGTGAATAAATTTAAATAATTTTAGTTATTTTTGTACTAATAGTTTTAATTTGTGAAATACAAAACGGATTTCAAATTAAACGTTTAATATTTTTGTAAATAATTTAACGTAACAAGAATATATTTTGTTAATTGTGTTTTAATATATTTCATTTGCTATAATTTATTTTTGTTAATTTTTGCAGGTTCTTACATTTGTGTGCCTAGCACCGTATGTCCTTGGAGGTGGACACGGTGGAGGATATGGCGGCGGCGGATACGGGGGTGGATTTGGTGGCGGATACGGAGGGGGCTACGGAGCTGGAGTGTCTTCATTCCCAACATCTCACGGCGGTGCAGTCGGTTTCAAGGGACCCCTAGCCAACCCTCACGTTCAACACGACGGACACATCGGTGACACTAAGGAAGTAGCCGCTGTTAGGGCTCTCCACTTCTCCGCGTTGGCTCATGCTGGTGGTCATGGCGGAGGCGGCGGCGGTGGTGGCTACGGAGGTGGCTACGGAGGCGGTGACGGTGGACACGGATACTGGTACGACGGAGGCTACGAGGGAGCAAGTCACGGAATCTTCAGCCACGGCGTTGGAACTCACGATTCGTATCATGGAGAACACGGATGGGCCGGTCTTTACGCAGGAGCCAGCTCAACAGGTCACGGTGGAGGATATGGTGGCGGCTACGGAGGTGGTTACGGGGGCGGTTACGGTGGTGGTTATGGGGGTGGACACGGGGGCGGTGGCGGTGGCGGATATGGAGGCGGATACGGTGGCGGACATGGAGGCGGTGGCGGCGGCGGATATGGAGGCGGATACGGTAGCGGACACGGAGGTGGAGCAGGAGCCCTTGGAGGTGATGGACACGCATTCTCGGGTGGATACTCTTACCACGGACCTCTCGCCCAACCTGTTGTACTCAAGTCCGGATACCTGGCAGACACTAAAGCAGTTGCTGCTGCTAAACACTATCATCTTGGCGCCCTTTCTCTCGCCGCTTCTCACGGAGGCGGTTACGGTCATCATTAAACCGCCGAACCACTAATATTAATATAAATTTACCAAAACGTTTTCACAACATGAAATTGTAAATATATTTGTATTTTTGTATAGTTTTGTCAATAATACACATTTTTATGTATATATGAACTTTGTTACTTCTAACCGCTCCAAAGTACACACTAGACGTATGCTGGGAAAATATGTTATTAAAACATAGTGATTATCGCTTACCGCAGTTCATAAGTAATATTATGTATTAATTCAAACACACACCACACATGTGACTTGCAATGCATACTTTACACATTGTACAAATATGATTTTATATGCGTAATGTGTAGTAGGCCTACATAATTTTGTGTACGAAGTTTTAACACATTAAAGTTCTACAAAGTAATGGGAGCCCCTTTACTGTCCTATGTGTGTGAATTATGGACAGTAACCAAGAAACAAGATATTAAATTACAATCCTTAGAATTGGCGTTCTTAAGATGATTTAAAAGAAGTTCTATACTTAATCGTATAAAGAATGGGGACATAAGAGAAGAGTTAAAATTTTTTAACTTGAATGAAAAATTAAAAGATTACAAACACCAGTGGAAACAACCCTTAGAAAGAATGTCAGATTCCAGAGTGGCCAAACAAGTTTTGAAATACAAACCTATAGGACACAGGTGTGTGTGTTGTGTAGACCCAGGAAGAGGTGGCTGGAGGATCATTGATGGTGGAACAGACAGCACCTTGCCTGTGTCGTGTTCTCAAGATGATGGCGTTTTAACACATAATTTTAATGGGTAATCTATAACACATGTATGTCCTCGTGTGTAAATATACATTTATCAGCCAAGACGACTTTACAAATCTCTGTAGTTATAATACATAAATATAGTTTAACCAAATGTAATTTCTGACACTGAAAATGCCCAGAAACAATTTTTCGTAAGTACTGAATAAAGTCAATCACATAACAAGTGTTTTACGTGTTTAGCCTTTATAATATTTTGAGATTTACTTTGAGGTAAAAAATGTATATATAATATTTATATATTCGGGTTAAAACGTCCTGCCACGTTGTTCGATGCCTAATTGCCAATATCTCCTGTCGTTCCAGTTTTCTTCGGTTAGACCTCGTACACTCATTGATCTCCATACACCCTGTATCCATGTTACTTTTGGCCTTCCCCTTTTTCTGTTTTCCTGTGGTATCCATTTCATCACTCTCTTTGGCAACATCTCCTACCCCATTCTCTGCACGTGCCCATACCAAATTAATTGTGTTTTCTTGATGTGTTCTAAAACAGTTTCTTTTATATTCATTTGTTGCTTAATTGTTTCGTTGCTGACCCGGTCTAATTTTGATGTTCTACATATTCTTCTTAAAGCGTCCATTTCTGTGGCTTCTATCTTTCTTTTCAGATGTTCTTTCATTCTCCATGTTTTTATTTATACAAATGTGCCCTTAATCATTGTGTTGTATATTCTCATTTTCCTTTGTTTTCCTATTTCGGTGCTCCATAGTATTCCATCTAGAGACTAAATTATTGTTCTTGCTTTGTTTACTCTACATTTTATTTCTTTGTCGTCTGTCCCTTCCTTGCTAAAATGAATTCCCAGATATTTGTAATTCTTACGTTTTGCTACAATTTCACCGCTTGGAAATTGGATATGTTAACGTATCGCATTAACTTATGTTTAACTTCAGTTCTTAGTACATTCTGTCAGAAGCTATAAAAATAACTCCACAAAAGACATTTTCAGACAGAATTACCGTCAGTAATTTAGCGAATTCCGTGCCTTTGCCTGTTAAGTTTTTGTAGACAATGGGACATTTTGTACATAAGGTGATGAACCGCTATATCAACAGCTGACCTGAGAGAAGTATGATAAAACTAGACCCCCAAGTCCAAACAGATGTAATGTCTCCTCGGGCTAAATATAACCTATCATTAAGTAATAAATTATTTCAACACGATTCTATGCTAAAAACTATATATTGCTGTTACGGCCTTCACTAATGAGGATAGGGACTCCAAAAATGAAAATTTAAATATTGTACAAGAATTCCAATAAAAAACGATGGAAAATTATAGTTGATATCCTTTCTGTGTCAGTAATCAGACGCTACACGCAGATTTGGAAATACCATTCACACACAATTTAAACCAAATACAGTTATCAAATATAAGATGACAGAAATGGGTTAATAGAGTAGTTATACAAGAACGGTCCCAATGAGAGAAGGAACCTACTAAACGTGGCCTCAATATTTACTGTAACCTGGAGAAACATCACTGGACTTCTCCATACGAGCCTAACGAATATATCAGACTCAGACGCATATATCAGAGACCGTATGGTAGTAGACTGTAAATTTGTAATTGTTAATCAAACAACATGGTGTGATGACAGATTCTCTGCAGAAAATTTGTCGTGGCAGTTTGTAAAACAGATGATAGCAAAACCATGTAATTATGATACGGTCGGAAATTGTGTCAAATTTTTAAACTTTAGTACGTTTTAGAGTTTGTTAAAGTCAGTACACAGACGATTGAACAAGTTTTCCGTGTAGCATGGGCAGCATACGTAAACGTGTCCTTGAACACGTACAGGTTACAGGTACAGGTACAGGTTACAGGCACAGGTACAGGTTACGCGGTCACACGATGACTTACGTGGTAGAACTTTTGTCATGGTGTCACCACTGTTTCCCTACTTCCCGTGTCTTCCCTACTGCACTTGCGTAACTGACATTGTTGGTCACTAGTCATAATTTTTAATTTCTGTGCAGAAACACTTTGATACGACTGCAAGACTGAGGAGTCTCAAGGAGAACGCACGTCGGATAGTGAACAGGAGAAACATCTGACCTATTGTTGCGCCCAAAGAGGCTAAGATCTCCCTTTTATCCGTATTCACTGTAACTGATCATCTCCATCATCTTCTTCACAACACGGGTAGGCAAGGTACTGCCTGTTCCGCCTTCAAATTCTTCTTTTATGGCCTCATTTCTTATACGGTCAAGTATAGAACACCTTTTAAGAATGCCATTTCCGAAGCCTGTATTTTACGGCCCAGATTTTTTGGTTGTGTTGTCCATAATTCACACCCGTATGACAGTACGACGACTGGCCATAACTTTGTAGAAATTTAATTTTGTACCTCGACGTACGGTTTTGTTTCTAAAAATACGGTTGATTTTTCTGTGAAACGTAGCTTTTAAAATCCTAACTATATGAAACACCCAAAACGCGATATTATTTACCAAAACGTGTACACAACACAACCAAAAATATTCCATCAGTACCAACAAACAGCAGTATCGAACCAAAACACAGATACTTCACCAGATATGTAAATAAAACAACAAACATTGTTCAGAAACTAATTGTTTTTATCATTACTGTTTTTAAGTATTTTTCCTATTGTATAATTATCATTTTTTAAAAATTTTAGTTTAACCAGCACTATTGCCTATGAAGACACCCATTTACCTTTTTTTCAGCATGAATTTCAATATCATGGATTTTGTTGTTGTTTTTAATTGATTCTTCTATTTCCATGTGTTAGAAATGTTTTGTTATAACTAATACAGTCAGCACATTGTAAGTCTATTCTTTGTAATGTCTAATATCTTAAGTAAATTATTTCTATCCTAAAAGTGGAGTATTACTTGTGTTATTCTAAATTGGATTTTAAACTGTTGAATGTTATGATGGTGAAAAAGAAGAAAAAAAAATTATTGAGATTATTTTATTTAAGTTTATTGTAACTAGTTACAAACTATCTAACAATTTTATTCTAATACATAAGTTAAAACAGTGTGTAGGATAATCTCCCACTGGAGCATTCCTCTTAGTTCACTGGTTCAAATGTTTTATGTCTCTGCCATCGCCGAACGAGTATTATCAAGCAGTTGTAGCGCTTTAATGTTTACGTTTTCACGAAGTCTTCTTTCATATTTATCCGCAACCCGTTTAATCTAGTCAGCAACCGTAGGCATTTTATGGTATCGATGGATGTCACCATTTCTTACGTACCATTGGTGCATCAACAATACCGCAAAGAAACTTATTTTGAAAAGTATAAATTGTTTTAATATTTGATTTCTTAGTACAACCCCAAAGCTGTACACCATACACCCAAACTATTTCCAGACTTGTTTGTATAACAACAGCTTGTTATCCAGCGACAGCTCAGAGTGTTTTCCAAGCATCTACCACATTTTCTTCAATTTTAACCCAAGATCTTCCCATTTCTTCTTAATATGTTCTTTCCAACTAAGTTTGGCATCCAGAGTCATGCCCAAATACTTCTCCAAGCTTGCGTGTGGAATTCTTTGCTGATAGATTACGATTGGTAAAAAATCTGTTTAATCATTGAAATGAAACTAAAAATTTTAATTTGTTAATTATAATCTACTAGAATATAATTAACGTCTTTTTTGTAAGTAAAATAGTACATAGAATTTCCTAGGACTAACAAAGTTAACACATGCGTGAGTGGTCACATACACACAAACACTCTCTCTCTCTCTCTCTCTCTCTCTCTCTCTCTCTCTCTCTCTCTCTCTCTCTCTCTCTCTCTCTCTCTCTCTCGCACACTCACAATATACAAAATAAGTATCTGGGTGAATATATGTGTTGTGTGAAAACTGTTTTGTGATATATGTTATTAAATATGGTCGTGGTTCTCTCTGCAGCTCTGCATGACCTGCTGTTCTTAAAATTTCAATAAGCTTTTGTATGTTAACACATTCATACGCTTCGAAATCGCCAGTACTTTCTACAACAAAGCAGGAATTTCTGCGCAATATACATATGGTATGGTGATCCAAGAAAAAGTTGTATTTTGAAGAATGCAGTCATGTGTGCTCATGCGTGACCCGAGTCATTTAGATTCAATGAAAGTTGGCACAGTGCAACTTGTCTATCACGCCCGTTTATTTAGGGCGAACTATGTTACTAAAAGTGAATTGTTTGTTATTCACTGAAAATGTTACACAAATTTTGTTAACATAACCACGTGCAGAGTCGACGTTGTTGCATATGACGTAACCAGATGAAATTATTATTATTTTTTTTATTTAAAAAATCAGACAATAAAATCAGAATATATCAAACTATAGTCGAAAGTATAGGCCTATACGGAGCAGAACTGTGGGAAATTAATGAAAGAAAGAAATCCAAAATAAGAGCTATGGAGATGATGGATTACTGGCGGAGGTGGTGTAGACTAACAAGGCTAGATAGAGTGAGAAATGTAGAGATAAGACAAGCGATGGGAATCGACCTTGACATTATAGAAACAATAGAAGCAAGAAGACTGAATTTGTTAGGACACGAAAAAAGAATGTCGGATGAGAGATGGCCAAGGAAGGTGTGGGAATGGACTCCACCCTCTCGAAGGAAAAAAAGAAGACATAAACATTCATGGAAAATGGACGTCGAAGATGCAATGAGTGCAAGTGAACTTACAAAATAGGACTGTTTAGACCGGCGCCAGTGGAAGCTAGGATGCGAGGGTCGGCGCCAGCCGTAATTAAATCGCCTAAAAAAAAATTATTTTTTTTAAAGAACTAGTTTCAGTTTAGGCGTTAACAAACGACATCAAAGTAGTTGTAAGAAAATAAAATTTTGGTCACGTGGAATATGCCACTTGTTATTGTTAACATGTGTGCGTGAATACAGTACAGTGGTTCCTTATAAGGTTAAAAGAATCTCGTCCGTCATATTATTTTTCTAAGTGTCAACTACAATTTATGCCGCCGCAAGAAATATTTTACTCTTCTTCTTCTTCTTCTTCTTCTTCTTCTTCTTCTTCTTCTTCTTCAACAAGGATTAGGCGTTGCTGACCTGTTCCGGCTTCATAGGATTTATTCATAGGAGACCACTTTTTCTTTGGTCTCTCTACGCTTCTTCTTCCAGCTGGCTTGTATCTACTTGCTACTTTTGGTAGTCTTCGATCATCCATACCCTCCAGATGGTCGTTCCAATTTCTTCTACGCAACTCTGTTTTCTCATTTAAGTTGTATATTTCCAACACCCCTTTAATCTTTTCATTTATAAATCGATCTTGTTTAGAACCTGGGCCTAAGTAGCCTGCCAAAAGAAATAACAAATAATCCCATGCTCCGGCTGCCTTCATGAAAATCATTAATGTGGCTTTATTCTAGTGAAAAACGGTTTAATTTGCAACCAAATGGTGAAGTGGGGTGTGGCGCTGGGGCGGGCGTGAGTGAGAGAGAGAGAGAGAGAGAGAGAGAGAGAGAGAGAGAGAGAGAGAGAGAGAGAGAGAGAGAGTAAAACACAAATTATGTATCTCATAAATTGTCTCATAGTCTCATAAATGAGTGTGTGAAACGATTCGATATAAAAAGAATTTGAACACTTGAAATGTAAACGGATAATTGAAAGCATCTGATTACGGCAATGGCCTGCACGCTCACTGTGTAAATCAATCTTGTTTTGTCTGGTAATTAATAATAAAAATATTGTAAATCGATTTAGATTGTGTGAAGGCAATAACTTTTGTAATACGACTGGCCGTTAGTCTGTGCACGTTAGAAAGATAATTAAAAATAACTGGAGATTAGAGTGATTTATTGACACGAATTTTATCCTAGTTGGTAGAATTTATAAGATGTAATAGTTTACAGCAACGTTTTAATTTATAAGTGCAGAAAGAAATACGATTCTGAACTAAAAACGTTTAACGATCCATAAATTGGTAATAAATACTTTCTTATTTAATCGGGTCAGTTTACCGATGGTTCTCTAACAAATCTGAACAAGCTTCCACGTCAATGTTTATCTAGGTCTGCTGCAAATATGTTCAACTTTAGCTTTTAATTTCATTAAAACTATACTTTTGGGTAAGAACAGAGGAGAGATTTTAAGCATGAAATATATCTTCTTCTTCTTCTTTTTCTTCTTCTTCTTCTTTTTCATCTGGTTCATTTCAAGGACTGGGTTATATAAACCTGTTCCGGCACCCATCTCATCCTCGGACGATCCACGTTTCTCCTACCAATGGCTTTATGTTTCAGTGCCGCTTTCAGCAATCGATCCTCTGACATCATTTGCAAATGATCCCACCATTGTCTTCTGTAAGCTGAAATAATTTCATTTATGTTTTTTACTTCGAGTTCTGCATTCCTCATTCTGTCTTGCAATGTATAGCTTAAAGTACTTGGAAGAAACTGAATTTCAGCACTCTGGATCTTGTCGCATTCCTTTTTGTCATGACCCACACCTCACTTGCATAAATCAACGTGGGTATTGCAATTGTCTTATAAAATTTAATCCTTGTGCTGTGTCTTGTTTTGTTTCTAAGATTTCTGTGAATCGTACCACAAATATTTTTAAATTTATAGTAGAGGGAAAATACCGGTTCTGACCAACAAAGGATGCCGCCGTTCCCACGGTCTAGATCAAAGAGATGCCGCCGTTCCCACGGTCCAAGATTTTTTCCCACGCTCTCCCCACCACCGCTGGACCACAGCATCCCAAAGGACCGCGAATTTCCGCGAATAAATTTTTTTATTTTTTTTTAATTTGATATTTTTATTTTTTTAATTAAATTGATTTGTATATCCGCGAATATATGCCGCCTTTCGCGAGCCTAGATCACTTTCACTTTCAATCAGCTGGACCTGCAGCATCCGCGAATTTCCACCAATAAAATTTCGCGCGCCAAGTTCAAATATATGCAGCCTTTCGCGAGCCTAGATCAAAGAGATGCCGCCGTTCCCAATTTTTTTATTTTTTTTATTTGATATTTTTATTTTTTTAATTAATTTGATTTGCATATCCGTGAATATATGCCACCTTTCGCGAGCCTAGATCACTTTCACTTTCTACTGGACCACAGCATCCGCGACTTTTTCGCTGATCTGTGTCAAGATCCGCGACTTTTTCGCGTATCTGGACCACAGCATCCGCAATGTATATTAAATCTATATGATCAGGTTTACCAACCTATGTATGGGTTCAAACTTGATATGTGTGTGTATTATAGTGTATATTAAAATATATGATCAGGGTTACCAATCCTGCATTATTGTGTGTGTGTGTATAGAACAGATCTGTCAACATTTTTCTTCGGTGGGAAATTCAAACTATATTACAGTAAATTGTTGACGACGACTTCGATATCAACTCTCTTCCCCCTCCTCTCTCTTTGTCTCTAGACACAGTTGTCATCAGTTTTACATAAGCGTCGTGCTACTTATGGATTATTGTAATTAGCGATACTAAAATGTAATCACCAGGAAATATATATTTATCACCTACCTCGTGGCGTCCTTTTTTGACACATGACAGTCATTGACTACGATTTAGAAATTAATATACTGCCAAGTCTGTGTGTGTGTGTGGTAAAGTGTTACGCATAAAAAAATCTCCTTGAAATAAGGTATTTTCAAAAGTTTTGTGTACACACACATTGTATAATAATTTTCGTAATTGTAAGATACAACCTGCAAATTATTAAAATGTCTCTCTCACACATTTCTGATTACTATACAAATAATTGGATGCATATTCGAAGATTTCCCTTATTCAAACGATTTGTATGTGTGTACACGAACTTAAATACAGACGATTGTAATTTTAAAAATTCATTTTTTGCATTAAATATATATCGTAAACAATGAAATAATAATATTTCGTCATTGTAAGATTTTAATAAAACAATTATCAGTTTAAATAATAATTTTCATGATTGTAAGATACAACCTACAAATTATTAAAATGTCTCTCTCACACACATTTCTGATTACTATACAAATAATTGCATGCATATTCGGAGTACGTTGACAGTGAAACAAGTCTATGCACACACACACACACACACACACACACATACACACAACGATACTGAATTAGATATAGTTATTATTCGCTAAATTAAACCAGAGGTCATTAACCTTGTGCACAACGTCCCACATTCTAATTTCACACCTGCTAGTCATTAGCAGTGATTAGGATTATAAAGTATTTACTCTAAAAACGGACAACTCTACTTTCTAATTTGACACCTGTCAAGCATTAACACCGCTTACAGTAATTACTCTAAAAACGGACACACACACACACACACACACGTGCTTTCCCCACTACAGAGTACACTATATATACGCTAAGTAAATTAGCGGCAATTTCTTATTTGTCGACTTGTACTGCACGTATTACGTGTCTTTCAGTATACACATCTTCTTTTGAAAGACTGTTTGTACGTCTTCAGTGTAGACAACGCACATACTAGTTTGGCTGATACTGTCTTCCAGTATACACATCTTCTTTTGGTAAGTGTATAGATTTTATTTAAACGTAAAAATTATCAAGTGCATTATTTATTGAATTTAATACATGTGTGTGTGTGTACGCGTGTGTGTATGATCAAATTACAATTTCTGAAAATATATTCTTACTGTATTTTTATAGTGGCAATTTCTCACCAACGTGTGCTGATACATCGTGAAATCTCTACATCTGTTTTTTAATAGTTGAAAGACTGTTTGTACGCCTGTAGACAACTAGACTCTAGACTGTAGACAACGCACATACTAGTTTTTTGGTAAGTTGTACAGATTTTATTTAATTTTAATGTATGTGCAGATTTTTATTTAAACGTAAAAATTATTTGCATTATCAAGCGTGTTATTGAATTTAATACATGTGTGTGTGCGCGTGTATGTGTATGATCAAATTATTATGGAGTGGGTTATACAAATAATAATAAAGTGTGTGTAATATATATACATTTATTAAAATACATACACACAGCTCCAAGATTATATTAAACAGTTTTACAATTAAAAATACATACACAGCTCCAAGATTATAAAATAAACCATAATTTGTTTTAAATAATTAAATATATATATTTACAACACTGTACACAAACATAAAATATATAGTTTACAAACCGCTATAATACAATTATTGATTAAATATATATATATATATATCACAAACATTGTTATATATATATATAAAATATTAATAATAATATTGTTTTAAATGATTAAATATATATTTACAGCACTGTACACAAACTAAAATATAGTTTACAAACCGCTATAATACAATTATTGATTAAATATATATATATATATATCACAAACATTGTTATATATATATATAAAATATTAATAATAATATTGTTTTAAATGATTAAATATATATTTACAGCACTGTACACAAACTAAAATATAGTTTACAACTATTACGTCACCGTCCTGATCGTGTAAAGATAATGTTATGTTGTCCAAACGACTCACATTCACAGGTAGGTATATGACGTTTGTAGGCGATTCAATTATTTTGAATCCTGGTTCGACTGACGGATAGAACGAGTGCAGTGTGTGCTCGGTTTTACCGTTCTTGTATGATCCTTGCGCTATATTACACCTTATCAGTATACTGTTCACTTTTATAATGTTAACTGTGGCGTCAGACGTGTGAGTTTTATTCGCTTCAAGCAGACGCTTTCCCTTGAAACCCAACATATCACCGATACCGTACACTGTTTGTTGAAAGTCAATATCCAGTGCACAAGTCAGCTCACATTTCAGTGTATTGTTGTTAGGACGTAGACTAATCTTTGAGTCTCCTAACCGCTTTTTGAGGAAGGCTTCTATGTCACCGATTTCATAAGCACCTGTAGGTAAAGTTATCAAGTCCCACGTTGTTCCGTCTCGTAGTACTGGAAACACGTTGTTTTTTCCTTCAATCACGTTCGGTATACTGTTGTATGTAGTAAAGTCCAATAGACCTACATACCATTCGCCGTTTGTTAGTTCGAGAGGCGGGAAAAAGTCACATACAAGAGCAGCAGCATTCGTACCTGTTAAGGTGACCGACAGCGAAGACATCTTGTCGCTTACTGATCACTCGCGCGTTAAGAAGTCCAAACATAAATGCCCGCAGATGACTGTGTGTGGTGGCTGTTCACGTTCGTAATTGTAGTAAATGTCGGTGTCGGTTCCAAAATACTGTGTCAGCTCAAGAGGTGGCTGCATATTACCATACGCATCATAGTAGTAAACTTGTTTGTTTCGCTTCTTGTAGCAAACCCAGTGCGTACCAGGTCCTTCTGCACTGTCTAGATTAACAACTGCACTCTCATTCTTCCATGGTCGTGTGTGTGGTAAAGTGTTACGCATAAAAACTCCTCTGAAATAAGGTATTTTCAAAAGTTTTGCGTACACATACAAATCACTGTCAGACAATGCACGCACTGGTATGCAAATTAGTTTTTTTGTCTGTAAGGACGTAGGTATAGACCTGACGCTATTTTTTTATTGTTACGTTTATGTCTTGGGACTGTTTTGCGTTTGCAGGTCGTTTTGCGTTTGTTCACGGATTGACGTTTAATTCCTGAACCCTTCTTCTTCTTGTTTTTTCTGCAACCACTACGCGAGCTCCCTCCACCCACTGCCGATTTCGCCTTCATTGCTGCCGCTACGGCCGCCGCGTACGCTCTTTCGCTGATGCCTGAATTCAAAGCTTTCACTCGATCCCACGCCTTGCCGGCTAGCACACGATCCGCTACGCGTCTTCGTTCGTTGTCCTTGTACTTAGCGTAAGCGATATCGTGTTCGCGACAGGCTTCGTCCAACTCGTTGATTCCGCGCTCGCCACGTGCCAATCTCTCTTTGAGTTTTGTTCCAGGTCCACAGAATCGGTAGCCCGGTAGGTGTAATTCTACTGGTAATGCGTCCACCGCTCGATTAATCAAAGTAGGTACTGACGAAACGATAGCGGGCACAGTGTTTTTAAGTATTTTTCCAATTACACCACGCCCCATTCTTCTTTTCTTACGAAGTACGTGCATTCTTGTAAACAGATCTCCAATCCTTGATTTCCGTTTCCGTATCGAGAACGTCTATTAAACGCCCCACCTCTTCAATATATTCAGACAGGACTGAACGCTGTGTCGTGCTGTCTTGATATTTATAGACAAACTTTATTAGATTGATTATATGAGCGTGAAATACCTGAGTGACCTTGTACAATTCGGTCTTTATATGTAATTTTAATTCGTGCATTTGTCGTACAGTGACTGCGTCTTTGTCATTGATACCGTTCGCTATATTCGTAATTTTTCTTCCGGCAGCGTAGAAAGTATCGTTTTGCAAACTGATTGTGTGTGCATGTAAAAATTCCAAATTCACTGCGTCTTTGAAGTCAACAGGCGCTTGCACATGCGTTAGTCGACAGTCATCAACGATTACGTTACCTGCACGATCTTTTTTCAAACTCTTCTCGTCTACGTATCGTTTTGTGGCTGCATCTCTTGATTTAAGCGGATCGTTTAACCTTATTATTCGATGATCTTTTGCGTCTACGGTAGCGTTATCGTCGTTCTTGTACTGTAAGCATGTGTCCTTTACGTACTGTAAAGAAACAACATCGTGCAACTCTTCAGGATCACCCAAGTTGCATATCTTTTTGTTTTTCACATCAAAGTGACCGTCGTTAGTCACTCCTAAACCGATATCCTCACGCAGACTTCGATGAGTTTCTTTTCGCACTCTTACAGCGCTGTCGTGTCTACCGAACTTGTCTACACTCATATTTATGAAGAAGAACTGATGGTTATAGAACGGTGCGTCTGCTTTTATATGATAATGCCAGTTTCACGTAATTCTTCCAATATCGAAACTATTTCATTCCTATGACCAGTATGGCCGCTATTTTGAGACGCCATTAACAGTCTCAATCTATTAACCAACTCGTTAGGATCATCCCAATGCACGTAATCGATTGCAGTGTTCGGTTTCATCTCCATATAGCCACTCCCTGTACGTTTTCGTGCAAACAATTTAGATATTACTAGTCGGTACTTGACGCCACTGTTACTGTTTATTCGCGTATTGTGTTTATATTTTTGTTTGTGTCCGTTGGTTGCTAGTAGTATAGACTTATATTTCCTCATATCATCCTTGTTGTATTTTTTCGGTAGTTTCATAAACAAAAGTTCATACAGACCAGGTGTACCCTCGTAAATTTTTCCTTTGACATGAAAGTTGTTGTTATCATCGATTTTTACATTTGAATCACCTATCATAAATTTACCACCTTCGTATCGAACACCATACATGCGATCTATAATCCGTTTACAGTCCGCCGATTCACACAAACGCATATATTTGTTTGCTAATGAATCCTCGCTGAAATGTGAAGCGTTAGGGTTCCAGGCGTCCTCTTCACCGAAATGAGAAGCGTTATGACTCTGCATACCGCTTTCGTTTTCTGTTATTACGTGTTGTGTAGGCTCTTCTTGTTTTATCTGCTCCTCCTCCTCCTCCTCCATCATGTCATCACTTAACTTTCGTGAAATAGCTTCTAACGGTTCCAGAATCGGTCTGTAATTTTTTCTAAACGCCTCGTCGCTTTCTCTGATACCGTGTTGTAATGCATGATATTTTTTCCTTATGTTGTCGCTTATCGTGTCTATATCATACGCGAGTCGTTCCTCCTTATTCATTGCCATCGTGTGTTAGCAAGAGGACTGATTACATTACTACAGTGCAACCACTTTTATACTTCGTCGGAAACAATTATGAATCGATCAAAGCCGATTCTATATCTACCTTCATTTATTGACGAGTCTTTGTCTATGACTAGAAATCCATAACGATCCTTCCACGCTTCCATGCAGACGTCTTTGAAAGCATCATATTTCATATCTATGTTAACGTGATCATTGTATGCATGTCGTAAATTTAGATCGTCTTGTTTGAACAATATCAACAAGTTAGCGTTGTCACGTACCAATTGTTTCGGTATCTGGCTATATGTCTGGCATAGATAGAATGTGTCCACACCGCTATGTCTCCCCATAGCAAAATACTTTCGAATATTGTTTTGTCTTTCACACGATACGTCATCGAATACGATAACAGAGTCGAGACCAGTGATTTCACTCGGTAGCGGGACTTCTTCGTTCTCGCTGTATGCATGATAACCTAAACCTTCATCAGCGAGTGATTTCATCACTGTTTCTAGCATTCTGTATTTTGGTTGAAATAATGATTTTGAAAACACGTATACGTTGCGGAAACGTAATCCGTTGGCATCAAACAGTAGGTTGAATAGCACATTGGATTTCCCACAGGAACTTGGGCCTGTAACGATACAGCGAATACTGTTCGGTAATAGCGGGCCATGTTTACGCTTAGCACTACCTTCGTCACCAGCCAAAAAGTCCATATCCTTTATTGGTAATTTGTTTGCTTGCTGTACAATCTTCATCTTTGTGAATACCGAAAGCATACTGTTTTCATCACGTGCTGTCACCTTTTTTATATTAGATCTTTCTTATGTATCCACGCATCGTGTTTACCATCGAAACCGAGCCAACGAACACGCACTCTGTCACCTTTGCGTTGTAACACCTTTTCCACTAGGTATACGTCGCCGACTTTGGACTTACTAATCTCGTGCTCGTAAAAACCACCTTTCAACACTTTGTTTAGATGATCTTTTAGCAGATAAGTGACGGGGATAGTAGTGGATTGTACTTTATCCACAGTGAATATTTCGTTAGTCCAATTCGGCGTATAACCTTTGGCGAACGTCATTTTGTGCTTACTTATACGAACACGGTCACCGACTTTAAATTTGGGTGGTTTCGTTGGACTGATTTTAGGCGCTGTGTTCTTCCTTATTCGTTCCAACACTATATGTTCGTTGGCGTCATTCACTTCACTCGGTTTCATACCAATGGTTCTGTGTGTTGTATTGTTGTACGATTTCAGTAATGTAGGTAGTAGATCCAACCAGCGGTAGTGTCCTTGTTCACTGAAAGCTCGATACATGTGTGTCTTCAGTGTGCGATTAAAACGTTCCACTATGGAAGCTTTTTTCTCACTGTAGGTTGAGTAATGTTTCACATTATACTTTTTTAGTAACGCTTGTACTGTGCTGTTGTAATACTCCTTCCCGTTGTCTGTCTGTAAATATTTCATTCGATTAGCAGTTAGTATAGGCTCTAGTGCATGCTTTACTTCTTTTCCTGTCTTTGTTTTCAATGGTACAGCGTACGCGTACTTGCTAAACGCATTGATCACTGTCATCATGTACTTGTACCCTTTGTTCACTCGAGCGTATGGTATCATCTCCACAAGATCCGCCTGGTACAAGTCGTGTAGACCCTTCAATTCAACCGCGCGCCTAACGAAATTCGTTCTCGCTGCTCTGTGTAGCTCTAGAGCTATAGTCTTGCGTGCGTTGTTCATGGTTTAAGATACACTAACATAATACCGGCGTTAAAAATACTATATATATCTATAACAGTTTCTTTGTTTTTCAGTATTCATTCACACATCTGAGTATCGCCATGGCTGACCTTCAACAGAATCCAGAACAACATCAGCAGGAACAGGGACATCCTCAACAAGGTAAAAATTTTTTTAAATACCAATTGTCTCTCTCTATAATTATGTAGCAAACCAAATTTGTTTGATATGAATTAACTCTGTCTAACCTGTACAAGATAGTCTCTTGACGTTGTTTAGAAATTGATATGACGGAGAAAATTTTTTATGTTCTGACATAGGTTTGTCACCTTCTCCCCAATGTATTGTCTCTTGACATCGTTTAGAAATTGACATGACGGAGAAAATTTTTCATGTTCCACCATAGGTATGTCACCTTCTCTCCAATGAACTAATTCAATTCCGCAACAAAAGCATTTAACTCTATCGTCTATGAATGACATACTATGTCCACAAACATCATAATTTAGCGGATAGTAGTAAAACCCAGCAAACGCTAACTCGTCGGGACTGACAAACGTCACTTCCCAATACTTGAACGATTTTCTTCTTTCACTTTCAATGCTAAAATCATGAGTAGCTGCCATCTTCACAGTTTGCAATAAACTAACGTATTACTAACGTGTACTATCTATTTATTTACCACAAACATGAATTTGTGTGTGTTATTCATCATTCCTATTAGGTAATACATGTGTTTCTATTGTTTCAGATATGACACGATTTTATATTGTGCGAAACAGTAGTATTAGAGGATGTCTCACAACTTTTAATTACCTGCCTGTGTACACAGAAGAAGAAGATCAAGATATAGTACCGATAATGACCGAGGTGCGACCTTTATTGTGCAAGGATATTCTGGCAGAACAAGCACGTTTACGCAGTATCAAATGGCATATTGCGTGCAGGATACGTTTCACTAAAACTGTGTTAGATGGTGACAGCGGCGAAGAAAAAGTGGTAACCAAAGACGCTGTCTTCCACGGACGTTGTCGTACGTTGCTCACGGACGACAACGACGAGTTGAACTGTCTACTCGATGAATCCTACGATAAAATCATGAATAGCATATCCAATTTTACCCGTGACGGGAGCGGATGGTCGGTGGATGCTGTACTGAAGCTGGAACTAGTTGTTGGACGGTACCGGCCTCTAGCAGCATCCTCCTACCTTCCAACCCCGCGAAAACTTGCACTCACCAAGGCAGTAGTCAACATCAATAACTCCCAAGATGAAATGTGTTTTCTATGGTCCGTACTAGCCCACATACACCCTCAACAAAAGCATAAAGAATTTGTTTCAAACTACATCTTATTCAAAAACACAATAAATATGTCCGGTATCGAGTACCCTGTTTCTATAAACTCACTTTCTAAATTTGAAACACAGAATCCCAATATTTCTATAAACGTTTTCGGCTATGATATAGACGACAATATCAGAAACGAATCAAAAAATGAGGTTTATCCGTTAAGAATTACCCCCAATAAGGACAGATTACATCATGTTAATCTTTTACTTCTGTCCGATACAAATAGCCGAAAACATTACTGTCTTATCAGTAACATGAGTAGATTGTTATCATCCCTAACAAAATTCGAACATAAATCATTTTACTGCGACTACTGCCTGCATCGTTTCTCCACAGAACATGGTCTGTCCGATCATCTCCCCTACTGCACACCTCACGGCGAGCAGAAAACCAAAATGCCCACAGAGGAGGAGAAGTTTATGTCATTTAAAAATTACGCGCACTGTCTTAAAGTACCCTTTACCGTCTACGCCGACTTTGAGTCCCTTATCACTCCGCTTCAATCGTGTTCACCTGGTAACAACGTCCCGACGACAGTGCACGAGTTAGGCGAATTCTACTCAGTTGATAGCAACGGTACCCGTCAGAAAATAACTTCTCCTCCTGTATCGTCCACATCATACGAAGCGATGCATATTCCGTCAGGTTTCTCCTATGCTATCGTCGATCATACACACAGACTCTGGAGAGAGGCTAAAGTTTATCGAGGTGAAAACGTCGTAGACACTTTCTTCTCGTGGTTGATGAAAGACGCCGAGGATATGATGAAGGTAGTACGACATAACGTACAAATAATTATGTCCGATGATGACAATGTTGCGTTCACTAACGCCACCGTTTGTCATTTGTGTGAGCGCCCTTTGACAGACGATGACAAGGTACGCAATCATTGTCATCTTACGGGGAAATTCTTGGGAGCAGCCCACAATAGCTGTAATCTAAGCTACAAGATGCCTCGTCATATCCCCGTCTTCTTTCACAACCTTCGTGGCTACGACTGTCACCATTTAATGCAGGGTTTAGGAAAATATAAGGACCAACACGTATCCTGCATTGCAACATCCAGTGAGCGTTACGTGTCGTTCTCCCTGGGTCCCTTGCGTTTCGTAGACTCCTTTCAATTTCTTAATCGCTCTCTGGACATACTCGTTACCAATCTGTCCACGTCCGGGAGCCAATTTCCTTTGCTCAGAGAGGAAATGCTTAGACGGGGTTTCGACGAACAGACCAATCTGCTCGTACGCAAGGGAGTATACCCTTACGAGTACGTTGACAGCATTGATCGGTTCAACGAATCAAGTCTACCCGCTCGTGAACACTTTGATAACCGGTTGTTGGAATCGGCTATTTCGGACGCAGATTACGAGCACGCACAAAACGTGTGGAGTGCATTCAATCTGCGTACGTTTGGAGATTACCACGATTTGTATTTGTTGACAGACGTAATGCTGCTGGCCGATGTCTTTGAAAGTTTCCGAGACATGGCCTTACGCGATTACTGCTTGGACCCGTGTCATTTTTACTCGCTTCCCGGACTCGCTTGGAACGCGATGCTAAAAATGACAGGGGTCGAATTAGAGCTGTTAACAGAGATAAATCTGCATCTGTTCCTTGAGTCTGGGGTCCGCGGAGGCTGCGCGATGATATCCAACCGTCACGCAGTCGCTAACAATCCTCTGATTCCAGATCAGTACGATGTATCGAAACCGACCTCCTTCATTCTGTATACAGACTGTAATAATTTATACGGTGCAGCCATGTCGCAACCACTCCCTTACGCAGACTTCCGATGGCTCGATCGTAACGAAATCGAGTCCTTGGACGTACGTAATGTGAGTGATGATTCCGACATCGGGTACATCCTCGAAGTCGACCTACACTATCCCGATACCTTACACGACCTGCATTCCGACTACCCACTTGCACCTGTGCGCCAGCGCGTAACACCCGATATCCTTTCTCCCTTTTCCAAACGTTTACACGAGAGTATATACAGATCATCGTATAACGAATCAGGGTCATCCGTAGAGAAGTTGTTAACAACTTTGGAGGACAAACAAAATTACGTTCTCCATTATCGAAATTTGAAATTGTATTTAAGTCTTGGCTTAGAGCTGAAAGCGACTCATAGGGTGTTGTGTTTTAAGCAAAGCGCTTGGTTGAAACCGTTTATCGATTTCAACACCCGCAAGAGGCAAACAGCCGTCAACAGCTTTGAAAAAGACCTTTTCAAACTGATGAACAACGCCGTATACGGTAAGTCGCTGGAGAACGTACGGAAACATATAGACTTTGAACTAGTCTCGAATGAACGACGGCTTCAAAAACTAGTTTCCACACCTAGGCTAAAACGTATGATTCGTTATACGAACGATCTGGTGGGGCTCTCACTCCGTAAAAAATCCATTGTTCTTTCTCGTCCCGTGTATGTCGGCTTCACGGTGCTTGACGTTAGCAAAACGATAATGTACGACTTTCATTATCGTTATGCTGTCGCCAAGTACGGCCGCAACGTTAAATTATTAATGACAGATACAGACAGTCTGATGTATAGCATTCAAACATCAGACTTGTATGCAGACATGAAGAAGGACCTACACGTTTTTGACACATCGGATTACCCTACGTCTCATCCTTGTTATAGCCTTAAGAACAAAAAGGTTGTCGGTCTGTTCAAGGATGAAACGTGTGGTCGTCCTATTAGAGAATTCGTGGGTCTCCGTGCGAAATGTTATTCGTTCCTTGTGGCCCACGAAGATCCCACCCAAGAGTGTCAAAAACGTGTATGTAAAGGTGTGCCTCGAGTTGCGATTAAGAGGAGTCTGCGACACGATATGTATCGCAAGTGTCTCACTGATCATTGTCAGTTTTCTACCAGTGCGCTTTGTTTACGTAGCGATCATCATACGCTGTACACGATGCGTGTAAATAAGCAAGCGTTGTCACCGTATGATGATAAGCGTTATATATTAGACAATGGTCATGATACACTTGCATACGGTCATTATCGGATACGACAACGCATCAACATGGAGAACGACGACGACGACACCTCCCCACCTACTAAAAAAATTCGTCTCCATGTATAGTAACCCTCCTCAACACTTGTTTCTTTCGTCAGTTGATGTCTCTCGGTGCTTCAGTCCAGACGTCTGTAAACGTAAGTTCACATATTAATATCTCAACGATATTTGTACGTTTAAACATAATATATATATACATATATAGAGTTTGTAATGTGTGTGGTTTCTTTGTCTTACAGTATTATGGATAACACTGCGGTTATAATCGACTTCCAGTGCTTTTTCGACGACAACGGAAAATATATTGTGAAGGAACTGTCAATCATGGACGTTCTGAGATTTGCTGGTAGACATTGGATTTTGACACCGCCTGCTACATCCGTTACGAATCCCAAATACGTTAGGACAAACCACTGGTTAACAACAAATTATCATAGACTTAGATGGAGCGAATGAGAGACACCATACGACAATCTTGTTTCATTGTTAACATCACATACACGTATATATAAATATGTGTTTGTGAAGGGTTTTGAGAAAAAACGTTTTTTGCAATCAAAGATAATACACAATAATATCATCAATCTCGATGACTTTGGTTGTCCTAAAAACATACCGTATATAATTCATGGAACAGAATGTCTTAGACATTTCAATTCTTCTGACCGTTGTGCCAACTATAAGGTGCATGCTATTCGGGAATGGATGATTCAGGATTTTTGCTTTAAACAAACATTTTTAATGTAACAAATTTAGAAAGTAGGTCACAGCGAATGATGACATTTATATCTCTCTCTCTCATTCTGTTGTGGACATGTACATACATGCATAGCTGTAAGCAGTGACTATTTTCTTATGAAAATGGACTTTCCTAATGACATTGTTATATTTTTGGTGTCTCTAATTTCGTCTGTGGGACATGTTCATACATGCAAAGTGGGACACCGACGTTACCACCACCACCACTATCACATTGTACTGTCCTTTTGTGTCGAATATTCTGTCATTGTTTGGTTCTCTCTGGTTTGATACAGACGTGTTCACTAGTGTCTTCTAATAATGTCGTTTCTTGTAAAGTTTAATGCTGTAAGTGCTATCGAGTACAAACGATGTTCGGAATTGATAGTGAATAAAAAATATCTCATCATGGTCTTAACAAATGTGGACACAAAATATGGGAACTCTGTGCTTGCTACGTTGGAGGATGGCGACCGTCAGTATCGTGTCTATCTTCCCAAGAGGTATGCAGGTGTCTTCACGAATGAGGAGCTCAGACATATCAAACCTAAAGAACTACATTTAGTGTATCGAGGGACGAGAAATCAAACAACACAAGTAGAGATTGAGTCCTAACGTCGTAAGTAGCAATCGTGTTAACAAACAATTTATTGATGTGTGTGCGTGTGTGTAGTTTCAACTCTCTGTACTTAACACTTTAATAATTGAATTTGTATGTACATGATAAATGTATCATTGATTCTATTTAGTTTCGTTGAATAATAATTGGTTCGATTAGAAATTATTTGAAAGTACATTAACTTATGCGATAAATGTATCATTGATTCTAAGTAGTATTTACAAATTTCCAGTGAATAATATTTGGTTTGGTTTGATTAGAAATTATTTGAAAGTACATTAACTTATGAAAAATGACATATACTTGAAAAAGTTTACTTACTTAACGCATTTGATTCTTTCCACTAACTGTGTGTGTGTGTGCATGTGATAATTGAATATTATCGTATCAGTGATTCTAATATCAACTGTATTGTTATGTTACAGATAAACTTCCTTGTGAACTGTATCTACAGCCGTGAAATTATTATTTAAAAATCTTACAATGTCAAAAATTATTTTATATAACAATGTTTGTTTGTGATATATGTATATTTAATCAATGTAAAATGTATTTTGAATAATTGTATTATAACGGTTTGTAAACTATATTTTAAGTTTGTGTACAGTGCTGTAAATATATATTTAATCATTTAAAACATTATTATTAATATTGTATTTATTTTATATCTAACAAAGTTTGTTTGTGATATATATATATTTAATCAATGTAAAATGTATTTTTTTGAATAATTGTATTATAGCGGTTTGTAAACTATATTTTAAGTTTGTGTACAGTGTTGTAAAATATATATATTTAATTATTTAATTATTTAAAACAAATTATGGTTTTTTTAAATTTATTTCGTTATAAACCTCCGAATATGCATGCAATTATTTGTATAGTAATCAGAAATGTGTGTGAGAGAGACATTTTAATAATTTGTAGGTTGTATCTTACAATCATGAAAATTATTATTTAAACTGATAATTGTTTTATTAAAATCTTACAATGACGAAATATTATTATTTCATTGTTTACGATATATATTTAATGCAAAAAATGAATTTTTAAAATTACAATCGTCTGTATTTAAGTTCGTGTACACACATACAAATCGTTTGAATAAGGGAAATCTTCGAATATGCATCCAATTATTTGTATAGTAATCAGAAATGTGTGAGAGAGACATTTTAATAATTTGCAGGTTGTATCTTACAATTACGAAAATTATTATACAATGTGTGTGTACACAAAACTTTTGAAAATACCTTATTTCAAGGAGATTTTTTTATGCGTAACACTTTACCACACACACACACACACACACACACACAGACTTGGCAGTATATTAATTTCTAAATCGTAGTCAATGACTGTCATGTGCCAAAAAAGGACGCCACGAGATAGGTGATAAATATATATTTCCTGGTGATTACATTTTAGTATCGCTAATTACAATAATCCATAAGTAGCACGACGCTTATGTAAAACTGATGACAACTGTGTCTAGAGACAAAGAGAGAGGAGGGGAGAGAGAGTTGATATCGAAGTCGTCGTCAACAATTTACTATAATATAGTTTGAATTTCCCACCGAAGAAAATGTTGGCAGATCTGTTCTATACACACACACAATAATGCAGGAATGGTAACCCTGATCATATATTTTAATATACACTATAATACACACACATATCAAGTTTGAACCCATACATAGGTTGGTAAACCTGATCATATAGATTTAATATACATTATAACACACAACAAATTTGAACTCATGCAAGGTTGGTAACCCTAATCATATATTTAATATATACACTATAATGCAGCAAGTCGGAACCCCCCACCATAGGTTGGTAAACCTGATCATATAGATTTAATATACATTATAACAAATTTGAACTCATGCAAGGTTGGTACTCCCCGATCATATATTTAATATTGCATCAAGTGATAGAAAGTGAAAGTGATCTAAGCTCGCGAAAGGCGGCATATAAAAAAATAAAAAATTATATTCGCGGATGCTGTGGTCCAGATACGCGAAAAAGTCGCGGATCTTGACACAGATCAGCGAAAAAGTCGCGGATGCTGTGGTCCAGTAGAAAGTGAAAGTGATCTAGGCTCGCAAAAGGCGGCATATAAAAAATTATATTCGCGGAAATTAGAAAGTGAAAGTGATTTAGGCTCGCGAAAGGCTGCATATAAAAAATTATTTTCGCGAAAATTCGCGGATACTGCGGGTCCAGGGTGGTGGGGAGAGCGTGGGAAAAAATCTTGGACCGCGGGAACGGCGGCATCTCTTTGATCTTGTTTTTTATCGTTTTTTATGTTTTTTAAGAAAGGCGGCATTCCTTTGTGCGTTAGAACTCTCATTATCACTCTACTATTTATTTATCTTCCCTTTTACATCATATTCATATTGATGCACATCCGAGATATTTAAATCGGCTCACTTGTTCTGAAGTGCTGTTGTTTATAACTATTTTAGTCTTCATTGGGTATCTACCTTTAAAGGGCATGGTTTTAGTCTTATTCTCTGAAATTATCAGTGAGTACCCTCTTGCTACTACTTGTAATTGAAACAGCTCTTTGTGAATCGTCTTTATTTTCTTGAATAATAGCTGTCATTTGCATAAAGCAGGGAACCTATAAAAATTGATTTGTTAAGTTCCGGAAGTCACTCTTGATTTCCATGCTGACATCATATCGTCAATATATTAAACAAGGTTGTGGAAATACAGTATCCCTATCTAACTCCCTAATTTATTGGAATGTCACTTGAAAGCCTATCAGATCTAGGACTACAGATGTACTTTCGTAAGGATCTTAACTGAATTTTTTAAATCCTGTAGATATCCTCTTCTATCCATAATATGAAATATATAAATAACCAATGTACTTCGTAAGCTTACACGGCCGGAGTCAATGTTGATAAAATTCAATCCCGGGCTGTTTGGCCGTGGTCCATTGTTTTCTACAAAAACAGACGTTTCGGCAATGTAATCGACTGCCAGCATCAGTCTTGGATTTCTCCAGCCTTAACCTCAGTACTGTGGTCACTAATGTCTACCACCTTACGTTAGCGTAACTCGATGGATTTCTCCAGCCTTAACCACAGTATTGTGGTCTCTAATGTCTACCACCTTACGTTAGCGTAACTCGATGGATTTCTCCAGCCTTAACCACAGTATTATGGTCACAAACGTCTACCACTTTACGTTAGATTAACTCGATTTTACACTGATGATGCCAGTCGATGTCACTGCCGAAACGTCTGTTTTTATAGAAAACAATGGACCACGGCCAAACAGCCCGGGAGTGACTATTTACAACATGTAGATAGACAATTTATAAAATTCAATAAAATTCGTGGGTCAATGAAGAATCAGTAGCTTGGACATGTTGTCCACATGTAGGACAACAAAAAACTCGATCGTGATAAATACGGAGGCCGGCAGAGGAAAAGAGGCAGGACCAAACTAAGATGGGTATAGATATGGTTGATGATTATCAGAGCAAACTGGGTGTTCAAAATTGGATGGTGTTCTCTTGGCACAGTGATCAGTGGCAACCTGTCCTGGGTAGTGCTAAGAACTTAGCGCCAGACGAAGAGAATAGTATACTGCATTCCAAAATTGGTCATTTGTGTATCATATATAGCAGTTTAATAGAGTTGCAAGTTTGTCTTTGTCTGTTTACAGTCTCTTCTTTCGTATTTTTTTAACTCACTGGAAAGTAATTTCCAGTGCCCTGCAACAAGTCAGCAATTTTGAATATCTGGGCTAAAGTATTATACTTCGTATTATTTGAAATAGCAGCCATCCTTACTATTTCTTTTATGAAGTTGCTAAACTGCTACATTTTTTTTTGTTCAGACAAAGCTTTTCATCATCTCTGACATCATCAGGTCTTGAACAACGACCTGATATGTGTGTTCAAGAACAACAGGCCGTTGTTCAAGACCTGATGATGTCAGAGATGACGAAAAGCTTTGTCTGAACAAAAAAAAAAATTGTAGCAGTTTAGCAAATTCATGAAAGAAATAGTAAAGTATTATAATCTAAGCAATGACGTTGTGAATAAGTTGCATAAATTCAACGTTATGTTCGGGACCATCAGGCGAACTCTTAAGTCGGCGAAAAAAGAAACACTCTCCAAGCCTAAAATTCTCCAAGGTGATGTACGTTCCCACACTTCTTTATGGGTATGAGAATTTGACTTTAATGAAAGGCCAGATCAATCGTATCCAAGCGTCTGAAATGATATGTCTCAGACTCGTGGCAAGGTATACTATACTCTCCATGATCATAGAAGAAACACAGATATACAGCAGGAAGTGAATACTATGATTATACTCGACATGATTGCCCAGTATCGGCTGAATTGGTGGTAACATCTTTGCCGAATGGATGACTGGCGCATCCCCAAACAACTATAGAACTATAAGCCAAGGGACGGAGAGGTGTGGGACGTCCGAGGGAGGGACCAGCTGTAGACTCTTTGCCTGTTTGAGACCGGAACAAACCATACTTGGTTTAATCCTTGCAGGTAATTATGATGGTGACTAAATCTATAGGTAAACCTAAATTAGTCTCCTTAACTCTACTCGTGTCTCTAGCATTAAACAACAGTCTAGATAGTGTTTTGATTGGTCATCTTCTTTTTTCTCTTTTTTCACAGTACTAAATAATATAGAATACTAGGTGACCCGGAAAACGTTGTTTTGCCATATAAATTATTTCTAGTGAATATTTTGGTAGTTAAATAAAAAATAACTAACTTATTGTAAGTGTGTGGGGATGTGGTCTATGACTGAAAGAGGAATGGAGCGCCGTGGACGATGACGGCCTATAAAAATAACAAAACACCAACCATTCATTTTTTTAATTCATTGTACTTTATTAACTTAACTAATATATTTAAAATTATATCTCTTAAAAGTTATATATACATTAAAAAATGTTATCCATATTTGCTATCACTAATTATGACAATTAAAAAAAAAACAATATCAATCTCTAAGTGCAATGGAGTGTACGATGTTTTTGGTTAGTCCGTCTTTAGCCAACACAAACAAACTGGATGGTTTACCCACGCGAGAACATGCCACGTATAATTGTCCGTGTGAAAAACACGGTGTGCCCAAATCTAAGCCACAAACAGACATCGTTTGGCCTTGCGACTTATTGATTGTCATTGCGAATGCCAATCTTATTGGAAATTGAACGCGTTTGAATTCAATTGGCATATCTGTGGGAATCATAGGGATTCGTGGTAGCAATACATTTTCGCCTCGGAACTTGCCATTCAAAATGCTGGCTTCGACAATGTTTTTCATTAATTTTTTAATGACTAATCGCGTGCCATTTCACAGCCGTGGTGGGTTCAAATTACGAAGTAAAATAACCGGAGATCCAACCTTCAGTTGTAAATGGTGCGGCGGCATGCCTGGCAAATCCAATGAGTTCAAAAACTCTGTTGGATAATTTACAGCTTCGTTGGCATCGCAAACTGTATCGATAGATTTGTATGACACCAAGTCCCCTGACAACAACTGTTGTATCTTGAAATTTAAATCGTTGACGTCCACATTTTTTGCTGCCAAAATTGCTCTTTCTGCCAGCCACTCATGATTCATGTATTGTGTGTGTACATCGGGAAATATGTGGTCAATGAGAGCATTTTGCGAATTAATGATTGTGCAGAAATCGGTCGGCAATTTTATGCATCCAGTATTTTCATGTACAGCAACTTTTCCATCGCCGATATCTAACAGTTGTTTTGAGAATGTTTCAGCGGATGGATCTTGAAGCATTTGAACGCGCATGTTTACTTTCAGCTGTACTTTTTCAACATTACGCCACAGTGGCGATGAATTTAAGCAAGCGTTGATCTCATCAGCGTACGTTGAACGTGGAATGACGGGAAGTGTTTGTCTGAAATCACCTGAAAGGAGTAACAGAGTGCCGCCAAATAGTTTGTCGTTGTTTTTTATGTCTTTCAATGTCCTGTTCAACGCCTCAAGCGAATGTTTGTGTGCCATAGTGCATTCATCCCAGACGATAACTTTACACTGTTACAGCACTGTGGCCATGGACGATTGTTTTTTTATGTTGCACACTGCGTCTGGGTTATTTTGAATATTCAGTGGCAGCTTAAATGCTGAATGAGCTGTTCTGCCTCCATCCAATAAAGTTGCTGCAATGCCAGATGATGCAACGGCCAATACGATGCCATTATTTGATCGTATTTCGGCGAGAATTAGCGAAATGAGAAATGTTTTGCCAGTTCCACTTGGTGCATCCAAAAAAAAGAATCCACCTTGTCCTGCCGAAACTGCCAGCATAATGCGGTCGTAAATGGTTCTTTGTTCATCAGTCAGTAGTGGGACATTGCGAGTAACAATCGCTGCCATTTCTACAGTATTGTACTGCAGTTCACGATTCATTTCAGTGTTCATTAGATCAGATGCACTTCGATTTGGCGAACGCATACCGAAATGACTGATTGGTAAATTGGCAATGACAGTGCAAAGATCCTCGATAGCAATCAATGCTTCATTGTACATAGCGTCGCTGAATGTTATCGTTAGATCGTTGCACCGTGTACGATGTCGATGCAATATATCATCAGTCATTGAATCTTTGTGATTATCCCACAACGTCTCTGCTCGGGCCGGGAAACATGTAGTCAACACTATAGCGAATAGTAGACGAATTTGTGTTGCTGTACAGTTCAATGCTGCTTCAGCAAGCACAGTAGTCCCACTGGTTGTCGTCTTCTAGCAAGCCGAGTGCAAGGCATGCATCTTTATACGTTGGATACTGTTGTCCATTCACTTTACGTATATCTTGAAATGACAATGGGCCGGTAATATTAACCAACAACAGTCGCAGATAAAAGCACTCATTCTGCCTTGGATTGACTGTATATACTCGCCCCAAGGTGTTTGATTTGAATAAACCGGGGCATGCATCAATTGGTGTGCCTTGCTTGCGGGGCATCCATTTTTTTGTTTGAGCCCATGTGAAATAGCGTGGTACTTCTGAATAGAGTAGTGTTCGTGCAAAGGCACCAAAAGCATCCGCACGATTACACAATTCAAAAAATTCGGTGAGTGTAGTTTTTGGTGGATTTATAGCACGATCAATCGCTGTGTCGTTCGTGAAAAATACGCGCTGGCCGTTTTCAAGATGGACGGCTAAATGGATAACTGCTGGATCCCGTTCATGAATTGGGAAACCAAAGATACGCCAGACAGCTTCATTGGAGCTGATGTACCGGCCAATCTGGTAGAGCGTTATTTCATCGTTGTTATTCAACGGAGGAGCATTCACATTGGTATTTTCAATTCGAAATGCAGCCATATCACTTCCTTTATTCACATACTTGCAAATGTATTTGATGCTCTTCACCTAACTGCAGAACTCAACATTAATATGAGCATTGAATGTTTTGCTCAGCAGAGGCGAATATGGTACCACCCAACGATTGTCAATGTCAATGTCTGCGTTGTTGATATTTTTCGTAAATGATTGTCCGCCATTATCGGTATTTCTTCGACGATATATTGGATATCCGTCGACATTTGTGATCGTATCGTTAGTGAAATTTTTAGGAAAACGCTTTGTACATTTTCCATCTGCCATGCAAGGCGATAAACGATTCAGATTACTGCATGGGCCATGAATCATGTTTGTTGTAACAATATCAAACAGTAATTGATCAGTAGACGGATCTGGAATTTCCGCAGAAATTATACTATCGATTTCTTCAGGACGTATTTTGTCGATTAACCAAATCAAAATGTGTGCATGAGGTAATCCTCGCTTTTGCCATTCAACCGAATACATCCAGCAACGTGTGGGACCGAATACATGTAATTTTGTAATGAAACTCATTAAAGACTTTAATTTTTGTTTGAACACACGTGCTGTAATGTTATGACGATGTATTGCATTTTGTCCTGGCAATAGCAAAGATGTAACCTCCTGCCATTTTGGATTACATGTAAACGTGATAAATAAACACGGTCGTCCGTATTCGCGCACGAAAGTCAGAGCATTCTGTATGTATTCTTGCATGTGACGTGGACTGCCTATGTACGATGATGGTAGAACGATAGAGTTACCAATTTCGGCGGTGTCGGCGTTGCTCACAATAGCGTCTCGCAAGTGAATGTATTCTTCCGCACGCAGCTTCTGTTGATTATATCGTAAGTATCGTAGTCGTTCGCTCTCTATCTTCACGTACATGTCGACCATGAATTGTTGGCAAAGCTCACGACATCGTAGAATGACGTTGTCCTGACCGCGTCTAATCATCATACGATACGCATAATAATCCTTCGAGCTAACGTTCTTGTTTGTTTCGGCTCCTGTAATAATATATTCATAAATATTAATTCAAATTAAGTAATGATGTTCATAATGAATTAAGTTTTTTGTTTCGGCCAGTGCAGCCAGATCGCGAACGAAAAGTTCTCCCTGTTGATTATTAAAACGTATTGTGCCACGTACATTTTAGTTCTCAAGAGTTTGAAATTTTTGTTCACGATCTGGCTGCACTGGTTTCGACTTCTTTAACAACATATTCATAAATATTAATTCAAAATGAGTAATGATGTTGTTCATAATGAATGAAGTACCTGTTACGGGATCTCGTTGTTTAATGTTTATGCAATATCCGTCTTGTCCCTTCCAGAACATTAGCGGATATTGGAGAGCGTCGTATGAACGGTGTGTATCAGCAATGAACTCAAGATTATTATTTCTTCTTCGAATCACGATTTCTCGCGTAGCTGTACGGTCGCCAACCATGATTCCAGCAACGTCGTCAACAACAGGTGCATTGAATCTACGCATGTGCTCTCCAGCTGGTGTTTTATCAGGATTGATGACAATAGCGTGATTGTCACTTTGTAATTTGTGCATGTGTGATTTGAATAATTTCAACAATTCACTGTGCTCATTCAATAGAGCGTCCAGCTCGCCGACGATGCGTCTGGCATAAGGTGAATTGAGGTTATTGTAGCCGCAACGTGCATCCACGCGATTGGCGAGTGCGCGTTCGGAGTCCTCACCGCCCATAAAGTAAATTTGTAAAAATTTATGTGGTTCGTTTGGCATTGGCAGCATTGAGCCCACTTTGTGATAAACTTGGCCTTTGATTTTGAATGTTGAATTGAATTGTTGACCATTTGCAGCATTATTTTTAACTATTTCTGTTGCTCCGAACGATGTCATTTGGAAACATGAATTGAATGTTCGAATTGACTTCAGGAACAGGTTAGAATCTGGATCCGTACCGATAAGTAAGCCGTTCAATGGTTCAGGTGGTGTTTCAATTTCCGGTAGTTGCACTTTTCCTGACGCGCAACACATCCCGGCTGGCTCATTTTTGAATTTAAGCGCATTACAATGCGGACATTCCTTGTCCATAGCACCAATCCCCACTTCCGAATGAGCGTAATATTCAAATCGGGCTCATACTCGAATGCTAGACGAAGGAATGAATCGGATGTAAATACTCAATGTACTTGTTGGCGTTGTTGGTCATTTGCTCTGCGTGTGTTAACTACGAACCGGCGCGCTTGTCTTTGTTCCAATCGTCTTTGTTGATTTCGTTCAGCTCGTGCCTCTTGTGATTGTGATTCACGCAATTGCGCCATGCTTACTCGCACATCTGCATTATCTTGTTGGATTTGTTCGTCTGTTCTTTGGGCTCTTCTATTTCGCATGTCTGTAGTTCTATTCGTTCGACGGCCCAAATTGGCCCCTTTGCGTCTTGCTGGCATTGTTCACTGTACAAAACACACATAAATAGATCAAATTGAAGTACTTAATGATGGAAAACAGTATACTGATAATGTATTTGTTCTTTTATTATTTTACCTACCTTTCACAATCATAAAACACGTATATATTTCTCTTTTAATTTAAAATGATTCCCACAAAATTTTGCACGCACTGAGTATAATAGTATTATTAATTGTCGTTTAATAATAAACAAACTAATAAATAATAAATAAAAACTAATAAATGTATGAGAATATTCTGGAATGATTTATACAGGTAACACAATGGCCGTTGTTGGCGGGAGCTCGTGACACGTGTTGAGTACTATTGATTTATATGAGATCACTTAATTAACTGAACGTGAGAACTATCTTCAGCAATTATTAATAAAATGGGAATAAATAATTATAGCACTGCAAATTGATGATAAATTTACTATGAGAATATAATTAACATGAGAGTTGCACTGAGAAAGTAAAATGATAAGTATAAGCGTCACTGCTACGATCGATGCACAAACAATAATAATGGCCGAAAACTGTGTAGGGAGTGAGAGAAAGCTTATTGTGTGAGAAAGACAGGAGACCGGCTTCGTTCTCATCCCTACTCCGTGCTGTTTGCTGGGTGAGAAGTGACACCGGTAGACGCCTGGCGGGGATAACTGATCGATTGATAATTGATCAGTTATCGACCACTGAGAGTTGAAGATTATTACAGTACTAATATCGCTATTAAAAAATGGGGGTTGGTGGTAGAAGGGTGAGAATTAAGAGTTATATGTATTTTTTAATGCCAAATCATAAAAAAATAAAAATAAAAAATTTTGTCCAAAAAATAAAAAAAAAATTTTTTGGGGTGGGCCACCCTTATCACTTAGGGGTATAAAAAATAGTTTACGACCTATTCTCAGACCTACCGAATATACACAAAAAATTTCATAAAAATCGGTCAAGCCGTTTCGGAGGAGTTTGGTTACAAACACTGTGACACGAGAATTTTATATATATAGATAGAACTTTCAGTTGTGAAACTTACTTGTTTTTCTTTCCGTACGCGTTTCGGCGTGGTGTTCGCCTTCGTAAGCAGTTTGAGACAGACTGGCCAGTAATTCCTTAATTCCTTCCAAACAAAAACCGTTACGAATTACTGGCCAGTCTGTCTGAAACTGCTGACGAAGGCGAACAGTCTAGATGTTTGTACGTTCTAAAAATTCCTTCAAGAATCTTAAACTATAGAGCACCTAGAGTGTGTAGTAATTTTCGAAACGTTTGTGAAAATAAAAACGTTTGTTAATGGCCATGAGACTGGAAACGTTTACGCTGACGCAATGGAAAATAATGGTGGAAGGAATTGAAAAAAAAACCGGGCGGAGTATTGAAATGCATTGTCAACGGACGAGAAACGCAGTTATAGACACCGCGTTCAAATTTACTACATTGTTGCAAACGCGGAATGTCAATGACACACACCACACGCATAGGCCTATTGTCGCGGTCAAATTCGGTCGAACCGTGTAAATGTTGGGCCAGACGGTGCAAAATTGCAACGTTTTGCGACACTACTGAGTGATTTCAAGACCGGCGACGACGACGACGACGACCAGTAGGTCGGTGGGACACGTACCGACAATGATATAATACGGCTGCAGTGTTTGTACAATTGTAGGGGGGGGGGGGCACTTGTGTAAGAGTCCAAGCGTGAACTATTACGCGTAAATAACACGAGTCTTCCTTGTTTTCACCGTCCGCCGTGTTGTTTGCTTGTCCTTGTCTTTAATAGATTGCTTTTGTCTACAATAAACACACTTATCAACAGGCTTCGTGCCCCTTTTATAGCTGAGTAACTAATCGTGTCAAGTAATTGCTACGCTTACCCACTTTATTAAGTTTCCTTTCAATTCTATAGTTTTTATAGAACGTATAAGCACTCAGCAATCACATGAGGTGTAGATTTAAAAATTTTGTTTTACGTTTATTTATGCAGTCTGTTAATACATAACAATAAGCATAATTGTTCACAGAATACATGGTTTGAAGAGAACAAGTCCACTGAGTAGTTCCCTATATGAGTATTTAAATGTAACATGTTATGTATAATATATTTATAGTGTTAGAGTCTTAGTAACTCCAGAGGAAATATTAACTTTAGACGTCTTGTCTGTAGGCTGTTGTCTAGTAGATTTATGGCTAACGGATTCGTGTGCTCTTCAAGCCGTTTCACATAATCTTTCGCTGAACATCGCAATGGTTTCACTGACTGAGGGCAGGTCCAGGTCTTTATAGATGTCTTTGTTGCTAATGAACCACGGTGGGTTGGTTGTTATGGCTCCCAACACCTTGGTCTGAAACCTTTCCATTATGGGGCTGTTGGATTTAGATGCAGTTCCCTAAAGCTGCAAGCCGTATGTCCACACAGGCTTGAAGACAGTGTTGTACACCAACAGCTTGTTTCGCAATGACAGTAATGATTTTCTGCCCAGGAGCCAATAATGGTTGCAAAACTTGGTGTCCAGTTATTTTCTCTTCATCCAAATGTGGTTGTGCCAAGTCAGGTTTTTGTCTAAGTGGATGCCCAAGTATTTTACCTAGTTGACCACCGGGATATCATTGTTATTTAATTTCACAGTTGATGTTGTCCCGTGGCATTCTGTGAAGGTCGTCAGAACTATCGTTATACAGGTGAGCAATGGAAATAGTAAGAAATTTTCAGTATCAGAATAACTGATACAAAGCCACCAAATCCTATCTCAGAAAGAGAAGGGTGAGGGCGGATTTCCTCGCCTCAAAACAGAGGCGTTTCGGCTAAGGTACGGTAACCCTGACAGAAGAGTCTGTGGTCCTCCTGGTAGGGGGTTGTGCAGCAGCCCAGTAACCTGTTCATGTAAAATTTGGAAATATTTGTAGTATCCAAGGCAGCCTCGGAGTAAGAGTAAGGTCTGAAAACTGTTATAGTAGGACTCTGGCAAAGAATAAGGATTTGAATAAATGGGTAGCAAAAAATTAAAGTTAGCTACATGGAATGTTAGAGGGATCGGTGGCAAAGAAGTTGAAGTAGCAAAAATATTTGAAGAAAAAAAATGATCGTAATAGTATCGTAAGTTTTCCCAGTGTTTACAACCTGGTAACCTGGTGATGAAGCTGCGTCTAGGTGTGAATCGTGCCGATCAGAAGCGTCTGATTTGACTTGTTACACATGATTTAATCAATCACATTTTATGGGTTCGTGAAATGAAATGGAATTTTGCCAAAAATCGTTATTCCCGACACAATATAATAACGAAGTTTTAACAAATTTTATTTAGTATAGTTAATTTTTATATTTTGCATTCATATTATGTTCAGTTTTTCAGACACTTGACCTTGCCTTAGCTTCTCCCCCCTCTCCCCATCGACACCCCTACATGTTCGGATACACGTCCTAAACATATGTTCACCACCGTAACATCCTTTGTTTAGTTGTTCACTCATCTCCTTGACAATAGCTTGATAAGCTGAAACAGCTGTCAGAGTTAAATAAAAACTGTGAAACGTACCAAGTGTTTATTTATTTTAAAAACATTTGTATTAATATATTTCACCAAGTGCCCAGCGAGTCATCAATTAATATCGTGAAGCGTATACGGACATTCCAGGAAGCAATGAAACAGAACACCCACTAACGGAACAGTGAGCATAGGCTTATCAATAAAAAGTGTCAATATTGGAAACTACGCATTGGTGACATAAATCACAGCCAGGTTTGAGCGAGAGTTATCTGATTATGGCTTGTACGTTGACAGATTTGCTCTTTGTCACTACCAGAGTGAGACACGTTAAAGACGCATTGAACAGTCAGAAACATAACATCTGTGAAGACTTTTACACGTGATATAAGTCTAAATATGACATCAAAGGGTATACACACAAATTTAGGAATATTTTTAGCATGATTCATAGAAATCTTAGAAATAAAGGTTGTGTTTCCCTAACCTTGTTTAACGTAAATATTGACGACATGTTGAGAACATGGAAATCCAGAGTGACTTAGTGAATACAGCTTAAAAAATAAATTTTTATGGGTTCCCTGCTATATGACAGCTATTATTCAAGACAATAAGGACGATTCACAAAGAGCTATGTTTCAATTATAAGAAGTGGCAATAGAGTACTCACTGGCAATTTCAGTAAGAATGACCAAAACCATGGCCTTAAAGGTAAATATCCAGTGAGGACTAAGTTACTTATAAACATCAGCACTTTAGAACCATTGAACCGTTTCAAATATCTGAGATGTGCATTAATATGAATATGATATAAAAGGGAAGACAAATAAATTTAGGAATATTTGTGAAACGATTCATGGAAATCTTCGAAATAAAACAAGACACAGCACAAGGATTAAAGTTTGTAAGACAATTGTAATACCCACACAGACACATGCGAGTGGGGCGTGGGTCATGACAAAAAAGGAATGCTGCAAGATTCAGAGGACTAAAATGCAGTTTCTTCGAAATACTTTAAATTATATATTGCAAGATAGAATAAGGAAGACATGTTTGAATTGGTATCCAAGTCACTTATTGACTAAATCTGTATAATATTTACCTTATTTCTTCCGTCGTGTGATTTCGTGTTAACACGAAGTCGCACGACGGAAGAAATAAGGTAAATAGATTAAGGAATGAGGATATCAGAGCAGAACTCGAAGTAAAGGACATAAATAAAATTATTTCAATTTTCAAAAGACAATGGTGTGATCATCTGCATAGGATGACATAGGATCGATTGACATAAGCGGCACTGATCTGGTGGGTCGTCCGAGGATAAGATGGTGCCGGAACAGATTTGTATAACCTAAACCTTAAAGTGTAGAAGAACAATCGTTATTAAAGTTCTATAAAGTTATGGCAGTGCCTATATTGTCCTGTGAGTGATAATTGTGGACAACAACCAAGAAACAAACTAGTAAAATACAGGTCTCGGAAATAGTGTTCTTAAGAGGAGTTAAAAGGTTTTCTAAACTTGACCATATAAAGAATGAGGCCACAAGAGAAGAGTTACAAGTTTTAAATTTGAATGAAAAATTAAAGAATTACAAAAACGGTCACAGTCTTCCCTGTACTTCTGTCAAATCTGTATAATGTAAAAAAAAAAAAATATGTGATGCTTACTTGCTGAACTGCAAACTGTCGTGACTCCGGACAGATTAGGTTATACCAGTGTCTCCACCATTATCAAGTCCTAAACCAGTTAATGGTGGCGACACTGCAAAGTATCCCATCGTCCGGAACATGACTACGTAGCAGTTCAGCAAGAAAGCACGACAGAGTTGGAATTACAGAAACTGCTGATTCATATAACACGACAAAGTAAAATAATATGACTGTGGCCCTGAACGCGTTTTTCTTATGTAGACCTAGTAAACGAAAATGTCAGAAAAACCAGACGTTTCGACAGTACCATCGACTGCCATCGTCGGTGTAAAAAATAGAGATACACTAATGTAGGGTGGTACACGTTTAGAGACTAGGCTAGGCTAAACGTGTACCACCCTACGTTAGCGCAGCTCTAGTTTTTACACTGATAATGGCAGTCGATGGTACTGTCGAAACGTCTGTTTTGGAAAGAAACAATGGACCACGGCCAAACAGCCCGGGAATGGATGTTAATAACATTGAAGCCTACGAAGTACTTCACGTTGGAAAAACGTCGAAAAATCAATTTTACCATTATTCATCTTGTAGATTAAGAACGACAGTGTAAACAGCGTAAAAAACACTATGTATCTGCTACTAACAATACTATGACAGAATATTTTGAAATCTCGTTATAAGGGAAAACAATGTGTAAGGAAGAAATATGTTGATAGATAGTTGATCGGAGTTGTGTTAACCATCTGATAGTCATCGGCTCACTTATTTCAAGTGAGTCGGCTGTTCGTGATGGAAAGTGAAGAACAGGTTATATAAAGACGATCATACATGACATAAACTCCTAATACTAATGACACAATGTAACCAGCTTTATGTGAAATTGTTAGATTAAGGAAACTGACGTTACGAAACAACCCTTATTATTATTTATAAACGGGTGGGTGTTTTGGTTTGTGTGCAATAACAAGAATATTGTTTTCCAATCTGTGTAGAGTTAAAAGAGTTGTGTGGTATTTTCTTTAGATGATCTGTGGTCGTTCAGGTGACATACATTAAAATATTAAAAAAATTGTCCATTTAATTTCCACTTGAATAACTCATTTTTGTCGCGTTCAAATAATGATTAAATTACTTGGTCAAAAGGCACTTGAAATACATATATGTCAACAAAGCTTACAGGATGTTAATCCCCGGTTTTCTAATCGGTGAGATCTAGATATTGGAACTCACAAATGCTGCAGATGTTCTCATCATCATCATCATCATCTTCATCACCACTCCAAGGACTAGGCCTTAGACCTCTTCCGGAACCCATCTCTTCCTCGGTAAACCGATACCTCTCTTCCCAGTAGGATATCAGCCATGCGATTCAAGTGTTCACACCATCTCCTTCTGTGGTCTTCAATCTTCTGGTGCAATGATACAATTTTTAAATCGCGTCTAATATCCTCGTTCCTTCTTCGAGGCAAGAGAGAACAACCTTGGGCCCTTCGAAGAAATTTTATTTCGGCTGTCTGAAACCTCTGCGCGTCCCTTTTACCAAGAGTCCATGTCTCACTAGCATACAGGAATGTAGGGACAGCCACACTTTTCTTCCGATTTACGAGTCTCGTATGAGTTTCAGTAAGTACATATATTTTTACTTAAGCAGGTTACTGGCCTGCTGCAAAACCCTCAACCTGGAGCACTAGGAACTTCCTATTTTGGCTGCTCTTCCCCTGGAGTTGCTTTCACCTCAGCTGACGAGCTCTCTCTGTCCGATTGCAGTAGACTAACTAACTTAGCCCACGTGTGGAGCTTGTAGGCTCATCCGCCTCAACACTAGATGCGACACCCTGCCGCCGATGTGCACCATCCTGCCAGGCCAGGACCCAGGATACGCCCAGACTGCCCTGACAGAACCCCCATCTGTCGTTTGCTTACAGATCCGCTCCGCCGAAGAGATTGGTTACCACAACCTTGGAGTGCATAGCTCGGCGTAACAGGGCTCACCAACGTGTGCAGTTGGGGTGGAGAGGCTAATGCGCTTCTCTTCAATGAAAGCATATGTTCGCATCAAACTCCCTTCGGACCTAATTTTAAGTTTTCCTTCTTTAAATTAGAACGACGTAAAACTGTTGTGAACTTACAGTAAACTTATACACTAAATATTAACACTTCTCGCGGGCACTTACTTAGAGCATAAAAACTAATAGTGGTTAGCCAAACCCGCATCTCTCTTATGATCCTTTTAATTAAATAACACACGAAAAATATTGGTACGACAATTACCTAGAGCGTCCACTCTATACGTTTCTCGACTTGCGCAGTGTGCGGAGTCTGTATCAAGGCCGTCCACTTACGTAGCACTCCAGACTGTTCGAGAGCACTTGTACCTACACCAGTTATGCTGGCACGCGGCCACGAGTACGGAAAATTATTCAGGAACACTTGCTGGATATTTAAAAACCACAGTACTGTGGTTGACTGACGAAGATCGTGTGCCGTGAACCCCTTTTGTACACTGAATATTGCCTCCAGAGGAGAGTGCACCACTTGTGGTGTTGTTGTGGAAGAGACTGCGTGGCTTTGGCTGCTAAGAGAATTGAATTAGTGGAACTCTGAGATGAACATCCTCATGAGAGTAAGACGGAAAATTATCTGCTGGAACACGGTGTTTTTCAGTATTTTTACAATAGTTGCCCGGAAAGTTGGAGGAGCTAAAGATCGCAGGGGAATAGTTGAGTAACAAGAGTAGAAAAGGTATAGGTTCGGCTACCCAAATGTCTGGGGGGGGGGACAGAAAAAATGGCGGCACGATATCTGAGGAATTTCCTTCAGAGATAGCGCCAATTAGAGAAATGCTGGAGACAAAAGCCTTGGGTAGTAAGTCTTCGTGACTTGCGAGCCCCAGAAAAGAGCCGAAACGTCTGTAAGTCAGTAACAATGTTAGTGGGCCACAGCCCAATAGCCCGGAGTTTAATCAGTTTGTTTCCAATGATATTTCATGTTTGCCATCATAATAAAATTCACTCGAAAGGTTGTTTATACCCATCAGCCATAAGAAATGTAGTAAAATGAAATCACCATTGTCGTCGTCGTTGTGTCCTTTTGCCGGTTTAGGTCGTTGGACATGTTCCACTTCACCAACGTTTCCGTGGTCCATCAGCTAAGTGTTGATGATGATACTAAGTGTGTATAAGGCTGTCAGCATTAACTTTAGACCACAGCGTAACAGCCCGGCTAAATAATGTTTTCAGTAAATGTTAATATCTACAAGGCGATCATCGTGAAGCCGATTACTAGGAACTGACTGGCGTCCTGGGCGATCACCGACAAGAATCAGAAAATGATTGGCACGGTAAGAATAGACTTTCCTTAGGAGAGTTTCACGCTTAGAACACATAACAAACGACGAAATACAAGAACGAACGGACGAATCGGTAAGAAAACGGTAATTCATTACTTTGATAGGAAACAACTTTTGTAGTACGGGCATAAAGAGGGTGAAAAATATGTAGGAGTGTGCTTAGCTATAATCCAAGCGGCAGATGACAAAGAAATAGACTGCGCCTAAAATGGATGCAGGAAGTGGAAAGAAGTATGACAGCGAGTGGATTGGAACGGGAAGACGACCAGAACAGCTGCTACAGTGGAAGCTGGGATGCGAATACGTTAGGAGCCGTCGGACCCCAACAAAATGGTGGAAAATTGTCAGTATTCAAAAAGTTAACATTGTCAATATATGCAAGGGTCATAAACCACCGTCTGCAGAGTACTTCCGAGCATCTCATTTTGTAAGAACAAAACAGCTTCAGGACGAACAGATCTTGTACAGACAATGCTTTTTTTATTACAAAATCATTGAGAAGAATCGCTCAATAAATAAACGCAAATAGCTTTCGTTGGCTTCGAGAAGGACTTTGATAGAGTAGATAGAAATTTGTTGCAGCAAATATTAGAATAACGGGGATAGCCACAACAACTTATAACGGAACAAGAATAGCTGTTAAAAATAATTGTAGGATATCTCATCAAAATATCTGCCAATCAAGAGGACAGTATATCATCTACTTTTCACATTTATATTGACGATCTGGTAAGGAAATGGAGACACCTAGTGAACTCCGGTACTAAGTTATCGCGAGACAGATATTTCAACGTGCTGTTTGCAGACGACTTGCTTGTACTTCAAAATACAGAATCTGTTTTACAAAACTCTGTTTTTAAGCTTTATCAGATCTGCAAACAACGCAATATGAAAATCTCTACTATAAAAGCAGAGGTAATAGCATTTCGAGGTAAGGATCCAATGAGAAAGAAATAATGATTAGTGATCGAATTCTAGAGCAGGCGAGAAACTTTAATTATTTGAAAAATATTATTGGCTATGACAGGAATTATAATATTAACGTTAAGTTAGGTAAGTTCCAGACGATCTGTGGGACAACTAGCCGAATTTTTAGAAACAAGATACATCGAGATACAAAATTAAAGTTCTACAAACTTATGGCAGTCCCTGTACTGTCCTATCTATGTGAATTATGGACAACAACCAAGAAAAAACATAGTAAAATACAAATTTAAATAATTTACCTTATATTTAATCCGCTAAGCGATCTTCTGTTATTTATATGTACAACATGTTTCGGGGATAAATCCCCATCCTCAGGTAAAATGTTTATTCACCCTAATGCATAGGGGTCGTCGAAAATGTTAACGCACATAAGCACATCACATATAACAAGTTATGAATAAATTAATGGATGAACGGAAAACACACAAGCGCGTGATATGTGACCCAGTGCACTGGTCGGCCTCCGATCGTCAACTAGCTATTACGCGTGTTTCACTTCTTATCTTCAATGCGGTATCATAGAGCGTGTTAGACTTAAATATCAGATGGTCATTAAGTAATTGTTCTTTATGTATTTTTGAGGCCCTGTAAATTTCAAATTCTTCTAGGGCATTCAAAAGATGACCTTCATTACAGATGTGTATAGGTTCCATGTTTTCTTTAAACCCGGTATAGTTATGGTTTTTATTTATAAGGTGAAGTGTGTAATTTGATGTGGTTGTGTTAGGGTTCTTCTTTGGTAGATGTTCTCTAAATCTATCGATGAATCTTCTGCCCGTCTGTCCGATATAGAAATTATCACATTCACTACATCTAATTTTGTACAAACCTGAACAATCTTCTGTTAATATTGGAACTCGTGGTTTAAGTATATTTTTTAATTTATTAGTGGTCCTGAATGAAACATTGATATTTAACTTTTTTAACTCATTTTTTATTATATTAGGGAGTATATTCGTGTATATTGCTGAAACATATTGAGTTTTACTTTTTGCAACATTTTTACTATTTAATTTTTTCAGGTGTTTCTATACTATTTTATCAACCATTTCACTTTTATAACAATTTTTATGGCTATGTGTTTCATTGTGTTGACTTCGTCATTATAATCTTCAGTGTTCATAGGTATATTCACTACTCTATGTGCAAGTGGATTAAACGCTGCTTTTTTTGTGTATACGGATGATTTGAATGAGCATGTATAACCAAATCTGTTGTGGTGGTTTTTCTGTATATTTTGAAAGTGAGAAGAGTATTTCGTTTTTGTACAGAACGTCAAGGAAATTCAAGCAGTTATTGTTTTCCATTTCCATGGTGAATTTAATGTTGTGATTAATGCCGTTCATAAATTTAAAAAACATATCTATTTGTCTGTGAGTGCCGTTAATTACTAGGAATATGTCGTCCACGTAACGTGTATACGAAATTATTTTATCATAAAAACGGTTATGGTCAGATAATAAATATTTATTTTCATAATAGTTAAGATAAATTTCAGGTAAAAGTCCACTGAGAGGTGAACCCATTGCTAATTCGTCTTCTTGGTTATAAATTTGACTCCATACATAAAATGAAGAGTAAAATACAGATCTCGGAAAGCAGTTAAAATGTAGAAAGCAGTTAAACGCTTTAGTAATAGCAGTTAAAATGTGTTCTAAACTCGACCTTATAAAGAATGAGGCCACAGGAGAAGAGTTACAAGTTTTTAATTTGAATGAAAAGTTGAAGGATTGCAAACAACGGTGGAAAGAACACTTAGAAAGAATGTCAGATTCTAGACTGGCCAAACAAGTCTGGAAATAAAAACCTATAAGACACCGGTGTGTGGGTTGACCCAGAAAGAGATGGCTGGAGGATCTTTGATAGCGGAATAGGCAGCACCCTGCCTGTGCCGTGTTATGAAGTTAATGATGATGATGAAATAAGACTGAGCATTTCGTCTAGATTTAGGCGAAACGCAATTCTGCCGCCCAGGGTCACTAGTCTTACCTTTTCCCCACGCGCTATTGACACACGCCTGCTCCCAAGACTGACATATCGGGAGCATATATCTGGCCTTTGTGAGACGCATACTTGTCATGTACTTAATTATAACAACAATAATGTAAAATTCGGCAGTAGCGTACTGTCATTGTGTGGCGCTCAGTGACCCGTGAAGCGTCCGTTGTGCGTACGAGACGACGACGGCCGTGTCTACAGAGCGCGACACTCCTCACCACTACACGACAGTTTAACGTTCTTTATTATTATTTTTTTTTATAACATCGATTTCTATTTCCTCGGCAACACGGTAATATTTGTGTCATAACCGCATTGTCGCGTACTGTTCCGTTGTGCAACAACAGACTGAGAGGTGTAACATTTGAATCACACCCGTTGTTTCCACTGCTGCCACTTAATTGTGTAAACGGGCAGTCTCATTGTGTTAGTGATGTCTCATTGAAGGGAATTACTACCAGTTGATTAACTCTGATTATCGGTAAACGACTGTAAATGATTTCCTGTCTGATTTCCCGACGACGTTTCCGTGACTGACTAGTGCGTCCTTCCTGTGTAGTTATACTGATCACGACTCACATAACTCCGTATTACTGAGCAATCTATAATATAACGCGCTAGGTAGTGTGTCCGTCATCGGTATGTTACCATAGCAACAAGTAAATAAACAAATGATATTTACCGGCATCGAATGTAATCTCAGAATCTACTGAACCGATTTCAATGAAACTTTGCACGCAGATAGCAGGTACCCAACGGAAGGTTTTCCACTTTATCTGATAACGATAGGTTAAAAAGAACCGAAGTTATTGCAAAAAACGCATTTTTTTAAACTCGCGGCTTCGATCACGAATAACGATAGGTTAAAAAGAACCGAAGTTATTGCAAAAAAACGTTTTTTTTTAAACCCGCGGCTTCGATCGCGAATAACGATAGGTTAAAAAGAACCGAAGTTATAGCAAAAAAAAACTCATTTTTTAAACCCGCGGCTTCGATCGCGAATATTTGTAGGCCTATATATGATTGTTGTGGTAACTGTCGAGTTGGTAAATTGCTAATGGTACATCTGAATTAATAATATTCTTATGGAATTTTTATCAGCATATGGAATTCGTATAAACAATACAATAATTCATTGTTTCATTATATTGTAACATTGATTATATAGTACACGTTAATTCTGACAAACCATACTCTTCGACATTTGAATATTCAGTAGGCCTATGTGCAGTAGGAATAATTAATTGTCGAGAATTATACTTAACCTGCTTCATCGAGAATTATGCGATGAGCGTCAGTGATGTAGTATCAGTGCCTTTTTTCGTTAATTTTATGTCATCGGTAAGTAATATGGGCAATATGTATTGTATTGTATAAATTATTAATTGCCTCCTAGAGATTTATTAGTATAGTTCAAATAAATAAATTTTCCTTTTTTTAGCTTTGCAATGCCAAAAAGACGATCATGTTTAGGAAGTTCTATTGCTGCTGCGGAAAGAAAGAGGCGTCTTAGAGCATCTGAAAATGACGTCGAAGGAGTCGAAATGCAATCAACTACTGGAAACTCTTCAGAAAGATCTGGATTAGAAGAAATCTCACGGGTTGAAAGTCCTACGATTCGTGAAAATAGATTAGCGGCACAAAGATGCAGGCAAGCGACTCTCAGATCACGAGGTCCTACTTTACGATGGAATGCAAAATTAAATAGTGGTTTCAATTATAATCCAGTTATTAACTACGCGAATGAAACAGATATCGGGTTACCGAGTATGGTTTGCCCTCATTGCATTGCAAAGCTTTAAAGTGGAAAAATGAATCACATGGATCATGTTGCTCTGCAGAAAAATGCGATTAGATCCCATACTTCCTCCTCCAGAACCGTTAAAATCATTATTAAATGGAGAACATCTTTTATCGAAAAAATATTTGAATGCATTAAGATCGTACAACTCAGCTTTTCAATTTAAATCATTCGGAGTCAATGAAATAGTCGACGAGAGCTTCATGCCTACTTTCAAACTTCAAGGGCAAGTATATCACCTCATGGGATCATTAGGCTACTCCCCACACAAAACGAAGTACCAAAATCGAATTGCAGAAACGCATCGAGCTTATGATGCTTTACAGTACCCTTTAATGTTTTGCAGAGGAGAAGATGGTTATCATTTTACATTAAAATTAGTCGATCCTCAGATTGGGTTACAAACTACTAACTCCACAGTTACCACAACAATCATATACAAATATTCGCGTGCGAAGCCGCGGGTACCTGCTAGTGTAATATATAGTACTAGACAGTAAATCAGCAGCGGTAGTATTATTTTGGTAGCAGTACATTAGTAATAGTGATGACTCAAGGTGTGGCGATAGCAGCAGTAGCAGCAGAGTAGTAGTAGCAGTAGTAGTAGCAGTAGCAGTAGTAGCAGCAGCAGCAGCAGCAGCAGCAGCAGCAGCAGCAGCAGCATGAGCAGTAGCAGCAGCAGCAGGAGTAGCAGTAGCAGGAGCAGTAGCAGGAGCAGAAGCAGCAGCAGCAGCAGCAGCAGCAGCAGCAGCAACAGTAGCAGTAGCAGCATTAGTAGTAGTACTAGTAGTAGTAGTAGTAGTAGTAGTAGTAGTAGCAGTAGTAGTAGTAGTAGCAGTAGTAGTAGTAGTAGTAGTAGTAGTAGTAGTAATAGTAGTAGTAGTAGTAGTAATATTTTTTTTACGAGGGCAGGTGGACAAATTTGCTCTTCAAATGTCCGGAACGGTCTGTACTTCCGGGGTCCGTGGTTTTTAGTATTATCCACTAAAAACGCATCTGCCTTTTTTCATTTAGGACACTAACCTGGAACTGTTTGACACACTACTTTGGGGTAGGGCTATTGTTCTACAGCCTAAGGCTCACATCTGACATTTTAGCTTCTATGTTGTATTATCTAAATATATTTCCTTCGCCCGGGAGAATCTCTTCTGCGAAGCGTGGCACAGAGTTCCAGGTGTCCTCCACTTGAAGCATCGCTTCAACGATGTTATCCGGGGAGATCTCTTGCCTAACATCATCTTGCAACGATCATCTGTATTGCTGTCATCTGTCGCAGACGAAGAATGTATGGCTGGCATCGTCCGCAGCTCCGGGCAGTACAGACCCTCTGGTGACTCGGCCTTCCCAACTTTCTTCAGGTAAGATCGAAAATACCCGTGTCCAATCAGAAACTGGTAGTAGTAGTAGTAGTAGTAGTAGTAGTAGTAGTAGTAGTAGTAGTAGTAGTAGTAGTAATTGTTGTTGTTTTGTTTTTATTGAATTAAATTCTAATTTTACGTATTGTGTCCAACCTCGGCTTTAATAGTTGCATCTGTTTCGAATTCAAGTTTTAGCAGACGTATTCGCTTCTTCATAAGACAGCCAACGCTTATGAAGATGTGATTCATATTCCTACAGCTATTATACTTCATTAGATCTTCCGATGTCTTTGAAATATGTCTAACCTTTAAATTTTGTCTTAAGCTCACGCGGCCGGTGTAAATATACTCGAAATAATTATAAACCGGGCTGTTAGCGACAGTGTTGTGAAAAAGTTACGGCGAATCATTCGTTCGTTCGGCCGAGATCGCTTTTTGCGGCCTGAAGATCTCCAAGGGTGGGATTCGAAACGTTGCCGACGATGTGGCTGTTATATAGCAACCGATCACGGGCTAACAGCTCGGTTTTTAATCATTTTGAGAATATGTCTAAGCTTTGTTCTGTATTCCTCAAGTTTCCTTGTAATGTTTCTAAATTATAGTTCTTTCGACTTCAATATTTCTTTTCTGATCATATTACCTATACCTAGCCGGAGGCTTTAGATGTTTCACTTTCTCTACCTCGATAATTCTTCTCTGCCTTGTTGGCAGTGCTCATGTCTGTGCCCCATCTGATTCACGTAAAAAGTTGAGACAACCATTATAATACAGAACTTTAGTAATTTTTCTTTTTTAACGTCATTAAAAAGATTAGGTTTTCATTCTACGTATCAGCTGATGAAACTGTTGTAATTTTACGTCAATATAACTAAATCACTACCGACTCAGAACACAAAGTTTTTATGGGTAAAAACGTAAAAGTTTTACCTTACAGCCTGAACCAGTCTTCGCTTACTATAAGCTTCGTCAGTGGCTGCCACTGGGAGCGCTGTCCGTCTTGTTCTTGTCGACGGTGTCGACTTTTGAAGGATCGATGTTGTATGTGTGGGGTGTGATATGTTCGAATAATGCGTGTGATTTGAATTGTGTCTGTTCGCTTAGGATGTCGTTTTTATGTTTTTTTTGTGTGTCTGTATATTTCCTTACAGCCTGAACCAGTCTTCGCTTACTATAAGCTTCGTCAGTGGCTGCCACTGGGAGCGCTGTCCGTCTTGTTCTTGTCGACGGTGTCGACTTTTGAAGGATCGATGTTGTATGTGTGGGGTGTGATATGTTCGAATAATGCGTGTGATTTGAATTGTGTCTGTTCGCTTAGGATGTCGTTTTTATGTTTTTTTTGTGTGTCTGTATATTTCCAATTGTTCAAGAGTATCTAGTATCCAGCCTTTTGTGTGTACGTGTAGAATATCCATGTTGATGTCGATGTTTTTGTATGTGTGGTTTGCTTCAATGAGGTGGTTTGCAAAGGTGGATTCGGTACTGGAGTGTAGTGCCTTTGTGTGTTCAATGTTTCTTTGTTTGAAGCTACGTCCTGTCTGGCCTATGTAGAATTTGTTGCAATCTGAGCAATTTAGTTTGTAAACACCAGGTAGATCGAATTTGTTTTGTGTTTTGATAGTGTGTGTTCTGTTTTTTTTTTTTTGTAGTTTTGTATGTGATTCTGTATCCTGTTTTTTTGAATTTGTGGGCTATTTTTTCAGTGTGGTTATTGATGTATGTTAGTGTTATAAATTTCTTGTTTTCTGTCTTTGTCTGTTGTTTGTTTTGTGTAGGAGTTTACTGACTATTGTTCTGTTTTGTCCTTTAGATTCTGCTAGATATTTTATCGTGTTTAGTTCGTCTTTGTAGTCTTTTTCAACCTTGGAATGCCACCATTTTTATTTCCAGGTATTATGCTTCTGTCACGTTACGAAGAGACTACAATGCTATTTGCAAGTTACCTTCCGGGTGAGCAAAGATTATCTGATCACCTGCAAGTAGGAGTGTTGTTTACAATTTTATCGTAAATCATAATGATCTGTTACTTTAGAATGTATGTTTTTATAACGTCAGACATGTTATAATTTGTTTATATATTAAACTAAGATCAGGCGAAAGATGTCACCCTCGTCTCTGACACACTTAACCATATTTCTAAAAACTATTATTGTTTTGCACGTCCTTATCTGTTTATAATTAAAACCGGTTCCACACGAACTATCTTTGAATAAAAATTCTTTCAATTCAAGTATATTTTTCTAAGCATTGTCTCCTATATCCTCACTGCATTATTCATAATCCTGTTTCTCGGAAGTACTCCCTTTTTACGTTCCTCGTAATAATTATTATTATTCCGGCTGTACAGTGTTTACACATTTTCCGAAACCAAAGATTACAGAAGTGACTGAATTCTCATCTTCTGGTGCTGCATGTCCATCCAAAGATCTTAAATTTCTCGTTCCCCCAATATAGTCTGAATTTCTTCTATCCAGGTGATAGGTGGTCTTCCTCTTTTCCTTCTTTCTCGTGGGGTCCATTCCATTACTCTTCTTGGCAATCTTCCCTGTGCCATCCTTTTCGTGTGCTCATACCATTGTATTTTTTGTTTTGATAAAATCAACAATTAAATTTGTCACGTTCATTCTGTCCTTAATGATTTAATTTCTAATTTTCTTACGTCTGAATACTCTTGTCGAACGTCTCCAAATGTCCACCTCTGATGCATTCATTTTGTTCTTGTGTGTTTATTAATAGTCCAAACTTCTGAGCCGTATGTCATCATACTTGTAACAATGGTTTTAAATATTTTGGTTTTAGTTTCTACTGTAATTTGCTTATTCCACAGGATTCCATTTAATTTAGATATAGCCATCTTTCCCAAATTAATTCTGGATTGTATTTTTTGTCTCGCTTCCCACTGGCCGTAATTTTTATCCCTAAATACTTCTATTCCTCAGTATATGAAATCTTATCCATGTCTTCCCCCAATATCAAATCTTGATGAAGGTCACCTATTGCCATGCATTTTATTTTATTCATATTTATCTTCAATCGCCATTTCTGGTATTCCTGTATCAATTTTCTAGTCATGTACTCTATGTCTTCAAAATCTTGGAACTATCTTGGAATAGAAATTCTTTCAATTCAACTATAATTTTATAAGCATTATCTCCTATATCCTTGCTGCGTTTCTGCATAATCCAGCTTCTTGGAAGTATTCTCCGTTCATAATTTTATTGCTTGTACTAATAATGTTTGAATAAAATCGTGCTTAAAGTAGTTCAAAATAATATTCATCACTACCACCGTTGCCATAGCCAGCTCACAATTCTCCTGCTAACCCAAATTCACACTATTAGTTAAAATATAAATTATTATGAAAAAAAATCTATTATTGCAAAGAAGTAATCAAAGTCTCTGCTTACTGACTGTTATCAGTAGTCTCTGACTACTGACTGTTTCTAAAATACGAGAAATATTGAAATTTTATTTAATAATAATTCTATTTAAAAATGTAGTATTTAATAATAATTGTATTTTATAATAATAGTGGCTGCCTTACGAAGAAGCGGATAACTCTGCTTGAATTCGGTAAGAATAATAATTGTGACATAAATGATTGAGACATTCTTACTTTACGTTACAATTTAAATAATATTACACACGTAATTAACAATAAAAAGAACTATAACAAATAAAATGGCCCGACCGTAACATATTTTACGTAGGGTAGACCAAAAATTATAAGACACATTAATTTACCAATGAAACGATTTTGGAGGCCGTATTGTATAAATTGTTTTAACCATACACCACTCGAATACACCGCACATTCAAGATGTTATGCTAATAAAAGCTTACACTAAGAACACAAGCTAAATACATGGGAAATTTTTAGTCTATGTAGCCTATACACCGTAAGAATAATGCACTAATTACAGAACATATTTAAATAATTAGAAAACTATATTACATTGCTGCCACTGATATCACATACCGTGCTAATCTTCACAGGTGGCCAATGTATTTTATTTCTCCATTCCATTACATTTAATTTTTTCGCTATATCAATGTCTCTTCCCCTGACCAAGAGTATACAGCCTAATGTATTCCATAAGAATCTCGTCACTGGTGATTGCGTCTTCTTTTCATCGTGTCTTGAGACTGCCCATGTCTCACTGGCGTACGTAACTACCGGAGTAGACGGATCTTTAGAAAGTCCTAAGCGGCACGTTTCATTTTTTTATTCCTAAGCTTCCCGTGTATCATTCTACGAATATTCCTAAAATTTCTTAACTATTTATGTCTTAGACTCTCACGGCCGGCGTCATTTCTGTTAAAGTCAGTGTTCCTTGCCGGGCTATTAGGCCGTGGTCTAATACTGTTTAAACAACAGACTTTTCTACCCCACCATTGTAGGACACATTTTGAGTGTTGCACGTTTCAAAGTTTAACTGGCAATATTCGGACAAGTTCCCACAGTATTGTGAAAAAGATTCGTAGATTCCCACACTAGTGTAATAATTGGTGCACATCTTGCCAGTTAAACTTTGAACCGTGCAACACTTAAGATGTCCTCCAATGGTGTAGCCAAAACGTCTGTTGCTATAAACAGTATTAGACCGCGGCCTAAAGCCCGGCAAGGAACAACGACTTTAACAGAGTTTCTTAGCTATTATTTATATCATTACCATAACGATAAAACGAATCACTCTCTCTCTCTCTCTCTCTCTCTCTCCTATGGCATTACAGCCCTTGTTGGGCCCTGGTGTCCTTCAATTTTTTCCCCCATTCTCTTCTGTCGGTAACCATCCTTCTCCAGGAACGAACGCACTTTCAGTAAGCCTAAGATGAATCACACCCCGAGGCAATTAAAAGCTTGGTCTAATAAGCAACTTTCTGCTATCTTTGTTTTTACAGGGTGTTTGCCTCTAAACGCTCAGCTTTTAACTCTTTGGCTAGTACCTTTAGTCCATATTATAAAAAAATATGACTTATTAAAATATTATATGTTATTAAAAGTTATCTCTTAAAATAATCAATTAATAGTACATAATAGTAACAAATAATAATATTTGTTATTAATTAGTTAAAAAAAAATTATTAAATTCAAACGTAAATACTTTAAATTTTTTATATAACCGAAAAACATCCGATTACTTAAACAACTATTACAAGAATTGCATTATTTGATTTGAAATACTACGCGTTTCTATTTCATTAATCTAATTAAATCAACAAAAAAATGTCTATAACAATGTTTTTGTGTTGTTTATTTGCAATATCAAAATTAATCATTTTTGTTGTTAATCAAAGGAAATAACTAACAATAATTAACATTACTTTTGACAGGACAGCCAAACATCATCATAATTTAGTCTGTTCTACTGATGTTTAAAAACGTCTCTAACAGAAAACTTCGTTTTTTTATTCTTATTACCGACTAATTTTGTCGATTACCGAATTAACTGACCAACGTTGCTTGTCGATTCAATTTGTGTCTTATCGAACTCTACAAATGATCGTTTACTCCCAAGAAGAAATCAAACCACCAATTAAATGTTAGACGAAAACCCTGAAATTTGTAGTGTATAAAATATTTATGTATTATTAAAATAACTAGTTGTTACCCGCAGCTTCGCACGAGAATATTTAATTATTAATATGTATTTTAATATAATTTTTATTGTCTATGTCTATATGGCGTTCTGTCACCTCGTATAACAATTTTGTACTAATTAGTCAAATTCTCTCCAAAGCTGTCTTCAACATTTGTACCAAATATTGGTGCAACAGCCTTTGGAGATTTAAAAGTACCCGTTTATAAAGCTTTTAGGGATATTTATAAAGTACCTGTTAAATCAAAAACCCTAAATTCTTTATTTTAAGTGTTACTGTGTTAGAAGCATTGTATAACACATTAAACGTTGTTTTCCTCAACCATGGCTTTTATTTATTTCAGTAGTAAACTAAAACCAAAAACCATTGTCACCTGACCTCACAAATGAAAACAACACGTATTTTCGATTTGCTTTAAATAATAGGACAATTTACAATTAGTACACTTCTTCTTTTCCACATCGTAATATATTGATACAATCGCATACTCTATAAAACATGGAAAATGTACTGCAGGAGTGGATGAATGTACAGTTCCGATGCCGCTAAATATCATTTGTTTATTTACTTGTTACTATGGTAATTAATTCTGGTCTCCATGGTGTTGTTGATATCTTAAAAGCAGTATTTAATATATTTCATTACTCGTCATCAGAAATACGTATAAACATACATTTTATAACCGTTTAAGACAATTGCAAAATATATAGACGTATACAAAATTTCAAAATATATCAATACAATCGCATATTAAAAATATTAAAAACTGCAGGAATGGATAAAGGTACAGTTCCGATACCACTAAATAACATTTGTTTATTTACTTATTACTATGGTAATTAATTCTGGTCTCCATGGTGCTGAAGACATCTTTATACGCGTCAACGGAAAGGCATAATTAAAAGGGCCTAAATCGTTGTAACGTGGCAGACTACCAAATTCCATTTTAGACAGTGTTTTTGCCTTGTGTCAAAAGTTACCTGTTCAAAATTTGGTGGTAATCGGTGTAACGGTGTGGATTTGTATTCAGTACACATAAATCTTCAGACTTTGAGTTTTATATATACAGATATTAATACAGTATTCCTTAATACGTTTCAGAGGCCCTGAATATGTACAGCCAATCTGTATAACGTGCGTAAAGAAGTTTAATTTCTACAGAAAATTAATTATTAATTCTTTTTGTATTATTAGCGGGGGTCCTACATCCTATGCCGCATCTCGCATTTTGATCGCCATTTCTCCCTATCCTCTCAATCATCTTCAATAGCTCGACCTCTCATGCTTTTCCTAATTCCTGTTCTCCATTGTGTTATCAGTGTTCCCTTTCTACTCCTAGTTTGTGGTGTGTAAGTCGATGCTTTCTTTGGCCATCGCTTCTCCTTCATCCTCATTACGTGACCATACCATAGCAACTGTCTGGATTCTATTCTTTCTGATGTTGCAAATACGCGCTCTGTTTTCCTTCTTATATCTTCGTTTCTAACACGTTGCATACTAGAAATATTAGACGCTCCTCTTAAGAAGTCTATTTCCACAGTTTCTATCATCTTTTCCTCTTTATCTGAAAGTTGCCAGCATTCGCAGCCATAAGTTAAAATGGGCTCCACAATATGTGTGTAGATTGTCAGTTTAGTTTGAAGTTTCATTTTGTTTGACCAAAGTAACGAGTTTAGTAAACGAATAGCCTTTTTTCTCTGTTGTATCATATTTTTGATGTCTTTTTTTGTTGTTCTATCTTCTGAAATAATGGTTCTCAAATATTTGAATTCGCTACACTTTCCGATTCTATGGATTTGCGATAAAAGGGCGATAAGAAGGCATGCCAAAATTACAGAGGCATAAGTGTGACAAGTACAATGGGGAGGTTGTACGGCAGAATACTAAAACATAGAATTGAAACGAATATAGAAGATATAGAAGGGCAGTCTGGATTCCGTGCGGGACGATCATGTATTGACAACATATTTGTATTACAACAAATACTAGAAAAACGGAAGTCTCGCAATCTGTCTACGCACCTCGTATTTGTCGATTTAGAGAAAGCTTACGACACAGTATCCTTAAAAAGACTCTTTGAAACGTTAACAAAGTTTGGCCTTATGTTCGCGCTGTCTGGAACAAGGACTCAAAGAGTTTGGTGAGAGTTGGAAATGTTCTGTCAGAATTGTTTCCTACCCCAAAACGGCTTAAAAAGAGTGCAGCTTGTCACCTACCCTGTTTAAAATATATATCCCAGAAGCCATCAGTAACTGGAGAAGAAAACATCAGGAATGGGAATTCGAATGGATGAGCAGTGCTTAACAACTCTCCTATTTGCCGAGAGCTATAGTAATTTGATCAGGTAATTATAGAGTGTGACGAGTGCCACACAGACTATATGTTTAGAAAATTGAAAGAGGAGTAAGAGAAATGGGGTTTAAACATAAACACTAGTAAAACAGAATATCTGAAAATAGGAGACATGCAAGAAGAAGGCTCAGATCTGCAAATACATTAATTATTATTGTGATAATTTTATCATATCTGCAAGGAATATAGAAAATACAGTTAATGTCAATACATTATAAAATGCTATGTGAATCGTGAAAGTGTGTGTGTGTGAATTTTAATAAATAAAATATGCAAGTAAGGATAGCTGTGCTCTAAATTATTTGCGAATTATTTTTTGAGAAAAATATGTGAATTTTTTTTGGCACATGATATTTTTCACCCTCAAACTCGTAAAGCGTACATAAATTTTAGGGCTGAAACTGTGTTGAAGATACTTACATACCTACTTACTTACTTCTTCTTCTTCTTAGTCATCCTCTTCTATCCGTCGGGTGTCGAGGTTTTCGAGACAGCTTTCCATCTCGTCCTCTCCAGTGCTAAAACCCCGACACGGACCCAAACTGTTCCTCTGCCTTCTACACTCTTATTGATGTTTTCCTCCCATTTCTTTCTGGGCCGTTCACTTTCTCTTCTGCCTTCTCCCATGCTCGTCTCGGGTACCTTTCCTCATTTGTCCTAGTGACGTGACCAAACCAGTTGCGAGCTTTCAATTTTATCGTTTAAAGAGAATATCTTCAAATTCTTCCGGATCTTAACGTTTCTCACCCTATCACTACGAGTTTTCTTCTCAATTCTCCACAGGAATCTCAGCTCCATTGTTTGTATTCCCTTTTTATGTCTCCCATTCAGTGTCCATGACTCGCAACTGTACGTCAATGTTAGATTTGTATACTGGCAGTTTGGTTTTCTGTGACACTTCGCTTTGTCCCAGAAACGTCCTGTTGATGGCACAGTAAAGTTTGCTTGCAGCTGAGATCCTCATGTCTATCGCTGCCTAAATTCTGCCATTTTTACTGAAAACGGTACCTAATGATTTGAATGTCGCCACTTGTTCAATTTCTTTACTGTTGATTACTTTTCTGTGTTGTCTTCTTTGCCTTACTTTTTTCTTATTGTCTTTGTCTTGGCGGGGTTAATCATAATCATATTCTTCCTCCTCATCGTTTCTTCCCACACATCTATTATGCTGCGGATTGTGTTCTGTGTTGACAATCAGAACGATGTCGTCGGCAAAAGCAAGGTCTGTGAAATACACTGGTTGCAGCCTCCAATTCTTTACCTGAAATTTCTTATTTCTTTGTTGACTCTCCTTGATAATAGCATCCATCAATACAACAAAAAGATAAGGTGAAAGAATATCCTCTTGTCTCACTCCAGTTGAAGTGCTAAACTAACTTGATGTTTCGTTTGACGTTATGATACAGTATCTACTTACTTCACCATCATCATCTTCTTAACGGTTTTAGGTTTTAGCGGTCTGTTCCTATTCCACAGTCCACCTTTTCTTAGGCCTACCAACTTTTTTCTGCCTCTAGGGTTGTAATCTTTTGCTATCTTCGGTATTCTACTTTCTGCCATTCTATATATGTGTTTGAATCCATTTTCTTCTGTATTCTTCAATCCTTTGATTATCTGCAAAAATATCTAAATCACTTTTTATCTCCTCATTTTTTATATGATCTTGTCTATTAAACCTTTTAACTGATCTCAGAAATATCATTTCTGCTGTTTGTATCTTCTGTTCATCTTTTTTCATTATGCCCCAAGTTTCAGAACCATACAGTAGTGTAGGTATTGCCATTGTTTTAATACATTTTATTTGGGTTTCTTTTCTACATTTATTTCTCGAAGGTCTCTAAATCTTTCCACACATTCTTGTGAAATTTGTCACTTTATTTTCTATATCTCTATCTTGAGGATAAGTAATGTCACGTCCAAGATAGCTGAAATGTCTTATGAATATGTCTTTGATTCAGATATGTTACAGTTATATTCTTTTCTTTTTTTATGTAAGATATATATTGCTCGCTAGAGATCGCCTTCTGAAGTGGCAACTATAGCTTGGTCATCCGCGAAGTGAATGGTTTTCAAGCTTTTATTTCGATGGATTTTATTACCGAAAGGGGATTGTTGTTTCCAGTTTTTGAGGAGATCATCTAGACAAAGGTTAAAAAGTAGAGGTGACAGACAGAAACCTTGTCTTACGGCTTGGTGTGTTTCAATCGGGATAGATTCTTCTTCGTCGTCTATGATTACCGCGGTGTGTCCATATATCAATTGGGTGAACAAAAGAATTTTAACAATTGATCTTAAGACCTGCTTACTTACTTAAATATCTTACGTCTCGTCCTCCACATTCTATGAGTTCGTAACGCCAATACTGTATAGGTTTGAACAATAGTACCAAAACATTGAAAGACACTGATACCGACTTCTGTATTCATTGCAGCCATCAGTCGCTTACTAGTCCAAATTTAACTGTCTACTGTCTACTGTCTAATAGACAAATATCGTAAAGGGAACGTAACGAAAGTAGATAGACTTACCTAATACAAAAAAGAATGGAATTACCGTGGAAATTTATACAGTTCACTCTCACACAGGGATACACACGGTTGACTGCGGCTCAAGTCATATATACATTGTTTACCCTTCGAATAATGTTTTTAAAAAATGTTGCCTGAATTATTCTGTCGTAAGTCGGTACGCAAAGGATATTGAATACCATACGCCACATTACGAATTATTCAGATCGCCAGTAGCCTCAACTGGTAAGCAACCAGAAAGAGACATTATTTATTTACACTTCGCTTGTTCTGTAAAATGTTACCTTTTCATTTATTTTTCCACGAATGTTGTTGAATAAACCAACGTCTACTTCAGTGTTGCTTCTAAGCCCTATAAATTGTACACCGCTAAATTGCAAAATACCTGAGTAAAGAATATTGTGGAAACATAAATCACATTGACTTCTACTTTAGTGCGTTACCTGGAAAACCAGCTTCGAGCTGACCAGGAGAACTTTGTATTTAAACTGAATGTGAGCTGCCATTAACTTCATGCCTCATGTTTTTCTAGTATTTGTTGTAATACAAATATGTTGTGAATACATGACCGTCCTGCACGGAATCCAAACTGCTCTTCTATGTCTTCTATATTCGTTTCAATTCTATGTTTTATTATTCTGACGTACAAGCTCCCCATTGCACTTGTCACACTTATGCCTCTATAATTTTGGCATACCTTCTTATCGTCCTTTTATCGCAAATCCATAGAATCGGAAATTGTACCGAATTCAAATGTTTGAGGAGCATTATTTCAGAAGATAGAACAACAACAAAATACATCAAAAATAGGATACAACAGGGGAAAAAGGCTATTAGTTTGCTAAACTTGTTACTTTGGTCGAACAAAATGAAACTTCAAACTAAACTGACAATCTACACAACTATTGTGGAGCCTATTTTAACTTATGGCTGCGAATGCTGGCAACTTTCAGATAAAGAGAAAAAGATAACAGAAACTGTGGAAATGGACTTCTTAAGAAGAGCGTGTAATATTTCTAGAATACAACATGTTAGAAACGAAGATATAAGAAGGAAAACAGAGCGCGTATTTACAACAGCAGAAAGAACAGAATCCAGACAGTTGCTATGTATGGTCTCGTAATGAGGATGGAGGAGAAGAGGTGGCCAAAGAAAACATTGACGTACACACCACAAAAGAGGAGAAGAAAGGTGAGACTGACAACACAATGGAGAACAGGAATTAGGAAAAGCATGAGAGGTCGAGCTATTGTGGCTTCGCGGCTACCTTTGTCTCAGCATAAATCGAATATCGCAGCTTGACTTGAGGAGTGGTAGCGATGTTACGATTATTAACCAGAGAAAAACAATGACCAATATCCAAATTAAACAAGATAATGTACATATAATGGGATATATAAAACACAACATATCTAATTCACGTTTCTTGTTTCTAGAGTGTAAATTTACTGCAGTATAAATCAAAATTACTGCAAGTGAAATTGCTTGTGTGTTCAATAATTATGCAAAAGTATTAACGGACCGGTGTCTCGCAGGAAGTTGGAACAGGGAAAGTAAACTTTCGGAGATGATGGAGGGTCTAAATAAAGAAACTGGAAACTTTGAGATGAAGCGTGAGAAGACAGACATAGAAACAATTACAACTAAATAATAATTTTTTTATTAAAATAATTATTGTCGACTAAACAACGGCAAAAATAAATCATTTTAAAGTGAATGATAAAGTAAAAGTGAAGATAAAGTCATTTAAATATTGGATAACATTATAAATTCTGAAAGAGAGAGAGAGAGAGGGAGAGAGAGGTAGTAAAATACACTGACACCAATGATATGTAGGACTGTCAACAGAAAAACGAATACCTAGCGCTATGAGATACTAAAACTGCTTTTCATAAAACAGTGTATGCGCACTTTGATATATGTGTCATAGTGAGACATAGGTTGTGACCAGAAAAAAATGAAAAAATGTACTAAATTCGAAGCTTTCATTGGCATACGAGAGTCGAAAGTATTAAAAACCAAGGCAGTCGCAACGGTTTAAAAATGTATATATCAATAAAGAAATAAAAGGCAAAATCTCTTCTCTAGATAAAAGAAGGTACGATGTAAAAGGCAACTAGTATGAGCTACGAGAAAAACAAAAGACAACAGGTGTAAAACTAGAAAAACATGGAAAAAGTTACAAACGAAAGATTTGCCTAAACAATGTTTCAAATATACCAGGCAAAAGAAGAAATAACATACCACACACAAGATGGTCACATTCTTCACAACGGAACACACAAATGACTAAACTATAAAGATGCTGCTGCTGATGATGATGATGTTGATGACAGTGGCAGACAGAATTGGAGAGAAAGAGTAGTCTACAGTTATAATTAAAAAAATAAACATATATACATTTCTTATTTCAAGGCTGCAGGCAATTTAATTTCTTTTGTACTTTCTATACTATATTAATTAAAACAACCAAAAAGACCAGTAAACTCCGTTATTTTATTATTTATCATTAAAGCAATTATAGTTGGCTAAAATAACGGGCAGCAAGCAGTTGAGTGACACGATGTCATAAGAGATGTCGGTGTGTAAAAATGCTTTTCCTGCGGTAATTGTCGTGACTGTGTGTGCACGCGCGCGCGCGCGCGGTGGCAGTAGTAGTAGTAGTAACAATAACCAGGAGCCGTGAAAGTAAGGTGCAACAAGTGGGGACCGCTGGCTTTTTATAGTTGTGTACCAGCGTATTTAAACGACAGTTTAGGTATAGAACCAGCCAGCGAGTACACTGCCTCCTTCCGACGCCTGCTATATACCTACATACCACACGCACGACATGAACTTCTTGGTAAGTAGTAACACACAGACTATTTACTTAAGAAAAACGGAAGAAAGGTCAAACGAACGCGTTGCCTGATCTTAGTCGAGCATTAACTTGTTTCACTGTCAACTGTCAGTGTACGATGTTAAAAATACGTTCTAGTAAACTAACATTTCCTTGAAACACTGAACATTAAGAACTAAGCACAAAAACTAAATAAGTAATTATAGTTTTGAAACTAGAAACATAACAATTTCATTTTATAAAGAAGTTTTATAAAGAAGTATAAAGAAGCGAACAATTTCGTGATACTTTTAGAGAACCGAGAAAATATAATATGTTTATTTAGTCTGTACTTGGTATTGTCACTTAGTAGAAAGTAAAACTGAAAACTAATTTTCTTTTCTTCATTTGATTAATATCTAACAATTATTTCTTATTTTACTATAGCTTGGCAAGTTTCATTTTTAGCAAAAAACCCACTTGCTAGTCAAGCTGTTGGCATTTACACACAGAATTTATAATTTTTAAAATTTATTCCTAAAAACGGTGTAAATCGGTTACAATTTTGGTGTAGAATACAATCGTATTCAAAACATAGAAATAAATATACAATGGTTTTTATTACAATGTTTGCTTACGAATCATTTAATAATTTTCCGTTGTCTTGAGGATTGAATAGCAAATAATATATAGGAAGAAATAATATGTGTCAACTCATATCCTTTATTATGAGTGCGAATGCAAAGTATAAAGTTTGGAAAAAACTATAAGATTTTTATTTTTCGTAATTTAATGTTTATGTTTCTTTGTGCTCATTAAACATACAATTTGTGCTTATGGATCATACAATTCTAAATTTTTTTTTATAGAAATTTTCATGAGTTACAGAAATTGTACGAAAATATTTCGTAGATAAATTAATGCGTAACACAAAAATAGCTTTAAAAACATAAATGTCTTTTATACATTTCCAGTTCTATTTTAGAAAATTCTTACCAGTGTTTAACGTATTACAACACCCGGTGTACCCGATGTAGTTATAATTTTGGTCGGGGATTTCGTCGGCCTATAGTTATGGTAGTTTAAAGGGACTACCAGCCTTCTCTTTCCTACCCCTTTTTATGAATTCCGTCCTTTTCATTAGGCAAAGCCTTTTACAAAGACGCCAGGTGTCCCTGCGAGCTAGACTCCACTTTCTCAACAACGGCACATACGTATGTTAGTTTAAAGAGACTATAAACCCTCTCTCTCATATCCCTTTTTATGAATTCCAGCTTTTATCAAGTAAAGGCTTTTACAGTGATGACGAGCGTCCCTGCGAGCTAGACTCTTCTTTTCCACAATCCCCATACAGGTCACCGTTAATTTCCCCGTACACTTGTTTGCGGGCATAATGGATGTTGCACTTGGACATTAAACGTATACTCGTTAATGTTACTGTTATTAAGTAATTATTTCACGTTGTCATGTTTCAGTTTGCGATAACGACTGTAGTCGTGCTGCTGGCACCGTTCGTGCTGGGTGGCGGTCACGGTGGTGGCGGATACGGAGGTGGCGGACACGCAGGAGCGCTCGGCGGTGACGGCCACGCGTTCCACGGCGGTTACTCGTACCACGGACCACTCGCGCAGCCCGTCGTACTCAAGTCTGGATACCTTGCCGACACAAAGGACGTCGCCGCGGCCAAACACTTCCACCTCGGAGCTCTGGCGCACGCGCACGCCCACGGAGGTCACGGTGGCGGCGGCGGCGGAGGTCATTACTGATTAGCCTACCTCCTTCGGCTGTCGAGTTGTTGATAATGCTGTTTTGTCTTCAAACGAGATTACCTTTTTCGTACAAGCTGTAATATTTTTGTAATATAATTTTAAAATAATTATAGTTTTAATAAATATTTAGTCGTAACTTAAATGGGTTTTACAACATTATTGTTCCTTAATTCCAACTTTCTTATTCCTTGATATGTTAACATAATTATATGATAAGAACATTTCTTATTTCGTAAATACAGTATTAATTTTTAAAAATTATTTGCGGACGAAATACGGCAACATATTATAATCGCATTTTCCAGCACAAAGCGCAAATAAATACTATTAATTTATTGTTACTCAGTAATGTAAAAATAAAGGCAATATTAGTAACAGCTAAAACATTTTGGTGTCCTGCACCAATTTTTTTATTTATGTGTCATTATCATGTTGGTACGGAATCTTAGTACAAATGCGAAAACAATTATGTACTAGAAACAAGTATAATCTTGTGAGCGCTTTTAGAGTTTTTCTGAATCTTAGTAGACAATAATAAAATGTTTATGAAAATGGCAGTAAACTGTACAGTCTTCAGTGTACCGACACCTCTCTTTGCAGTCGGGTGATAATCCAAGACAGCCAAGGGTAGACGGATATCAGACAAGCAGTTCAAGTGTTCACAACATCTCCTTCTGTGGTTTCTAATCTTCTGGTGTAACGATTCAATGTTTAATTTGCGTATAATATCCTCGTTCCTTTTCCGATCCAGGAGAGAACAACCTTGCGTCCCTCTTAGAAATTTCGTTTCGGCTGCCCGAATCCTCTGTACGTCCCTTTCACCAAGAGTCCATGTCTTACTAGCATAGAAGAATATGGGGACAGCCACAGTTTTACTACCAAGTCATGAGTGTAAATTATAAAACTCAAAAACTCAGTCTTTGTACAAGGGGATTTGTATATGATTTAGCACATTTGTGTATATGATCTTTTTGCATTTTTGTGTAATTTTTAAGATCTTTTACATGACCGGCAAATTCACTTTCTCAATATAACTTTGAAAAATGAGTTGTATGGAGTTCGTCTACAGAGTTACATTACGTGGGATTTGTGATTAAATTCCATTACATTAAGATGTTCGTGACACAAATGATTGTTTGCTGCCTCTAACCTAGGCATGTTTAAGAAATTCCCAAATCTTAAAAATTTACAATCGCATATCAGAAATACAAGATGATTATTTTAGAAAAATTGTTTAACATGTTTTCGATTAATATGTAATTCAAGTTTCTTCTTCTGATAGTTCCTATCTGTTTCGAATGATGGATATCATACAGGCTATTTTAACTTTCTGCTCTGCTGTACGGAATAAGTCAGTTGTATTCATATCAAACCAGGTCCTTAAATTTCTCAGCTATGATATTCACTTCCCCCCAACTCATCTCTTTCCAAGTAATTTCCCCCATAGTATGGACTGCAATAAGTAAAATCTCTGTTCATTTCTCATGATATGTCCTAGATACTAAAGCTTTCTTATCTTCATTGTGTTAATAACACCCTATCTTTCTTCATCTTTGTAAGAACTGCAATATTAGTTACATGAGCTGTCCATTAAATGCTCAGTATTCTACGGTAATGCCACATTTCGAAAGATTCCAATTTCTTAGTTATGGCTTCAGTCAAAATCCAAGATTCTACACCTTAGAAGAGGACCGAGAATACGTAGCAGCGTAGAAGTCTCATCTTTGTTTTTATTGTTACATCGTGACTTTTGAATAACCTGCTCATTCTAGTGTACACTGCTCTTGCCTTTTCAATTCTGCTCTTTATTTCTTGAAAGTGATCCCATTATTCATTGACTATAGTACCAAGATATGTAAAATTCAACTCTAAAAAATAGTAATAATTTTCTTAGTAATCTTTTGGTTTAGGCCTGTCATTACGTTCACTTGAAACGTGTAGGGTGGAAGTGCCTGTACAATTTGTTGTTACCTAGCGTATCCAAAAAACGCAAGTCTGAGGTAGGTGGATGTATTTATGTGCCACATTTTGGTAGACATTTACTTACATGTGTACATATGTACGTGTGCTAATGTATCATCAAATCATCAGTAGGTCTATCATCATCATGAGTAGCATTTGTTTGTCCACTGCGTAAAAATTGTAAATTAATTTTTGAGTTTTTTTTAGCATTTTCTCTAGTTTACTATTTTTAATTTTCAGCACCGTACTTTAAAAAGAATAGTCGTCATTGGCTCTTTTGACATTGGTATTCAGTCTAGTTACCTTCACGAACATTCACTTAGCCGGACATTCTGCCCACATCGTTTTCATTATTTTCATTGACTAAATAACATTATCTAAGCCAGTTTGGTTTCCTTTCTCATTCGTATTCATTCATTCGTTTTCCTTTCTCATTTCATTATTTTAGTGCAATATTTTATGTTTCTCTGTCTGATGATACTCAGCCACCAATTCTCTATTGTTGCCGTGTACACTGTCCGTGCTTTTGATCCACAAGTTGTGAAAAAAGCACACACTGATTAACAGTTCCTTGTAAACACTGCGAGCAGTGTGACGGAACGCAGTCCAGCAACTTTTTGAAAATAGTTTTCCATATGCGATAGAAAAAATTTAAACTTATACTGTAATTCCACACAAAAAGTCTAAACAACTTAAAAAATTTCGTTTTACTAAGGTATTCTGGCATCGGATACAACGCAGCTTTTCTTATACAACTAATAAAGTGGCAGTCGTTTAATAATTTAGAAGATGATATCATTTTGAAAGAAGATAATGGTTTACATATGGAGTGGATTCTTCATTCAGCAAACGCTTGTATAATCATTGTTGACTGTTTATGAGAAAAAATGAGAACATTACTGATGAAAGAAATTATTGAGTTAGGAATTAGATTCTGAGTCATTATTGGCGAATAAATGACACTCTGCCAAAAATTTGTGCTAATAGTACATTTCCACACTCTTTTGAGCGTGTGGGAAATAAAGTCTCACTGAACAATTTTTGGACCTGATTGAACTTGACAATTAAATTGTTAAAATTACCTTGTGTATCTAGGTTCCCTTCCTTGCAACTTCTTTTTTTAATATTCAAAACTCGTCTCGAGGCTTATAGTCTCATCATCATGTGATAAAATAAGTTCACTTACATAGAGTATGTGATTTTGTGAAAAACGGGATGTGTGTGACTTTTATTAATTGACGTACTCTATGTGAGTGAACATATTTTATCACGTGATGATGGGACTACAAGCCTTAAAACGCTTGTATTATATGAATATAAAAAAAAAATAAGTTGCAAGGAAGGAAAAATGGAAACACAAGGCAATTTTAACAATTTAATTGTGCATGCAAGTTGCAGACCTCAACTATGAACCGGACAATATCACTGCCAGCGGATTCAGGCGTTTGATGTTACACCTTGTGCACTCGGCATATCAGAAGAATTTATAAAATATTATCTAGTACTTTAACGTGTGATGGAGCTGCTGTATTGCTGGGTTCATAAAGGGTTTTGCTGATCTCTTCAAAGAAAAATCCTTTGACATAATTTGGCACTGTATTATCCATCGGTTAGAAACCCCAGTCATTGATGCAGTCAGGCATGTTGGGTATTGAGGCAGTCAATAGGCTTAAACCCTTCCTGGATAAACTGTATGCCAAATATATGCCATATATCATGCTTCACTAGAAAAACGCAAGGGAGCTTAACATGTGTGATTCCTTTTGGAAAATTCAGATATTGAGAATTATTAAAGTTCTGTGTGATAGATGCGTGTCGTCAGGCTACAACAAGGATATTGTTGTCTGGCAAAGTTATGAATTTTTGGTCTCGCACTTCGTAGTAGCAAGAGTTGAAAAGAACCTATAAGAAAGAGCAGTGCATACATGATGGTTTGATGGTTTTGTGCATACAGATACCTTCAGAAAACTTTGTTTTGGACTTAGGACTGATGCTTGATACCCTGTAAGAACTTTTAGAACTCAGTATTGACCAATAAGGAAGGAACATTGACGTGCACAAAGCAAAAAAAAAAAAAAAATAGGAACACTAATTAAAAAGGAAAGATATCCACGATACTGATTTTCCCGGGCTCAACCGATTGAAAAACCTGATATTTTGCTGTTTCACTACATTAGACAGTCAAAGACGTTTTACAAAAGCCTTAAGCAATCTGTAGAGAGACAGTTTCTTCATCAAGAGAAGATGCGGAACTGTGAAAATACGCTCAAGTTTTGGATGAGGAGAAATGGCCCAATGAAGCTAAGAATGACAATCTGTTCGCAATGAAACAAGTTTGCTGCTTATCTCAAAAGTTCAGATTAAGCGTAAGGGAAACCGTCCGGGCATTTACGGATTTCCTGCAGATGAGATTCCAGAGAAAATCAGGCGTCTAGAGCGTATGCTCACTGCTGCTATTTCCTCAAATGACTATGATAGATGTTTCCCCTAAATCAATATAACTGTGAGTCTATAGAGATTATCCTTGATAAACGAAAGTAGTAGCGCCTCCGTTTTATTTTAATTGTTAGGCCTCTTTTAACAATTTTCAACCCTGACAATTATGTTAATAAGCGAATCTAACAGTTCTGCTTGTTTGGCTGCGTGTAGGTAATGTGATCAGAAAAGCAATATTGAAATCGAAGGAAACATTACAAATAAACAGGAGGAATACAGAACAAAGGGTAGACATTATAACTTAAAAATTTTTTTTACCTTGTATAATCCACTAGGCGATCTCAGTTTTTTACATACAACATGTTTCGGGGACTAAATCCCCATCTTCAGGTACAGTAAAAAATTATTATTCCCCTAATACATACGGGTCGTCGAAATGATTAAAATTTTTAAACATAAAAACACACGCACAAAAATCACTGAATAAATTAACATATAACATAAACACATGAACACGTTAAAAGATATATGTTATATGTTAATTTATTCAGTGATTTTTGTGCGTGTGTTTTTATGTTTAAACATTTTAATCATTTAGACGACCCCTATGTATTAGGGGAATAATAATTTTTTACTGTACCTGAAGATGGGGATTTAGTCCCCCGAAACATGTTGTATGTAAAAAACTGAGATCGCCTAGTGGATTATACAAGGTAAAAAAAATTTTTAAGTTAATCATAATAGCGATCTGGAGACTGCAAAAAATGTATCTGGTAAACATATACTCAAAATGATTAAAAACCGGGCTGTTAGGCCGTGATCGGTTGCAATATGACAGCAACATCGTCGGCAACGTTTCGAATCCCAACCTCGGGGATCTTCTTCAGGCCGCAAAAGGGACAGAGTGTTGTGAAACAGTTACGGCGAATCGTTCGTTCGTTCGGCCGTGTGAGCTTAAGACAAAATTTAAAGGTTAGACATACTTTAAAGATGTCGGAAGATCTAATGAAGTGTAATAGCTATAGAACTATGAATGACATCTTCATAAGCGTTGGCTGTCTTATGAAGAGGCGAATACTTCTGCTAAAACTTGAATTCGGAACAGATGCAACTATTAATGCGTAAAATTAGAATTTAATACAATAAAAACAAAACGACAACAATTACTACTACTACTACTACTACTACTACTACTACTACTACTACTACTACTACTACTACTACTACTACTGCTGCTGCTGCTGCTACTGCTACTACTACTACTACTACTGCTGCTGCTACTACTACTACTACTACTACTACTACTACTACTACTACTACTACTACTACTACTACTACTGCTGCTGCTGCTACTACTACTACTACTACAGCTACTACTACTACTACTGCTGCTGCTGCTGCTGCTACTGCTACTGCTACCACTACTGCTACTACTACTACTATTCCTACCAGTTTCTGACTGGACACAGGTATTTTCGATCTTACCTGAAGAAAGTTGGGAAGGCCGAGTCACCAGAGGGTCTGTACTGCCCGGGAGCTGCGGACGATGCCAGCCATACATTCTTCGTCTGCGACAGATGAGAGCAATACAGAAGATAGTTGCAAGATGATGTTAGGCAAGAGATCTCCCCGGATAACATCGTTGAAGCGATGCTTCAAGTGGAGGACACCTGGAACACTGTGCCACGCTTCGCAGAAGAGATTCTCCCGGGCGAAGAAAATATATTTAGATAATACAACATAGAAGCTAAAATGTAATATAAAATGAAGCTAAAATAGGGCTGTAGAACAATAGCCCTAGCCCAAAGTAGTGTGTCAAACAGTTCCAGGTCAGTGTCCTAAATGAAGAAGGGCTGGTGGGTTTTTAGTGGATAATACTGAAAACCACAAACCCCGGAAGTGTAGACACTTCCGGACATTTGTAGAGCAAATTTGTTCTCCTAACTACTTCTATTTTTTTTACGAGGGAGACTGTGGAAAACTAATGTTCGCCGCAGGAGGGTTCTGCACTCCTACGGTGTCTGGACTCGCACCCACCAAAATCACAAACCCTTTTGCCCACGGTATGGATCCACGTCAGGACTAATTATTCTCAATACTTCGAGGTGGTACCATCTACCTAAATTACGGTATTGATGTTAACTTAGGCAAGTTACAGACAATCTGTGAAACAATCAACCGTACTTTTAGAAACAGAATTAATGCTTTACGAAGTTATGGGAGTCACTGCACTGTCTTGTGGCTTTCAGTTATGGACAACAAAAAATAAACAAGACAGTAATGTACAGGCCTCGAAAGTGGCATTTTAAGAGGAGTTAAAGTTCTAAACTTGACCGTATAAGAAATGCCGCCGTAAGAGAAGAGTTACAAGGTTTTAACCTGAATGAAAAATTTAAAGATTACAAACAACAATGTAAAGATAACTTAAATATCGGTATGGAGAACCATGACTTCCATGTTCTAAGATTAATATTTAAAATCATATTCGAAATGAAATATTTCCATAGAAACTACGCCTTTCTACTTATTGCTTCAGCATTAACCACAGTACTGTGGTCACTAACGTATACCACCTCACGTTTTCGCACTCGTTTTTCACCGATGATGGCAGTCGATGGCACTGCCGAAAAGTCTGATTTTACAGCAAACATTGGACTACGGCTAAAGAGCCCGGGAAGCAATTTTAACAAAAAACTACTTCATTGTTGCCGATAACGTAGTACACATATAAAAAATTCTCCCCTCCACCTTCAACTATAATTTTTAATAATAGAAAATTACCCCCACCCCGTTCACCTAACCTCTTTATTTATAGATATTTCATCTACGTTTCTACAGTGGATTACTATGAGCTTCTTATCAGGATACTTTATTTATAAAAATTAAGTACTTTACTCTAGTTAAATCATAAAATGTTTCAGGTAAACTACCCCTTTCTCTTAACCGATCTTCTCCAAAATCAACAGACCTTCCGTCCTCTACAATTCAGGGAAGCATGCAAAAAAATATTTGATTCTGTTTGAATGTGCGGCAGTTATCGTCCGTCATGGAAACATTTCTCTTGTTACAACATAAAATGTTGCAGGTAAACTACCCCTTTCCCTTAACTAATCTTCACGAAAATCAATAGACCTTGAGCTCTCTGCAACTCAGGGGGTGCAAAAAATTATTTGATTCTCATTGAATTTTCGGCAGTTATCGTTCGTCATAAAAAAATTACCCTTTTTAAAACATAAAACGTTGCTGATAAACTACCCCTTCCCTTAACCAATCTTCAACAAAATCAACAGACCTTGAGTTCGCTTTAGTTCAAAAAGGTATGCAAAAACCTAGTTGATTCTGTTTGAATTTACGGCAGTTATCGTTCGTCATATAAAAAATTACCCTTGTTAAAACATAAAATGTTGCTGGTAAACTACCCCTTTCCCTTAACCGATCTTCACCAAAAACGGCAGGTCTTAGGTACTCTACAATTTAGGCCTGTATGCGAACAATTATTTGATTCTGTTTGAATTTGCGACTGTTATCGTTTGCCATAGAAGACACCCTTGATAAAACATAAAACGTTGCTGGTAAACTACCCTATTCCATTAACCGATCTTCACCAAAACAATAGGTCTTGAGAACTCTACAATTCAGGGCTGTATGCAAAACATTAGTTGATTCTCTTTGAATTTACGGCAGTTATAGTTCGTCATAGAAAAAATACCCTTGTTAAAACATAAAACGTTGCAGGTAAACTACCCCTTTCCCTTAACCGATCTTTAACAAAATCAACAGACCTTGAGGTCTGTATAATTCAAAAAGGTATGCAGAAGAGTAGTTGATTCTGTTTTAATGTACGTCAGTTATCGTTCGTCATATAAAAAATTACCCTTGATAAAACATAAAATGTTGCTGGTAAACAACCCTATTCCCTTAACCGATCTTCACCAAAACCAACAGGCTTTGAGAACTCTACATTTCAGGGCTCTATGCAAAATATTATATGATTCTGTTTGAATTTGCAGCTGTTATCGTTTGCCATATAAAATACCCTTGATAAAACAAAAAACGTGTCTGGTAAACTACCCCTTTCCCTTAACCGATCTTTACCAAAAACAATAGGTCTTTAGTACTCAACAAAACAGGGCTGTATGCAAAAACGTATTTGATTCTGTTTGAATTTGCGGCTCTTATCGTTTGCCATAGAAAATACCCTTTTAAAACATAAAACGTTGCCGGTAAACTACCCCTTTCCCTTAACCGATCTTCACCAGCACCAACAGGTATTGAGAACTCTACAATACAGGGCTGTATGCAAAACATCATTTGATTCTCTTTGAATTTGCGGCTGTTATCGTTTACCATAGAAAAAAATTACCCTTGATAAAAAACCGTTGCCGGTAAACTACCCCTTTCCCTTAACCGATCTTCACCAAAAACGATAGGTCTTGAGACCTCTACAATTCAGGGTTGTATGTAAAATATTATGTGATTTTGTTTGAATTTGCGGCTGTTATCGTTTGCCATACAAAATACCCTTGATAAAACAAAAAACGTGGCCGGTAAACTACCCCTTTCCCTCAAACGATCTTCACCAAAAACAATAGGTCTTTAGTACTCAATAAATCAGGGCTGTATGCAAAAACTTATTTGATTCTGTTTGAATTTGCGGCTCTTATCGTTTGCCATAGAAAATACCCTTTTAAAACATAAAACGTTGCAGGTAAACTACCCCTTTTCCTTAACCGATCTTCACCAAAACCAAAAAGGTCTTGAGAACTCTACAATTCAGGGCAGTATGCAAAACATTATTTGATTATGTTTGAATTTGCGGCTGTTATCGTTTGCCACAGGAAATACCCTTGTTAAAACATAAAACGTTGCTAGTAAACTACCCCTTTCCCTTAACCGATCTGTACCAAAATCAACAGATCTTGAGAACTCTACAATTCAGGGCTGTATGCGAAACATTATTTGATTCTGTTTGAATTTGCGGCTGTTATCATTTGCCATAGAAAAAAATCTACAGACACACACACACACACACACACACACACACACACACACACACACACACACACTTTTCGAAAAATGACTTTTTTCATGTTTTGAGTGTAGTACAATCAGAATCTGCAATAATCTCGAACACGATTTTTTTTGCCATCACCATACTTCCATTTCCTTAAGGAACATGGAAGTAAAATATCGGTATGGAGAACCATACATGACTTCCATATTCTAAGATTTATATTTAAAATCATTTTCAGCCAAACAGCCAGGGAAGGAATTTTAACAAAAAAATACTGCTTTGTTGCCAATAACGTAGTACACATATAAAAAAAAATTATCCCCTCCCCCTTCAACTATAATTTTGATTTATAGAAAATGCGGTTTGAATTTGCGGCTGTTATCGTTTGCCATAGGAAATACCCTTGTTAAAACATAAAACGTTACAGGTAAACTACCCCTTTCCCTTAACCGATCTTCACCAAAAACAATAGGTCTTGAGAACTCTACAATTCAGGGCTGTATGCGAAACATTATTTGATTCTGTTTGAATTTGCGGCTGTTATCGTTTGCCAAAAAAAAAAAAAATTTCCCTTGATAAAAAAAAACCGTTGCAGGTAAACTACCCCTTTCCCTCAACCGATCTTCACCAAAAACAATAGGTCGCGAGTCCTCTACAAATCAGGGCTGTATGCAAAAAATTATTTGATTCTGTTTGAATTTGCGGCAGTTATCGTTTGCCATAGAAAAAAAATCTACAGACAGACAGACACACAGACACACAGACAGACAGACAGACAGACACACACACACAGACACTTTTCGGAAAACGACTTTTTTTCATGTTTTGAGTGTAGTACAATCAGAATCTGCAATAATCTCGAACACGATTTTTTTTGCCATCACCATACTTCCATTCCTTAAGGAATATGGAAGTAAAAGAATGTCAAATTTCAGACTGGCCAAACAAGTCTGGAAATACAAATCTATAGGACTCAGGTGTGTGGGTAGACCCAGGGCGAGATGGCTGGAGGATTTTTGAAGGCAAAACAGGCAGGACCTTGCCTATGCCGTGTTGTGAAAATAATGATGATGTGGCTACTCAAGGATTCCCGTGTTGTAACCGACATCATATAGGGAGGAAAAGAAAGCTGAAGTAGTGGCTGTATTAAAGAAGATCTTCTAATACTAACGGTGCCTTAGCCTAATAAGTTCATGTTCATTGAACCTGTTTTAGAAAATTTCTAAGTATTTTAATCTTAGTTGATTTCATTTCTATTAGGAAAAAGATACTATAGAAAACTCAAATAACTAAAGCTCAATAATTTTTAATGTAAATTGATTTATTTTTTATATCTGTATCCTCCCTACGACATATAGTCCTAATAATGTATTAGAAATGGTTTAAAAATTATCGTGCACTCAAGACAATATCGCTTCCCTCCTCCCATATGTCAGCCTTGAGGTCCCATTACCTTTTCCTCTAAATTGTGTACAAGTATATGTAAACCCAGGGGCGCACATACGGGGAGGTACCTTATTTATACCTTATAAGGTATATGTACCTTATTTGAACTCAGGGGCGCATTTACGAGGAGGGATGAACGAGACCGGACCCCCCTAGAGGGTCAAAAGTTGTTGAGAAATTTTGTTAATCTCTTTAATTTTTAACGAGTTTTATTAATTTTGTAGCTGTGTACGGAAGTACAGTAGAAACGCTAGTGTTTCAATAACACTTACATTTATTGTGTTATTACATTAATGGGACTGATTTCAATGTGTTAGTACACGTTTTTCACCCACTTTAAAGATTGTAATATTAAAAATGTATAAACACTTGGTACGTTTCACAGATTTTATTTAACTCTAACAGCTGTTTCGACTTCCTAAGCCATTGTCAAAGACATGAATGAATTAAAAACCTAAACACAGGATGTCAGTAAAGGTGGTGGTGGCCATCTTTTTAGGGCGTGTATTGGAACATCTGTGAGGGTGTTAAGATGGAGAGGGGAGTGTAGGAGCTAAGGGAAGGTCAGGTGTCTGTAAAAACTAAAAAACCTAATATAATCTGAATGCAAAATATAAAATAAACTAAACTAAATAACAGCTTTTAATAAAGGGGATACACACAATTCAGTTTGCTCATTTGTTAAATGTTTGTTATTTTTATTGCTTTTTTAATTTCTAGAATTTCTAACAAATCCTTTTTTTTACCTTTTTGTATGTTGCGGAGTAGTGTTATGTTTTTTGTATCTATGAAAAGATTGTGTTGTAAGCAATGATCTGCAAAACCTGTATTGGCTGTATTGGTTAAAATCGTCTTCTTATGTTCAGAATCGCCCCGCAGCCAAACTCTAGATTCACTGCTGTCTAAACTATTCTATCATTTAGCAAATCGGTACTTATTAATTTATTAATTTTATTTTTAATTTACCTTTTTAAATATGAGCATTACTGTATGTACATGCGAGTGTATGTTGATATCGAGCTGTTATTGGAGGCATTCAACTTTATAAATTTTAAACAAAAAAAAAAAACGAGAGAAGCAAAGCGGAATTGTACAAGAGTGGAGACAGTTTATTAAGCAATTTATAAAACGTTGTTGATTAAGACACGGCAGATCACAGTATTCGGCCTGTACACAGTAACCGCAGCATGCGTGCTAGCCACACTCCACCTGCTTGTGTTTGTCAGTGACTTTAATAGACTTTCTAAATAATCAGTGACCTGTGTGGTGTGAGCATGAAACGCGTAACTACGTGTAAGTAAAGAATGAGAGAGGGATAGAGAGAGAGAGAGAGAGAGAGAGAGAGACAGAGAGAGAGACAGAGTGAGAACAGATTTTAAACGCAAAGTATCCAAGTTAGGAAATGAGACAAAAACAAGACAAAACTATTCAAAGCAGCCAACAACGCTTTGATTTGCGGTAACGTGAAGCCCGACTGACGGAAATGCACGTTACGTTTAATTTTGTCTACGGTTTTTGTCCGCGCTACGGCGAACCAAACTCTTGCAAAACGCATTCCAATAATTTCCTAATCCACATGACTGTAAGTGGGTTCGTTAACTCAGTGTCGCTTGCCGTATCCATGTCTCTTTGTCTGTTGTCTGTCTCTTTGTCTCTTACCTTTCTCTCCCATTCTCCGATACTGCTCTAACTCTCTCCTTTCTGTTCTTGCTCGTCATTGTCTCTCTTAATGTAGTTTACTAGTGGCATTAGAAACTTTAGTCTAGAGGGTTTTGCTAGGAACTTTTACACGTGGTGTCAATAAACAATTTACTTTTATCAGTTTTATCAGCGTCAAGATCGCTGTATTCAGTGTCAGCTTATAGTAGTAGGGTAGTTGTTTTTATTCTGTTCTCTGCAGAGTCACAGTTAATTCCGTCTGCCTCTTCGATTTTCTTATATAAATATCGATAATTTAGTTGTATATAACTCTTGCTCAGGATTATCATATATTATCTACACGACCGCCGAAAATGCAGGGCAAGTGGAAATGTGTTCAGGTATTGAGTTTTGGAAATGTTGGGGTTGTTATTGCTGCCTTACTGCTCGGTATTCTATACGTTCTTCTGCCATATTCTACTACTACTACTACTACTACTATTATTGTTGATAATTTAGTGCGTGTTTTCAAAATATTAAATTCCGAGTTTCCTTCAGGTGAAAATTGCCATAGACTGCCATCATCATTGTAAATTCGAGCGTCGATAACGTAGGGTGGTAGATGTTAGTGACCACAGTACTGTGTGTATGTCGAGGCACTTAAAAAATAGCCTTAACCACGTTTCGATGGCGCTGCCGAAACGTCTGTTTTTTTTTTTTGGTGAAAACAATGCACCACAGCCAAACAGCCCGGGAATGAATTTTAATAACATTGACTCCGACCGTGTAAGCCTACTGAAACTCCCCCTGAGTTTTTATATAAAATTTTGTTTTTCCAAGGGTCGTTACTTAATTCTTAAAACTAGACTTGTGGTCTAGACGGAAGAAAAATTGTATTGAGCCCATCGTGACAGGACTTGCAATAAAACACTTGCATAACGATAACAGCTTTTATTCGTGTTCTTTCCTTTTATGATGATAACATTTTAATACAATATGCACGTTTAAATTCTCAATATTCTTAATAATGACCATTGTCGAAAATAACAAGAATTAATTTTGGACCATTACATAATTAACAACAACAAATTTTTCAAACACCTTTTCGTTGATTGTTTCGATATAAATCAACATTGCTATGCATTGACATTTACTCAAATAACATTTATAGATCACAGTCTCAATAACAATTATTACATTAGAATTTAGATGCATTATGACTTAAATTCACACTCGAATAATGATCACTGCCAAGAGACAGGTAATGTTTAATATTTACCAACTAATGAAAATTTCTTCTTTGAAATTGTGCATTACAGGAGTAATATAAATACATATAGATACATCTTAACACTATTGCCATATTCTTATAAACCCCAGTTGCCCATAAAAATTGAGTACTAATACTTGATACTTATTCTGGCACAACGCTGTAACAGCCCATGATAAAGAACCTGTTCACACAAGAACGTTCAGAAAGAACTGCCCCCCATAGTTATTTGTCAATGCATTCAGTATAAACTTGTTCATGAGATTTGATCTTCATAAGAAAGTTAATAAAACTGACCAAGTAACCCACGGCCGGTAGCAGGCCACACCCTAAATCCAGATTATCAGTAGTCCCTACGGCAGGAGCTCTTTCTGAAGCTCGGAACGTAGTATACTAGCGGGCGACGGGCAAGCCCTTCGTCCCGCACAGCCCCGATCGGCGCGACCAAGAAACAAATTTAAATTTTCCTTGCTAATTACTCACAGCTAGAAGGCAAGTGGCGTCCCATAAAATACAGCAGTAATGGACACACTTAAACAGGCAGATACTTTAACTCAATTAATTACAGAATTAACTAAATGTCCACAAGGACATGTTACAACAGACCGCTGGTCATAGTATATGTGAAGTTACGTTTATGAAAATGTCTTTGAGTTCATACTTTAAATCCCGTAAGTTGCTGTGTTCGTGTACTAAAATATAAGGAATAGTCCCACCTGTATATAGAAGATTACTTTACTCAGGATGCACGATGATACAGAACATGGTGACGCAACTGGTGAGTCCGAACTTCCAGGAATTCATTTCCTCCTACGGGCAGTGGTTCAGGTTGGCAGTATGGGGATCTCTAGAGGTCTGACGGCGTTGGGGTGTTGCTTAGATCTTCGGCCGATGAAGACTGCTGGACTGTCTCCATCCTCGTCTCCCCTTTCACCTCCCGGCTATCCGGGAACCCTGAAGCTCTCTAATGACTCAGCAACTCATTTCAAAGAAAATAGAACAATAGTTGACGCCGCCAGACCAGTGTTTCCCTCGAGTGCAGAACCAGAAATGAGACAGAATGTTGGCGCCTGCCAACTCACGCGAACAGAGAGTTGAACAAATCAGCTGATCGGAATGGCAGACTAGATTACATACACACACAATTATCGCCACTTGACGGTCAAGGTTAAGCGATATAGTCAAGCAGTGGAGCAGGCTGCTCACGCAACCCTTGAGCCCGCTATACAGACGTCATTGTCTCTGCGACGCGCGCCGAATAATTTAATGCTTAAATTACATCGGCACACTACGAGGTAATTTACTTGTATCTTTTTCCATTTTCACCTAAAGGAAACTAAGACTTTAATATTTTTGAAAACTCGCACTACATTCTTAATAATAATATGAGAAGTTAATTTTTAGAGGACATAGCCAGTAGAACAGGCTTAATAATTTCTGCAGAAAAAACAAATTTTTCACAACATTAAAAATGCGCCAAAATTATATGGATATAGCATATGGTATAACTGAAGATATTTACAATAAAAAGTGCATATCTAAAAATGCGAAAATAAGGCATTGCAGTACACTAGTGAGGCCAGATTGCTTATATGCAAGTGAATGACTAGCATTGAATTATAATTTAGACAAACTAGAAATATTTGAAAGACGAATTATTAGGAAAATATTAGGCCCACAAAAAACTTCAGAAGGTTGGAAATTAAGAAGTAATGATGAAATCTATCAAAGTATAGAAAATATAACAGAAACAGTGATAAAAAGAAGGTAGTATTTTTTTGACATTTATATAGAATGGACGAGAATAGGTTAACAAAACAGATCTTTAAATATCTGTGGGGGAAGAAGTCAACATCAAGTTGCATTAAAGGAGTCAAAAAGGATTTAGAAAAAATAATATAAACGAAAAAGAAGCAAGTGAAAGAGCAGTTTTTCGGGCAAAAGTGTTAAAAATGAAAGGAGTCCCCAGGGTAGGAGGGAGATAAACGCAAGTTTAAAGTGGACTGAAAGAAGGAAGTAGATACACAGTGAAAAGATGAAAGAATATTGGAGCAAAAGAAAAGAACAAGGAATAAAGAATAGAAATTGGCATGTGGTCCTCAGATGGCTGATACAAGTAGAAAAAAAAAATATTAGTAGAAGTATATGAGTGGGTGTTTGTGTGAGACTAATACCCAGCTCTCTGTAGTAGACGTATCTGTTTCGTAGACTTACACAGCCGGAGTCAATGTTGTTAAAATTCCTTCCCGGGCTGTTTGGCCGTGGTCTAAAGTTTTCGACAAAACCAGACGTCTCGGCAATGCTATCAACTGCCACCATCAGTGAAAATCGAGTACGCAAACGTGAGGTGGTATACGTTAGTCAGGACTATGGTCACTAACGTATACCACCTCACGTTAGCGTACTCGATTTTCACTGATGATGGAAGTCGATGGCACTGTCGAAACGTCTGGTTTTGCAGAAAAGATTGGACCACGGCCAAACAGCCCGGGAAGGAATTTTAACAGCATTGACTCCGGATGTGTAAGCCTACGAAACAGATAGGAAAATCAATTCAGTCAGTACTAAAGAATGCTTCTCTAACGCGTATTTTTATTGTGCTATTACCGTTTACTTTAATGGAATTTCTTTCAAGATGTTATTACACGTTTTCTGCTACTTTAAAGACAGTAATGGTGATCACTCTCAAATCGTTTTTTTCTTTTGTATTAAGCCGACTCGTCCCGACCCCGGACCCCCTTGAAGACCAAATTCTAGATACGCCACTGGCCATAAACAGGAGTAAAAATTTTAATCACTTGTAAATTAATCAGATTCGAGATCAGAAGGTGTATTCAAGCAATCAGGCATTATCGAGAAATGTAGGGTATACTAATACAGGCGCCATAGCTGTTCCAGATTAAGGTTAATGCATTGATTAGTTAAAATGTTATAATTATGTTACGTTATAGTTAATGTTATGTTAAAGTTATGTGTTACATTCCCTTTATCTGTGTCAGCAGGAGTTATATATATTCTGTATTATTGCAGAACAATGTTTTACGCCTGTTACTCTGCAGAAGTTGGACAGGGAACAATGAATGAAAGTGGAGTGGTCGAAGGATTATTCATACGTGTGCAGAACACAGGCAATGCAATTGCATTCTACTGGACGACGTGATTGTAAACGAGGAAGTCATTGTAAAGAATTGTAAAGAATGCTACGTAATTTATATATTACGAAGACACAAAGACTGCAGATGAAATAACATAGTTATTCATACAACAGGCTTAACAAATCGAACTATGGTTGTTACTCTTACAATGTGTGAAAATTCATCGTCCAGTAATTCACCTCCTGTACTCGTAACTACTGATATTACTGTTGATGCTTTATCTACTTCTGTCGATGTAACTGTCATTATCACCTAAAGGAATGCGGTTCCAGAATTATTATTTTTTTTATACGTTAATAAGATAAAGGTGTGCGGTTTTTGTGGGAAAGAAACTGACAGAATTTACAATTGTCATTTCTCCACTCTGAGTTTAAAAAATTTTCATCGTCATCATCATCTTCAAGGATTGTTTGTTCCGGTCTCAAATAGGCAAAGATTAGAGCTGGTCACTCCAGCGCTTCCTCGGACGTCCCGCACCTTTCCATCCCCTCGGCTTATAGTTCCATTGTTGTTTGGGGATGCGGGAGTCATCCGTTCGGAAAACATCCGTCCGGTTAGTCCTTATTTGAGGCAATTTAGTACTGAGCAATTTTACGATCACAACATTGCTCCCGATACTCAATAAGCTTAACGTGTTTGCAGATTAATATGTATATTAATTTTTTTTAACTAATTAACTTCATTGCAACTAGTTACAAACTATTTAGCAAATTTATTCTAATACATAAGTTAACAGTGCGTAGGCCAAGCTCCCACTGGAGCATTTCTAACTACTGTTACACGTTGTTCATCTGCTGAGAATTACTACACATATTTAGTTCACTAGTTCACCAGTTCTGTCTCTGCAATCGCCGAACGAGCTCAGCATTATCAAGCAGTTGTATCACTTCTGTGTCTTGATGTTCTTGAAGTATTCTTTCATATTTATCAGCAAGCCGTTTAATCTCGTCAGCAACCGTAGGTATTTTCAAGTCCCGATGTATGTCATCCTTTCTTACGTGCCATGCTGTACCAACAATACTATGAAGAACCTTATTTTGAAAAGTCTGAGTTGTTTTAATAATGGATTTCTTAGTAAAACCCCAAAGCTGTACATCATACACCCAAACTTGTTTTAGAGCTTGTTTGTAAAACAACAACTTTTTATGCAGCGACAGGTTAGAGTGTTTTCCAAGCAGCCACCACAATTTTTCTTCAATTTTAATCAAATTTCTTCCAGTTTCTTCTTAACTTACTCTTTCCACCTTAGTTTGGCATCCAGAGTCTTAGTAAATACTTTACTAAGCTAGCGTGTGGAATTATTCGCTGATCGATTACGATTGGTAAACAATCTGTGTATCGAAATCAAAAAAAAAATTTGGTTGTTTTGAAAGCCGAAGACAAGAAAACAAAAATTACTCGGAAGTAATTTCACCTACATAATGGAAAATTATTCTGCTTATAGAATGTGAAACGCGGTTACAATCGACCTTCGGTAACCGAACATGAGTAAATATGGTAAACTTGTCTCTTGTACGGGAGAGATAATTGCAGGAAGCCTTGTTTGTCCTACCTTTTACCGAATTTTAATCGCATTTTTACCGAACTGTAACGCTGACTATCGTCCTTCTATTTTAATGTAAATCACTCAATTCAACTTACTGTACTTTATAACACGCGAAGGTCGTTCGTCAAAACGAAAGTTTAAAATTCGTGTAAAATCTTGGTCCCTGTTACAGATGTTTAAACAATATTTTTCCCGCCATTGATCTGTACTGGAAATACGAGAGTTGGAATATAAGGAAATATCAGCGGTTGTTGTCATAAGTACAATAAATGAAAGTGACATATTAATATATTTCTCTGCTAAAGTTATTTTGAATCATTTGAAAGTGAATGAAATTGTTACAGTTCGTACATACCTGACTGTAACAAGAGTATAAAAATTTATTAACATGTGTTAAACAAAAAAAGTTTTGCAATTCCGTTTTATTAAAAGCGTAAAAAGCGTAATTTTCTTTTCACTGCGTTTGAACAAAAAACACGTAAACTGCAGTAAATAACCTGAATTTTTTTAATGTGGCCACATTCTGTAGTCATCATATTGTCCTCCATTCGTTCCTCTGTTTAAAATGCCTTTGTTCTTTCAAATATATTTCACTAGCTACATAACCTGAAAACCTCTTTTGAGAAAAAAAAAATAGACGGTAAGGTAGACTTATGTTGGCGAATTTCTTTCATTAGAATTCTCACATTTTACAACAGTAAAATAGCACAGTAGAAACTTTGTTGGAGTAAGTTTATCCTCCAGGAATTAGTATCTCCTTTTTTTCAACAAATTTTTTCATGTATCGTATTTTTTCATACTTTTTTCTCATTACCAATGAATCCATCTTCGTTTTGTCACACTACACTATAATATCATAATGAAAACTTTACTGTGGTTAGTTTGTGCCCCATGAATCTACACACACACACACACACACACACACACACACACACACACACACACACACACACACACACACACACACACACACACACACACACACAACTCAGAGTCTGAGGATTCGTTTGTATTAAATAGAAATCCACAACGTTGCACCGATTCCGACCACATTTTGAACAGGTAACCTCTGGCACAAGGCAAAAAACACTGCTTAACTTGGAATTTTATATTCCGCTCCGTTCGCGCGACGTAGGCCCCTTTAATTATGTGCCATGCGGGTTGGCTACAAGTGCCGTTTTGCGACTTCCTCGCTACGGCATCTCTATCTATCTCCCCCTACCAAACATTTTATGTGCTGAGTTGCCACCATCTTGTGCTCTAATATACACATTAAAATCGAACATTTGCGTGCGAAGCCGCTGGTAACAGCTAATCGATGTATATTTTTTCAACAAATTTTTACTTCCATGTTCCTTAAGGAAATGGAAGTATGGTGATGGCAAAAAAAATCGTGTTCGAGATTATTGCAGATTCTGATTGTACTACACTCAAAACATGAAAAAAAGTCATTTTTCAAAATGTGTGTGTGTGTGTGTGTGTGTGTGTGTGTCTGTCTGTGTCTCTAGATTTTTTTTCTATGGCAAACGATAACAGCCGAATATTCAAACAGAATCAAATAATGTTTAGCATACAGCCTTGGATTGTAGAGTTCTCAATACCTATTGTTTTTGGTGAAGATCGGTTAAGGGAAAGGGGTAGTTTACCGGCTACGCTTTTTTTTAAATCAAGGGTAATTTTTTCTATGGCAAACGATAACAGTCGCAAAGTCAAACAGGATCGAAAATGTTTTGCATACAGCCCTGAATTGTAGAGTTCTCAAGACCTTTTAGTGTTGGTGAAGATCGGTTACGGAAAGGGGGTAGTGTACCTGCAACATTTTATGTTTTAACAAGGGTAATTTTTTTATGACGAAAGATAACTGCCGTAAATTCAAGAGAATCAAATAATTTTTTGCATACGTTCCTGAATTACAGAAAACTCAAGGCATATTGATTTTGGTGAAGATCGGTTAGGGGAAAGGGGTAGTGTACCGGCAACATTTTATGTTGTAACAAGAGAAATGTTTTCATGACGAACGATAACTGCCGCACATTCAAACAGAATCAAATATTTTTTGCATGCATCCTTTAATTATAGAGGACTGAAGGTCTATTGATTTTGGTGAAGATCGGTTAAGAGAAAGGGGTAGTTTACCAGCAACGTTTTATATTTTAACAAGAGTAAAGTACTTAATTTTGATAAATAAAGTATCCTGGTAAAAAGCTCATAATAATTCACTGTAGAAACGTAGATGAAATATCTATAAATGAAGATGTTAGGTGAACGGGGTGGGGGTAATTTTCTGTAAATGAAAATTATAGTTGAAGTGCCATCGACAGCCATCATCAGTGAAAATCGAGTGCGAAAACGTGAGGTGGTATACGTTAGTGACCACAGTACTGTGGTTAAGGCTGAAGCAATAAGTAGAAAGAAGTAGTTTCTATGGAAATATTTCATTTCGAATATGATTTTAAATATAACTCTTAGAACATGGAAGTCATGTATGGTTCTCCATACCGATATTTTCATTTGTCGCGCTTTTTACTTCCATGTTCCATAAGGAAATGTAAGTATGGTCATGGCGAAAAAATCGTGTTCGAGATAACGGCTGATTATGATTGTACTACCCTCAAAACATGAAGAAAAGTCAGTTTTCAAAAAGTGTCTGTGTGTGTGTCTGTCTGTGTGTCTATGTGTAGAATTTTTTCTATGGCAAACGATAACAGCAGCAAATTCAAACAGAATCAAATAATTTATGGCATACAGTTCTGAATTATAGCGTACTCAAGGTCTGCTGTTTTTGGTGAAGATCGGTTTAGGGAAAGGGGCGGTTTACCTGCAACGTTTTATGTTTTAACAAGGGTAATTTTTTCTATGAAGAACGATAACTGCAGTACCTTCAAACACAATCAAATAATTTTTTTGTATACTTCCCTGAATTGTAGAGTACTCAAGGTATTTTGATTTTTGTGAAAATCAGATGAGGGGAAGTGGTAGTTTACCAGCAACATATTATGTTTTAACAAGAGTAAAGTACTTAATTTTGATAAATAAAGTATTCTGATAAGAAGATCATAATAATCCACTGTAAAAACGTAGGTGAAATATATTTAAATGAAGAGGCTAGTTGAACGGGGTGGGGGTAATTTTCTATAAATGAAAATTATAGTTGAAGAGGGAGGGGATAATTTTGTATGTGTGTACTACGTTATCGGCAACAAAGAAGTATTTTGCTGTTAAAATTCATACTCGGGCTGTTTGGCCGTAGTCCAATGTTTTCTGCAAAATCAGACGTTTCGGCAGTGCCATCGACTCCCATCGTCAGTGAAAATCGAGTGCGATAACGTTAGGTGGTATACCGTGGATAAGGATGAAGTAAGTAGTAGTTTCTATGGAAATATTTCATTTCGAAAATGATTTTAAATATAAATCTTAGAACATGGAAGTCATGTATGGTTCTCCATACCGATATTTAATAATTTCTTACGAAACGCCAATGAAACAATTTTCATTTTTCTCCGGTGGCATTTGTCACAAGGCTTTAGACGTTTATTCTCTATGATCCTTTGTATCCTCTGTATCTGTCCTGATTCAGAACAGATAAGAATAACACTAAATATCAACTACTGTACTAAACATCCATTCAACAAATGGTTCGTAACTTAATAAAATTCAGTTACAGACTGAGCTTTATAACCTCATCATCATCATCATCATTTTCTTAAGGGTTTTAGGCTTTAGCGCCCTGGTACTATTCCTATTCTTATTCTCAAGTCTACCAACTTTTCTTCTGCCTCTAGGGTTGTAATCATTCGCCATCTTTGGTATTCTATTTTCTTCCATTCAGTTAATGTGTTGAATCTATTTTTCTACTGTATTCTTCAATCTTTTCATGAACTGGAAAAATGGCCAAATCGCTTCTTATCTCTTCATTTCTTATATGATGTTGTCTATTACACCTTTTAACTAATCTCAGAAATTTTATTTCTTCTGTTTGTATCTTCTGTTTATCGTTTTTCTTTATGACCCAAGTTTCAGAACCAGAAGTAGTGTAGGTATTGCCATCGTTTTATAAAATTTTATTTGGGATTATTTTCTACATTTATTTCTCAACGTTCTCCAAATCGTTCCACACATTCATGTGAAATTCGTCACTTTATTTTCTATGTCTCTATCTTGATCATAAGTAAGCTTTACAACCGTTAGCTTATAATATTTAGGAACGGCGTTGAACGCGGAGCCTGTGAGTAGCAAGAAATAAGTTAAAATTTGTGTTATCTTTTTTGACCGATACTCACAAACCCTTCACCGGTAAAAAAAGTTATAGTTATGATACAGACAAGGTTGGAGCAGAACAATTTACAATTTTAAAGCTGGAAACAAAATTGGGTATTCAGCTGACTGTTGACTAATACTACAGTGAAATGTCAATAATTAAATTTTTTGTGGGGAAGTACGAGTGGCCTTGAGATTTTTAACTATATTATCGCTACTCGAATTCCATTTGAAGAGGCAAACACTGATTTACCAATCACTAGCTATACTGCGCGTTTATTAATTTGTTGTGTGTTGCCAATGGACCATGTGGTCGTGCGAGCGCGCTGTGTGTTGTGTTTCCAAACAGTAAAGTTTCCATTTACAAGGCTGTTACTGAGTGTGTTGAAATATTACCGAAACGGTGCAGCGGCGGCTATAACACGGTCCAAAACGCACAAAACTGTCTTTAATAAATTTATGGACCGTGAAAGCCTTCAATTTGAGTTTTGTAACTCCTGCAACCGTTGCAACCAGCTCCTGTACACATGGACTTCGTTCACATTGTCATTTGTTGTAAGCACCAAAGTAATTCTATTGTTATTTGGGAAGCAAGAAAAAACTAGCGCGCAAATAAACCAATGATTATGTAATATGTTCAAACTGCGTGGATCAACTTTCGATCGATGTCTCTTTGGACTTTCGCTCCTGCAAGCTATTTATTCTTTCCTTTCGTTCGTTCATATTTCTTGTTCTGCTCAATCGATTTTTATTAACTTTTTTTTCAATTCCTCGTGCCATATACAGTAAAATGAAATATTCTTTTAGTCGTCCCTAGAAGTCTCTTTTCTACCACCTAATCTGGCATATACTCCCACCTGCGATTTGTAGATGACATACTTCTATTTCCAAAACGAAAAACGTTTTCGACAAATGCCGGTAGAATTGTGAGCGGCCACAGGCCTAGTGTGTGATGAGACAAGACGGTAGGAGAAAACAGTGTTAAGAATAATGGACTTAGATGAGTCACAAATAGTGAGCAAGTGAGCAAAATCAGAGAAATATTGTTAGGAGATGAGTAACCATAATATTTATCCGTTCCACGTCTTATAATCCTCGCCTCCTCACCAATAAACATTCTACGTACTCCCGTGTCCTGGACAAAAACTAATCGCATAAAACCTACTGGCCGTGACAGTGTTTCCACTAAACTGAATGCCAACATTTACCGCAAAACGTTTTCCCAATAACGCGAATCAACGATTATAATCATCTTAGGTTTTCGTGTTATTTAACATTACAGAGACTATGCTGAGACTTACCATCTCTGCAGCCTTCGCCTTTCTACAAGCAGTACTTTGCAGGACGTTCGTTGATGATTTTCACTTTCATTAATATCGGCAATCAAGCTTTCAACCACCTGTTAAAATTTACGTTACCGCTTTTGCAATTTTGCCAGAGCTTTAGCTTAGTGTAGATTAGACTGCGCTACACATGGTAACGCCACTAACGGACAACTCGTAGATTTTCTAGACTTTCCAGCAACAGATTGTCCAGAACAGGGTAGTCAACCCATGGTACGCCTACCCCATTAGTGACACGGGGAAATGTGTTAAGTTACACGTTGTAACACAAAAAACGTTTTGCTTGAATCTTGTTGCTTCTTGTAAAATTATAACTGGAATCTAAATACATTTTTAACCTTTACTTCTTATGTAATTTTATTAGCAGGACTACTAACAGTAAAACCAAAGAACTGCTACAAAACTATATTTAAAAGACAAACACAATTTAGTCGTTAAGTCTAACTTTTGCGTGTTGTATTTCAACCACTAACACGCAATTGTACTTTCAGTTCCAATGGAAATTATAATTGTGTTAGTGGTTGCAATACAAGTTTAGTAAAAAGTATATTTGACGGAGCATAATGGTAAGTATGCATATTATGTGATATACGACTGACGAAAATCAGTTTCTTTTAAAATATAAATTTATGAAAGTAAATAAATACAATTTAGATTAAACATTAAACAAATATTTAAAAACATTTAAAAAATAAATAAACATTTTAAATAAAAAATAAATAAAATATAATATTAAAAAATGGCATTCTTAAGATGAGTTAAAAATAGTTCACTTGACCGTATACAGAATGAGGCTATAACAGAAGAGTTACAAGTTTTTAATTTGAATGAAAAATTGAAAGATTACAAACAACGGTGAAAAGAACGCTTATAAAGAATGTCAGAATCCAGACTGGCCAAACAAGTGCGGAAATACAAGCCTATAGGACATAGGTGTGTGGGTAGACCCAGGAAGAGATGGCTGGAGGATCTTTGAACGCGGAACACCTTGCCTATGCTGTGTTGTGTGAACTTTGTTTTTATTCTAAATATTTCAAAATAAAACAAAATATTTTATCCTTATTTTTGTCTGATATCTGATTACTGTTATCGGATGCAGTTTATTAAATTTATGAAGCTAAATATATTTTTTATTTTCAATAATAAAACGATATTTAGGAATTAAGGTGCACTGATGCCTTGACAGCATGTAAAAATGTCATTCTATGGGTTGTCCATAAGACATTCATAATAACGTCTTAGGCTTAAAGTAGCTAACTTTGTGTTTTAATCGAATTGTAATCGTACTTCCCTAAAACATAGTTTAATGTTTACCTATTCAGCAATATTTTCTTCTTATTGTTCACAATAATATTGTTACGACGGTCTACTTGATCGCCGTAGGTACAGTGGAAAACAAAATACAAGACACCATTTAAGTCACTAATCACCAGCTTTAATTTTTACAGTTAAATAGTTCGTAATTAACAACACAGTCTCTTACAACAAATCAAATAAAAATTGTTCACACGCAATAAAATTTCAACTAATATTAAAACACAATTGTATTACAATTATACCGCCCGATTATAAAACACAACACTTCACTAATAACCACTTGAACGCACATAGTAATATCGCCCGATAATAACTCGAACCGCTCTGAACCGCTCTGTCAATATATCGCAACTATAACTCAAAACTAAGGCCGCTAACGCCTTGTATTTATACAACGCTCACAGACCAGAATGTTCCAAAATGCGTGTTAGCACCAGTGTGTACGAAAAAAAATTGCGGCCTTGACACAGTCCGCGCGGCTGGCGGCTTCCAGGAAAGTCTCGCGAATGCGTCGAGAGTCACGTACGCCACTCGCATTACATTCCGGATCCCATTGGAGCATCCGGTAAACACGTAGATTGTTATGTGATGTCGTAACAATATTGATATGAAAGAATTAACTCACTTAGCAAGCCAAAATGTGATAGTCACAAAGGTGGCACATAGAGCAAAATAATTGACGACCCCGCTGGTGTAGAATGTACAGTCCCTTTTCTAATGTAAACTCTTAATTATTGAAACCTGACACTATTTTGGTAAAAGTGGTTTTGATCGAGCAATAATAAAATGTGGGCTGACACGCGCATGTTCGTATGTGCACGTCTGTATCTGTGTGTTTTATTAGTACCAATCATAAGAGACTACAAAAAGCGCATAACACTCGATCGGCAAAGACTTGTAGCGGTAGTGTATTATGCCATTGTGTTATATGCCATATGTTATTATCCAATGAATTTAAGAAGTGTTAATTTAATCCATCGTCGTCATCATTTAGGGCTTAGGCCAGTAGCCTGTTCCAGTATCAACGGCAGTCATCCAACCGTCGCTTACGGGGTCTTCCCACACTTTTCTTACCCCTTGGATGATAGTCAAGGGCTCTTCTTGAAAATCTAATCCTCTTCTTGAAGAAGTGTTAATTAAAAATATTATAACTTAAGTTACTGAAGTTTTTAAAAATTTTCGTACGAGCGTAGAAGCAAAGTCCACCATGCTACCAGATTATAGAAGGATGAGAAGAGGATATTAGTTAGAGACTTAAAGGATGAAAAACGTGTCACATAAACATGGCATTTGTTGTGTGAAGTAGAGGGATGTTGGCATTAACAAACACCGAAGTGAAGTGAAATTTTACATTAATACCCAAATAATGTTAATATGATGGTGACAACATGACAACAAATTACTACATACCACTTATTGATTTTTCATTTCAACTAGCTCCACATTAATTCTAGTGGACTGGGAACACAATGATAAAGAAGTAAACTCGGGCCGTTGTTAATGTGACTGACAGTTCACGTCAACTGAGCTAGAGCGCCGATTGCTAGCCAATCAGAAACAAGGAAAGGTGTGAACATTGCCAATTCATTGTAGGGTACTATTCATGCCTAGTCACTGCGTAAACGTTTGACACGTGCGGTATCCAAAGTATGTTTGTGAAGACAACTGCGTTTAAATTAATGAATTTGTTTATAACCGGGTAGTAACAATTAGAAATTATCTGCAAGCCAGTGTATGTCACTTGTTATTTAAGGAAAAATTTATTCTCACATAATAAAATAATTTGAACCAACAATTTGTGTTTTCCCATGTTCTTTAATACCCTTGTGGGCTGTTTGTAGTCTCCTCATGTAGAATGTAAGCCCACTATATGACATGAACAAAACTTTTGACACGTGCGGTATGCAAAATATGCATGGGAAGACAACTGCGTTCAACTTAATTAATTTATTATACTTTGACTATAATCGGCTAACAACAACTAGTAACTATCTGCACGCAAGTGGATGTCTTGTTTTATCATCGTCACCTTTACAACACGGGAAAGGCAAAGTGAAGACACCGGAGTCCTAGAGGTTTATATTTCCAGATGTGTTCGGCCAGAATTCTTTCCACCGTTGTTGTGTAATCTTTTAATGTCTCATTCAAGTTAAAAACTTGTAATTCTTTAATTCTTCTCTTATGGTCTAATTTCTTACACGATCAAGTTTAGGACAACTTTGAACTCCTATTAAGAATTCCATTTCTGAGACCTGTATTATACTGTCTTGTTTTTTGGTTGTTGTCCATAATTCACACCCATAGGACAGTACAGCGACTGCCATAACTTTATAAAACATTAATTTTGTATCTCGACGACATTGTTTCTAAAAATACGGTTGATTGTTCTACAGATAGTCTGGAACTTACCTGTTATTTGCTTTTAAGGACAATTTTCTAAAACAATGGTTACGACGCTATACAAGAAAGACCACGTAAAACTGTTTCAAATAACACTTTACCAACTTTTACAGACTTTAATAGCATTACTTTCTCACTACGTACTATCAATATAAACTATAGGCCTATACGATGCGTCTATACCGATGTGCCTGTACTATATACTATACATTTTTTGCATTATATTCCTCAATGCACCGTTTATGAAAAGATTATTTCGTGAAATACTGAAATATTAGTAATGTAATGTCTTTAATATTTGAGACACAGTTTTAATATATAGTGTGTACCATACACACACTTATAGTTCAGTAAATTTGCTTTTTAAAGTTTAACTTCAAACAGACAATTAAGATTTGACAAAAATTTTATAAGTGTTTAAACTTATTTTTACAATAGGGATACATATTGTTACGACAATTACGGATCGCTCTCGAACAGTCGAGTAGTCCTTCCACCGGTTTCATTGGTGTCTGTATTCTGTTTCCACTGTACCATACGACGATCCGTGAGACCGTCGTAACAGTATTAATTTATAAAGAGAAGTATTTAAAGAAGTGAATATGATTACTTCCTATAGGTCGTAATACAAATTATAGCTTATACGAAATTCTTCTTCTGACGCGCAAGTTTGACGGTTCACTATAAATCACTCACTACATTTGTTACATCTTCCATCCTTTTTGAGTACATTAATCATAAAAATAATTGGGGTTTAATCAACAGTAATTCTAAGTGAGCTAAAATACATATAAGTATTAAAAAAAACTCAAGTATTTTGAAGAGCTTATTCCTTTAAACTTAATCAAAGGCGCATTCATAGTATCCGCTTTGCATATGATATAGTAATAATAGCAGACTCGGTAAAAGAAATGAAGAGAATGTTAAAAATCTTGTCTGCAACCCTAGGAAAACTTAAATTAAAGATTAACAAAAAGAAAACAAAAACCACGGTGACAGGAAAGAAGAAAGAGAATTAAAATTTGATATTAAATTGGGATAAAATTTTAGGACAGGTTGAAAATTTTTGCTAGCCGAGAAGCACCATCACTTATGAAACTAAATATTGTAGAGAGATTAAGAAAATAATAGTTTTAGCAAAGCAGGCGTTTCAGAACAAAAGGAATTTACTTTTACGGTTGTGAGACGTGAACTCTCGGCAAAATAGAAGGGAGGAAGCTGGAAGCAGTGGGAATGTGAGTCTGGAGGGGAGCGACGAGGAGGCTGGATGGATAACAAGCAAGTCCTCGCAAAAGTGACCGATGATAGAGCACTTTTAAAAATGATTGGAAGAAGAAGGTCAAAATCGATCGGGAACGTGTTACGACACAATCAATTCTTAAGTAACATCTTTGAAGGAAAGGTGTTGGGGGAAATCCAAGAGGACGACCAAGAGCAGCGTTTTCCAAAGACATGGGAAAGGAGATGAACTTTCTGTCGTACTGTGATTTAAAGAGCACTGAGATGCAGAGACAGACGTGGCTAACTTGGCAAGGAATGGTCTTTAGATGATGATTCCTTTAAACAAAGTATTTATTAATGTCCTCCACACCTCTAAATTAATTTGCGGTATTAAATGGACATTGAGTATTATACATGTGTGCCTGTGAGCTTACACCTGTTTTCATAACATGTTAACATGATAAAAATGTGATTTTAAAATACCTGTTATGAGGATGTAAAAGAAATGCCACGTAAAACTGTTTTAAATAAAAAAAAGGAAAAAAGTATTATTATTATTTTATTGATATTGATTACACATTTAAATCTAATATATTATTATACTAAAATAATGTTAATAAATAATATAATATCCTGACTGCATTATGTAGATAAAAGTACGATGACAATGTGACTTTCAAATTTTTTAAATGAACTTTTAACGGCAAGATGTAGTTGGAATTACGTTAGTCGGCATGTTAGCAGTTGATTTTACGCATGTCGGTGACTTTATCGTGCGTACTGTTTAGAAATGTTTCTAGTTCGATTGAATAAATGTTAACGACTTCGTATGGGTTTCAAAAGCGTCTTGTTTTTGGTGACACGTTTTACGCTGCATCAAAGAACACAGAAGAAATCACTGAAAATGTTAGAACTTTAATAATGAAATCAAACAAGGAAAACAGTTAAGTTACATGGAAAGTAAGGCACACTACTGAAGACAACAGATGTTTAGTAAAAATGAAAGAAGAGAGTTCTTCACAAAATAAATGTAAATACACAAAAATAAAGTCCATCACAGAATGCAAACATATCAATTAAGGGAGAATTTTTCAAAGTCTGCTTAGTACAATAGAGACAATATGGAGACAATAGAGTTATTTTAGTAGTCAGAGTCGGGTACGTCCATTTTAAGATTCATAAAGGCTCAACGAATACAATGGCTAGGTCACCTAAAGCGGATGGATGATCAGCATATGCCAAAGAAAATCCTGAGGTCGCAAGTCTATAAAAGTAGAAAGAGGGCCCGACCATAAGACGGTTGGATGACATGCTGGAAGATCTCAGAAGAACGGATGTGAGAGATTACACTGAGATGGCAATAGACAGGAGACTTTAAAGAAGATTAGTGTTGGAAGCCACGGCTCACGATGGGCTGTAGTGCTGAAGAAAAAGAGAAGAGAAAATAGAGACAGGTATTAAAAAGACAGGGAAAGCACGTCTCAAAAAACAGCAGAAAACATTAGTAAGGCAGGATATAACAAGAACTAGTTAAAACAATGAAATTTTATTAACAAAAATGGAAGGAAATTTAAGTTACTACAGGAACTGGAATCTAGGGGTGATAAATTTAAAGGTCATTCGTAAGAAATAATGACTTTATTATATATATTCTGTAAGGCAAGGTTATTACAGTCCATTCTACAGGGAAAAGTACTTGTGAAGAAAGGAAGAAAGGAGTTGAGCGACCGAGAATCTCATGGCTGAGAAATTTAAGGTCCTGGTTTGGTATGAATACAATTGAGTTATTCCGTGCAGCAGTACGGAAAGTTAAAATAGTCTGTACGATATCCAACATCCGAAACAGATAGGAACTATCAGAAGATGAAGGCAAGGTTCCTGGAGGAGCAAGTCGAGAAGACCTAAGGAGTCATATTCGGAAGATACCAAAACAAGAATAAGACGCACAAATCGCCTTCAAAGGAAGAGTAGAATTAAAAAAAAAAAATTAGTAAGCTTAGTTCGAGCGAGAAGAGAAGATTTCGGATTATGATGATGTTTCACGATAGTCATCTTCAATGAGAGAAACTGAAATGAATTGAGAAGTCTAGAATATTTAAAAAGTCAACAGAGACTTTAAAAAAGCGTTATGTTTTAGTCATCGATGTATACTATATGGATCGCGTGCTGCATTCGCGGAATTCGGTCCGATCACTGCACCAGTGGTGGGCAAGAACACTGCGTATGTATATACTGTACCTGTACAAAGTCTGCCTTTCCTGGTTTGTTATAGCTTTTGTTGCTTTAGCGGAGCATATTTTCCGTTAAATGGTATAGCTATGTCATTTTAACAATTAATGACTCCAAAGTGGGAGGTTTATAATAAGTTCTTTTCCAAAATAAACACATTTGTTTGACTGTAAGATGTTCTGACACATTATTTCAGTTTGTCGCTAAGTTATGTTGCGTTCATAAACAGTGCTGTTGCGTTCTTATTTATGAACATTTAATGTTTAAGCCAGACGACTAAAGATAAGAATAAGGAAAGCAAAGAATAAAAGACGTGAGCCGTAAACTTTAAAACGTTTATTGCGTAAAAGAAGCTGGCATATATGCTCGCCATGGTAGTTAAAGTTTTGAATAAGCAATGCTAATTTACATTAAATTTTTTTATTTTATTTAATTAGCTACGTATTAATTGTATAAAAATTATTTACATTAAACATTTACATAATACAAATTTATTTAACTTTTGGTAGACACCAAGCTTAGAGAAGGTAGCTGCAACGGTTCTTTCCTTAGCAATATAATAGCACAAGTTTTATAAAATTATGTCCCTATTAATTTGATAAGTTTCACTTCATGGCTGTCTTAAGAAAAATTATTGTTAGAAATGTGTTTTCTAAACACTGTGCCGGCAAAGTTTTTTGCAAGCTGATATAATCATTTTTTTTGGTATTAAGTTTACTGTCAGATATAATCAATAAATTATACATATATTTTGCAATCTTTAAAACGTCTGATGACGCTCTAATTAATTTTCCGTTTGACATAAAGTCAGTAAAATGAGTGTAAACGCTCAAGTTATTGTCATCTGTTATCAGTCAGGCAAAAGTAAAACAAACTGTTATAATAATAAAATCTTCACAACCACAAATATTCAGTAGAACTGTCCCAAATGTAATAATTGTAAGGTGTTAAAACAAGTCATTACTGACTGAATGACTCTTTTAATACACGTGTTAACTTAGCGTCAAACGCGTATTGCCCACCATTGTGAACGTTCGTACTTCGGACCGTTTTCTGCCGTCCACTTTGCCTGTCAGCACGCGATCCATATAGTATCCATCGATGGTTTTAGTGACTATCACTAAACAAATAAAAATAAATCATTTTCTTAAGAAAGAAAAGACAAAATAACATTATAGCTGTAGACTAAATTGAAGCCTATGATGATATAAAAAAAAATATTTAAAAAAGTTACAACTCTGGTGAGTACACTATTAACGTAACACTGATTGGATAGTTTGTTAATAGCCAAATAATCAACGTTTTAATAAAACTAATTCGGTTACTGTTTTTAATATAGTTTCCACTTTACAACTATCAGAACTTATTATTTTTTTTTTAATTTGTCATTGTGTTAGCAGAAGTTAATTATAACTATTGTTTTTCTGTCTACCTGTCTCTTTGTTATGTTTATTTCATTCGGCTTTAATACGTAAAGAACGGATTAGACGATTAGACGATACTCTATCAGTATATAACTAGAAATCTTCACATTTTATAGTGATAAGCGGAGAAATTGGAATGTTCGAAACAACCATACGAAGTAAAAATCAGAATAGCTATAGATTGCCTTATCCAATTATGCACTTAAGCCTTAACACATATTTATCCAATTATTAATCATCTAAATGGCGTAATGAATTTTTACTAATAGTCTTGATGTAAAACTATATTTAGTTGTACATAAAAAATTTCAAGAGATAAGATCACACACTCACTAAAGCTAACATGTTATCAACATATCTTTAATGAGAACGTATTTTAATTTATCTTAGTTAATTTAATTACGTAGGTAGGCGTATATGTGTTTATTTTAATTTTATGCTCATAAGGACAGACTAATTAGGAAAATTATTGAAAAAGATTAGGTAGAAAAGCTTGTTGAATCTTGTCCTAGAGGCAAGTGTCAAGTAAGATGGGTGATAGAGTTCAGGAGGAAACGACTAAATGGAGCGTTTAGAGTTAACTAGCTCAGTGCGGAGATTCTGTGAAAACCTAATATTAAACAAAAAGGAATGTTTACGAATATTATAATATAACTTATAACGAGTTGAGTACCGTATATTTAGATGTCGTTATGTTAAAATAAAGACTCAAACTCTTATTCGCTCTTGACTCAACTTCCATAAAATTTATTAATACTTTCTCTTTGACATATATTTAATTGTATTAACATTCAATGTCCCTTTCTTAAGTCATAGCTCCTTTCGGTTTGATGACATGAAATCTCTTTTTCTCAGGGTTAATGTAAAAAGTAAAGTCAATGTACCGTACAAGTCATACATATAAAATAAAACATAATAATTGTAAATAATCTTCAGTAATTTGCTGTTGTGTATGTATGTTGAATCATGGGTCCTTTGGATCATACAAAAGAACAACTTAAATAGGAACTATTAATAACAAAATATATAGTGAACAAATAAAATTCATGATTATAATGTTTATATTGTTTTTGTTATAGTGTTTCACTGTAACTTGCTCTTTAAATGAAGTAATATTTGTTCAAGTGTTTTTCTTAACATTATGGAACAATCTCACCAATCTTTTAGTTTCATTTACGAATTATTGCTTGATATTTATCTTCTGGCCTTCAAGTTTTAATTGTATTCCATTAAAACATTATTACCCTCCTTATTTCTCCAATTTTTCTTCATCATTTCGTTTTATATCATTAATTATTCTGTAAAAATGTCCAGCATTAAATTAATGTGTCCTGCTTTGTTTCGAAAACTCATTAACAATCCAATTTCTTTTTTCAAAACACCGATTCATTCTGCACAGCTCTTGGATGGATTATTTATGGGTCACAGGTTCGGTTTCATATTTTATAATTCACATGATTCAGTTTAATCTAATTTTTCTTCGTCACTAATGTACATTATTAACTTGTAACGTAAGATTTCACTGTTATTAATCATTATACACCTTTTTATATTGACTATAGTTGGTTTATATAATTTATGTATTTTATTCACAGTGTATATTATAACTAGGTCCATTCTTATTCACTTTTATTCTACACTGTTTTATAATGTTTATCACTGTTCTTTTCACTATTTTATATTATTAAACAACTTAACTTTTATAATTATAGCTTAATACTATTCTTTTAGTAATTTTGATGTCACTTATATTTTGTAGTTCTGACACAAAATAACTGTTTGAGGTTCGCAGACCTCCCTCTATTTTAATAGTCTAATGCTATAATCAATGTCTTTTCACTTACTTACTAGGTTTAACATTTATACACTACACTTATGTTTACTAATAACTATTTACATTTTTATTATTCTTTGATCTTCTCATCTGGGTATAATGGTCATCGTCAGTTTTCGTCTTGTCATTGTAATTAAATTATTTAATTCCTAAATTTTCATTCCCTATTTCCCAAGTATTTATTTATTATAATATTTCCCTTTTGGTTTTTTATTACTTTTTACTCCTTGATATTATTATTTATCTTTAAAAATTATATTTTGTTTTCATTTTTTTTTTGTTAAGTTTATTTTATACTTCTTTGTATTTTATTTCTAAAAAGATTGCGTTTAGGCATAATTCACAATGAATTTGGATGATATACTTGTCTTTATTCTGAGGTGTAATCTTGTTATGTTACAATATTTAAAGACAGGGACACAGATTCGTATTAATATTTTAAAACTAATCTAACACTGTTCTTACCGCCCTCTGATAACAATCTGTAATAAAGAGTTCGGCGCGTGTAAGGCTTTGGGAGTTTCATAAATGTGTATACTGTGATTGCTCATGAAATGTGTGTTATGCACGCTAATAAATAAAACAAATTTAAAAATTTATAATTAATCGTACTGGCTAAACAAGTCCGTAAATATAAACCTATTGGCCACTGGTGTGTGGATAGTCCCAGAAGGAGATGGCTGGAGGATCTTTGAAGGCGGAACAGGCAGGATGTTGCCTATGCAGTGCTGTAAAAAAGATGTGATCGTCTTAGTGTTACATCTATATGTATATATATAACTCAAAGTCTGAGGATTTATGGGTATTGAATACAAATCCACAGCGTTACACCGATTGCCACCAAATTTAGCACAGGTAACCTTTGACACACGGCGAAAAACACTGTCTAACTTGGATTTTTCCCGTTTCGAAGATTTAGGCCCTTTTAATTATGCTTTTTCGTTGACGCGTATAAAGATGTCAAAACACCATGGAGACCAGAATTAATTACCATAGTAACAAGGAAATAAACAAATCGTATTTAGCGACATCGGAACTGTACCTTTATAGGTTCCTGCAGTTTTTAATGTTTGTAATATGCGATTGTATCGATATATTTTGTAATTCTGTATACAGATACGTCTATATATTTTGTAATTGTCTTAAACCATTATAAAATTTATGTTTATACGGATTTATGATGATGCAATGAGTAAGTAATTAAATGTATTAAATACTACTACTAAAGATGTCAAAAATACCATGGAGACCAGAATTAATTACCAAAGTAACAAGTAAATAAACAAATCCTGCGTAGCGGTATTGGAACTGTACATTTAACCATTCCTGCAGTGCATTTTCTGTTTTATATAATATGCGATTGTATCGATATATTACGATGTGGAAAAGAAGAAGTGTAGCCTACTAATTGTAATTTGTCATATTACATAATGCAAAGCGAAAATACGTGTTGTTTTCATTTGTGAGGCTAGGTGACAATGGTTTTTAGTTTACTGCTGAAATAAATAAAACCATGGTTGACGAAAACATAACGTTTAATATGTTATACAATGCTTCTAACACAGTAACACTTAAAATAAAGAATTTAGAGTTTTTGATTTAATAGGTATATAAATATCTCCAATGGCTTTATAAACAGGTACTTTTAAATCTCCAAAGGATGTTGCACCATCATAATAAATTATTACAGGTTAAAATTGTACAAGTGTTGAAAACAGATTAGGAAGGAATTTGACTAATGATTACAAAATTGTTATACGAGCTGACAGAACGCCAAATATACATAGACAATAAAAATTAAGCTTATATTAAAATACTTATTGAAAGTCAAATATTCGCGTGCGAAGCCGCCGGTAACAGCTAGTAATTTATAAAGTACAATCCTCATAAAATATTCAGAAACACATCTTTTGTTATAAAATGTAATCTCACCATGGAAAGCGAAATAGTTTCTCTAAGCGTATACTGCCATAAGTAATATCCCTCTACGTATAAAGAAGAAGAAATAGGCCTAAATTTCTTCCGTACAATTATGATTACGCTCTCTCTCTCTCTCTCTCTTTCTCTCTCTACTCACTTCCAGACACATACGCACGAATGTACATATATATACATTACTAATATACAAAATTTATTATCGGTGAATATGTGAATACATTTTTCAGAAAATTGCTTCAATCTATTGGTATTTACATTTAATAGCAAACAAATTGCCAACGTTTATGATGAGAAAAAATTAACAACAGCAAAATACCGGTTGCAGGGTGATCAGGTGACGAGGGGGGGAATCTTTCTGAACAAGCGACTGTTACCAACAGTTACATAGCGTCTATTATACAACATTGTATAGTTAAGAACTCTAAAAGGAAATAGAGTTTAAGGCAAGAGACAGCCTGTACCTGGGTCCGTAAGAAAAATACCTTTTCCGTCTGTTTACCGAAAAAAAGTCATAAATAATGTACTAGTTATAATGATTACTAAATTTCTTTGACGTAAATGTGTAAACAGTTTCGAGTATGACAAACTCTGAATAGTGATATAAGGAATGTAAAGGTGGGCAGTGGCCTATCTAGAATTTGGCCTGGGGAAAGTCCGGTGTAGTCGGTTTTATACAAAAGAAAAGAAGTCAAGACTAATTAACATTACTATTTTAAAAGTGGGTGAAAAACGTTTGACAACATCCCGAAATCAATCTCATTAAAGTAAACGGCAATAACACAATAAAATGTTACTGAAACATTGTTTAGAAGATACTTAATCACTTAAGTGATTTTATTTACTTCACATTTCAAACGTATAGGCCTACGCAAATGGTTTGTAGTAAACCTTTTTGTATATCTAAAAAGAGTAACTATTACACTAGCGTACACATATTAAGAAACAATAAAATAGCTGAAAAATTAAGAGACTAACAACGTTCGTCAACTTTTTTCGACCCACTGGGGGGCAGTCCCGTTCGTCCCTCCCCTCGTAAATTCGCCCCTGATGGTGGGTCAGGAAAGACTGCTGTAATGATCAACTAAAACGAATGTCGGTTCTTACATTTCAGTAATCGCGACAGTTCTCTAAAGGCTAAATGTTACTAGTTGGTGCAGATAACACTATCGTCGCACGTAATAAAACTAATCTAAGTAAGAATAAAAAGTAATTATACTTACACTTTCAATGTCTAACTTACCGAAATGTAATTAAATATTGTATCCGTGGACATATCCATGTTGGAAATAATTGAAGCACTATAATTTTTTAACCTAAGAAAACTCTTCTGCTCGAATTTCATATTTAATGTATAACAAAAAATTCATATTTCAAAGATACAAAAGTTTTATAATGTGATGGCGATCCCTGTACTGTCCAGTGATTGTGAATTACGGACAACCACCAAGAAACAAGAAAGCATAAAATACAGGCCTCGAAAATGACGTTTTTAAGAGAAGTTATAAAGTGTTCTAAACTTGGCCGTATAAAGAATGAGGGCAATGAGGCCATAAAAGAAGAGTTACAAGTTTTTAACTCGAAAAATTAAATTAAAGGATTAAAAGATTGCAAACAACGGTGGATAGAACGCTTAGAAAGAATGTCGAATTCCAGACTGGCCAAAAAATTCTGGTAATACAAACCTACAGGACACAGGTGTATGGGTAGACCTAGGAACAGATGGCTGGCGGAGTTTTGAAGTCGGAACAGGCAGCACGTTGGTAATGCCGTGTTGTGAAGGTGATGATGATGATGATGATGATGATGATGATGATGATGATGATGATGTATAACAGAAATTTGTGCGTGTTATTGTATTACAGTCGTTCCAAACATTATATCAAAAATATATCATCATCATCATCATCATCATGGTCGTCGTCGTCGTGTTCAAGGAGTAAACCAAGGATGGTTTGTTCCGGTCTCAAACAGTCGAAGAGTCAAGAGCTTGTCAGTACAGCGCTTCTTCGGACGTCCCACACCTCTCCGTCCTTTCGGCTTATAGTTCCACAGTTGTTTGGGAATGCGGCAGTCATCCATTCGGCAAAGATGTTCCCACCAGTTCAGCCGATACTGGGCAATCCTGTTGAGTATACTCATAGTATTCATATTTAGAATTAATATTAGGCGATTACCTGTATTAACTTCCGTCTTGTGACTTATTTGGTTTTTTTCTTAAAACGACGCGTTTCGAGAATAAATTCTCATCATCAGGTTTCAATACTACAAAAACATCAAATTCACCCAAAAGGGGTCGTCAACTAGTTAAAACACACAAACACAAAAACACCACACATAATTTAACACCGACACAGTCACGGTAAATTATGTGTGGCGTTTTTGTGTTTGTGTGTTTTAACTAGTTGACGACCCCTTTTGGGTGAATTTGATGTTTTTATAGTATTGAAACCTGATGATGAGAATTTATTCTCGAAACGCGTCGTTTTAAGAAAAAACCAAATAAGTCACAAGACGGAAGTTAATACAGGTAATTGCCTAATATTAATTCTAAATATTTAGTAACGTGACTTGGAGACAATTAAAACAAAATGAATCATAATATTCAGATTCTACCGTACATGTGTGTTTCTTTTGTGGTCATGAAGAATATACACTGCCACGTGCCTGAGAAATCTCATTTCAGCCGCTTGGATACGACTGGCCGTTCGTAAAGTTCAAAGTTGTGGTCAGCAACATTTGATCTGTCCGGCTAGTGCTTATTTGAGAGAATTTATTAATGAATATGTCCCCTGGATATGTTACCAGCATATCGCAAGGTAAGACGTATGGTGGGGGTGCCACCTTCAGGCTTAATTTCCAGCCAGATTTTCTGTCTGGGTGTGTTACCAGACTAAAGAGACCAGTTTTTTCTGTTGAAATACCCATAAGGATATTTTATGTTATGGTTTCTCCTTGCCTCCCACATCCTACGTTGTTGACCAATGGAAAGTCATCCATCTTTGTTTGGGGATGCGGCAGTCATCCATCCGGCAAAGATGTTCCCACAGTTCAGCCGATACTGGGCAATCCTGTCGAGTATACTCACAATATTTAAAAATATATCAACACAATAAGTGAGATACTTAGGATATACCAGAATTATTAAGTATGTTGTTAACTGTAGCTCGTTTTGTGTAAACAACAAAGAAACAGTCTGCGTGTTGCGTGAACGGACAGTAATATTTAGAGAAAAGTCTTATTTCTTTCATAATAACGGTCGTTTACAATTGTTTTCTTTATTTGCTGACCGGCCTGTAGTTTCCTTCTTAAATGAGTCTCTCTCGTTACATTACGTAAATCGTAAATTACACTAAATTCTTCACATCTTCATCTAAATCCTTGATTCAAGAAACTATCGCGCATTAAACGGCGCATTATAAGATCAAACCGTATCTAATGTTTTCCTATAAGACGTGAATCACGACTTCCTTCGGTTCGTCGATGCAATATATGAGATTTACAAAGCTGGCGTCCCAGACGCGTCTTCGCCGCACCCCGTAGTAACCAGACAATACATGTAACTATAACGTTACTCGTTAATGTTGTCGTTGTTGGCGTTAACGTTCGATGAATTATTGTTAAAAAAAAAATGTTGTTACAAGTTGTAAGAATCTGTATTTGTGAAATAGGCGTGAAAGTAAGCGGGTAAGTGCGGGCGACGGCGACGACGCCGCGCGTGGGTAAGTGGGGACAGAGCACAGTTTTATTTATTTGATAGTGCGCCGGCGAAACGTATTTAAAGTCGGCCAGAGGAACCGGCGTTGTCACACAGCGGTAGTCACAACAGCGGACACACGACACACCATGAACACCTGTTTGGTGAGCATTCACTCGTAACGTAACCTACCGTAATTACGTAAAATACTGACTGTATAGCACGTGGCTTCGCTCTCTCTCTCTCTCGCGCTTGTACAGCACACACACACGCACACACACACACACACACACACACATTGTGTCACTGCACATTTCTAAAGCTAATTTAACATAAAATTTCTTGTCAAGAATTTACTGCTCACTGCACTTTCAGGAGCTGTCGCGTTCCCTTATCAACGCGATTGTCGTGATCGTTAATTTATTTATTAATATATTCTTCATTCGAATATACTTTGTCTTTAATGTTACTTGAATTTTTCGGAGACATTTGGTTTTAATACCCTGGCGAATACAAATAAAGACTGAAGACGCATGCACAAACAAATTAATAATAAATCTACAATTGTAACACACATACACGCGCGCATATGCACACACACACACACACACAATTACACACAGTGGCGCTGCACACGTTTAAAGCTAAGTTAACAAAAAACTTCTTGTCAAGAATTTACTGTACAATTGGGTTTTCCAGGAGCTGTCGCGTTCTCTTGACCAGAACTGTCGTGATTGTTAATTTTTTAGTACATTTTATTAATTCGAATATACAATTGTAATTTGTTTTGTTCGGGAATATTTCGGTTTAATACCTTGGCGAATACAAATAAACACTGAAGTACGCACCAATTAATAACAAATCTACAATTTTAACACGCACAAACGAACACACACACACACACACACATTTGCACATTTTTAAAGCTAATTTAGGGCTTAATATAAAACTTCTTTTCCAGAATGTACTGTGCATTGGGCTTTCCAGGAGTTGTCGCGTCGCGTTCATTGCAACAGTCGTCACTGTTAATTTATTAATAGCCTATATTCTTTCATTCTAATATACAATTGTCTTTTAACGTTTATTTGTATTTGTTCGGGAATATTTGGTTTTAACACCTTGGCGAATACAAATAAACACCTAATAACAAATGTAAAATTTTAACACACATAGACCCGCGCGCGCATGTATACATACAGGCATGCACACAGCAACAAGCGTGAACCGTAAAAACCAGAAAAAAAGCGGGTTGAACAGCGCTATTGTTTTTCACTGAAGTAACTCGTTGGCAGCGACGAACAGGACTTGACGTGTTCTCGAAAACGCTGTGCGAAAGTAATTTAAAAAAAACTCTTGATAAGTTGTTTTTTAAATTTGGAATTTGAGTGTATGTGTGTGTGTGTGTGTGAATGCGCGCGCGCGCGGTTGTGTGGAGCATATATTTTCTTTTATTTTCATATGTACGTCAGTCACAATGTCTGTACGAATATGTATATGTACCCGTTTAAAACCATAAAAAATACAACACACAAAACACTCATTATAAATAATTTCAAATGAAAATGAGTTTTACACTCCCGACAAATGCTTCGCAGATGTGCGTTCTGGGGCGTCGTCAGAGGCTCTGACGGTGCCAAACGTATGTATCAAATCTAAAAGCTGAGCAAGAAAAAATTCATTACATAAACAGATGCAAGAGACATAGACTAAGACGCGGGTTGGCCAAATTTGATCTTGTTCGTTTTGTTTTCTTTCTGAGCTTCTTTTTGCTAAAAATTTAGCCACTCTATATCGGCGCCTTGTTGTATCTTTTGCGACGCGTGGAGTTCTACTCGTTCGTTTGCTGTCACCCCTCGCTGTCGTCGCGAAATGCGATTAACGGGCCAGGACACGAACAAGACGTTATTTCCTATGATTCTCGCAAAGCTTAATAAGTTGATACATAACATGTTAAGAGGAGACTTAACGGAATTAATCTATTAGTAGTGTGATTATAGATTTCGAAATCTAACCGAACTAATTTAATATGCAGTGTGTGGTGCGTGCGTGCGTGTGTGTGTGTGCACTCTATACTATAAATGTGTATTTTTTAATACGTAAATCGTATATATTGGAATATATGCACATATGACATATTTAATGTTTTAATGTTGTTTGTTCTTACATTCTACAACAGAACTTTTTTTAGATTTCTATTGGCATACTTCTAAGCCTTTGTTGGCTGTATCACTAGGTTTGACCAACAACATATAACACACATTCAGTTGCACACATTCGAAAAACGACAAAAATAACTAATCAGAGAGACCATATTCTTTTCATCGATATTATTGTCTTAGAAAAACATATAGGCTATATTTATAGCCGGTGAGGTACAAAACATTATCACCAGAGTCGTCATGACATTTATATTCTCTATCTACACCCACGCTATCACTCGCGCTCACACACACAGGCGCACCACGGTTATTCAAATTTAGTAAATGTTAGTGTTTTGTCAAAGTCATATATAAGATTCTTATAAGCAGCTACTCACGCATGATTTCTTGAAAGATCCGTGTTTTTGTGTCCACATTTAAGCGGTACATATGTATTTGAGAAAACTTTGATTTATAAGATTTATATTTATAATTTTACGCTGTAGCTTCCATTATGTTTCACTGTCGATTTAAATTAACTCTTAGACTTAACTGTTTTGTAAAACACTTATTAATTTAAAATTCGTCTCTCATTTTACTAGATTTTTTCACTGTTAACAGTAAATAAATTTAAGGAATCGCGTGTGATGATCGTTAATGTATGTAAATATTCGTATGTTCATAAGCGACTCTTTAAATTTAAGTCAGTATTCTATGTTCATAATTTTGCCAGAACTATGCATTAGTAAAACGTTCCAAGAGAGACGTGCGGAGCGCTTAACGCCCTGGTGCGCGCGTGAGATGTCCGGATTACCGCGGAGCAGCATGTCATGAGTCCGCAATACGAGGACGTTACGATGAGGGTCCCCTTTGTACGATGGTGGTCGTAAGTAAAGTCCACACTTGGTGAACCACTGGTACTCCAATAGACGGAAAAAATCAAGTGAATTTAGGACTGTTCAGTAGATTCGTAAATGTATTCATATTTTTATCGTAGAAAATCGTTAGTTCATCCGGTTAGCAAGACTAAGTGAAAACAGCTGCGTATTTACAGGGAGAACGAACAGGACAAGAACCCCCGTCCAGAGGGTCGAAAAAGTTGACGAATTCTTTAATCTCTTAATTTTTAGGCTGTTTTATTTTATTTTTTTCAGCTGTGTACGCTAATATTGCAGTATCACTTTTTTAAATATACAAACAGGTTTATTACACAGCATTAGCGTATACGTTTTAAATACGAACTGTAGGAAAATCAATTCAGTCAATAAGTTATCTTTCAAGAATGTTCCAATAACGCTTATTATTATTATGTTATTACCGTTTACTTTATGGGGCTTTTTTCAGGATGTTATCACGCGTTTTCTCAGCCACTTTAAAGATAGTAACGTTGATTAGTCTTAACCTATTACTTCTTTTGTATAAACTCGACATGACCCCGCGCCCCCAACCACAGCCAAGTTCTAGATATAGCACTAGAGAAAACATATTTTTTTTTAGAAATTGAAATTATTATAACTTTTGCGTTCGTCTGTTAACGAAAGAAATGTATTCCATTTATGATCAGTGAGTGCTATTTCAGTGCCCACTTGAATCGGTGACACTTAAGAAAAATTTCCCAATCCGTAAGGAAAACGTCATTGGAAATTCCGGTTTGCACAACACAACTTGAAAATCACCTACCGGAAGCTAGTTGGAAAGCAACAGACGGGAATGCGATGTCGTAACAGATTGGTTACATTATTCCGCAAAGACAAAATGTGAGCGTATGCATAATGTGAGTGTTTGAAAAACAGGAAACGGCCGGAAAAGCGGAACTTATCAGACAAACTGCATAGACAATGTGCATTAGAAAAATCGATCTGCGTGGAAGGAGATTTATCTGTCAACATCTGCTTCCTTCAAGAATGTTACAAATATAAATGTAACTCTGATATAAAATATCTTAATGTTTAATCTTTGCGAAATTTGATGTACTTATTCAAACATAAAGTTCAATTATTCTGTCTGTTTGTCTGTATGTCTCTCTCTCTCTCTCTCTCTCTCTCTCTCTCTCTCTCTCTCTCTCTCTCTCTCTCTCTCTATATATATATATATATATATATATATATATATATATATGATTTTCCTCTTTCCCCGTCACACTTTATCTGTCTGTCTGTCTCTCTATCTGTTAGTCTGAATTTCTCCCTCTCTCCCCGGCCCCTTCTTAGGCAGGCAGTTTTTACTAATAACCTCACGGTCATTTTTTGGTCACATACCTCCGTTCACCGCTGTAAAGCGTATTTACATTAACTGTCCAAAGTATGAGTACTCTATATTTCTTAACTCTTCGTCTTCAGGCTGTGGACCTTACTATCCGTTGCGCACTTCTTGGTCCGACCGTCTTTTCTTTAGTCTTCCAATATCCTGACGTCTTTGGGACTATAAACCAAAATTTCTTTTGGTATCGTGTACTTACTCATCCCTTCAACATGGTCTGTCCAATTCTGTCTGTCATGCTTTATTCTTTCGTTTATGTTTTGTATCCCAAGGATGTTTCTTATATCATCATTTCTTAGCCGGTCCCTCTGTGATACGTCTAGCACTGATCGTAAAAACGTCATTTCACTAGCCTGTATCTGGCTTTGGGTCTTTGTGTTCATCTTTATTAGCTGAACAAATAATTATTTGTGCATGCGCGCGTGTATGTGGAATATTAAAACACGGAAAAACGTGAATTCCTTACAAATACCTAAAGCATAATTTCGTTATTTTCGTTCTTTCGTTTTATTTTGTAAAAATGTTTCAAGTGTGCAAAACCGTTTAAATTATATATATTGAGCGCTAAAAGTGTTAATCTCGATTCAGGGTGTTAAGCCAGGGGATAAACTTGGTAGGCTATATAACATTCCTCTTCATCGCAAACGAGAACCCTATTTTCAACTGTTGTAATATTGCTGTCAAGAAATGGCAGTGGTAACTAAATACTCCTTCTCTTGTCAAATGGCTTACGGAACATCTCATAATTCATTTACAGGCCTTTAGAGCACGTTGTTCAGTTCCTCTTTTGTTCACTTGCTGGATGTCTGGTCTTATATGCGTTATATCTGACTGATCGTAAACCGGTTCACGTGTTTTCATAACTCATGTTCTTGCTTGTTTTTAACTGTACCTCATTATGTGGGCCACAGTTAACTTTTATGCGATAAATTATAATCGAATTATCTCAGGGATATTAGGTCCACTCCTGCTGCTATGAACAGACGTTTCGGCCTCTCCGCTGGAGGCGATCTTCAGTGTAAGAACGGTTCGGGAACTGGCACGAATCTTCACCAGTTAACTACAGTACTGTGGCAAAACAAATTCCTGAATCGTTCTTAAACTGAAGATGGCCTCCTGGGGTGAGGCCGACACGTCTGTCCATAACGGCAGGAGTGGACCACACGGCTTAATATCCCGGTGATAAGTCGATTACAACAATTGTACTCAGTTGATGCCGGCCGTGAAAGACTTATGTTTCGATTAGTTAAATTTTAGCTTCGTTGTACAAAATACCATCTCCTTTGTGATTTGGAAAGATTGTATTGAAACAACAGTACAATTTTCAGTACAATACTGTACAACAGTACAAAGAATACAAGCGGCAATTTTCGTCCAAACATTTCCTTCCAACCGTACTGTAACTAATTCATTTTCTTGTACAGTTTGTTACTGCAATAACTTTAATGCTTTATTTTTTTCTAATATCGTTTTATACATAAAATATTATAATGTGAGTATAAGTATAGGCTACGTGAATATTCATTCTACTCTGCAAATTCTTCAGTATAACGCTTCCTCAAAGACAGTGGCATGTGGAGACTTATTATCCCCGTTATTCAATACAATGCAATGTACAACACTGTGTAGAGTTTCCGCGCCCACTGTTATGTACACCCGGTGATGCAATTCGTTAGGCTGCGTTACATCACTGCGCCAATGAACTGAACTGTTTCTGCGTGTAACGCCGATGAAGTGACAAAAACTCTCCAAACTGTTGAATCCGTAGCTGCAAAATTTTACGTATTTTTACAGAAATTTTCACGCCTATTTATTGTATTTTTATTTTTGTATTGTTTGAAGTTTTTTTATTGTGTTGAAGTTTTTGCTGGAGTAATTTCTCAGATACACTTTTACTACTGTTTTCTTCTATTTCTCAGTGATAGGAAGAAGTGTAAAAAACATCAAATTTGGGATGACTCGAGTTACGAATTGCTGACGTCTCTGTTTGTTTTACAAAATCAGAAAACTTAGTTTCGAATACTGCCGTGTGTTACCATAGATTACTTTTGTAGTGCTACATTAGCATTATACGCTTTACTGTTAAATATTAATTATAAAATTATTTTATAACCTGCACAACGTATAGGGCCTACTAAAGTTATATAAAATTACACATTTCTATTTTACTTTTGCTGAATATTATTTACAATTGTTATAAACAGTAACATTATTTTTTAATTATAAGAAATATTCATATGAAAAATTTGAGCAATTTTGCATATATTTACAATTAATGCAAATTAAATATTTTTAGATTAAATGACGAGAATTTTGTAAGTGTTTTGTTTAATATGGTAACCTATTGTCTTTATTTTGTGTAGATTACTAAAAATTATAAATTTGGACTTTAGAAAATTGTTTTGATTTTTTTACGTTTAATATTGAAATTGTGTTTTACATGAATTTTCTGTCATTTTATTTGCAGTAAACTTGTAAAAATATCTAAAAAAACGTAGGAAATTATTCTCATCTGTGTTGTTTTCAAGTTACTAAATTTCGGTTTTGCTTTATAATTTTATAACGTATTTTCGTCTTTTAGACTTTTAGACGTACAAATTCTCAAATCGTTTTTGTATTTTGAATAAATACTTCATCTTTAAGATACTGAGCGCACCCGTGTCTGTATGTATCAACTAATTATATTGATGTAACTAATATAAACGTGTATTACAAGGTCAAGACAGTGTCATTAAAAATTAACTGTTTTAATATTATTTCATTTGTATACATTATACTTCATTAAAACTGTGTCGTTAGCTGAAGGTCTACAGCGTGTGGTCGTTTTACCGTTTTAATATTAAAATATCGGTATGGAGGACCATACATGATTTCCATGTTCTAAGATTTATATTTTAAATCATTTTCGAAATTATATATTTCCATAGAAACTACGTCTTTGTACTTCTTACTTGAGCCCTAACCACAGTACTCTGATCACTAACGTATACCACCTCACGTTAGCGCACTCGATTTTCACTGATGATGGCAGTCGATGGCACTGCCGAAGCGTCTGGTTTTGCAGAAAACATTGGACCACGGCCAAACAGGCTGGGAAGGAATTTTAACAAACTACTTCTTTGTTGCCGATAACGCAGTACTCATATAAAAAATTATCCCCTCCCCGTTCAACTATCATTTTTATTTATAGAAAATTACCCCTGCCCCTTCAACTACCCTTTTAATATATAGATATCTCATCTACCTTTCTACAGTGGATTATTATGAACTTCTTTTCAGGATACTTTATTTATCAAATTTAAGTACTTTACTCTTGTTAAAACATAAAACGTTGCAGGTAAACTACCCCTTCCCGTTAACCGATCTTCACCAAAATCAATGGGTCTTGAGTCCTCTACAACGTTTTCGTATTTCACTTCGGGGATCTTGTTCAGCCCGCAAAAAGCGACAGAGTGTTAAGAAACAGTTACGGCAGATCTTGGCCGAACGATACCCGACAACGTTTTTCAGGTAAAAGCAACCTGACGCTTCTTGGGGCCTTAAGAAGACCCCCGAGTGTGGAATACGAAACGCTGTCGACGATGTCGGCATTATACAGTTACCGACCACGGCCTAACAGCCCGGTATTATTTAATAATTTTGTGTATACTGACATCGTGTTAGTTTAATTTAAAAAATACTTAAACTCATTTGCCGATTGCGTGTTGATTCTGCTTTGCTAGATCATATTCTGTACTTCTTAAAGGTTATAAAAATTAAATTATGTTCACACCGAAGCGCTTTGTAAATTGTAATTTTGCTTTAATTAAAGAAAAACTTCAACAATAGGCGACTTAACAGAATAGTATAAAAAATAACTTTAATAGTTCCATTAATTGAATAACAGCTTACTTTCTAGTAATCTTTAAAAGATTTTTATTTCTATGTATTACGTATTCCTAGAGCGACCATAATTAATGTACCATAACCTATTACACGACTTACGATTTTTATTCATTAATTATTGCACATTATATAATAATATATATATACGAGTTATGTAACGATTTGAACAGTTAAATAATAATAATCGTAAAGCGTTATTAATTATTGTTTATTGTATGCGTTGAAGAACCATCCGGCCGGTCGTTAAAATTATTCTGAGTACGTATTTTTAGAACACGGTGTTATTCAAGCGTGAAATTGAAGTCGACAGGAAATCGTTTTGTAACGACCTACGGTTACATAGGCCTGTGTACACGTACTTTATACTCCTTGATAAATATTTGCGTTTACTGTAAAAGGATACGACTAATGTTTCTTTTTTTGCGTAATTCGTGTACTTTCATTTTCGTTTCCCTGTGTTAGAAACATTCCACATCTGTGTAAATTCTGTCAAAATTCCGTTTCAGTACAGACAAGTATTAGTTCTACTGACAAACACATGCACGCTGATTAATCATGTGCATGTTATATATATTAAAAAAAAATATATATATATTACTTTTTTTTACTAGCGGGATTCCTACAGTCTATGCCGCATCCCCCATTCCCATCGCCATTTCTCCCTACCCTTCCAGTCATCGTCTTCAATAGCTCTATCTCTCATGCTTTTCCTAATTCCTGTTCTCCACTGTGTTGTCAGTCTTCCTTTTCTTCTCCTGTTTTGTGGTGTGTAAGTCAAGGCTTTCTTTGGTCATCGCTTCTCCTCCATCCTCATTACGTGACCACACCATAGCAACTGTATGGATTCTATTCTTTCTACTGTTGTAAATACGCGCCCTGTTTTCCTTCTTGTATCTGCGTTTCTAACATGTTGCTTTCTAGAAATATTACACGCTCTTCTTAAGAAGTCCATTTCCACAGTTTCTATCATCTTTTTCTCTTTATCTAAAAGTTGCCAGCATTCGCAGCCATAAATTAAATTGGGCTCTACAATAGTTGTGTAGATTGTCAGTTTAGTTTGGAGTTTCATTTTGTTTGACCAAAGTAACGGGTGTAGCAAACGAATAGCCTTTTTTCCCGGTTGTATCCTATTTTTGATGTCATTTTTTCTTGGAAGGATTAATCCAGAAGATGGAACAGCAACAAAATATATTACTTACACAGAATTTAATTTTTTTTCTTTATTTACATGTTCTCCTCTGAACGCTTTACATATTCTGTATAAAACACGTGTAAATGAATAAACTTCAACGTATATATTATTCTTCAGCCACCGATTTTGTAATGATTAGGCCTATCGTCAGCTAAGGATGCCACTATAAATTCAGCCGGATGTTTATAAAACGAAATTCGTATTGCTATATTCCTAACATTTAAATCCTCCTCCTGGAGTTGTCTATCTTTCGACTGGTTTGTACTCATTTACTCGTAGTGGTTCATGTGTTACTGAATCCCTGAAAGGTATATGGGTCCTACAATTTTACGCCAGATCCGAACGAAATAGCTGGGAAGGACTTATGCTAAGAAGGATACCTCTCGCTGGTTTGCCACTTGCCAGTTTTGTTATAAAATTGGTATAAAGAGATACCACCATTTCGTGTATATTGCTGTGTACAAGTTGTAGCATGAACGTTAGATGTACACTGACTTTCAAATGATGTAAGTTGAGCACAGTATTTACTAATGCTTGACGTACTATCTTCTTCTTCTTATTCTTAAAAATTCTTCCCATCTTCAAGGATTTGGTTATATAAACCTGTTCCGGCACCCATCTCATTCTCGGGCGACCCACGTCTCTTCTACCAATGGCTTTATAGTTCAACAGGGGTCCACATCTTGTGAATACGGGTTTGGCAATCCAGATGTGCCCTAGCTGGATTCTCACTTTGGTTCAACTTGCCTTGTGTGAGATCCCTTTTTTTTAGTCTTTTCTGTTATTTGAGTAATCGAGGGCTAGGGTGTCTTCATTTTTCAATTATAATTTCTTTATTTTGGATGGCTTATGATCTTAGAGTGCTCACTGATGCCGATAGGTGAGCACTGGAAATACTAAGAAACTTTCAGTATCAGAATAACTGATACGAAGCTACCAAATCCTATATCAGAAAGAGAAGGGCGAGGGAGAATTGCCTGCACCCCAAAACAGGGGTCTTTCGGCTAAAGTATGGTAACGCTGACAGAAGAGTCTCTGGTCCTCCTGGTAGGAGTTACCTGTTCATGTAAAAAGTTGAAATACTTGTAATATCCAAAACAACCTCGGAATAAGGTCTTCACGTGTTATAATAAATTAAAATGTGATAAATTGACTGATATAGTGATATATAAGTACTAGAGTTTTATTACTTTTATATGTCCACACAAAAATATTTTAAATAAATTCTGTATTTTCTTCACAGTTTGGATTATCACTCGTCCTCTTCGCACCTCTGGTGCTGGGAGACGGTCATGGTGGCTACGGCGGTCACGGAGCTGCGGTCTCGTCCTTCCCCACTTCCCACGGCGGAGGCGTCGGCTTCAAAGGACCTCTGGCTAACCCTCACGTCCAGAAGGACGGTCACATCGGCGATACCAAAGAAGTGGCCGCGGTCAGAGCTCACCACTTTGCCGCCATTCACCACGCCGGTGGATACGGTCACGGACCGGACGAACACGGCCACTGGTACGACGGCGGTTACGAAGGCGCCAGCCACGGCATCTACAGTCACGGCGGAGGATCTCACGACGGGTACAAAGGTGAACACGGATGGGCCGGACTCTACGCAGGCGCGGACTCTACTGGTCACATTCATGGCGGCGGACATCATTAATACACCGATACATTGCATCTCCAAACCGTAATTATTAGTTAAAAATGTTTCAATTGTTGTAAATACGCTCAAATAATTATATTTAATTTCCCAGTTAAATATAGTGTATTATTCATTTCACGTAGCCTTCTTCTTCTTCTTCTTCTTCTTCTTCTTCTTCTTCTTCTTCTTCTTCTTCTTCTTCTTCTTCTTCTTCTTCTTCTTCTTCTTCTTCTTCTTCTTCTTCTTCTTTTTCTTTTTCTTTTTCTTTTTCTTTTTCATTTTCATTTTCTTTTTCTTTTTCTTCTTCTCCTCCTGGTTCCGTAATAAAATACGTTTTCCGAGTGTTTACCGAAAAACGTCAGGTAAATACTCTACTAGGTATAGTGATAACTAAATTTCTTCTTCCTACACCTCCTCTTCTTCTTCTTCTTCTCACTTCAAAGATTAGATTATACAAACCTGTTATTATCCGCCACCCATCTCATCCTCGGACGACCCACGTCTCTTCTACCAATGGATTTATAGTTCAGTGCCGCTTTCGGCAATCGATCCTCTGTCATCCTTTGCAGATGATCCCACCATTGTCTTCTGTAAGTTGCAATAATTAATTTATGTCCTTTACTTCGAGTTCTGCTCTGATATCATCATTCCTTATTCTATCTTGCATTGTATAATTTAAAGTATTTTGAAGCATTTCATTTTGACTCTTGCCGCTTTTCTTTTTTTTTTGTCATGATCCACGCCTTACTTGTAAAAATCAACGTGGGTACTGAACTTATCTTATAAAATTTAATCCTTGTGCTGTCTCTTGTTTTATTTCTAAGATTTCTATGAATCGTACCACAAATATTCCTAAATTTATTCATCTTCTCTTTTATATCATATTCAGATTCATAGCTTACTGCACAGCCGAGATATTTGAAACGGCTCACTTGATCTAAAGTGCTGTTGTTTATGACTATCTCAGTCCTCACCTTTAAAGGCCACGGTTTTGGTCTTTCTTACTGAAATTGTCAGTGAGTACTCTCTTGCCACTTCTTGTAATTGAAACATAGCTCTTTGTAAATCATCCTCGTTTATTCGTAATCTAACAAACATAATTACTTTTCAAAGCGTCCAGCATACCGCTTAACATTGTATTTTTCACATGTTTTCTGGTCTGTTTGTTTTTTTAGACCTATATATGTGTAATTTTTCAGCGCCTTCTCGTGACAACTAAACAACGAAATATGGTATTGTTACGACAATCTACTGATCGTCGTATGGTACAGTGGAAAACAAAATACAAGACACCGTTTAAATCACTAATCACAAGTTTTAATGGTCACAATTAAATAGTTTGTAATCGACAAGATAGTCTCTTACAACAAATCAAATAAAAATTGTTCACACGCAATAATAATGTCAATTATTAGAGTCTCGCACAACTATAAATCACATAACACTTCGCCACAATACTTCTAACCGCACTGGAATAAATCGCCGCTCAAACTGACTTGACTGATGTTCCAGAATAATCTGTCACTTTGGATGACGTGTTAAACAAACAGGCGCTCTCGAGAATCAACTAGAAACAGTGACCTTGAACACACTGTGCTGACCGGTACGGTCTGGTATAGACTCGATAATTGACGTGTAATTGTCTTTCATCTCTAAGTAATAGCAATATGTACGACACACACACATTACAACTGCGATAGTCGAGATACTTGTAGAACGTTCCGTATTACGTAGCACTTTTTCCGCATTACGTAACAATATGTAAGAAATACAGATGTCTAGAGTAACACTTTCCGGTATTTTCATGAAATCAATGTACGTTTTCTCCTCTCCCCCCACCTTTGGTCAACTTAATCGCTGGAAGTGCCCGAACTAACATTGTGACGGTATAATGGGAGACTGAAGCGTAGTCCTGACAGCACTATCTACCTTGTATGTCGTGAAAGTCAAAGATTCTACACTTTAGAAGAAGACCGAGAATACGTAGCAGCGTAAAAGTCCGATCTTTGTGTTTATTGTTAAATCGCGACTTTTGAATAAACTGCTCATCCTAGTGTACACTGCCCTTGCCTTTTCAATTCTCCTCTTTATTTCTTGAGAGTCGTCCCATAGTTCATTGACTATAGTACCAAGATATGTAAATTGGCTTAAACGTTCAACTGGCATGTGGTTTATATTAAGGGTGCAGTTTTTGAACCTGCTTTTAGGTACAATCAATGGCTTCGTTTTATTAACATTGATGTCTAGACCATATCTACGGCTGCTTTCTGTCACTCTATTCATTAGTTGTTGCAGTAACTCTAAGCTATCTGCGTATATGGTGGTATCATACGGATAACGTATGTTATTTATTCTTTCACCGTTCTGAGAGATTCCCACATTACATTCGTCTAAAGCTTCTCTAAAAATACCTTCCGAGTAGATGTTTAGATTGGTTTCTAATTAGAAATAATTTTTAAGTCGAAAATATTATTCACTCATCGAGTAATATATTTATTTATCCTAATATAAGATGTACAATAAAAATTAACATTGTTACTCGTAGTAAAGTTGAAACAAATTTAAGTAATTTTTCTCTCAAGAAGTAAAGGTTTAATTATGTTATTAAACATGCAATAATATGTGAAATTGTTACGCTTATAATAATAAAAATATGATATTTATTAATGTAAAAATCATTTTATTGATAAGAGTGAGAAAAATGTTGTATGCACCATACATCTAACATCTAAAAATGTTAGAGGAAATCGTCTGACCCTGGTGTGTGTGGCTCTTACCCACTAAAAACCCATCTATAATTCAGGCATTGATAACTACCATCAAACTACTTTGCGTATTACTTATTGATGGAGCCTATTAAGCCCTTATCGGACTTACGTGTTATTGCCCATTGGGAGCAAGTTGGGCCTGTCGTTTCTTGTAGAACCGACTGAATAAATGCGAAAATGCCGACCCATAATCTCAACTACACCCTCTGCCGTACAGTCCCAGAACTTCACCTACAGTGCCTCTATCTTGTAAATCTGCTGCTCTTGAAAAATGTGAGTGCAGAAGAAATATTTTTACTTCCATGTTCCAGAAGGAATTGGCGAAAAAATCGTGGTCATGGCGGAAGTATGGTCATGGCAAAAAAAAATCGTGTTCGAGATAACGGCTGATTTCCATTCTACTATCATCAAAACATGAAGAAAATTCATTTTTCGAAAATTGTGTGTGTGTGTGTGTCTGTCTATGTGTAGAATTTTTCTTATGGCAAACGATAACAGCTGCAAATTCAAACAGAATCAAATAAGTTTTGCATACGTCACAGATTTGTAGAGGACTCAAGGCTTATTGTTTTTGGTAAAGATCGGTTAACGGAAAGGTGTAGTTTACCTGCAACGTTTTATGTTTTAAGGAAGGTAGTTTTTTATATAACGAACGATAACTGCCGCACATTCATACAGAATCAAATAATGTTTTGCATACGTTCTTGGATTGTAAAGGACTCAAGGTTTGTTGATTTTGGTGAAGATCGTTTAAGGGAAAGGGGTAGTTTACCTGCAACATTTTATGTTTTAACAAGAGTAATTTTTTATGACGAACGATAACTGCCGTAAATTCAAACAGAATCAAATAATTTTTTTTACATTTGTGACTGAATTGTAGAGGACTCAAGGCCTGTTGATTTTGGTGAAGATCGGTTACGAGGAAAGGGTAGTTTACCAGTAACGGTTTATGTTTTAACAAGAGTAAAGTACTTAATTTTGATAAAGAAAGTATCCTGATAAGAAGATCATAATAATCCACTGAAGAAACGTAAATGAAATATCTATAAATGAAGAGGCTAGTTGAACGGTTTGGGGTAATTTTCTATTAATGAAAATAATAGTTGAAGGGGGAGGGGACAATTTTTTATATGTGTACTACGTTATCGGCAACAAAGAAGTAGTTTGTTGTTAAAATTCCTTCCCGGGCTGTTTGGCCGTAGACCTATGTTTTCTGCAAAACCAGACGTTTCGGCAGTGCCACCGACTGCCACGATCATTGAAAATCGAGTGCGATAACGTGAGGTGGTATACGTTAGTGACCACAGTACTGTGGTTAAGGCTGAAGCAATAAGTAGAAAGGAGTAGTTTCTATGGAAATATTTCATTTCGAAAATGATTATAAACATAAATCTTATAACATGGAAGTCATGTATGGTTCTCCATACCGGTACTTTTTCTGTTGATATAGGTACAATACTTACTACTAAACGAGAGGAGTTAGATATTTCTGACAAAATAATAAGTTCGACTGTTTTATATTAACAAACGTTACGGAAGACACGTAGGGTACGGAAATTGAAGTAACAGATTTTTATAAACTTAAAAATGTTCATTTAAATCAGAAAGGACTTCAATTGGTAAACATACAGCAAAACATTAATATGAGTAGTAGATACTGTAGTATATATATTGGCAACGATACAGCCATACGCTGTACTAGGTATTAATTTAAATAAATATAAATTTTGTATAATTTGTATAAGTTACGGGTAAATGGACAGGTCTGAGATTGCAAAAATATTTCATTGTTAGATTAGGGGAGAGATTAACCTGTTTCGACAAGCAGTGAACACCTGCTCAATTGTATGTGTGTTACACGTGTATCTTGTGTGTGTTAGTGATGCAGGCAAAGAGAGGAATCTCAGCAACCCGCCCCAAGTAATTAATAAAATAATTATTTTAATTCACTGTGCGAAAACTAATTACTGTATGATCAAACCAAAGGCACCAAAGTGTGTGGAAAATTTATAGTTATCCCCAATGAAAAGATGACGTTAATAGAACACGTTATGCGAAGACCGTGCAAAATAAACGTGCTAAAAAATACGCAAATTACCCTAAGACGCTCAAATTAATATAGTGAGTGCTTAATCGAATTAGCTATGATTTGTGCTATCTCGATTCCGTGCAAAACATTGCTATTTGCTAATAATTGCAAATAGATGGAAAGGTTCGGGAGTGGGGGCTGTCACGAGATATGCATGTATCGACAGGACGATTTTGGAGCCGACTGGCGCGGAATCTCGAGAGGGTATAAATTAAGGGTTCGACCAAAAACCCTTCTCTTCATTTCAAGACACAGTTGCAGCCGGACATGCTGTCCGTCGGCAAAACAGTTTATTTTTATTCTATTACAAGTCGCAGTTTCAAATGAAATAACGTTCGTTAAATTCACGAAAATATTACGGAAAAAGTAAATACCGCAATAGTAAGTGTACCAAGAGTATATACGGGAAAGCTGCCGTAGAACGACGCTGGACTCTAGACGTATCCAGGAACACATGCTGCTGTAGAGCGACGCTGGACTATAAATGTATCCAGGAACATGCTGCTGTAGAGCGACGCTGGACTCTAGACGTATCCAGGAACATGCTGCCGTAGAACGACGCTGGACTCTAGACGTATCCAGGAACACATGCTGCTGTAGAGCGACGCTGGACTCTAGACGTATTCAGGACCACGCCAGGACAAGAGGAATGGAAAACTAACTCTGGACAACGCTGGACCCCGGACAACAGTCGTAAGATCATCAGAAATCGAGGTGACATGCGTAATGCATTTTAAATGATTTGTAAAAGAAAAGAGCTCATAAAGACGATTTCAAAAGACAGTAAATTAAAACAAAGCAAAGTTTATACGTAGTAATAATATGTTAAAATATAAATAAATGTTTATTCGTAAGAATGAGCGATCGCATATATATAAAAGCATTAATAAATGAAAGATAATTTAAAGTAAAGAGAGTAGAGTTTATTATCAAAATAGATAGTAAAGTGATTAGATATTTGACGTATAGAAAGATTAATTTAAAGTTGAATATTAAAACAAAGGCCAGTCTACAAGCAATTAATATAAATTTAAATTTAATTTTAAACTTTGGTATAGACTGAGCGAGTAGAGGTCAGATCTGAGATAAGACAATTTATTTCAATATAAAAATAATTTAATTTTATAATAAATTAATAAACCAATTATTTAACATGTCTAGATATAAGATTATTAACATGTTTAGATATAAAAGATTTTTTAAATATGTGTAATGTTGCATATCATAAGATATAAACATTTAATAATGAGAAATATCGAGACCGACAATTATTAATGATGTTTATGAATATTGTAACGCAACAAAAACGATAGCATTTATGTTACATAAAAGAAGATTCACAGATTGATAAACAAATTGATACTTATTCCCATAATAGAACAGAGACCCAATTATGACAATTATAGTCATAGACAAAATTAAATAAGAATGCAAGGTAGTGTTGAATAGAATAAACGAACCTGTAAAATAAATAATAGCTAATGATATATGTTTAATAAAAAACAAAACAGAAAAATGAAACAATGACGTAATTTATGGTAATAACAGATAAGAATTTTGTGTTAAAAAAGTATTATATTATGACAAAAATGTTATGATAAAGTGTACGTGATGTTATATCAAATATGTGTTGAGTTCATGAAAAATAATGAAACAAATAGTGTTATTCAATGACTGTCATAGAATGAAGTGTGAGGCAGTTAACCAATGTTCATAAATTCGAATTTTGTTGTATGTGATCAAGAGATCAAGATAAAATTGTTATTAGATGTAGAAAAATAATTGTTTATACAAATGTTAATAATTAAGTTTTGATTGTATGTACGAATTTATATAAAAGGGACTATAGATGCCTAACAGACATAACCACAGGTAGATCAATTTACAATAAAAGGCCTAACAGCCAAAAATACTAAATAAACACTTATAACTTAAAGGTTAGATGCATCAATTAATAATAATTAATAAATGCACTATGAAGAGCTAGAAAGAAGAAAAAACATTAAGTTAATAATAATATTTAATAAAATTTATACAAATTATAATAATACCATAATGCCATAATATCGATTGGTAAAAAATAATATCGAAGGTGGATTAAATATAATAAAAAAGGAAAAAACGGAATTTTATCAAAAAACCAATAGAAGATGTGTATAAAATAATAAACCAGCTATCGGTAAAATTACATTCCGATAGGACAGCAAATTGACAAAGAATAGACAAAAAAAATATATGAAAGAAACACTATATAGTCAAAACATGTGGAAGCGGAAATTAATATAGGTTGCTATGGAAAAAATTAAGAAGAAGGTTGTTGATTTATAAAATAACAAGGATTGCTTTGTAAAAACTGAACGTGATGATTTAAAAAAACCCAAGAAGAATATATTGAATCGTAATATTCGAAATCAAGAGATACGATTATAAAAAAGATAAAATTCCAATGATAATACTTACATCTATCACTAACACAGATTAATAAAATAACGATACATTATGAAATAATAATCGAGAACAAATAACCGAATTCTACAAGAAGAAACTTGGACTGTCCCATGTCCGAAGGGAATTAATGAAAAATTAATCAAATATAAAGCATTAATAGTAACACAACTCATAATATTCACAACACCAGAAATTATAACCTTGTAAAAATACGGAACAACACTAACTGCTTCAACAGAAGGAAGAAACTATTTGGATCCTGGCGGTGTAGAAGAAACATCCATCGGGCTGTAAAACAAGTCAGAAGCTGTATTCCGAAGTGGACAGGACAAGAATTACTTTTATTAAACTGAAGAAGGAAAACTGTACTTCATAATTGACCAGAACAACGAATTCAGCGATCAACCGCTTACGTGATTTGCTTCGTTAGAGACTGGTAAAGTTATATTATATTAATCATACTAAATACACAACACATAATTTTTGTAAATCTTGCATTCTTATTATGTATTTTTAGTCTTCCCCACAGTTACAAGAACCTTCACACCCTGAAATAAATAAAATACAAATCAAATATAATATATAACCAAATATAAACAAAGGATCAAATAATCAACAATCGATACCTGAATCTATAGTCCCAACATATATTAATTAGAATATATCTTAGTTAATGTGAATTGAATAAACAAATAAAGAACCTTTATATATTTGTCACACCTTGTTATTTGGAGTATGGTTTAGTGAACTGGAACAAAAGTAACTGAATAAGTAGAGAATAAATGGTTAATATAAACATCGAATAACCTATAAGTTTCGTTGAGCCGATACTACAGCGCTTATAGCGGAATTATTTGACACCAAAGAGGGAGCGTAAAAATATAAAATTAGACAGAACTCTCTTCAAGGCATAATAGGGTTGGATGAAATTGTAGAATAAATCTTAAGTAATTTAAGTTCTAGGCACACTAACACTGATAATTATTAAAGAATTAAGTTAACATTAATTAAGTACATCCATATATTCCACAACTCCAAATATTTCCGAGAATTTATACAATTAAATTAATACAACACAATCGACAAATACAACAGTGGGAATTTAGACCGTACGTATCGGTTTACTTACAAATTGGCGCTCAACTTGTGTAGGGCTTAAGTTAAGTAACTGTAACCATATTAATATTACTTAACCAGAGCAGGCATCTGTGGGAGAGTAAACATGCATGCCAGAGGTAGATCAAGGATAGGGCAGGAGAAACGGAGAAGGAAACAGACGAACAAGAACAGGAAATAGAACTAATAACAGATAGTGAAATGGAACAACAGACAGATGAAATAACGGAAACTGAAATAATTACGGACAAGGAAAAGGAAGTAATGGAAGAAGTTGCCCAAGGGGACCAACCAGATAAATCCAACAAAAAGGAAGACATGAGTATGCAAGAGCTGTTGAGTATCATAATGGAAAGTAACAGACAAATGAAAGAGGAAATGAAGGAAGACTCAAGGAAAGCAAATAAGGAAAACTCAAAGAGACTGGAGGAAAAATTCGATAAAATAAATGAGGAAAATAAAGAAACCTCAAAACAAATGAACGAAAGATTAAACCGAATTCACGAAAGGTTAGATAGGAATGATGAGGGTGTAAAACAAATGAAGGAAGACATCCTACAAATACATGAAGAGAATTTAAGGCAGATTAATGAAAAAATTGAGAATCTTCATGTGACAATTAACCAGAAGGTGGACCAAAATAATGAGGAAAGGAAATTAGAAATAGCCAAAACAAATGAAGGGTTAGAAAAAACTAACGAAACAATAGTACAGGTTCGTGAGGAATTACAGAATAAAATTAATGACACAAAAATTGAGAATAAAACTTTGGTCGAAGAAATCCAACAGGAAACTGTCGAAAAATGTGAGCAAATTAAAAACGAAGTACATCAGGTACGAGAAGAGAATAAGGAAGGTATTAAGCAAATACAGACAGACATGGGCGAACGACTCGAAAGGGTCTATGGCAATTTAAATAATATGGAAGGTCAAATCAATACCAATAAAAATAAAATAGAAGAGATTAGTAGGCGTGAATTACAATTACAGGAGGAAGTAGATTCATGGCGGGATAGGACATGCCAAAATAGTCATACAAATAACCATGAGAACAGAGAATCGATTAATTTTCGTAATTATAAGCGCAATCCTATGGAATTTTTGAAGAGATTGGAAGAAGTGATCATAAGAAATAGAGAGAGTCACTGGAGTATTATACGAAGCATGATTGATGAAACGTTTAAAGATACTTATGATAATTGGTGGACAGCGGTGCGCCCGGATATACTGGACATGACTGAGTTCAAAAAACAATTTAAGGAGAAGTATTGGTCGGAATCGACCCAGAACATGATTAGGAATAATTTGAGTAACGGTCGATACGAAACAAATGTAGGCCAGTCCCCTACTTCATATTTTTTAGGAAAAGTATGTATGGCGCGGAACTTAGAGCCCCGAATTCCTGAAGAATGTTTGGTAATACAACTATCCTATCATTACGAGGAAGGGATAAAAAATGCGCGTATGTGTAGTCAAATCAAAACGATTCCAGCCATGGCCAAATTCTTAGAGAATTATGAGCACGAGAACCAATACAAAAGAAATAGAATGCTAAATCATAAATATCAGAAGTATGATAATAACGCGCCACCAACCAATTCTCATAATAACGATCGCAATCGACCTGCGCAGAACGTTAATACTAATAGAAAACAAAATAAAAACGCGAATAATAATTCCAGAAACTATAATTATCGCGGCAATAACAATTACAATTATCGTGATAATCGCAATAATAGAGGAGATGGGGATAGACTACCCAATAATTATAGACATAACGTCAATTATATCTACTCCAGACCTCAAGGTAATCAGCGACGATACTACCCAAGGAGTCACCGATATGACAACCATTATGACCAATCTCGGCATGAAGACAACTACCCACATGATGGAAATTATAGGATAGCAGAACATCATACGGAGGATCGCACGGAACCAGTACAAAACCAACACAGTAATCAGAATGAAAATAGAGAAGAGGGAGTAAGCCCTCATTTAAACTAATAGAGGCAGTGAAAATTAATGAATACCCGTCACTGAACCGTAATCTTGGGGAACAACGATTAATAAATAAAATTAAGTGTAATCATAAAATAACCATAATTAATAACCACTATTTAAAGAATATCAGGGAAGATTTGTTAGAAGAGGATCAGAAACATGTAAACAGTAATAGTAATAACGAAATCATATATATATCAGCAAATTTAAATGGGGTAAAATCTACCATAATGATAGACACTGGATCTAACATATCATTGATAGACAATATTGAACTTGAAAGAATCCAGCGAGAAGTCCAGTTACCCATACCGACTTTACCTGTCAATAATGTGATAATTATCGGAGCCACTGGGAGACAAAATAAAACAGTCAAAAAACAAGTATCACTCGATCTTACCAATAACAATATGACCCTACCAATAGGATTCTTGGTTGCAACGGGACTACCATTTAATGTATTGATTGGATGCGATGTGTTGCGCCAGCATTCCGCAATAATTGACTTGCATAAAGGTACAATATCTTTAACATCCGAAGGAGGATTATGGACAGCCGAGTTAATCAACAATAATCAAACCGGTCCAGTTAACACCAAATGTGGAACCATAAAAAGCTATTTCTGTAAGAAGAATAAATTACCAGAGATCATTCAATATGAAGACGATGATCCTAACCTATGGCAGAGTAAGTTGGAAGAGATTCGAGAATTCCAAAAGGAAAAAACTTATAAACAAGTAAGTAAGGTACAGGCCGAAAATTTAATTCAAATATATAATAAATACAGACATGTGTTCTCCAATGCTCCAGGTAAAGTAAAAGGATATCAATGTATAATAAATTTTAAAGAACCGGTGAACTTTCGCAGAAAGTCATACCCAATTGCTTACTCTATAAAAAACGAGGTCCGGAACGAGATTAACCGTATGATGCAAGATGACATAATAGAATATAGTCAATCACCATATACCAGTCCCATAGTAGCAGTCCCGAAAAAGAACGGAAAGGTGAGAATTTGCCTGGACGCTAGGGAAATAAATAAAATGGTCGTCAATGATAGGACTTCACCAGGCGAAATAGAAGAAATTTTAAAGAAATTCCACGGTATTAAATACATTAGCACTTGGGATACGGTATGTGGGTACTGGCAGGTCGAACTAAACCCAGACAGTAGAAAATACATGGCGTTCCTTTTTGACGGAAGGAACTATCAATTTAAAAGGCTACCTTTCGGACTAATTAATTCGGTTGCAATATTTGTGAAATGTATGGACAAGGTATTGGGACAAGAAACACTGCAGTTCACTACGGTCTATGTAGATGATTTACTTATAACTTCTTCACATTGGGATGAACATTGCGAGCGGGTGGAACAGGTACTAAGAAAATTATCTGAGAACAACATAACACTTAACAAGAACAATCTAAATTTATTGCCAATCAAGTAAAGTTTTTAGGTTTCAATTTGTCTGAGGAGGGTATCACACCTTCAACAGAAAAAGTAGAAGCAATCCAAATGTTTCCTACTCCAAAAAATAGAAAAGAGCTACAATCTTTTCTTGGAATTTGCAACTATTACCGTAAATTCCAAGATAACTATTCAGAAGTGACTGCCAAGTTTCAGAAACAATTATCATCTAAAGACAAGTGGGCATGGGGACCAGAACAAGATAAAATTCTGCATTTGATCAAGAAGAAATTTTTAGAAACAGTTATGTTGTACCACCCTGATTTTAACAAACGCTTTTATTTAAATTGTGATGCAAGCAATGTTAGCTTAGGGGCTACCCTATATCAAGAAGATAAAGAAGGACATCATATGGTAATCAGCTTCGCCAGCAGAGTGCTTAACAGCTGCGAACGCAATTACAACGTTACCGAGAAAGAGCTGCTAAGCGTAGTGTACGCATGCAACAAATTTAGAACCTATATACTCGGGTACCCAGTGACCGTAAGAAGTGACCATAAATCAATTTCCTTTCTAAAAAGATGTAAACTTAGTCACGGCCGGCTAACTAGATGGGTCCTTGCCTTGCAAGAGTATTGCATTGATTGGGAATATATACCTGGAAGAAAGAATATAGCAGCCGATATCTTGTCCCGAATAAACATACAAGATCAATCATTTGAAGGAGAAAAGGAAGAGATAGCGAAGGTGTACCATGTCATTAAGAGTCGGAAGGATCTGGAGATGATTGTCAACGAAATTAGTCAACACCAAAAATCGGATCCCAAATTAATAAACATACGCCAGAAGATACAAAATGCTGATGAAGTTATTACTAAATATTACTGTATACATGATGACCGATTATTTATTAAGGTTACTCCTAAACAAATAAACTGGAAACTAGTAATTCCCACAGCTGTGGAAAACAAATTAATATTGGATTACCATGAACGATATGGACACATGGGAGCCATGAAAATCGTCAAAGCCCTAGAAGAACAAATGTACATAAAAAATTTGACCAGAAAGGTACAAAAATCTATACAAACATGTCACATCTGCCAGATGGTTAAACATAATAATGAGAAGAAGGAGGGAGTCATGATCCCAATAACATCCAAATATAAGCTGGAGAAGGTATTTCTAGATATATGTGGGCCCTTCCCACGCAGTGGAGGAAATCACAGATACAAATTCATAATAATTATTTTTGATCATTTTTCGAAATACACTAAACTTTATGCTATTAGCAGAGCCACTACCAAGAAAATTCTAGAAATAGTCATCGGACGGTACATAACAGAGGTTGGCAAACCGTCATCTATTATCACTGATCATGGTACGCAATTTAAGGGCTATAAATGGAGAAATAATCTATTAAAAAACAACATTAGAACATATAAGACTTCAGTTTATCATCCCAGCAGTAATCCGGCAGAACGTGTATTGAGGGAAGTTGGCAGAATACTACGAACTTACTGTCATGATCAACAGAGAAGGTGGTACGAATACTTGTCAGTAACCGAAGAATTTTTAAATATATCTTACCACCAGTCTATTGAAAATACCCCATATACTGTTATGTTTGAAAGGCTTCCACCTAGAGAAATCCAAGATATTATAAACTTTCCAAATAATCCAGAATATCAATTTGAAACAATTAAATTTTATAACCGAGTTATGGAAAAGACGGAAATGAAGAGAAGAAAATATGAAAAGAATAACCCAAAACCAATTAAGTACCAAGTGGGTGAGAAAATATGAATAAGAAACAGGGAGCTACCAAGTACTCTAGAAGGAATAACTAAAAAATTATTATTATTATATACTGGGCCCTATGTGATAACAAAAAATAATAATAACAATACGTATGAAATAATGAACCCTATCACGAAAAGGATTAAGGGAACGTACAACCAAGAGTCCATAAAGAAATATAATGAATAAATTCTAAAATGAAGTAAGGACAACTTACTACCTTATATTTGAACAACTTCTGTATTAACAAAAAGAAAAAGAATTTATATAAATGAATAAATTCTAAAAATAATAAGAACAACTTATTACCAATCTTGAAGAAAAATACTTGGAATTTAAAAATAATTTGAATTGAATACTACCACTAAATTCTGAAATACAATAAGAACAACGTATTATCGATTTTGAAGAAAACAAGAATTATTGTTAAATGTTTATAAAGAAATAATGTGTATAATGAATAACAAACCCCAAGATTACAGAAGAAAACGATAATTATTATTATTATGTGTATAAAGAAATAATGTGTATAATGAATAACAAACCCCAAGATTACAGAAGAAAACGATAATTATTATTATTATGTGTATAAAGAAATAATGTGTATAATGAATAACAAACCCCAAGATTACAGAAGAAAACGATAATTATTATTATTATATGTATAAAGGAATAATGTGTATAATGAATAACAAACCCCAAGATTACAGAAGAAAACGATAATTATTATTATTATGTGTATAAAGAAATAGTGTGAATAATGAAGAATGAACCCCAAGATAAAAGTTATTACCTCAAACCTACTTATCCAAAATAAAGAAGAAAAAAAAAATCATATGACCTAAAATACATACTACATTGCCACATGATGGAACAATCTCAGTAAACGATTGAATGTAACTAATATAATGTTAAAGAAGACAAGAAGGAAAGAGTATTTATGAACATAATTCATTAAATAATAAACAGCCAAAATAGTGAAATACGATAAGAAGAAGAATAATTAAGTATAAGGAATATATTTAGTAAGAAATACAATTATAATGATCAACACACAACAACTGATTAAAAAATATTGAGATCAGAGGGAAAAAAACAAACGAAGAAGATACTTAACATTACAATCTCAACAAAAATGAAAACAAAAATGATTACAATTGATAACTGTCAAAGTCAATATTAACGAATGTTTAAGGAATTAAAATGGAACTACGAAATATGAAGAATAGTAATGAAAAAATATAAATGCAACAAAGAAAAAATCTTTTCCTAAATATTTATTATAAAATGATTAAAGAGATTATTAGGAGATTATTATTATATTTTATAGCTGACTGTAGATGAATTCCAGCAGTACTATATTAAGGTGTAGTGTGGGCAGCAGAGTATGAAGCCAAACAGTGCCTCTCTGAACTGTACCAACGCATGTGTTAGGGATTGTTAGGGAAATTAAATATTTAAGGAATATTAGAATAGTTGCAAAAATAAATTCAGTTTCCAAAGGAGTAGGACGAAGAAAACAGAAAGAAGCGAGTTGACAGAAGAATAATTGAAAAATGCAGTAATTATAGTAATTATAAATAGGAGAGATGTAAAACTAATGTATCAGTGAATAGTGTAGCCAATTACCAACAAATAATGTGTACAGAAATAAAAATGATCAAGAATGTTAAATAAAATGATGAAATGTTATTAAATAAAAAAGGTACTAGTACTAGCCTAATGAAGTTATATTGAGAAGACCATCGTCAACCATTAACAATGAAATTAAGAAAAGGCATGTGAAAAAGGCAAGTTTATTTGACCTAAACTTCATTCAGGTAAACTAAACTTTTTTAGGAGGGGAAGCATATGTAACGCAACAAAAACGATAGCATTTATGTTACATAAAAGAAGATTCACAGATTGATAAACAAATTGATACTTATTCCCATAATAGAACAGAGACCCAATTATGACAATTATAGTCATAGACAAAATTAAATAAGAATGCAAGGTAGTGTTGAATAGAATAAACGAACCTGTAAAATAAATAATAGCTAATGATATATGTTTAATAAAAAACAAAACAGAAAAATGAAACAATGACGTAATTTATGGTAATAACAGATAAGAATTTTGTGTTAAAAAAGTATTATATTATGACAAAAATGTTATGATAAAGTGTACGTGATGTTATATCAAATATGTGTTGAGTTCATGAAAAATAATGAAACAAATAGTGTTATTCAATGACTGTCATAGAATGAAGTGTGAGGCAGTTAACCAATGTTCATAAATTCGAATTTTGTTGTATGTGATCAAGAGATCAAGATAAAATTGTTATTAGATGTAGAAAAATAATTGTTTATACAAATGTTAATAATTAAGTTTTGATTGTATGTACGAATTTATATAAAAGGGACTATAGATGCCTAACAGACATAACCACAGGTAGATCAATTTACAATAAAAGGCCTAACAGCCAAAAATACTAAATAAACACTTATAACTTAAAGGTTAGATGCATCAATTAATAATAATTAATAAATGCACTATGAAGAGCTAGAAAGAAGAAAAAACATTAAGTTAATAATAATATTTAATAAAATTTATACAAATTATAATAATACCATAATGCCATAATATCGATTGGTAAAAAATAATATCGAAGGTGGATTAAATATAATAAAAAAGGAAAAAACGGAATTTTATCAAAAAACCAATAGAAGATGTGTATAAAATAATAAACCAGCTATCGGTAAAATTACATTCCGATAGGACAGCAAATTGACAAAGAATAGACAAAAAAAATATATGAAAGAAACACTATATAGTCAAAACATGTGGAAGCGGAAATTAATATAGGTTGCTATGGAAAAAATTAAGAAGAAGGTTGTTGATTTATAAAATAACAAGGATTGCTTTGTAAAAACTGAACGTGATGATTTAAAAAAACCCAAGAAGAATATATTGAATCGTAATATTCGAAATCAAGAGATACGATTATAAAAAAGATAAAATTCCAATGATAATACTTACATCTATCACTAACACAGATTAATAAAATAACGATACATTATGAAATAATAATCGAGAACAAATAACCGAATTCTACAAGAAGAAACTTGGACTGTCCCATGTCCGAAGGGAATTAATGAAAAATTAATCAAATATAAAGCATTAATAGTAACACAACTCATAATATTCACAACACCAGAAATTATAACCTTGTAAAAATACGGAACAACACTAACTGCTTCAACAGAAGGAAGAAACTATTTGGATCCTGGCGGTGTAGAAGAAACATCCATCGGGCTGTAAAACAAGTCAGAAGCTGTATTCCGAAGTGGACAGGACAAGAATTACTTTTATTAAACTGAAGAAGGAAAACTGTACTTCATAATTGACCAGAACAACGAATTCAGCGATCAACCGCTTACGTGATTTGCTTCGTTAGAGACTGGTAAAGTTATATTATATTAATCATACTAAATACACAACACATAATTTTTGTAAATCTTGCATTCTTATTATGTATTTTTAGTCTTCCCCACAGTTACAAGAACCTTCACACCCTGAAATAAATAAAATACAAATCAAATATAATATATAACCAAATATAAACAAAGGATCAAATAATCAACAATCGATACCTGAATCTATAGTCCCAACATATATTAATTAGAATATATCTTAGTTAATGTGAATTGAATAAACAAATAAAGAACCTTTATATATTTGTCACACCTTGTTATTTGGAGTATGGTTTAGTGAACTGGAACAAAAGTAACTGAATAAGTAGAGAATAAATGGTTAATATAAACATCGAATAACCTATAAGTTTCGTTGAGCCGATACTACAGCGCTTATAGCGGAATTATTTGACACCAAAGAGGGAGCGTAAAAATATAAAATTAGACAGAACTCTCTTCAAGGCATAATACGGTTGGATGAAATTGTAGAATAAATCTTAAGTTATTTAAGTTCTAGGCACACTAACACTGATAATTATTAAAGAATTAAGTTAACATTAATTAAGTACATCCATATATTCCACAACTCCAAATATTTCCGAGAATTTATACAATTAAATTAATACAACACAATCGACAAATACAACAGTGGGAATTTAGACCGTACGTATCGGTTTACTTACAATATTTATAATAGTGAATAAATAATAAATATGAGTTTTAAATATTGATAAATAAAAATACTCTTATTATAAATACACCTGGTATAATTATACAACCTGCATGAATTACTGTATATCGAATTAACATATAAATTCGTTGTATAATTTTGTATCCCTTGAAAGTGAGGCCTGACATGCCCACATGTATATGTATGTATATGTAACGTTGTAATATTGTACTCTTGGCTTAGTCTCTGTTGTAAATATAGGCTGTATTACATCATGGATACATTCTTATATTCAAGTACAGATATATTTTTGTATTTATTAAATATTAACTGTAGGTAACATGATAGATGGATTATATGAGTAATAGTAACCAATACTATTTATGAACTGAAGTCGCTGTGATGATCCTTTCCGTTTTAAACTATATACTTACAACGCTCAGATATTGCCACTGAAATCGGTAAAACCAATTAGAATGAAATTCTATGAGAGAAATCAAATATTCTTATAGATTTAACTGCCTAAGATGGCACTTGCTATCCAGAGAAAAATGAAGACCTGTCGGAAGGGTAGAAGACAGGAAACACGTTAGTAGATAGAGTAGGAATACGGGTGGTATTTTCAAGATGTATATGGGTGAACTTGATGAATCGAGAGATTTAGGCAAAGAAATCTAAACTTCTGAGAGTGTAAATTGGCAATATTTCAGGCAAAATTAAACTCACTCCAATCCTCAGCGTTTCCCCAAGTATTCTTTAACCGAGTTTTAAAAGCTTTCTATACTCATCATCATCAGCAAGGATTAAACCAAGGATAGTTTTCTCCCGTCTCAAACATTCAAAGAGTCTAGAGCTGCTCACTCCAGTGCTTTCTCGGACATCCCACAGCTCTCCGACCCTTCGTCTTATAGTTCCATAGTTGTTTGAAGATGGGGTATGTTCGCACATTGGCCGTCATACATTCGCAAAGATGTTCCCACCAATTCAGCCGATACTGAACAATCCTGCCGAGTATACTCATAATATTCCGTTCCTGCCGTATATCTGCGTTTCTTCTATGGTCATGGAGAGTATAGACTGGCACGTGCCTGAGAAATCTCATTTCAGCCGCTTGGATACGACTGGCCTGGACATTCGTTAAAGTCCAAAGTTGTGGTCAGCAACTTTTGATCTGTCCGGCTAGTACTTATTTGAGAGAATTTAGTAATGAATATGTCCCTGGATATCTTACTAGCATATCTTATGGTAAGACGTATGGTGGGGCTGACACCTTGAGGCTTAACGTCCAGCCCTATTTTCTGTCCGGGTGTTCTTCCATTAAACTGGCTATCTTACCAGACTAAAGAGACCAATTTTTCCTGTTGAGATATCCATAAGGACCTTTAATATAGTGGTGTCTCCTTGCCTCCCACATTCTACGTCGTTCACCAATGTAAAGTCATCCGTCTTTAGGGACAATTTCTCAACCCAAGGGATAGAGGGTGCCCTAACCTCTACTTGACAATGATTAGCAGAGGAGGAGGGACAGCTTATACATGCTGTCACTCGATCTCCAAACTTTTTATATTTCACCTGTTAATAGATTCTACTCTTTACGTTTGTTAGAGAGAAACGCAACGTAAATTCTTGTATTCCAAATTTGGCCTCGTTTCGTTCTCCGATCTTTTGCGGTCCTACTTCATTGGCAATACTTTTGTATCTTTGCCTAGATCTGCTGTCGTCTCCTAGATTTCACCAGATGTGACATTATTTTAACCACAACAAAATTCACTTACTGGGGTCAGTTGACAAGTTTGCGGATTGACATCTATAGCTTATCCGTAGAACCAAAATTTTCGAATAATTTAAATTTTCAAATCTATCTGTCAATTTGTTCTTTGATTACCAGATGTTAGAAATTTACATGTTACGCCAGTTTGAAAAAATTGACAAAATCAAACATCGTGCTGTAACTGAATTCTTTGTTAAAAAAGGGTCTAGCGCCAGTGGAAATTCACAAAGAAATGGTAACTGTATTAGGAGATTCTGAACTTTCAAAAACAATGGCTTGTTACTAGGAACCCGAGTTTAAACTTGGTTGAACGAACATTACAGGTTATCCCTCCAGTATCCGCCCAAAAACAGCGACCTGAGATAAGGTATCGCTAAAAAAATTTATGCACGGTGTTGGAAGACTCCTTATCAAGAGCGGACATTGGTGAGATTGTAGGCATCTCACATGAATGTGTGTATCATATTTTGACACAAGAACTTGGTGTGAAAGAAGTCTGTGCAGAGTGGGTGCCGCATTTTGTGTTGTCACGCTTTTTGGGAGTCCGCGGAAGGACCATCTTCAGTGCTCGAAAGACCACATTTAAGTCCAAGCGCCCACTACAAACAACTGTTTTTAAGGCGCAGCATCTTCTAACACATTGAACACTTATTTGTGAATTTTCATTAGCGCTAGACTGTATTTGACGAAATATCTGTGACTTTGACCATTTTTCAAAACCCGCCTGACGCGTAAATTTCAAACAGCTGATAATGCATGAATAAATTGACGGACAGACCTGGAAAGTAACAGGTTTTTATATGAAATGTGAATCTTATAACACACGAAAATTAGGTTTACCGCTCATCAATAGATGTCGCTCAGCGAACTTTTTAACTCCCCTCGTATTTGACCCGCTACTTAATCTTCCCCTGAAAAGCCATGTACGGTAATTATGATTTAAGGTAACTAAGTTATTAATAATCATCTTTTAACAATTTCTCTGTCAGTCTGTTACTTCACTGTAGGCCTACGTGATTCCACAACTGACCACAGTTTACACTTTAGGAATCTTGCCCGACGGAGTTACAGAATTCGCGTGTTGTAAGGTCAACGATGGCAGTAAGCAAATCAACGTACAAATTATTCATTTCGTATACGTCTGTTAAGGATGTCGCAGTCCGGTCGGTCCACAATATGTCACAGTCATGGCCTGACTTCAATGTTTTAGCGCCCTAGGCTGATGAATTTTGCACCCCCCACTCCTAACGCTTTCAAACAACGAGTACTACGCACGATTTACTAATATATTATAGGCTACTTGTGGAACATGCAGGCTATTAGAGATGTGGATTGTATAAACAAAGTTCGTTCTGTTTCCATTTTAACCACGAAAATTTTTTTATTTATTACAAGAGAATGAACTTCTTCTTCTTCTTCTTCTTCTCTTCAAGGATTAGGTTATATAAACCTGTTCCGGCACCCATCTCATCCTCGGACGATCCACGTCTCTTCTACCATTGGCTTTATAATTCAGTGCCGCTTTCAGAATATTCTGAAGTTATTAGAACAACTGATACAAAGCCACCAAATCCGATCTCAGGAAAAGAAGGGTGAGGGCGAATCTCCTGCGCCCCAAAACAGATGCGTTTCGGCTAAGGTATGGTAATCTTGACAGAAGAGTCTCTGGTCCTCTTGGTAGGAGGTTGTGACACAGGCCAGTAACCTGTTCATGTAAAACTTTATAATGCTTGTAGTAAATGAACACTTTGACAAATTATTAGTAACGAGAATTTTACAAAAGTGCGATACTTTACTTAACCTTTACACAAAATAAATGAAAACATTAAGAATAAACGTTTTTCAAATAATTTTCAAGAGCATTATTAATTGGTGAAAGTTTTTGTTTTCTCAAAATTTATTTTTCTCATTTTTGCAGTTACAAGTCGATGAACAATTTCGTTAAAGTAAATGCTTTGGAGTAAATCATTTTCAGTAAATAAAATTGCCAAGGACGTAATTTTGTCTTGACCCAGGGTAGACTTTAATAATTTTTGGCCTAGATTAGGGTTGGAAATGACCTTTCTCCTTTACACCTTGTGACTACCGTGCTTAAAAAAATTCGCAAGGCTACTTCAAATTTCGGGAATATTGATTCCACACTACATGATCTTAAGAACTTTAAGAGTCAAGATAGATAAGATTGCTTTTTTTCGTTTGCTTTGTTTTTTTTTTAGTTTTGGTTTCTTCTATTTCATGAAACTTACTTTCTTTCCAAAAGAATTGAAAGTGAAAACACTCTGCAAGAAACGATTGATCTAAGTCTGAAATACATATTTTTAACAAGTCGCTAGCGTTTTTTTTTTACATTGGAATTTTCCATTTTTTACATTGGTAACACGAGCTCTTAAATTTTTGTGCTCTCAAAAGCTTGCGTCCTAGGCTACAATCTTCTTGTCCTTCTTCTCGTCTTCAAGGATTATATAAACCTGGTCCGGCACCCATCTTATTCTCGGACGACCCACGTCTCTTCTACCAGTGGCTTTATAGTTCAGTACCGCTTTCAGCAATAAACTAACGATCCTCTGTCATCATTGCAATGATCGCATCCTTGTCTTCTGTAAATTGCAATAATTTAACTTATGTTCTTTACTTCGAGTTCTGCCCTGATATCTTCATTCCTTATTCTACCTTGCAATGTATAATTTAAAGTATTTCAAAGAAACTACATTTCAGCACTCTGAATCTAGCCGCTTTCCTTTTTTGTTATGACCCACGCCTCATTGGCATAAACCAAGGTGGGTATTGCCTTATAAAATTTAATCCTTGTGCTGTGTCTTGTTTTATGTCTAAGATTTCTATAAATCGTACCACAAATATTCCTAAAATTATTTATATTTTTGCTCCAAGTGGCTGCAGCCTACTCGTAATCGGTCACAGTCACCGCAGTTTTCTGTCTAAAATTGCAGTTCTCCAAAATGGAACACGTCTCCAAATCGGCGACCAAACCCGATGGGTAACAACACCTTCATTGTCAATAGCTTGTCGACGTTGGATTCGAGTTGGTTATTTGCGCCCAAATTAATCTAATTTTCAACTGTGAAATATTAATTAACTCTAAGACTTTACCTTTTATTTTCAACGGTTAGTATAACTTAAAAATGTTATCTCTATAAGTATTCATCCTAAACTTAGTCGTTTGTGACCATATAATTATTCGTTCGTGTGAGGAAAACCAAATAAGAATAAAATATCGGTATGGAGAACCATACATGACTTCCATATTCTAAGATTTATATTTAAAATCATTTTCAGCCAAACAGCCAGGCTGCGTCTTACCTGCCTTTTTATTGCTGTATTAAATGAAAAATATTATATTACATTAAAATGAAAAAATTATAATTTTATTGCCTGGCAACAAAATTATTTTATTTTTAACAATTACCATTGTTTCAAAAAGTTTAAATAAATTTTCAAGTACTTTACTCTTGTTAAAACGTAAAAGGTTGCAAGTAAACTACCCCTTCCCCTTAACCGATCTTCACCAAAATCGAAAGTCATTGAGACCTCTACAATTCAGGGACGTATGCAAAAAATTATTTGATTCTGTTTGAATTTGCGGCTGTTATCGTTTGCCATACAAAATACGCTTGATAAAAAAACGTTGCAGGTAAACTACCCCTTCCACTTAACCGATCTTCACCAAAAACAAAAGGTCTTGAGTACTCTACAAATCAGGGCTGTATGCAAAACATTATTTGATTCTGTTTGAATTTGCGGCTGTTATCGTTTGCCATAGAAAATACCCTTGTTAAAAAAACGTTGCCGGTAAACTACCCCTTTCCAGGAATATGGAAGTAAAAAATATAAAACTAATATGATAAGTAGTTATTAAAATCAATAGGATTTGATAACCACCGTGTAGATACTAAATAATTCACCATTCGTTATTGTCCTTGTACAAATAAAATTGGAAATCTGGAGTATAACTGAGAGATACGGTATTGACTAAATTAGGTAAGACTTGTTGTTCTGAATGACAACAGAAGTTGGCCAAATTCGACCAAACGCGTTAACAAATTTTAAACGACCGTTAAACTAGTGTTTACACGACACCTTTGCTTGACCCCGTACCAAATCAATTTTAATGTACGAAATCAATGACTCGCAAACGGCATAGACATACCTACAGACCACTGGCACTTGGTTCATTGTCAGAATAAAGCAATTTCCCTGTGACTGACTGTACGTTACGGTAAATATTCACATAAAGGGAAATGTATGTCATACTCAGTTCTCTATGAAACATATAAGCTTACATGCAGTGTGTGTGTGTGTGTGTGTGTGTGTGTGTGTGTGAGAGAGAGAGAGAGAGAGAGAGAGAGCATTATGTGCCAATGTAGAGAGTGAGACTATTAACGCGACAGCAGGACCATGTGAACTGGTGCGTGTGTATAAATGCACACACTTTAAAATATTTAAAAAATACAAATTTAAAAATATCCTATAATACAGATAATAGTGCTTTTAATCAAATAAAACCTAAAACTAAATTCAATATTCACAATAAAAATTGAATATACAAAATAGAATGTCCAGATTGCAATACATTTTACGTAGGCCAGACAAAGAAAAAACGACGGGATAGATTCCTTCAACACTACAATGCACGTTTAAAACCAAATATTTATAAATATAATTTTGCCACACATTGTTTAAATAATAACCAACAATTTCCAGGCATTGGAAATATAAAGTTACTTAAAAAACATACAAAAAGCCAAAGAATGAATATATCAAAAAATATTAATATTTACAAACACAATACCAATAATTTATTAATTAAAGGTCAAACTCAAGTAAAAACAAAACCAGACTACCTTTTTAAAATTATCAATTAATAAATTCATTTATTTTAATAAAATAAATAAAATGAAATAAAATATGAACATTAAATATTTCCAGTAACCAACAAAACAGATGATTATGTAAACAAACATTGAAACAATCGTTAATTAGACGAGTTAAATTAAGTATCCGTTATTTTACATTGAAATCGAAACAAATTCTATTATTTGTTAATTTCTATATTAATGTAGAAGTCTTTAGATTGTTTTTGATTTATTTACAAACCTCCGATTATGCTGATGTGTTTCAGTGAAACTTGCGTCAGGTGCTGTAACGACAAAAGTTAATACACTACGTGCAGAAGAAACTATATTAAATAATATCACAACTTATAGATACGTATTGGTAGGAGTACATAAAGGAATCATGAAGTTTAAATAATCAGGTGGTTACATTATGAAATCAAAGTACTGCCGTTAACGACAACCTGGGGTTGTGGGAAGCGAAGGGCTAATCTAGAACCACCCACGGTTAATCCTATCGTCCGCGATTGCGCCGCATCCGAGCTTCTTGCAGAGAACTCGAGAACTACGAAATCAGTGGGTATTTTACCGCCATGCCTTGATACCGGCCGTGGGTTACCAGTTATAAGTCTAATTAAGCATGAAGATTCGCCGAAATCGGGGTCTAGATACATCTAGCACAGATGGGATTTGACGGAGGGCACTTAAGAGGGGAGTGCCCTTAACATGGGCACAGCGGTAGAACTTCCTATATAGTGTCCTTATACTGGCGTTCATGGAACGGTCACTTAGGAATTCTCGGACAGTCTGGTTCAAACTTAGGCTGGGTTTAGATGCCCAGCGCAATCCTCGGTCCAAGAAAGACTGAAGCTTTCGCTTATGGGTCTTAGCCCCAAGTGGCCCCAAACACGGATCGCGTAGGTAACCATCGGCCTCACGCCTCTGGACGATACGTTTTCCTATACGCCAGGTCATCAATTCGCTGCAAAGCAGAAGTCAGAGCTGATAAAGACGATTGGCAGTTTTGGGGGCTATTTGGTCGGCATGTGCCCGCCAGTGAGACGTCAATCGATGTGAAGCCCGAGGTATTTCACCCCAGGGGACCAAGGCAGGAGAGTATCGCATATGTATTCTGTCGGGGAGCTTTCTTCGCCAGAAAAAGAGTACGGTTTTGCTCTTGAACGCGTTAATAGCAACCCTCTATTTCCCTGCCCACTCATCGCAGGAGTTCAGCTGTCCTTGGAGCCAGATAACGGCCGTCTCAGCTAGACGGCACGCACATACCATCGTGTCTTTGCCAATCATGGCGAACTCAGTTTCAGGCTTCTTGGGCGTGTCGTTGACGTACACAGAGAAAATAAGGGGTCCTGAGACGCTTCCCTGAGGTACACCAACTATACACCCTTTCCGAATAAAGAGCGCCATCTAGTTCTTTCGCAGAACTGTTCCAAAGAAAGGTAACAATCAAATGAATGTAGCAATCCGGAAGCTTTTATCTCCGTGAGTTTGTAAAGACGTCCAGGATACCGCCTTGTAGAAAGATCCATACCCATGTGGCACTTCAATCAAGTATAGCTACAACAGTAGGTTAGGTATGATAATTTAACCACAATTTCAGTTCTAATAAGATGATCAAAAGTTGTGTGAAGATTTGACTGAAATTGTAACTAATAATTTTATTAAAATCTATAGTCGAGTGGCCAGAATACTTACAGGAAACAATGCTGAACACAAAAGATGAGAATAGAGTGCTTTAGTGTAACGTTCCTCAGATTTTGTCTTAAGCTTACACGGCCGGTGTCGATAGTCTCAAAATTATGAAATACCAGGCTGTAAGGCCGTGGACGGTTGCTGTAAATTCTCCACATCGTGGGCAACGTTTCATATGCCACCCTCGGGGAGCTTCTTTAGGCCGCAAAAACCGGCAGAGTCTTACGAAACAGATCTTAGGCCGAGCGATACCCGACGCTTTACCGGAAGCGTAGCCTACACTTTTCCCGAAAAATGTCAAGTATCGGTCGGCCTAAGATCTGTTTCGTAACACTCTGTCGCTTTTTGCGCTCTGAAGATGATCCCCCCCGAGGGTGGGCTACAAAATGTTGCCGACGATGTCGCGAATTTACAGCAACCGTCCACGGCCTAAGAGCCCGATGTTTAATCATTTTGAGAATATGACGTTCCTCGATCGAACAGAAGCAGATGATGTAATGCGTAGGAGTAAATTACGGGAAGACCTGGGAAACAGTAGGGCGGGAGAACCATTAACGAAGGCAAGAACTATGTAAAGATGAAGTACGCTAGATAAAAGTAGGGAATAAATTGATAACAGGATTCCCAATAACAAAACGTCTGTGACAGGGGTGTAGTGTTTTATGTCTTGAAAATATGTGTAAGGAAGGTAATAAGAAACTGGAAAGACGCTGAACAATTAAATTATACAGCACACCTTACACTTTCTTGATAACCAACCTTTAACAGCACAGACGAGTAAGTTTCTAGAAGAAATTTTAAAAGAAAAATTAGATGAGAATATGAAAAATGGAGATTAACTTTACGTCGTATTGGAAATTAGGGTATGTAATTGACGCATTGATCATACAATCGGGGAAGCAACAAAGAAGTAAAAAACGGTTAAGGGTTTAGAGAGAAAAATCGGGTTGAATGGTTCTACGGAGCAGAAACTGCTAAACAAGAACGTAACTAATGCTACTTTCAACGTCATAATTTAAAACAAAAAGAATGCGAAAAGTACAAAAGTGAGAATTTATAGAACATTGGTGGAAAGCGTAACTTTGTATGGATGTGATATGTTGCAATTCCAACTTCAGGAAAACAGTCTCAGATACTTGAAATTGATTTATTTGGGAAATAAAAGGACATCGAAAAACGAGAGTGGAAAACGGACGGATATAGAAATTGTAATTATGGAACGGAACATAATTGAAAAAAAAATACAGAAAAAGCAATTTATATGATACGGCATGGCGTGAATCGAAGACAGCCGATTTACAAAAACGTCGATGAATATACTAACCACAAGAGAAAAGGAAAAAGGGAAAGAGAAAACCTGGAACCTGGCGAGAGACCTGGATAGAAAGACATAATTAAATAAATTTGTGTACATTTGAAGATTGTCTCAAAGGAATGAAAGGGCGAGCAAGAATGGAATAAGTTTTTAAACAATGTAAGACGAACATTATGATTAGAAATCGGTGGAGAGAGTGATTAATATGTCTAAGATAATCGTTCAGTAACCGGATTTAGAGACAGCGTCACATACTGAACAGGTACTCGCTGTAAAACCTTAAAATTTCTAATTTTTCCTAGTGAATAACGTACATAATTTTAGCTGTCTTAGGTTATGTGTTTAGTCTAAATTAACCCCTACTTATCGTGTGAGTAAACCCGCAAAGCCTGCGTATAGTATAGTACCTTAGTTGTCAAAATATGCATACAATAGAACAATTAAATACACACAGAATATAATAGTTAATTATTTGCCACTAGTTACGTAATATGGTAGTAGTTCTTTAATTTTTATTTATTAGTGTCTTGAATGTATTTCTTGTTGACTATAACAGACGAAATTTTTTATAATAAATAATAAACACTCCTTGTATCATGTATGGAGTGGAAACAATGTGCTTTAAAAATTTGAAACCTGTTCTTAAAATTGAACAAATAATTCTTTGGAAAATTTATGGCTCCAAGAAAACCGAAGATGGGTACAGGCCCAAAGACCCAAAGATGAGGAAAAAAGAAGAGGACCCAAAGACATGGATCTGGAAACGGCTTTCCGAAGGAATAGATTGAGATTCCTTAGACATATGGTTTGGATGGATCGGTCCAGATTAAATAAACACATTTTGAACTATATTTGGTAACTTTCCTGTCTGAACCAAACACCAAACAACTCAAGGAAGAAATAATGAAACTGGGTATCTCTTTGAACGACTGTGTGGATAGAATTACATACAGAAACAAAATTCAAAATCTTGAGGTTCTCTGCGGTGAAAAGAAAACGAGAAAGTGTGGTCAGTGGAAAGGAAGACGGCACATAGTGTATGAATGAGGGCCTTCTGGCAGGAGACGAAAAGGAAATGATATTCGCGTACTCCACGGCTGGCCTGTTCCGGGAGCTTACCCTGTTTGTACTTATTGTCAATGCTAGCTAGATTGTAATAACAATTAAATTCAATAAAAAATGTTTTAATGGTATTCATTATTCAGGACGGCACCGTACTCATTTGATTTTGTGATTCTGCTTATTATTCCTAGCGGAGTCCGCCCGTTTATAAACTGTCTGTAGTTTATAAAACAACAGTCTTGTGTTTACTGTCTGTTTGCAACCCTTCGTCACTGCAAGAAGCGCAAGCTGATGAAAAACTCCTTTCCAGACTTGAGGGTAGTTTCTTATTGTTCATAATCTTGCTAACAATAGACTCCTTTCGGTACCATTGAGATTGGGCAGGGTATGCTGGAAGTAATGTAGCAGTACTACTTCAGTCCCGTACTCCAGCGAGATGCTTCAGGCATTCCCATTCATAAAATGAGTTGTCGGCGCTGAAAACCAAACAACAATTAACTGCCACCGAACCGATAGTCACCAATTTGATCGTGTGATGTTGCTCGGGCCGGGGCGAAAAGGACCAGACCCTCCCCAGAAGATGGAAAAAAGTTGACGAATTGTGTTACTCTCTTAATTATTAGGCTACTTTATTATTTTTTTCAGCTGTGTACGCTATTGTAGTAGTAACTCTTTTTTAAATATACAAACAGGTTTATTACACAGCATTACGATATGTTATGTAACGTAACTACGTAATTACGTTTCAAATATGAAGTAGGCTATAGGAAAATCAATTCCATAAGTATCTCCTAAACAATGTTTCAATAATGCGTATATTTATTGTGTTATTACCGTTCAAAAGAGCAGAGTTGAGAAGGCAAGAGCAGTGTGCACTAGAATGAGCAGTTTATTCAAAAGCCACGATTTAACAATAAACACAAAGATGAGACCTTTACGCTGCTGCGTATTCTCGGTGCATGTCTACGGTGTAGAATCTTGGACTTTGACTGAACCCACAACTAAAAAATTTGAATCTTTCAAAATCTGACTTTACCGTAGAATACTGAGCATTTCATGGACGGCACACGTAAGTAATGTTCAATTTCTTAGAAAGATGAAGAAAGAAAGGGAAGTTGTAGTGAAGATAAGAAAGCTTCAGTATCTGAGAAATGAACACAGATTTTACTTACAGGAGTCTATATTACAGGGAAAAGTACATGCAAAGAGAGGAGTGGAGCGACCGAGAATATCGTGGGTGAGAAATTTAAGGACCTGGCTTGGCATGAATACAACTGGCTTATTCCACGCAGCAGTACAGAAAGTTAAATTAGTCTGTATGATATCCAACATCCGAAACGGATAGGAACTATCAGAAAAAGATTACCGTTTACTGTAATGGGACTGATTTCAGGATATCACACATTGTTCAACCACTTTAAAGATAGTAATGTTGATTAGGTTTAACTTGTATGAGGCCGGAACCCCCCCCCCACACACTAAATTCTAGATACGCCACCAATGGTTGTCGGGAGTCATATCAGGGACTTGTAGACCAATACTTCGTAGTCACTGCTCATGTCTTAACAAAAAATCGAATCTCACCTTATCTGAATGATAATATCTGGTACTATTGTATATCTCTTATACGTACAACATGAGTATACACTATAACGCGGAACTAATACTACGTAATTTATTATATTCTATATCTCTGTTCCAGTCTCCCTTATGTAATCAACCTGTATATGTACATTTGCACGCACGCATAATAGACAAGAGGAAACGCGCGTTTGGACGCCTTCCCAAACGGAGTTCACCAGAGCCTGAAGAGACGTCACTCAAGCGTGACAAAGGTTCCACGCCAATGCTCACGTTACCAGTTGCGTGAACGTGTGGAGGCTGGCTCAAATCTACGTGTTTTCCGGCAGTTGTTTTTGAATACATTTTACAATGTTCAGTCGTGTTAAATACCGCCTTTCTTTTTCTTTCTTTTAATTCTCAACATATGTATACATTGTTTCTTTCATACATTTAAGGCCTGTAGGTTATGGTTTTGATGATGTAGCATATCTGATGAGCAGATTATGGTTTCATTGCAATTTAAAAGAGTAAGTTTATTCCAAATTCTAATGTTAAATTAATTACGAATCTGATTCTAAAAAGTGAATATTCTAGTATGAATTATGATATTGATGTTAAGTTGGGTGAGTGAGACAGTCAACCATATTTGTAAAACTAAGGTACGTCGGGACACAAAGTTACACAAAGTGGGAACAAAGTAGTAGGTTAAAGTTCTACAAAGTTAAGGCAGTTCCCGTACTGTCCTATGGGTGTGAATTATAGACAACAATCAAGAAACTATACAGTAAGATACAGGCCTCGGACACGGCGTTCTTAAGAGTAGTTGAAAGGTTTTGTAAACATGACCGTATAAAGAATGAGCCCATAAGAGAAGAGTTGCAAGTTTTAATTTGAATAAAAAACTACGAGATTACAAACAACGGTGGAAAGAACACTTAGAAAGAATGCCAGATTCCAGAGTCTGGAAATACAAAACTTTAGGAGACAAGTGTGTGGGTAAACCCAGGAAGAAAGTACTGGAGGCGAGAGTATCTTTAAAGGCGGAACAGACAACACCTTGGCTATGCCGTGTTGTGACAATGAAGATGATGATGATGATTAACTATAATCTTAGAAGTTTAATTAAGAAAGTTGTGTTAGTGGTTGTAATCACAAACAGAATTACCACTGTTGCACACCACTATAGAAAAATTATTCCGATTAGCGCTTCAAACTTCTCAGCTCATCGTCAGATCGGAAATCTTAGAAATCTTGGAGAGTTTATAATCGTAGAAATCTATGTCTGGTAACTGTGCTTACATGATAAACTCTTTTATAATGAAAGTAAAAGCATCCTTTTGCACTCAAATAATTATAATTGTTTTTAATTTTGTGATTGTCTATACACCTTTAGTAAAAAGCCATGAAAGACAAGGAAACCAAAACGTGATAGGAACAGCTGGGGAACTTCACTTTTGGTTAGATGGGTTTCGGTTACATAGACGAGTACAGCTTATTTGGAGGTCGTGGTGCCAAAACACCTACAGCAGTTTTTTACCATCACAATACATTTTACGTACACTTGTGAATTATTATTTCTTTCCTGGATTTTGATGTCCGTGACGTGTCCGTTGTAGCTATTTAACTATATGTAACACTACCGACTCTGATCACAAATTATTATTGATAAACATTATAAATTTATAGTTGATGCCTAAACTAGTTTTCGCTCAGTTAAAGCTTAGTCACAGGCTGCCGCTAGGAGCGCTGTTGGTCCTCCTTTTGGTGACGGCGCCATCGTTCAAAAGATCGATGTTGTGTGTGTGCGGTGTAAAGTGTTCAAATAGTATGTGTGATTTATAGCGTGTCTGTTCGTTTAGGATGTTGTTTTAATGCGTTTTTTGTGTTTGTATATTTCTAGTTGTTCAAAAGTTTCTAGTTTTTGTTCTTCTGTGTGTACGTGTAGGACTTTCATGCTGCTGTTTATGTTTGTGTACGTTTCGTCTGCCTCATTGAGGTAAGTTCCAAAGATGAATTGGTGGAGTGTAGTAGTTTTATGTGTTCAATGTATCTCTGAAGCTGTGTCCTGTCTGGCCTCTGTCTGTAGAATTTGTTACATCCTGAGCAGTTTAATTTATATACATCAGTTAAACAATTGTATACACCAGGAAAAACAAGCTGTTTTGTCGTTTGCGAGTGTTTTTTGACAATGTATGTTCTGTTTTGTTTGTAGTTCTGTATGCGATTCTGTATCCTGCCTTTCTAAATTTGCGGTCTATTCTTTCAGTGTGGTTACTGATAAATGTTGGTGTTGTGAATTTATTGTTTTCTGCCTTTGTCTGTTGTGTTGTGTGTTTTTTGTAAACGTTTATTAATTATTATATTGTACTAAATACAACTATTTCGCTATCGACTACTAACGTTTTTTTTAAGTGAAAACCGGATGAGGTTGTAAGGTAAAACTTTACGTTTTTACCCATAAAAAACTTTGTGTTCTGAGTCGTTAGTGAAATAGTTGTATTTAGTTAAGTAACGGACAATAATCCAATACATGGACAACGAAATCCAAGTATTATATTATCTTAATAATTATTGTTAATTATTATCAGTAATAATAGAAGCAATTATATCTTTTTCCTTTCCAGTTGCTAGGAGACTTTGAAAAAGGCTACGTTAAAATTTGTAGTAGCTCAAATCATGCGAGTTAACGTGAAAGGAAGTGTAATGTTGAACATGTCGAACTCTTATTAAGGACATACACGTGTATTGACAGTAAGTATGTAACAGGTTTATTAAATACAATTGTTTTACTCTTTAATTACATAAATTTTAATAATACATTTTTGGCGTCATGAAACTAGATTTCTAAGTTAATGGAAGCCTTGAAATTTCTTAGCTTCAAAATTCAATGTAGATAAGACAACAAAACATAAAAGCACATACGTTTCTGTAATCACAGAACTGTAGTATATACTTTGAATTGTGTGTACATGTGAAATGTAGAATATTTGTAAGTTAATCCGTTTAGAATATCTTCTTATATGCGTAGGCGTGTGTGTTTAGTAGGCATTTGAACATTTATTTGTATAAAGTTTTTTGAGATATCTGTATTTATATGACTGAATTATTAACTTTAATTGTTAAATATTAAATTTTTAATTACTATATTAATTTTGTTTATTAGTAACTTGTTTTTGTCAAATGATGTAAACTTATATAGATAGAAAAGTTAAGTTGGGACGTAATTTGTGAAGTACATGTATCAACGTAAAGTAAGAAATGAATTAATTCTGATGCAGTGTATATAAAACAAAACCTCACACAGCGCGTTCAGTAAACAGCTTTCAGGTATCATAAACAATTGTTTGTACATCGGTCGTTTAAGTAATGCCATTGGATACAATCTGAGCAGGTCTTCTAATTTGTACATTAACATCACTAAAACAATTTCCTTTTGGGTGAAGCTCAGAGTGATCTTTTACACAGTCTCTTCTTTACGTATTCATTGCCGCCGTCAACGCCGTACGATGGTGGTCCTAATAGTGGCCGCCACCTGCGTCGCCGTGTCCACCGCCACCGCCACCTGAATATCTGGCCGGATCGTGATACCACTCGTTTCCGGCGGCCAGAGGGCCATGGTATCCGACAGGTCCTCCCGTGGCCACTGGAAAGCTGGAGATCCCGACGGAGTCGTCGTCAACGCTGCTGACGGAGTAAACGCAAGAGGCCAGCAGAACTGCCAGGACCATCGTAGGTATCTGCAACACAATGAAACCCTTATGAAACCACCTATAAAACTAATTATTTTAATTACTATCCGGGCTGGAAGGCTGCGGTCTTATGAAATTTTCTTACTGATTGATGTTGGAAATGTAATCAGGCCTTTCGGCCTCACCTGTGGGGGCCGTCGTCAGTGTTTACTATTGGGCGCTTTCACACTTACCGACACGACACCGAGCCGACATCGACCCTACAACGACACCGAGCCGACACCGACACGATATCGAGAAGGTACTTTCACACTCAAGAGGACAGATGTCGACATATCGGCCGTGATGAGTGTAGTTTATAGAAACGGCTGAATTCGGAGAAAACGAAAAGTAGATAGGAAGTATTGGGTCCACCCGGATTATTAAAGTTCGCTATGTAGAAGGCGCATACTACACATTATTTGATAAGTTGGTTTTAGATCCTAACAAGTTTCTTCATATATTTCTTTACAGGTCTTATGGTGAAGAATTTTATTTTTATTTCCTTCATCTGTCTTGTCCCACAAACAAGGCTTCGTCTCAACAAGTTCAATCAATGTCACTATGTCATACTTAAAAGTAGTCATTTCACAAAATATTCAACTACTGACCTAAATTAAAGTAATGCGATAGGCAGAGTGAACTGTCGGTGAATACACAGCGCCGACCAAGATGGGAGAGTTGCTGCCCGCCGACACGTCGGTGAGTGTGAAACGGTTCCATAACATTTCTTTACTTTTTGTTCCCACCGATAACGCGCCGATATCGTGTCGGTGTCATGTCGACGTCTTGTCGGCTGGTGTGAAAACGCCCATTGGCAGTAGTTTCAAAAATCTGTTACTGGAGATGGCCCCCAGGGGTGGGACGGAAACGTCTGATTACATTAACACCATCAGTCATCATGAACATTTCATAAGGCCACAGCCTTACAGCCCGAATAATAATTTAAATAATTATGACGTCAACCGTGAAAGCCTAACAATACAGATCACCAATAAAACTGTTTACATTACGGTGGCAAATCTGTACTATGAAACTGGTCTACAAAAGAAAAGCTACTGTTTTCGTGTAACATCAAAGAAATTACCTATTTGCAATTAATTTTGCGTTGGAGTATTCAAAGTTATTTCAGAAAAGCTGTAACACGTATAACGTTTTGTTACAAGTAACACTGTACGTTTCATTATTATTTGGTGTTCTGCCCTAACGCACGTCTTCTAATGGTAAAGACGCTCCAAGCTGTCCTATCGCATGCCAGTCTTTTCGTTTCTTCATAACATCCTCTGATTTTAATGCCATCTATTAACTTCATTCTTCTTCGCCCTCTTCTTTTTTTCTCCTTCTATGACACCCTCCATGGCAGTTGTAAGCCAGCAGTCTCTTCTTAAACAATGACCTAACCAATTCCTTTTCATATTTTCTATTACCTTCAGGATTCTTCTCTCTTCCCCTATTCTTCTTGAAACTTCATCATTCCTTACTTTATCAACTCACCTTACGTTTTCCATTGCTCGGCCAAACCCACATCTCAAATGATTGTAATCATTTGTACGTTTCATAAAATACGGCAAAATAAATAATAGTCTAAACATTTGTTCTGTATTTGTTTTATTTATCAACAAAATAACATTTCACTCGAATAATTAATATGTTTTGCTATATAAAACAAAATAACAAAATAATGTTAAATACTCTAAATAAGACATAATTTTTTAATTTTTTCCTTTTATGTGGAGTCAACGTAAATATAACCTCTATCATTTTTGATTTTCTTAATCACCGTAGAAAAGTTTTCGTAAATGTTTGAATCTTCCACGTTGCTTACCCTTGCTTCCACGTTGCTTACACGTTACCATGGCCTTTACAAAATTGTTCATCAATTCCAACTTGACCTAAAGCGTAGGAAGAAAAATCTTTTCGAGTTCAAGAAGAGGGTCGTAAGAGACATTTTAATTACCTGGTGTAAAAGAAGTTATCTTTGGCCTTCTAGGAACGTAAATTAACAGCTAAAGATCTGCTTATTTACAAAGCTGAGAAATTAGATAGCAGCTTTCAGGCTTACTTTTTGTAGTAAGCAAACGATAATAGGAACAAACTGCCTAATATACGTTTCTGTTACTACTTTTGTAAATAATAAATATGCAATAAAGGCCTTTGATTCTGTTGATAGAGAAACTACAGATAAAATAATCCGAGAATTTGGTGTTAAATCTAAATTGGCAAATCTAATCCGTGAAACGCTTACGGACACAGTCTCAAAAATAAAATTCATGGGAGAAATATCTCAACCGTTCAAAATAAAATCAGGTGCAAGACAGGGTGATGGTTTATCCCCAATTCTTTTCAACTGTGTCCCAGAGAAAAAGAAGGAATAAACATATTGAAATAAACTGTTTGGCATTTGCAGATGACTTTTCTATACTTTCTGAACATCTGACACCTGCAGTAACATAAGTTAATTTTTAGAGGACATAGCCAGTAGAACAGGCTTAAGAATTTCTGCAGAAACAAACAAATTTCTCAAAAACATTAAAAATGGGCCAAAATTCTTGCAAACAGGTATCGGTCGAATAGAGAGGGTTAGAAAATTTAAGTATCTAGGGGAAAATAATTCAAGAGAATGGTTTAGAAAAATCTGCTATAGAAGAAAGGATTGATAAGATGGAAAGGGCATATGGTGTAACTAAATATATTTACAATAAAAAGCGCATAACTAAAAATGCGAAAATAAGTCATTACAGTACAGCAGTGAAGTCAGAATGCCTATATGCAAGTAAATGTCTAGCAATGAATTATAATTTAGACAAACAAGAAATATTGTAAAGACGAAATTAGGAAAATGTTAGACCCACGAAAAACTTCAGAAGGTTGGAAATTAAGAAGTAATGATGAAATGTATTAGAGTATAGAAAATATAACAGAAACAACGAAAAAAGAAGACTATTATTTTTTGGACATTTATATAGAATATACGACAATAGTTTAACAAAGCAGATCTTCAAATATCTGTGGGGGAAGAAGTCAACATCAAGTTGGATTAAAGAAGTCCAAAAGGATTTAGAAAAAATAATGTACACGCAGAAGAAGCGATTGAAAGAGAAGTTTTTTGGGCAAAAGTGTTAAAAATGGAAGGAGTCCAGGGTAGGAGAGAGAAAAACGCAGGTTCAAAGTGGACTGAAGACAGGAAGAAGAGACACAGGGGAAAGATGAAAGAATATTGGAGGAAAAAAAAATGAAATTGGCATATGTCGTTAGATGGTCGATACAAAAAAGGTCAACATTTAAGACTAGAACTAAACACAGTTAAAATGTGCGTTTTTAACGTAAGATGTGGTATGTCCTGTGGTCTGAAAAAGAAAACAATGGGAATAGAGATTTCTTCGCTACCGGATCATTCAATTAGTCAAACTTAGTTCAGTACCGTATGTAACGTTTCAAATTACGTAATGCTCTCTGCGTTTAGTAAAAAAAGAAACATGTTTCCCTTTTGCGTGAAACATTCCGTTCCGAACATTAAGTTCGAGCAATTTCTTCTCCACAACCACGTAATATTTAGGCCGTCCAATTAGGTGCAATGACATAATAAGTAATCTCGCCACGGAATAGTAATTTTGTACTATTAAAGAAAGAAAAAAACACGCGCCGCGAGTTCTACGGTTTGTCTACACAGCTATTGTAAACACGCCAGTAGACGGAGTAAGCTCTTACTACGGCGAAATCGACAATAACATTTGTTAACGCTCGTCCGCCGTTCTTTTCACTACACCCTTTCCGTGACATACATTAGTGGCGCGTTCAATAAACAACAGAGAATTTTTAAATCGTTTTACAATAGAATGAACTTGTCCGGCTGTAAACAGTGATGCAAGCACACATTTAAAACTATTAGCCGCTGCGCACTATTCACTAATTTTATTGCCGAAGTGAATGAAATTGCCAGACGAAACAATGCGAAACTGCAATTTGGTTACATTTTTTTTCAGAACTTGTTCAATTACAGGTATAGAGTTGTCTGTCCGCCGTATTTGCCCCGTATAAATTTGCATTCGTCGATTTCGTAAAGTAGCAATAAAAATAGTTTTATTTACGATGCTGTGTTGTACACTTTATTCCTTTGTGTTGTTTGCTTTTAAAACCTCTCGTAAATTTTCTAGGTTTTTTTATGTTTAAGAAAGACACTGGTTTTGGTTGTTAACACCATGTTTACTGACACTAAACAATACAGCCATTCTACATTTGGGATCACCTCAGACACTAAGGATGCCGCATCGCGTAAGGGAAATGACATTGGTGTGGAGAAGTTTTAAACCTATGTTAAAATGTGTAGATATTGTACAGCCGAAATAATAATAAACAATTTATCAAAATGGAGGAACTGTTTTTTAAATCGTCTGCAGGTTCAAAACATCCAAAGGGTTATTGCAAGGGTGCCCAACATCACCCACGATGTTTAAGTATTTTTAGAATGTGCATTAACCATGTGGAAACAAAAATGCCATGGAATGGGAATACCGATACGAAACGAACACCTGTACACACTATGCTTCGCCGATGACCAGGTTGTTATAGCCCAGGATGAAGAAGATCTAAGCTACATGGCCAGACACTGAATGAAGAATACACAAAGATGGGATTGGAAATAAACATGAAAAGACTGGATACTTGGCAATTAAAGATGGAAAAACAACAGATTTAGAAGTGGACGAAAATGTTAAAATTAGAGGAACAGACGAATTCATGTACCTAGGATTCACACTGAGTAAACAAGGCACAACGGAAGAAGAAATAAAAAGTAGATTTGGGCAGACTGGAACAGGGATTAGACAATTACACAGTGTTATATGGGACAAACATATTAGAAAAAGCACCAGAAAAATTATATATCAGACCATAATCCAAAGCATTATGACGTATGCAGCAGAAGTATGGGTTATTAATAAAAAGAATGAAAGGAAGATTCTTGCAACAGAGATGGAACATTGGAAGAGGTGCTGTGGAATAACGAGAGCAGACCGAATAACAAACGAGAAGATCAGAAGAAACGGAAAGAAGTGTAATTGACTACATCAAAGAAAAAAGATTGGTGTGGTACGGTCAAGTCTGAAGAGCCCAAAATTGGTGGATCAACAAAGTGACGGAATGGAGCCCATTAGGGAGGAGAAAAAGGGGAAGACCGAGAAGATCTTGGAGGGACGAATTGGATGAATCTATGCAACGTATAGGACTTGAGGAAGGACAATGGGAACATCGGGAGAATTGGAAAGCCATGTTGAAGGAAGGGAGACGGCACTAGCTGTAGCAAAACTATTATATATATATATATATATCTTTTTAAAATTTACTGTAACGTTTATAATTAAATTTCTTATCAGAAGTTTAATTAAATGACATTCTTGTTTAACATGTGACAATATTGTTTCGTGAAGTACCGAGTTGCTGACCTAAGTTTATATTTTTATTTAAATGTAAAAAACAATTATATAAAACCACGAAAACAGTCTCGCCTACAATATGTTATTAGGGCTAAGATATTTCTGCTTATTTTTTAATTCAACTTACATTTAAAAATTCACTTAACTTAATGTAACTTTACTAATACCTTAGTTGTTTTTAACTATCTGTTTGCTGTACATAAAGACGAAAAAGATAGAAGATAATTAAAATTAGGAATATTTGTGGTACGATTCATAGAAATCTTAGAAATAAAACAAGACACAGCACAAGGATTAAATTTTATAAGACACTTGCAATTACCACATTGATTTATACAAGTGAGGCGTGGGTCATGACAAAAAAGGAAATCGGCAAGATTTAGAGTGCTGAAATGCCGTTTCTTCGAAGAACTTTAAATTATACATTACGAGATAGAATAAGGAATGAAGATATCTTAGCAGAAACTCGAAATAAAGACATAAATTAATTATTGCAACTTTTAGAAGACAATGTTGGGATCATCTGCAAAGGATGACAGAGGATCGATTGTCGAAAGCGGCACTGAACTATAAAGCCATTGGTAGAAGGGACTTGGGTCGTCCGAGGATGAGATGGGTGCCGGAACAGGTTTATATAACCTAATCCTTAAGGAGAAGGAGGAGAAGAAGAAGAAGAAGAAGAAGAAGAAGAAGAAGAAGAAGAAGAAGAAGAAGAAGAAGAAGAAGAAGAAGAAGAAGAAGAAGAAGAAGAAGATGTTTTAAAATATATACAAGGACTCGGTAAGTTTCACAATATATTATTTACCTCTGACAACTGTTTCAACTTATTAAGATATTCTCAAAGATATAAAGGAACAACTAGATATCTTTGAATTCCTAGATCAAGTTGTTCCTTGATCTCTGTGAGAACAGCTTAATAAGCTGAAAAGCTGTCAGAGGTAAATAGTAAACAGTGAAACTTACCAAGTGTTTGTATATTTTTTTAAACCTTTGAATTAATATGTTTCACCAAGTGCCCAACGAGTCGTCAATCAATAAAGTAATACAGCGTCTCAAAGATTAAACCGAATCGCAGCCTACGAGTGAAATAAAATGGCGGTGGTATAGCGTTGTCCACACAAAATACAGAAGCAAAAGCCTGTATCTATACTAAATTTGTACTGTCTATCAATATTGAATTGGTGACAACCACTGCTTTTGCTGCTGTCTCTGATGTTTGTAGTTCGATGCTCACTAAAATGTGACTATCACATTAACTTGATCAATTTAAGTTATAAAACTAAAAAATTTTCATACCGTGAACCGGTAATTTTGAAACGATTAAGGGGTAAAATGACGTGGTGAAATGGTGAAATGAATCGGAGGCTTGCTGCCAGAGCTGTTGGGATGCGCGTCGTGAGACGCCCCAAATGGTTTACTAGTTTCGAGCTTCCGGAAGGAGCTCCCGCCTTGTGGTCCTGTCCAGACGGAATATTTATTTAATTACTGGCCGCTACAACGGCATACTAACGGAATGTTAGTTAGTTCTAGTGCAATAAGTGCCGAAGCCGTTTCCAAGAATCACCTGGGCGTGGTCAGTACTTGCCAAGGCCGGCTATGAGTAGGTTTGTCTGGATCCTCGCAGCTCGGACGTAAAATTTACGTGAAAGTCACCACACGGTGTCATCCAAGGAGCGGACACCGAGTCCACTTCTCAAAAGTCCAGAAGAGAACCGATAAGGGGCTTTGGCCGCTAGCCGAAACCCTTATCAAGAACGCTTTGCAACTTTTCTTTTATAAACGACTGCAAGGTAACCGTAGACGGGAATGGCATAGGTAATGATCGGCAACAGGTACGCGTTTACAATCAACTTACCTAGCTTGCGGGTCATGGCCCTGTTAACCAGTATTGGAAACAGTTGCGCCAGACGTCCAGACTCTTTATTTCCCATCGTCTGTGCGTGGGTACGCCAGGTGAGCCGACGATCTAGGTGGACACCGAGGTACTTAACTTATCTCGACTAGGGCAGGTACGTACGGCCGAATTTCACTCGTCCTCGTGGTTCTTTCCGGCGCTTTGAAAATAGCACCGCGGAGCTATTGATTTCGTTGACGGCAACTTTCCAGCTTTCCGTCCACGTCGTATACGCATGAAGTGCGCTCTGGAGTCGTATGATAGCCCTGTCAGCGTTCTGGTCAGCGGTATATACCGCCGTGTCATCGGCAAACAGTGCGATCTGAACTCCAGGCTCTCTGGGCACGTCGTTGACGTAGAGGAAGAACAGGAGAGGCCTAGGACGCTACCTTGATATACTCCGGCTGTAATGCGTTTCTCGGAAGAGACATGGTCATCTATTCCCACTCAGAAAGTCCTCTCCGTCAGAAAGCTAGCAATCAGATGAAGTTAGCAATCTGGGAGATGGATTTCACGGGCTTGAACAAGAGCCCGTCATGCCAGAAACGATCAAAGGCCTTCTCCACATCTAGGAAACAGGCGACAGTCTGCTCTTTCCGACAGCCGGCGCCCGTGATATATTCCACCAGTCTCATCACACGGAAACCGAAGTGTTCGGGAACCAGTACATCGAAGTTTCCTAGATGGTCTAGGACTCGCCGATAGTAGACGTCGGTCCACTGCCAGGTCTTTGGCGTGGCAGACAGTAGACTGATGGCCGGAGGTTGCCGGGACGGTAAGTGTCCTTTCTCTGCTTCGGGATCACTATGACCGTTGCCTTTCGCCATTTCTTGGGAACATAGGCGAGTCTTAGACACGCGTTGAACAGCGCAACCAAGAAAATTATTCCTGTTCCCAAGGTCGGAAGTCGAATTAGAGCGGCGTTCGAGACGCCGTCCGGGCCAGTGAATCGGATCGGAGGGGTAATAACCTGTCTTTAAGTACTTTATGACAGGGCACGTTACGAGGCCCTCATACACCTTCTTTATTCTGACTGGCTGGTGGTAGAGTTATTACCACATCGTGACACTTAGAAAATTTATAAGTGGAAGTAGTGTTCATGGGACATCTCCGACCTTAACCACAGTACTGTGGTCCTAACCTACTACGTCCCACGTTGGCTTTGACTCGTTTCTTCCACTAAAGATGGCAGCCAGTGGTGCTGCCGAAACGTCTGGTTTTGTCGGAAACCTTGGACAACGGCCAATCAGCCCGGGAGTTAGTTTTAATCTAAATGACACACCGCCCGTGTAAGCCTTCATACGATTGATAATCAGATTATATTTTCTCCACACGCAGACGCGTACCCACACGCACACACACACACACACATATATATATATATATATATATATGCACGTATGTGTAAATATTTTTACATTAATGTACCACCGTATACATTGACGTTTGACAAGACGTTTTTAACAAGTCTACTACCACATGCATTTTACATTTTACGTTGTGGCGAATCTAATGTAGAAGAAGATAGTCGTGAAGATAAGGTAAAAAACGTCAAAAAACGAAACAGGAAAGCAAAAAATAAAAAAATAAAAAGGAATGCAGAACGACTGTGTGGATAGAAATACATACAGAAACAAAATTCAAAATCTTGAGATTCTCTGCGGTGAGAAGAAGACGAAGAGAAAGGGATGGACAGTGAAAATTATGGCGGCGCATAGTGTGCGAATGAGGGCCTCCTGGCGGGACAAGGAAAGGGAATGATATTCGCGTGGAACACGGCTGGCCTGCCCGTGTAAAAAAACGAGGAATGCAGAGTGTTCATATCTGCAAGGTGTTGATCAGTGAAAACGTTCAACAGTGATTCCGATAATGGAGGAAACGAGCCATTACAAATAATTACTGCAGAACGCGGAACAGTATGGAATGACGTGATAATACGGCAGATTGATTGGTGTACTTTTTGTAATTTTACGTCACTTTGTTTGATGTACTGTACTGACGGTGTATACAATACTATCTGTCCCTGCACCGCGTTGTCTCTCGGTGGCATTGTTGTGTTGTTGTTAGTTTATCACGTCCAATTTAACACGACGTAAGGTAGTCAGTACGAGGGCCAGACGAAAAGTTCGCGGAGCGATCTTAGCTCAGTGGTAGAACTAAAATCTTTCGTGTGCTACAAGACGTATATTTCGAGTGAACACCTGTTAATTTCCAGATATATCTGTCAATCTATTCACTTTTACCGGCTGTTTGAAATTTCCCTGTTACGCGTGTTTTTAAAATGCACAAAATAAAATATCGTGTTGTGATGAATTCTCTGTTAGAAACGTTTTAGCGCCAATGGAAAATCAAAACGAAATTGTAAATGTGTTAGGAGATGCTGCGCCTTCAGAAACAACGGTAAGTGGGGCACACTCGAGTTTAAACGTGGTCGTACAAGCACTGAAGACGATCCCAGTAGTGGACGTCCAAAAAGTGCTACAAAAATGACATTATTGAAAAAATTTCATAGGGTGTTGGAAGACCGCAGATTGGGGAGCGGATGACGTTGCTTAAATCATAGGCATCTCATATGAGCGTGTGCATCGTACCTTAACTCGAGAACTTGGTATGAAAAAGCGTTGTACAAGATGCCCACCGCATCTGGAGTTGTTGCATTTTTTGGGCTCCAGTGCGACCACATTTTCAATGCTCGTACGGCCACGTTTAAACACAAGTGCCTATTTAAAAACCGTTGGTTTGGACGTCGCAGCACATTTACCATTTCATTCTGAATTTCCTTTGGCGTTAAACAATATTAAACAAAAAATCATGATGTTTGATTTTGTCCGTTTTTCAAAACACGCATGACACGTGAATTTATACAGCTTCTAAACAATGAATTGATAGATAGATTTGGAAATTAACAGGAGTTTACATAAAATACAAATCTTGCAGCACACGAAAAATTATAGTTTTACCGCTAAGCTACAGATGTCGCTCCGCGAACTTTTCAACTGACCCTCGTAGTCAGTTAGTGCACTTTAACGATGTAGTCATGCATAGTCTAAATGCTTCATCCAGTTTTATTACTGGCATATCTGAGTATTATTGTACACGGTACACGGAGCTGTAGGATTTGTCATGAGATTGTATTTGGCCTTTTTTTTTGTACGGAGAAGAAACGATTCTTACAGAAAACCCGTGGTACGATTTGCATTAGTCATATTTGCACGAAACTCGAAGACGGTGGATTCCACGTCGGTATGCTCGGTTAGGCGTTCGTTGTGTTCGGTTATGAAGGGCCGTGGTGTTCTGAGGAGCACGTCTGAAAACCAGAAATTCCGAATTTTCTCTGACTACTTTGTCATCTGATGGTGACAAAAATTACATTTACCGAGAGAAATGTAATAGAACGTCATGATAGACATGTATCTTTAAATGTTGAATAAAAAAAAATAATAATAAATAATAATTTTCTTCAAGTAAGGATAATTTTGCTTAGGAGTAAGCATATCCTAATATTTACTATTGAACGCTGATACAACATGACAATCGTCCGTAAAAGATCGTGAGTTGTCTCAAACACCGGGAAGATCGATGCCTTCTTCGGACCAAGAATCGGAAGGATAGTTGATTTCTTATAAATTTTACTCGCAGGAAAGAAGAATAAAATGTTCTTAAAATGTACACATTCTAAATAAAATAGTGTTGCCAACTCACAGTACAATCCTTATCTCACTTGGGATACCGTATTTCTAAAAATGTTAGCAGAATATTTTAGCGTTCAACTGTGGGACAATCAACCGTATTTTTGTAGAAACAAGTACGTTGAGATACAAAATTAAAATTCTACAAACTTATGGCAGAACCTGTACTGTCCTATGGGTGTGAATTATGGACAACAACCAAGATACAAGACAGTGTAACACAGACCTCGGAAGTGGCGTTCTTGAGAGGAGCTACAAGGTGTTCTAAACTTGGCCGTATAAGGAATGAGGCATTAAGAGTTTCTATCTTGAACGAAAAAAGAAAAGCTTACAAAAAAAACGGTGGAACGAACACTTGGAAAGAATGTCAGATTCCAGACTGGTAAAAAAAGTCTGGAAATACATACCTATAGGACACAGGTGTGTGGGTAAACCCAGGAAGAGATGGCTGGAGGATTTTTGAAGGCGGAACAGGCAGCACTTTGCCTATTCCGTGTTGTGAATATATTGATGATGATGATTTTGGCTTTGTATTCTGCGTAATTATGTAAGACTGATATGTATTGACTGATTTTATGACTGATTGATTATAGCCTATAACGATTTGTCTGCAGTATGTTTGGTAGCTGAACGCTTAGTTAGGCTGATTGAGCAACATATAATGTTTAAAAATTATTTTAAAACAAAATAATTATTTTATCGTTTTACGTATATCGATTGATATAGAATTTTAAAAATGCTACGTTACGTTAATATATGAAATTTTGCGTTAATATTACGTTAATATATTTTTAATTCTCCAAGACGACATTTCAGCTTTTACTTTTTGGAGTCTTCACTGTCGGACGTTTGCTTACTACACTCTTTTCGTTTATTTGTTTTTTAAAAGCCATTTTCCACGTTTAATAGACACGAACAGTATTGAGAAGATAGGAAAAAGATGTTTATATTGTACGTTGTTTGTATTACGCTTGGAAACAGAGTTTTTGTTCCTAGACGTAGTGGCTTATACGAAATGGCAATACGGCTTTCAAACTTTGTTCATCAAAGTTTTCGAAAGCAGAAATTTCTTTTCACCACTTCTTACCGTTCCTAAAATTGCCGTATTGTTTATGTCTGACTATCGCCTTATTCCATATCTTTGTTTCGTCACCATCATCATCATCATCTTCTTCTTCTTCAATGATTAAACCAAGGATGGTTTGTTCCGGTCTCAAATAGGCAAAGATTAGAGCTGGTCACTCCAGCGCTTCCTCGGACGTCCCACACTTCCCCGTCCCCTCGGCTTATAGTTCCATAGTTGTTTGTAGATCCAGCAGTCATCCATTCGGCAAAGACGTTCCCACCAATTCAGCCGATACTGGGCGATACTGTCGAGTATACTCATAATATTCAGTTCCTGCCGTATATCTGTGTTTCTTCTATGATCATGGAGAATATACCCGGTCACGTGCCTGAGAAATCTCATTTCAGCCGCTTGGATGCGACTGACCTGGCTTTTCGTTAAAGTCCAATTCTTAGACCCATAAAGAAGTGTGGAAACAGCCATCACCTTGAAACATTTTAGGCGTATTCCTTTACTTGCTGACTTAAGGGTTCGCCTAATGGTCCCGCACATAAGGTTGAACTTATGCAACTTATTTACAACGTCGTTGCTTGCATTATATGACACACTGTAGCCCGGATATTCAAAATTGATAACTTGTTCCCGGAAAGTACCATCTGTATCAATTTTTGCCCGTACGAGATCAGTTACACGAAAAGTCAGACTTTGTTTTGTAGTACAGTAATTTTGTAAAACTTGGGTGAGAAATAAATGAAGTTAGGTAGAACAATTTAGGAGATAATGCAAATTTTTAACACAGACATGTATTATTTCCATCACCTGAAGACTGAATAGACAATGGAAATAATCAATATTACTATAAAAACAACATAAAAATAATGGAAAAAGTTTTGCTCAAAGCACTGGTTAATACGAAATATGACTTAGGTCCCGCTAGCTGGTTAAATGTTAAAATTACAGTTTGTACGGTTAACAGGAAATAGTTTTGTAAAAATAATTTTGTTACGGGCTTTTCAATACATACATAATAAACAAATCCATACATGCACACCCCAAAACAATGAAAATTAGAGACTGTGAAATTGATGACAGTGCCGACTACCTTGACACGGAAAATGACAGTGAAAATTTACGAGTTCTTACCGCTACCGATATGTTTTCGTTGCTGAGCCGTGTTCGTCAATATTTAGAAGCCAACTTGTAAGACAAAACGTTTGACCACATTGATAAAAATAGAACATTTTTTTGAAAATAAAGTAGTGCAGAATTGTGTGCAAAAGAAATTAACGGACTGTTTTAAAAAAGAATTGAACATTGTCACTATAGGAAATTTAAAAGACACAACACATCACTTTATAAGAAAACGTAAATCATAAGGCTAAGTTAAGAACAGCTATAGTGCACGTTGTAACGTTCAGTTTAATATATATATAATCCTCCTTATGTATCCAGTGAATGTGGAAGGCCCCACTTCTGAGCGTCAATTTGTAACGTTCAGTTACTATATATAATCCTCCTTTTGTATCCAGTGAATGTGGAAGGCCCCACTTCTGAGCGTCAATAAGTAATATCAAAACAAATTAGTATCTCTTACTAATAAAGTATAACCTGTTTTATTTTTTAAATAGAGGATTATTCATCTGAACCTCAGGGTCAACATACAATTTACATATAGAACAAACAATACAACTTTGATGCATGAGACTCGGTATTACAGTGTTGTTAATGTCTGTTGAATGTTTGTGGGTCCTTTTAAACTACTATTAACTATAACAAAAACTCTTATTATTAATGACTATTGTATACTAGTGTACAAAAATAATTCACAATTATAATGTTTTTATATTGTTTTTTAGTTATTGTTTTTGTTGTAATTCAATCTTTACTGTCATAATGTTTGGTCGAATATTTGATTTAGTCATGGAGTGATCTCACCAATCTAGCAGTTTTCTTAACGGATTTATTGGTTGATTCTTTATTCCTGGACATCTGGTTTTTTGGTCTCTTGATTAAAACAGCATTCTTCTAGGTTTTGCATTTTTTCCTGGTCCTCTCATCTTTTATTGGTCTTCAATTTGTATCCAATTCAGGAGTCACACCTTAAACGTTCTCTTGCAATTCACAATTTTTTTAACAACAATCATCTTCACTCAAAACATTAATTTCATTAGTTAAAGGCCATGGCTATATTTTTTATGGGTCACAGGTTCGGTTTACCATTTCTAATTAGTAATATTCTGTTGACCTTTACTTTATTTTTCCTTCGTAACTATATTATTATAAGTTTTTTAACGTAAGAGTTTCTATCTTTTAAATTATTTACACTTGGTTTGATCTCACTATATGGGCTACATAACTGTTTCATATAGATTATATGTTTCATTCAATGCTCATATTATAATAATGTTTAATCACATTCCTTATATCTGATTTTTTCCTTTTTAAAGTCTATCACTGTTATTTTCACTTTCTAGCACTATCACACAACCTAACTTACATAATTATAGTTTGATTTATTATATTTGTAAAATCTATAACATTCACTGTTTGTAGTTCAATGATACAAAACAACTGTCTGAGGCACGCAGACCTCCTCATAGTTTTAATCTAATGCTTATGAACTAACAAATGTCTTTTTACTTATTTTCTAAGTTTAACATAATTCTATTATAAGTACCTTATAATTCTATTAATTAATTATTATTTACATGTTAATGAGTATGTTATGTTTTATGTTTAGTGAAACGACACGTTACAACGTGTACTAAGTTTTATCTAATTAACCAATTATTTTTTTCCTAAAATTAACCAGAAATTATTGAGGAGGATAAATAAAACGTTTATATATATATATAAACGTTTTATTTATCCTCCTCAATAATTTCTTATATATATATATATATATATATATATATTGTAGCATGACAGATAATCCACACAAATACATTACTCAATGATCATTAATAAAGCTCTAAGATATGGAATATCCAGATGAGAATTAATTAAAATGCACTGTTTAATAATATATTCACAAGAAAGGTTGAATAAAGAAAATTTCTGCAAACAATATAATATAATACAAATTTAAAAACCCAGAAGATTAAAAATGATAATAACAAAATTACCCAGGTAAGATAGAAGCAGGCAATTAATATACCCCGTCAAAGAAACCAGACCAGAAGAAACGAAGGCATACACGACGAAAAACTACAGAAGAAGGAAGAATAGTCAAAACTACCACTACAGAAGACAGAAGAAAGAAGACTAATTAAAACTACTACTACTGAAGAATGAAGACAGAAGAACGATCAAAGATACAGAAGACAGAAGAAAGAAGAATAATTAAAACTACTATTACTGAAGAAAGAAGAACTAATTAAAACTACTATTACTGAAGAAGGAAGAACAATTAAAACTCAAAGAAGAAAGAAGAACAAACTAAATCTACTGAAGAAAGAAGAAGGAAGACTAATTAAAACTACTACTACTGAAGAAGGAAGAAGGAAGAATAAAGAAGAACCAAACTCAAAGAAGAAGGAAGAATAATAAAAATAAGAACTACAGAAGAAGGAAGAAGGAAGGATAATCCAAAACTACAGAAGAAGGAAGAATAACCAAACTCAAGAAGAAAGAAGAATAATTAAGACGACCCATATAAAACAAAAACTCCATAGGGAAAGAACCCCCAAAAATCCCCAAAATCAATGAATGCCCAAAAAAGAAAGTATAACACAATAAAAAACCATATCACTGTAAAACTGACAAAAAACTAAAAGTGTTAGCTGTAGTAAATATTAGTGCATTCAAAAAGTTATTGTGTAATGTGCATTAACAAATCTTCACAGTTCCCCCATGGTTGAATATTTCATATTAAAAACTAGAAAAAGACTAGTAAATATAGTAATAATTTACCATGGAAAGGTGTAAGTGATCAAATTATAACTAATAAACTTTAAGAAAGGTGCATGAGTAGCAGTACAAAGTAACAAACTTTAAGTTTTGTGAACAGTGCCTACTTTGATAATGAAGTAGTAATTTTACTAATAAAAAGCTACTAAAACTGTATGAACATTCCATAGAATGGAATATAACTTAGATAGCCAGGGTTATACTTTAAGAGGGGGCATAAATCTTATAAAATGGGGAATTACAGAACTAACTGTTTATGATGGAGTAGTAGAAGGTATTAACAATTATATATGGATCCAAATGTGGGGTTCTAATTAAATATAGCATTTAGATAAGTAAGGGTTAGTCATAAGAAATATTAGTATTATAATTGTTATTTTATTGTTCATGTTAATTTAGGAATGCATTATCTAAAATTAGATAACATTCCAATGTTGTAGAAATACTTTTTATTATGTTATTAGGTGATATACCAAAACAATGTTATTAAGAACACCAGTTTTATATATCTGGGTGTTATATTTTAATTGTATAATCTATAATTACTGTTATGCCAGATCAGAGAACTAATTTTTAATCAAATATATCAGAGTCAGAAGTCAGAGAAGGAAATAAAATAATTACATTAGTAAAACATTCTGCAAATAGCCACAATTCAAATCTAGGCAATATAATAAAGTTAAAATGCAGAATAATTAATAAACCTAATCTTATAAACCAGTCAAACTGACAATATTTAGGCAAGATACACCCAACATATTAAATACTGTGTAAATAAGGCTTTCTAAAGATATGGTCATTCTATGAGTAAAATTATTTATTTGTATAATGAAATACCATTTGAAACTGAAATAGGTTCACTAACTTTATCAGAAGGGGAATCATATACAACTGAATTATATGAAAAAACCATCATTAATATACTAAATTGCAATAAAATAAGTGAGAATTGATAATTATACAAATTTCAGATTTCATAGAATAATAATTATATTAGTTAAAATGGCTATTATTTACATAGAAGACAGGGAAGTATAATTTTAGGCCTACCTCCCAAAAAATTATAAGAAATAATTTTCAGATAAAACTTTGTAATACTAACTTAATTACTATCAAAATAAGTAGAATAGAATAGTGAAAACGAATATGTATTTTATATTTCAAACAGTTAAGTAATAACGAATTTACTTTATAAGCATAGTGCACGAAATTAAAGTGTGTCGGAAGTTATGGCAATTTTAAACAATGTCTTTTTAATATTAAATTGGCTAAGACGTTTCGGATGACGAAGGAAATCCAGGCAGTTCATTATTATACATTGAAGAGCACACTTTACGTGAATATTTTATAAAACCCAACCTTAATGGCGATTACGTATAACTAAAGTTCGGAATCAGTTTTTGTGTAAAAATTAAATTTTAAACTATTCTAATCATTGTGAAGTGGTGAAGTTGCCCTATGAACTACATAACACCTATAAACAGCATCACATATCACTATTTAAACGAAATAACACTGGAATCACACCAAATACCAAGTGAATATTCGAGGTTAAACGGACACACATAAACACCAATTGATCTACTTATTTAACAACATTTTTACACCCAGTGACTTTTCCATCTTACTCCAGTGACATTAAACTATACCCAAGAAGAGATTAAACGAGTACGAAGAGGATTTAATCGCAGAAGGAACATATTTATTCCACAAGTACTTTGTCAATGTTAGAAGGTGAAATCCACGCATGCGCCAGACGGCCACTTTGACTGATCTCATCAACACAACCAGTCGACTGTTTGCTGAACTGTGGTGAATAGAAATTATATATAAACTTTTATTATTACTAATTAACATTCTATTGTTTAATTTTAATACATTTTCAGCATTGTAAGTGTTATACTTTCTGACCCTGACCTTCTCTGGTTTTTTTATAAATAACCGTTAAAAGAACCTATATGTGTATAATACCAATATAAAAGTCATAGATCGACCGGACCTGAGTGAGTCGATACGGCATTATAACATTGTTTTCAATTAAGCAAATTCATTATTTTGTTGAATAAACGCTTGTTATCCAGTGAATTGAATTTGATTTCTTTAATAAAGGAATATAACCATTAATTAATAAAGAAAACTCGACAACCTTTAAAGGCAATATATGCGAATTACAACCTTTCAAGAGGAAGAAGAAGAGAGCTGTTCGCGCCTAATTCAAAGGGGATTGTCTTTTTAATAAATTTAACGAAGGGAAGATCATTACTAGAAGACACACCATACCACACTATTTATAATTACAATCAATAATCTCAATTTATTACTAAATTTTAAGAATATAAACACCTCGAAAACAATTATTTCAGAATTATAAAATTATATCACATTTCAAATTGCTACAACAACAACATACACCAAGAACATTTGATAACAGCATTATTTAGGAACATTACCAAATCGACGTCTCCCGGAGCGGAACGTCATTACTACACCTACGCACCATAAAAGTCAATCTGGGTAATATTATACCAGAACACCATTACAATTACAATTATATATTACCAAAGTGAAGACCAGCAGTGAGAGCTTAGAAGACAAGAAGATATTAGCTACGTACTACACATATTATAAATTAAGCTATATTTTGCAATATCGTTTTATTACAAAATCAGCTAGCACAACCAGTGGGACTTACAGGAGAGCACAATCTACATACATCAACCTTTTATTTATTTTATTATACCCACACAATTTACACATATATATTACAATATATATATATATATATATCTTATGAATATTTCTTTATTGCTTTATTTTACTACACAATACAATAAGTATTTCGTACAGTATTTGTTTATTTATCTCATTTTGTTTGTTCACTTTTTGTCCGTTTAACACGAAATTCAGTTAACAGGAAAAAAATATTTGGTCACCGTCATTTCGCGTTAAACGGTTCCCACTGTGGTTGGAAAGGAGTTGTCCGCGCTACGAAATATTATACATAAATATTTTGGAAAATAAAAAACGAAAAGATTAAAAATAAAACAACACGCAATAAGTAAAAAAATAAATGTAGTATAGTAAAAGGGGGCAAGACAAAATACAACAGATGTAGTTGATTAAATATCTTGGAAGCTTGATAAGTGACGATATGTCCTGCACTCGTGAAATTAGAGCAAGAATTGCTGTAGCGGAAGAGGCATTTACTGGGAAGAAAACACTGCTGTGTGGCTAAATTAATAAGAATTTAAGAAAAAGGTTGGCCAAATGTTATGTGGGAGCGTCGCTTTATATGGTGCAGAGACATGGACACTGAGGAAGGAGGATGAGGAAAGATTAGAAGAATTTGAGATGTGGGTTTGGCGAGCAATAGAAAAAGTGAGGTGGGTTGATAAAGTAAGGAATGATGAAGTTTTAAGAAGAAAAGGGGAACAGAGAAGAAACCTGAAGGTAATAGAAAATAGGAAAAGGAATTGGTTACGTCATTGTTTAAGAAGAGACTGCTTACTTACAAGTGCCATGGAGGATGTCATAGAAGAAGAAAAAAGAAGAGGGCGTAGAAGAATTAAGTTAACAGATAGCATTAAAATCAGAGGGTGTTACGAAGTAACGGAAAGTAAGATTGGCATGCGACACCTTGGAGAGCTTTTACCATTTGAAGACCTGCCTTAGGGCAGAACACTAAATAATAACAATAGTATGAAGGGATAGTGAAGCTAAGTTGGACCCAGTCCTTGTGTCGATATTTTGACATAGTACCCTGAATGTTTTGGGACCCGAGTCATTATTTACGGGGCGTTTTGACGAGGCGACATTTTGAACCACGACACTGTTGACGCAGAGAAAATTTTATGGCGTGTGGAGGTGCGCCGACGGTCAACAGAACGTGGGGATTATCCCAATTAGGAGGGTCGAAGTTTGCCGGCGGTCAACAGAACGTGGGGATTATTCCAATTAGGAGAGCCGACGTGCGCCAACGGTCAACAGAACGTGGGGATTATCCCAATTAGGAGGGTCGACGTGCGCGACGGTCAACAGAACGTGGGATTATCCCAATTAGGAGAGTCGACGTGCGCCAACGGTCAACAGAACGTGGGATTATCCCAATTAGGAGAGTCGAAGTGTGCCGGCGGTCAAGCCAAGGAGTAATGTTGAGGTATGTGGATTCAAAGTGTTTCAAGTTTCAACTTACTACTGAGTACCATAGAGCCACTTTAATAAACACTTGGCTTTTAAGTCCATACAAAACAAGAAAAAGAATAAAATGCAGTAGAATACAATACTTATGCTTTTTACACTTTTACTAAAATTAGTTTACTCTTAAATTTTACCTTTATTGTGATCAAGATGATCAAGTCTTTTAGCGACTTATAATATTTATTATACTCTTCAGTGTTTTCGTATATGTTATTTTTGAAAATAAATAAATATATTGCAAATAATAAATAAATTGAAAATAAGTAAATATATTGAAAAGAAGAATTATTAGGTAAATATTAGCGTTAGAAATGGAAGAACTCCAAAGTAGGAGAGAGAAAATCGCAGGTTCAAAGTGGACTGAAGGCAGGAAGAAGAGACACAGTGAAAAAAAGAAAGAATATTGGAGGAAAAGAAAAGAACAAAGAATAAAGAATTGAAATTGGCATGCAGTCCTCAGATGGCCGATACAAATAGAACAAAAATATATTGCATGTTGAATAAAATATACGCGTGGACAATGCCTTCTGTTGGTTATCTGTTATGACACAAACTCTGGAAATACCTGCAGAATGCCCCGTCGCTAACTGTGCTGAATCTTCGTTTCCGATGCTTTATTTGGCCCCTTTGACACCGGCGCATCTCGACCACTACTCTTGCAGAGTGCCCTTAATAATAATCTCCTTAATAATTTCTTGATCATTGGAGCACATCGACCCTACCCCATTTTTAACGGCGATATTTTGACGGCGAACTGTGCTCCTTATTCAAAATGACCGTCCTTTGAACAGTCGTTTTGAATACGGTGTAATATACTTTTAAATAGGCCTTTTATAACTACTATTTCTCGTTACTACTTTGCATACTACTTGGCCTACGAGCATGTATAAATTAAGGGTTTATCAAATTAAATTATTCAATGATAAAATTAATATTTATCACATACCAAATTTCAACAACAAGATATCACACTTACTTTCGTGTACCGACTCTTTAGAATTATCCCAGGGCGCCAGTAATAAATAAACACAATTTGATTGTTATTAATTAAGTTTTTTAATAACGATTTGCATTCAAATATTACAAAATTTATAATTCAGTACTTCAATCATTTACTATAAAATTTGTTAGTGTTTATTTCTTACCAATGGATTCTTAGACTGATTGAGTCACCAAAACAAGAGTGACATATAATTGAAATTAATAAGCAATATTAAAATGATTGTTCATTTTTATTATTTACGTGTATGTTGAATTACTCTGCGATGCGATGTCATCCACGCTGCTGGTTCCAGGCTGGTGATCCGAAGTTATCCGTTGGATAGTTATCCCTGTCAAATTGCACTATTACACTGGTTTCACAAGTTTAGACGCACCATTCACTCAATTTACTTAGTGATAATTACACAGGTGCCGTATACTAATACACTTGTAGAAAAACACAGTATTTCCTTATCAAAGCTAAGTGCGTCTAACACCGGATTGATAACTACTCTCGACCGACAGTCCCGTACAATGACGTTTGACACATTTGCAATCGCTAGATAACTCGACGGTTGATGTTGTACTAATTAAAACTTAGATATATTACTCGGTTTTAATTTGATCTTCTTTAGTTACACTAGAATTCTTCTTCTTAACATTTATTAAGTGTTTACGATGCGTAACTTCCACACGGTTTACTATCGTGTTACCGTAATTGATTTACGTTGCGATTGAAATATTCTTATTACAATTACTGATACTTGTTACAACTAATACGAGTCTTAGTGTTGTGATCTCCCCGTATACTAAAATAAATGTTACGAGTCTAACAGCTGTAATCTCTCCGTTGACTAACTTAACTTCTTACTCTACGTATTTTTTATACTTTGCTAAAAACTACCCTCACCAACTATCGACAAACTACACGCCTATTGGTCTGACTTGCCGCTAATTTCAAATCTACCCAATCTGTTATATGAAACAACCCGCGTAAAAAATGACGCTATACGTTATTCGTCAACTAAATGCGCGTGAACACGTGGTAGGAAACTTCGCGTCACTCTTCATCTCGCACTATACGCTCTCTTCCTAACATAACGGTTCCTTTTGTTAGATGGACTTAACTTTTTCAATCTTGGTAAATGTTTCTTACACCCTAGAAAATAATACAGTTTTATGACGGTCCTTCCGCTACGTGACTATTCATAGTTTTTTAGCCGACTTACAGGCGTCAACGCAAGGTCGTCTGTATGAATATCTACCTCTCCCTACTAAAATATTTTAATGTTTTCTTACTTTGAAAAACCACCGCTTCCTACAAATTTATATTTCTCCCTGGGTACACATGACTTTGTCCCCGTAAAATTGTTGAGAATGCAATTTTCCGCCATAACGGGCACACATGATTCTGCTAGTGACAACATGATTTTGGTATGTATGTTAATCCAAAGTTAATATTTACAGTGTGCTGTTGTGTAAATTACATTGTTTAAAATTGCTGAAACTATAACCTGCCGTTAGAAGCATGTTCACAAAACACTCTATTCTAAGTACACATATATTGCAAAACGGGCCTTCACTAAAAACCTAATACTTTTAAGAACAATGCTGTGCGTTAGTGTATAGTGCTGTGGGCACAGTGCTGTGAGCATTATAATGTTTGTTCGTACTGCATAGAGGTGGGCCGATATACCTATAACAGGTATTTTGGAACGATATTTTTGTGGAACGGATATAACAGTGACTGAAAAGTTGAAATACCTGTTCCGATTCAACCCCCTACGGAACTAACGAGTAAATAAGTACACAAGTAAGAATAAGTAAACGAGTACTACGAGTATTAGGAGTACTACGGGTACACAAGTAACAACAAGTAAGCGAGTACAACAAGTATTAGCAGTATTACGGGTACACAAGTAACAACAAGTAAACGAGATCTACAAGTATTAGGAAAATTACGGGTACACAAGTAACAACAAGTAAACGAGATCTACAAGTATTAGGAATATTACGAGTACATAAGTAACAACAAGTAAACGAGATCTACAAGTATTAGGAATATTACGGGTACACAAGTAACAACAAGTAAACGAGATCTACAAGTATTAGGAATATTACGAGTACATAAGTAACAACAAGTAAACGAGATCTACAAATATTAGGAATATTACGGGTACACAAGTAACAACAAGTAAACGAGATCTACAAGTATTAGGAATATTACGGGTACACAAGTAACAACAAATAAACGAGATCTACAAGTATTAGGAATATTACGAGTACATAAGTAACAACAAGTAAACGAGATCTACAAGTATTAGGAATATTACGAGTACATAAGTAACAACAAGTAAACGAGATCTACAAGTATTAGGAATATTACGAGTACATAAGTAACAACAAGTAAACGAGATCTACAAGTATTAGGAATATTACGGGTACACAAGTAAGATGATTTTAACTTCACTGCACATCTCCGGTAAATTGTTTTGACATTATTTGTTGTGCTATTACGTGCACTCTAAATTTCATTGCAAAACTGATTTGTCTAACCAAAATGGAATCAATAATTTATTATTAAACCTATGTCACTTTGTTTACTCCTAGTGAAAACTTAAATTAGTTTTCCCAAAGGGAGGTTAGCCTATAAATTCTCTTGTTCCTTATTTTCATTTAAACAGTAACAGCTTAATAAAGTCACAGTGTAAAGTAACAATGTTAATACTTTTAGTTTCAATTTATTTCTTATAACAAATTATATAATACAGGTTTAGTATAATAAGTATATAATAACAGGTATTTGTACGTGTTCGTTCGTACCTGTTATTTACAATACTATAGTATACCACACCTCCAATACTGAGTTTGGATGGCTTTGTGCCTGGCTATGCGGTGTTGTGTAACGTAAAGGTGTCAGACAGTATATTGACCGTTGTCGGTGATCCAGATATGTTTAGCAAAAGTATTATTATGCCGGTGGTCACGTAACGACACCGCGCAGGTAGCGTCGGCTATTGTTCTGTCCGCCACAGTACATGCACGCGTATTGTCCGAGTGTCAACGCAGCCGTCTCGCTGCATCGCAACACGTTGACAAGAAACAATCAATAACACGGCCGTGTTTGCTAAACTTGTACTGGTCACCGTTATAACAGCGCTATTTTATAATAACATTGTGAATTTCTGTGTGTGTGTGTGTGTGTGCGTGCACGCAGTCCTGCTTACATAACACAACCATAAATATAATAGTGTTTACGCGCATGTCAAACTAAAAAAAATGCTATAAATTGATTGCTCTCTCTCTCTCTCTCTCTCTCTTCACCTTCTTCTCTGTACTTTCTTTATTCCTTCCGTGTACCATTACTATCTTTGTCTCTATTTTCAATTTTACATGTACGCTCTATATTTCAGAATAATAGGCTACATCTTCCTAAGGTGTGGCCGCGAGATCGCAGAAGCAAGATGCGCGTATTGAGGAACTTACTGCGACTACACTACAGGATCTAACTACGAACCCTAGACTCTAAGAGAAACTGGTAACGATATAAGAAGATACATAACGATATATGAAGATATAAGAACCGAGTTAAATGTATATTCTATGGCCGGCGGAATAAGGGAAGGACAAATAAATTCGTGGCAACATATCGAGAGGGAAAGGAAGATATGAGACTGCCTAATAAGACACAGACCTCAAGGAAGACGAGACACAGGTAGACCAGGGAAGAGACGGCTTCAGTGAAGGCGGAACAGGCTGTAAGCCTATTATCTTGACGTGAAGAATAAGAAGATTGGTAACGATTGAACAATTTTAAAACCTTTGTAGCTAATATTGGACGAATAAGATTTGAAAAACGAAAATCAAATTATAGGAAGAAGTTCAAATATTGTAGCCGGAAGGGATAACTACAATATACGTGAAATTCTCTCTTTTAATCGTTGTTGAGAAAAGAGTTACCCAAATGCGCACGGTGGCAGATTTTTTTCCCATCAATTGAGGCCCAAAACCGCTTTGGCAACTTGTATTATCCATCTGATTCAATATCTATTTCTTATCAACTTCTACACTTAAGGGGACACGGAAAGCAAAAAAAAAAAAAAGTTTTTAAAATTTTCGTTTTTAGCGCCGATTAAAAGCTGAGGTTTTTCTGAATACACTGATGTGCGACACTTTTTATTTTTAACAAAACTTCGCATGAAAATATGCTTTTGTAAAATATATATTACACCTTTTGACAGATGCTGTCAATTAAAACTTCCGTATTCAAACACGCATAACGTTTGAATCACTCCATCAAATTTCATGATTCTTTTTTAAAAACTTACTACGTTTCATGCGCAAAGGTTGACAGCACTCAGCTGACAATTGTTATAAAGTGTCTCCATGGAAACACTAAGAATTCCACTTTCACATGTTTTCCGTTTTTCTCGATTACCGAAAGTATAGTTTTTCAGTACATAAGAAACATTTTCTCATCAAGTACAACACAAATCATTGTGAAATTTTCACACAATATTCACAGTATATGAGTATATATACTGAGTTTTCTGTCATGGTAAATGCAAGTTTACATATTACAAAAAAAAAAAAATAGTTTTCATAAAAATGTATCAACTTTCAAAAGTTAAATGGGAATTAATTTTTTCATTTTCTGTGATATATTTTTTAACAAAAAAAACTCAGCTCTTTTAATAAAAAAAGGTCTTCAGAAACTGCTGTGAAAATTTAAAACAGATTGGTTTAGTAGTTTTTTAGAAAATGCTCCTTATATTATCATAGTGGATGAGATTCCGTGTCCCCTTAATGCAAACCTACCTGTGAGGAAAGAAAACAAAATCTTATACTTGCATGATCTTCAGAAACTAACTGAATTTATTTCCGTGTGCATTCTAGTTATTAGTCGTTCTAATAAAATCAAAATGTAAGCTGCGAGATGTAACATTATCCGTAAACTTTATACGTAAACTATAAATTTTTTGAACTATTTGTTAATATTTTTACAAATTCTAAATTAATTGCGAACGTAATAATTAACTTCAATAAGTCTTCTATTTTATTACATGAAAATTTATTCTTACATATTTCTCGTAGTGTGTTGTTCACAATTTTTTAATGCTGTTAACTATACCTGGATAAAGTAGTGAAGAATGAATTCAATATGAAAATAAATGAGCAAAAGACCAAAGTCCTAGTCCGTAGTCGGAAGTAAGAAGTTACAGTCAGAATAACTGTTGGAAATAATGTTGTCCAGGCAGTTAAAGAATATAACTATCTAGGAAGTAAAATCACAAGTGATGGACATAGCAGTAAGGAAATTATAAACAGAATTAAACAGGCTAAAATTGCTTTCAATAAACAGAAAAACCTCTTCACTTCAAACACTATCAGCCTGAAAATAAGGAAGCATCTAGTAAAGACATACGTGTGGAGTGCTGCCCTATACGGGAGTGAATCTTGGACAACTGGAGAAACTGACAAGAAAAGACTCCAAGCATTTCAGACCTGGCGTTACAGAAAAATATTCAAGATAAGCTGGAGGGAGAAGATAACGAATGAGAATGTCTTTAGAAGAGCTCAGGAGGAGAAGAGCTTTCTACGAAATTTAAAAGGCAGAAGAGCTAAGTTTATAGGGCATATTCTACGACACAATGGGTTGGTTAAGAGATGAACAGAAGGACCAATTGAAGGGAATATCACAGATCACGACCCCGTTTAGACTGCATGAAACAGCTTATGGTCGATATGACCTGCACATCATATTGTGAGTTGAAAAGAAAAGCAGAGAAGCGTGAAGAACGCTGAGCTGCTGTCAACCAGCCAATGGGCAGCTAACCTAGAAGAGAAGAGAACTATACCTAGATTTTCAATTTTAAGTCAAGTATATCAACATTTAAACCTAAACTCGTTGTCTAAACTGCGTACGTATAAGCAACTCATAATGTTACATACGGAGTATGTAAATTACTTGTGGGCTGCGTACAAACGAACACGCTATTACATTGGGTCCGCAGACAAGCTAGCACACAGTGAACAAGTTATAACGCAAATATCGTAACAATAATCAATTTTTACTAAAATACTGATAAGATATTTCCTATTACAGCAGACAATCTTATTGTTACATAAATTCTGACTCAATAAAATGTAATGGGTCAGCACAAGCTCGAATAACGGCACGTACCCAAGTAAGCAGAAAGGTTCACTGCGTGATTTATTGAGCGATCAGTAACATGTTTATATCTAATCCATACCGTATTAAAAGTACGTACAGTTTTAAGGTGTATTCAAACGTTATCCGTATATTAACGTAAGAAATCGCTCGAAAGTTCATAGCGGATTTAAATCACACGGACTCGGACATGTATTTAGATGTGCGAAACTAAGGAATATATTTTTTAAAATTAATTAAAGCCTAAAGTAAGAGTACACAAGTATTAACACGAAGCTGCTGCAATGATAAACTGCGATCGACCACACCTCATGTTACATGAAATGTTTGTCACTTAATGAAGCCTTCAAATTTTTAAACGCTTTTTGAGCCATTTTCCATCAACAATTTACGAAAATTTAATTACATCTCACTTAATTAAAAACGTGCTCTATATTAAGAAACGGTTAATATTTTTTTACGATATTGATCGAAGACACGTTAGGCACTTGGTGAAATATATTACTACAAAGTTTAGAAAAAAAAACACACAAACACTTGGTAGTTACACAATTTATACTTAACCTCCGACAATTGTTTCAGCCTGTTACGCTATTCTCAAAGAACTGCTAAGAATAACTAAATACAAACAATGTGTATGAACGTGTATATGGACACGTGTGTGCGGTGTGTTTGCTGGAGCGGGGCGCAGGATCCAGTATGGAGAAGGTCAAGTGACTGTAAAAACTGAGTACAATAGGAATACAAATTTTGAAAATTAACTAATCTAAATAACAGCTTTTAATAAAGGGGATACAAAGGATTCTGTCTGTTCATTTGTTAAATTGTTGTTACTGTTAACAATAAATTGCTTTTCTAATTACTGAAATTTCCAGTAAACCTTTGTAAAATTTTTAAACCATTTGTAGTTAATATTTATATCGGCATACAACTTGTATAATATATTATATTTCATGTCGGAAGATACTTCAGTGTATTTCTAGTACTTAAGGTAGCCAATGTTTGCGGCATGGAAGGAAAAAATAAACCCCGGAATTGACACCATCCAGTCAGTGTAGCAATACATTGTTATTTGCAGATGATCAGGTTATTATGAAAAAAAAAAAACAGAAAAAGATCTCCAGTTAGCAGATTTATGAAAGTTACTTGAGCCAAATATGCAAAGAATAAAATATCAGAATATCAACCCAGAAACCGAAGTTATGACCTTTAGAAGAAAGAATCTAATATGTTTCAATTATAAACAATCAGTCTATAGAAAAGGTATTTTATTTCAATTTTATAACTTGCGATCTAACTTATGAGTACGACAACAACATCCATATAAAAATAAATGGATTTCAAATGGTATGCGCTACTATACACAGAAAACTTGGAATAAGACAAGAAAAGGCACCTAGATAAAATTCTATAAAGTAGTTTTAAAGTGAAGTAAGCAACACCTGTTTTAACTTATGGAAGTGAAACTTGGACGATAACGAAAAAATGATGAGCGAATAATACAAACTAGTCAAATGAAGCTCTTGAGAGAAACCAAAGGTTGCACCCTTAGAAATCAAATACGAAATGAAGATTTAAGAACTAATTAAATGTATCTTCAATGGCCTACAGAATAAGGGAAGGACAAACAAAATGGAGGATCCATATCGAGAGAATGAAAGATATGAGACTACCTAAACAAGTAATAAGATCTCAAGGAAGACGAGATATAGGTAGACCAAGGAAGGGACGGCTTCAGTGAAGGCGGAACAGGCTGTAAGCCTATACCTTGACGTGGAGAACAAGAAGATTGGTAACGATTGAAAAATTGTAAAACCGTTGTAGTTAATATTTTTATAGCCATATAACTTTTCTAATGTAACATTTGCCGTCGGAAGATATTTCAATATAATATTTTTATAACTTTATCCGGTGAGGACCAAGATATTTATAAACAATAGCACTTTAGAACAAGTGAGCCGTTTCAGATATCTCGGGTGTGCAGTAAGCTATGAATCTGAATATGGTATAAGAGAGAAGATAAAAAATAAATTTAGAAACATTTGTGGTACGATTCATAGAAATCTCAGAAATAAAACAAGACACAGCACAAGGATTAAATTTTATAAGACAACTACAATACTCACGTTGATTTATGCGAGGGAGGCATGTGTCATGACAAAAAAGGAAAGCGGCAAGAATCAGAGTGCGTGCTGAAATGCAGTTTCTTCGAAATGCATTAAATTATACATTGCAAGATAGAATAAAGAATGAGGATGTTAGAGCAGAACTCGAAGTAAAGAACATAAATGAAATTATTTCAATTTACAGAAGACAATGGTGGGATCATCTGCAAAGGATGACAGAACGCGGCACTACTAATGGTTTATAAACCATTGGTAGAAGAGACATGGTGCTAGAGATCGCAGAAATAAGGTGATTTTTCAGGAACTTACTGCGACTACACTACAGGAGTTTAACTACGAACACCAGCCTCTAAGAGAAATTGGTAACGATACCAGGTCTTGTGGGCTTATCGTAACTCTATGATGACGTAACGACTCTTACCAAAGTTTTCATGTTGTTGACGGCTGCTGATCGGCGCTATACAGTACAGCTGTGCTTCTACGCAACCGTCTCACTTTGCTTTAAATACAGTTTCTCTAGCAGAGAAACTGCGCCGCCCCCACCACCCGTTATCAAACAATTACTCTGATAACACTTTCACGTAGCTATCGATTATTTCTTGTTTTTTTTTTTTGTTCCTGTTATTGTTTTGCGAAAGGATCGGGGCCGCGGCAGCAGCAGCAGCTGTGGCACGTAACGAGTGAAAGATCAATGGAATCAAAAAACAGAACAGAAACCAATTTTGTATTTCCGCTTTGTTACATTTATTGTCATTACTACTTCATTTTACTTTTTTTTTACGAAACGTTTAGAGAATTACATAATATCTTGCAGCAGCATAAAGTGTGTGTAAAGTGTTGTTATAAGTACGTAACTGGTCGTTTGTCAAGTGAAATACGCAGACAACTTCGCTACCGGCTGTGTGAACACAGGCTTTCATCAAACAACGGTTATTAATGTTTGTCTAAAGCTTATACGGCCGGTGTAATTATATCCAAAATTACTTCTTCTCTTCTTCAGCGGCGCGACAACCCATTACTGAGTCAAGGCCTCCTTTAACACCCTCCGCCAGTTTGTAAAACTGACTGGGTGAGAAAATGATAGGCTTCTGCACATAAAAGAGTTTGACTGATGGGATATGTGAATTCTCCGATCCATCCCCCAACCTGGAGGACCAGGAACATTTATTTCGGGGTGCTGTTCCACTAGAGAGGTGCTTTCACCTCAGCTGACGAGCTCTCTCTGCCCGGTCGGAGTAGGCTAACTGACTCAGCCCATGTGTGCAGCCGTTGGGCTACTATAGCCTCCTCCGCCTCCACACTAGATGGACACCCAGCTGCCGATGTGCACCATCCTGCCAAGCCAGAACCCAGGATACCCCCAGACTACCCTGACAGAACTCCCATCTCTCGTTTGGTTACCGATCCTCTCCGCCGAATTGTGGTTACCACAACCTTGGAGTGGATTGCTCGGCGTAACAGGGCCCACCGACGTGTAGGGGAGAATGGACTTGTGGTGGAGAGGCTAGTGGATTTCTCTTCTATTAAAGCATATATTCGCGTCACGCTCCCTTTGGATCCCAAAATATTTCCAAAATTATTACTAAATACCGAGCTTTTAGGCCATGGTCGGCTGCTATGAATTCTCGGCATCGTCGGCAACGTTTCGTATCCCTGCTTGAGGATCTTGTTCAGGACGCAAAAAGCGACAACGTGTACGAAAACACTAGCGGCAGATCCTTCGGCCGAACGATACCCGACACTTGTTTCTGATAAAATCAATCGACACTTGTTTCGGGTTGCTTTCCCCTGAAACAAGTGTCGGGTATAGTTCGACCGAAGACCTGCCGCTACTGTTTGTGTACACTCTGTCGCTTTTTGCGGCCTGCAGAAGATCTCCAAGGGGGATACAAAACGTTGCGACGATGTCGAGAATTCATAGCAACAGACCACGGCCTAACAGCCCGGTATTTAGTAATAATTTTGGAAATGTTTCCGACTGTATTTCTTCTTCTTCTGATAGTTCCTATCCGTTTCGAATGTTGGATATCATACAGACTATCTTAATTTTCTGCACTGCTGCACGGAATAAGTCAGTTGTATTCATGCCAAACCAGGTCCTTATATTTCTCAGCTATGATATTCTCAGTCGCCCAACTCCTCTCTTTCCAAGTACTTTTCCCTGTAGTATGGACTGCAATAAGTAAAATCTCTGTTCTTTTCTCATGAGATGTCCCAGATACTGAAGCTTTCTTATCTTCACTGTGTTAATAACTTCCCTATATTTCTTCATCTTTCTAAGAACATCAGAATTATTTATATGCACCGTCCATGAAATGCTCAGTATTCTTCGGTAAAGCGACATTTCGAAAGATTCAAATTTTTTAGCTCTAGGACTGTATTTAGTTAAGTCTATTTACCTCTTTCTCACCCAAGTGAGCACCAGATTACTACCTTACTCAGTGATTTAATGAGTTTTTAGGCCCTACTCATGTTACGTACAGGCCAAGTTAAGCTGCAAACGTGAAGCTATTACTTTTTCTTCCTACCCTTTACTTTCTCATCCGCTTTACTCATACTACTAGTCATGGTCATTCCAAGCTACGTTTCATGACGCACTAAGCTTCTTCGCACATGCTGATTTTATATGGAGCTTTCACAAGATAGTCTGTCATTAGCCATCGGATAGACGGATAGACATTTTCATAGCAATTTCTGTCAAATTGTATTATATTTATATTTTAAATTGAATTAAATTATATTTAAATTATATCATCGTTATCGTTTTCCCTCAATCATAAGGCCCAAGGATTTTGAGACTTCTAGTCATGGTAAATTGCTAGCACCCGACATTTAGTTTCATCTCAAGAAACACGAAATGCAAAATTTACAAAACACTTATCAGGCCTGTGCTGACATATGCTTCAGAAACCTGGGCAATGACAAAAAATAGCGACAGACTTCTAGGTTGCTGTGAAAGACAAATTCTAAGAACAATATTTAGAGAGAAGTACAAGAAAATGGAATGTGGCGCAGGCGCTATAATTATGAACAATACCATCTTTACAAAGAGCTGGACATTGTCAGGATAATCAAAATATACGGAGTGTTTTTTTTTTTAATATATATACACTTGGTAAGTTTCACAGTTTTTTTTTTTAATTTAATTCTGACAGTTGTCTCGACTTCTTAAGCCATTGTCAAAGAGAGTGAACACTAACCACAGGATGTAAGGATGGTTCACATCTGTTTAGGGCGTGTATCGGAACATGTGTGAGGTGTGAAGATGGAGAGGGGGTTGCAGGAGCTAAGAAAAGGTCAAGTGCCCGTAAAAACTAAGTATAATCTGAATGAAAAATATAATATAACTAAACTAAATAACAGGTTTTAATAAAGGGGTATACAGTTTGTTCATTTGTATTTCATGTATTTCTAGAATTTCTAATAAATCAATTTTTTTACCTTTTTGTATGTTGTGGAGTAGTGTTATGTTTTTTGTACCTATGAAGTGATTTTTGTTGTAAGCAATGTAAGCACAATCACTTCATAGATACAAAAAACTTAACACTACTCCACAACATACAAAAAGGTAAAAAACTGGATTTGTTAGAAATTCTAGAAGTTAAAAAAGCAATAAAAATTAACAACAATTTAACAGAGTTTATATATTAAAAAAAAATCTTCGTATTAATTTGTTTCACCAAGTGCCCAATGAGAAAGAGCTCTTGTGCAGGCTAGAAAAGAGCATAATGTATCAAGTGAAAAGAGCAGAATGTATCAAGTGAAAAGAGCAGAATCTACAAGCTAAGGTGGGTTGTACACATAGATAGAATGGAGGAATGACAGCCTACGAAACCTATTTTCTACCAGAAACCTATGAGTAGTAGAAAAAGGGGAAGATTCTAAAGCAGATTCTAGAGAAGGATCTCGGAAAGCTGAACATAAGAAACTGGAAAGCCAGGGCACACAAAAGGAAGGAATAGAATCGACTCTTGGAGCAGGCCATGACCCACCACGGGTTGTAGAACCACGGCTGATGATGATGTTGTCATGGCGTCATGCTGACACTACACCACCGCCAGTATCGGATAAGTTTCTATGGAGCAGTAATGAGCTGAACTTGGCGGAGAGAAAGAAGAGAGAGTTGTATGTGTTACCGACTCAGGTTCGATTTTCATACCCAACCCAAACCTTTTACAACACTAAGTAGACTACCTAGCAACAGTAGGTATGACTCGATCTTGAGCCAAGCGCACGATATTCAAAACGATCTATCTAACACTGAACTACCCTGGCGTTAAAACCTACTACTGAACTACATTTTAAGCGTACACGTTAAAAACATTCGATACGCTTCGAATATCATTGTCACTCAATACAACAGCACGTTTACAACTCTTCACCGTGAACGGAATCTTCTCCACGAACAAAAAAGTTGCACAGTGTTGGTCTCACGAAACCTTGTCCACTATTCGCACGCTTAGTTTCGTAGCAATTTGATTGTTTTATATCGATTGCTGTTAATAAAGTTAATCATGTCACATCTGTTGAAATAACGAGGAGTATAAGCGTATTTTGATTCATTTTTTGTTGCTGTCAGTGATGATAACGATGATGATGTACTTAACGCTATGACGCTTTTCCGAATTGTCCTGTACATCTGGTATGAAAGTTAACAAACGTCTCACATGAGCGAGAATTAATTAACAATTTATTTGCTTATGTCTAGAAATCCTTAGCGCATTTTCTGTTGGCGATAAGTTTTGTAGTTGAAGTACTTCAGTAGGAATTCTTTCTGAAGTCTTAAATATGCAATTTATGAGATTTTTACATCAATTTTAGATTCTACTCCACTTTCGGAGCCCACTAAAATTTGTGGAGATTTTGATTAAAATCTGAGTATTCTGTTACTAATTTATATTAGTTTTTTATGCGTATTTTATGGAAACTTTATGAAGATTTTATGTTTAATAAATATATAAAAATTTGTAAAATCAGATATTCTCACAGCATTTTTCGAGCGCACTCTCGTATCTTACCATAATTAAATTATCGTACAGATTATAGAAGTATAAGGGGTGACGATTCGTTACCACCTTTAAACACACAACCAATACTATATTTATCGATGAACCAGGTCTTTATTCATTAATCATGAAATCATTAAAACATGTTTCATGTAATCATTATGCACATTTTGCATATTAGCGCATATTCCATATGAAAATAAGGTATTTTAGGAGGTCGGCTTCGCGACCTTTGAAAAAAATAAAACAGATCAAATAACATTTTAAGAAACAATTATTGTAAATAAAGAGTGAGGTGATATTCTCTCTCACATACAGCCTTCACATGTTCATACAGATATGATTTGAAGAGCGCTGTGGTCATACTACCCAGTTTCAACTAACTTTAATTAACTAAGAATGCGATGGCGTGTTTTAAGTTGTATTTTATTATCTGTTGAATGTATTGGCAAGAGATTTATTAGATACGGATCATTGTTTATGTAACTGCCCATTAGTATTATTAATTATTTTCTTATCTCAAAAAGAAAGCACTATATTTAATGTTGATAATTTAGCACCAGATAACATCTGTAGAGATTGGTATTCTTATAACACAAGACTGTAACGTTGGTTGAGAGTCAAGTTACTTACAACTATCTTGATATAAAGTTATAGTATAACTATAAAGTTACAGCTATAAAGTTGTAATAAATATTTTGAAGCTGATCAAAAATGGATTTCTTAAAACCCATCTGTATTACTTATTTTCTTAACTTCTGTGGACATAGTAAGGTAAGTTTGTAATTTTATAAAAGATTATTTTGGTACTATAGCCTTTTTTTATTAAAATTACAAAATCAAAGGAAAAATACGTTACTTTATGTAAAAAGTTGATTAGTCGGCTCCTATGCCATTACATACAATGTAATAAAATAATTTAATAATGTATCATTATTAGTACAAGTGTGATGCTAAACTTTTTTCATTTTCAACCGACGCGTTTGCAAGTTTAAAAAATAGATTTTATGGTTTTAGAAATAACCATTTTAAATATTTTGTTATTGGTTTTAATTTTGTCCTTCTGGTTTTAGGGAACAGTGTTTGATGTAGAAAGTAATTTCTTGGTAGTATCGAGAACAAAAGCTTTTGTGGACAAGACGATGCTAATAAAAACTGTTTTCCAATCTGGGCGTCGAATGTTGATTACAGCGCCCAGGAAGTTTGGAAAGAGTACGAATTTGGATATGATACAAACTTTTCTATCAAAAGAATCGAGTAAACACAAAGAAATTTCTGATACTTTTATAAATTTAAAAATCTGTAAAAATGACACAAATTTTTGTAACGAGCATTTCGGCAAACATCCGGTTCTCCATGTAGACTTTAAGTCTGGATCAACAAGAAATTACGAAGAAGCTATTTATTCCTATAAGCGTGCAATACATAATGCTTACCTTGAACACGTATATCTTATAACCAGTCAATGTTTATCAGAGGGCGATAAAAAAATGTGCAATCTATGGAGCGATGAATATACTTTCCTAAAACTGGGAGACGAAAGAATAAATTCTGGTCTCGAAGCATTAGCTGGCATGTTAAAAAAACACTTTAATAAGACAGTTGGGGTGCTCATTGACGAGTACGACAGTGTAATTAATAATGCATTATTTAGATTAAAAAGCAATTCGAAATTTCGGGCTATAGAGGGTTTAACATCAGATATGCTAACGAGGTTATTAAAAGGTAATGATGATGTACAGATAGCGGTAGTCACGGGAGTTTCTTGTATCTCAACAACCGTATTATCGGTTGTTAACAACCTGGAAAGTTACCGGTTTTTGGACGATCATCCATTTGTTGATTTTTACGGTCTGACAGAGGATGAAGTCCGTCAACTATTAAATAAAGATGATTTTAAATTACTATCTAATAAATCTGAACTGGCAAAAAATTTTTATAACGGATACATATGCAAAAAGGGAAGGCGCATATATAATACACTTTCATTTTTAATGTTTCTGGAAACTAGAAAAGTTATTCCGCATTGGGAAACAACTGATTACACTTCAATTATTATTAGAATATTAGATTATCCAGAAATGGCAAATACTATTAGAATGCTGTTGGATGGTCAAAGTATAAATATATCATTATACGATAAGATCAGTTTAAAAGAGGTTTTAGATTTGAAAGATTTATATTCATACAGTAACACAACTTTTAAACCGAAATCAAATTTAATAATGTCTCACCTATTTGAATTAGGATTAGTAACGAACAATCAAACAGTCAGTAGCACTGACTTCGATTATGATTACTACTACGATAAAAGAATTCAAGTAAACATACCAAACCGGGAAGTTCACATTATCTTATTTAATAAATTTAAAAACTATTACATTGGAAAATGCGATCTATCTCCATCTTTAAAGGCTGCCAATTATCCGACATTTATGAAATCTTTAAACAATGTTTGGAAATTAAGGAATCATCCTTGTAAAAAGTTTGTAGAAGTGTTTTTTACAGCCGCTGCAAGAGATGCTTAGAAGATTTTTTACGAACGGGTTCCGAAACCCTTCAATCACAAAAAGTCGTAGGTTTAGTTTCCTTTCCTAGTAATTTAAGTTTCATGTTTATGTTTTATGTTTTAAGCTTCATTTTTATGTTTCATGTTTTAAGTTTCATGTTTATGATTCATATTTTGTGTTTCACGTTTTACACTCCATGTTTTGAGTTTCATGTTTTAAACTTCTCCATTTGGACATTAACTCCACAAATTAATTATTTAATTAATTTATAAATACAGACACAATAATTTCTGTAGACATGAAAGGGGTTTAAGATTTTAATTCATATAATATTATTTAACAAACAACGCATAATTAAATGAAAACACAAACTTATACATTCCTAAAGATATTGCTTCTTGGGATCAGGATGTGGAAGTCTATGTAACTAAAAATATTATAGAGAAACAACGGTGGTTACTACTTTACCAATATTTCGGTTATAATTTTTATTTTATTTATGGACCAACATATAGTAATTGTATTCGTCCAGTATTTCTATTTGATAAAGTTATATTTTTAGATTTATAGAAAATTTTGAAGGTAGACACAATCTATATTCAAAAATAATGTTGGAATACTTTAACGAGAATAATATAATTATACCTGAAATTTTTGTGCAATAAGATTTTAAGTAACATCGTTTGTACATTTTTATTTAAAAATGTTAAAAAAAATATATATATATATATATAATTTATTTAATATTTAATTTCTTTAGCTCAAGATGTTTTTCTCCTTATTAGGAACATGTTTTTGGAATCCTATTGTTCCCATCCTCAGCCTTCATAATGTTGAGTCTTCTGGAATATTTGTGTTTTCGTTGGTTGTTTTTATGGTTTCCTGTTGGTTTTTTGTGTTTTTTACTGGTATTATTGTGTGTGATTGTGGTGTACATATTACCTTTATGAGTACTTTTGATGTTGAGTGCTTTGAAAATTGTGTCATGTTTAGTATTGATTTGTATTTGTTCAGGTAATAATTTATTTAGCGTTTGTATTTGTATATTTGTAAATTTTCCCATATTTTCATTATGGTGTCTTTGAGTGGTATGTGTTTTATTAGTGTCATGTTGGTTATGTCTGGGAATTCATGTCCTGTGTTTATTGCATGTGTGGCCAAATTAGATTTATATCTTTCTGGTTTTACGTATGCATTTATATGTTCAAACGCATGAAGAGTTATTCAAATATTAAGAATTAAAAATTGAAATAAAAAAATAATCAACACACACACACACACACACACACACACAGGCATAATATGAGTATACCACTGTTGAAATTATGTCTATAATCATGCTATCGAATCAATATATAGGCAACAGTCACGAAAAACGTTGATCAACCGTACATAATTACTGTCATGGATCATATTGTGAAACTTTTATAGAGGCTACTTATTTAAAAGTTGACATAATGCAAATTTTTTTTATCAAGTATCGTATACTATTATTACAAAATTACAACAAAGTTTAAAATTATCACAGAATTTTAAAAATTAATTCCTGTTGCAATTGACAAGTTACTTTGCAGACTGTTTGTTTAATACATACAAAGCGAATGCCATAAAACTACTTTCAAACTATAAAAGAATTGTATTTTGAATGTAACGATAATGTAAGCTTGAAAGATGTATTCACTGATCCGTGAAGTGTTTTTTTTTTTAGTTTCTGTTTTATAAATTCAATTTTATACAGACTTCATAATAAGTTTAAATTATGTCCTTTTTCTCATTAATTTTTTCTTTTACCATTTTCTTTTAATCTCTTTGTTAAAGGTATTTTTTTTCTATTTGTATCGGCCATCTGAGACCACATGCCAATTTAAATTCTTTATTCCTTGTTCTTTTCTTTTTCTCCAATATTCTTTCATCTTTTAACTATGTCTCTTCTTCCTGTCTTCAGTTCACTTTGAACCTGCGTTTTTCTCTCTGCTACCCCGGATTCCTTTCATTTGCCCAAAAACTTCTCTTTCAATTTCTTCTTCTGCGTTTATATTATTTTTTCTAAAATCCTTTTTGACTTCTTTAATCCAACTTGATGTTGACTTCTTCACCCACAAATATTTGAAGATCTGTTTTGTTAACCCATTGTAGTCCATTCTATATAAATGTCCACAAAATACTTGTCTTCTTATTTTTACTTTTTCTGTTACATTTGCTATACTTTGATATATTAAGGGCGTTTTATTCTAACAATGATTTGTTTTATTTACATTTCTATTTAAAGAAATCTCTTGCTTGTCTAAAGAGGTAATGGTCCTTGTAATCACACAATATTCTATAAACTACTATATAACTCGTTTGTAACAAATGACAGTTAAAATATTTTAAGATTTCCAACTTACCTAATCAAGTTAGAAAATTACTATATGAATTAGATAAACCTGTCTTAGCTATATATAGGCGATTGGTGGAAGGTTCAGTGGCGTATCTAGAATCTTGCCTTAGGTGAGGGCATAAAGGATCTGGTAGGTTTCCTACAAGATAAAAACAAGTTAACACTAATCAATATTACTATCTTCAAAGTGGGTGAAATCAGTCCCATTAATGTAAAAGGTAATAACACAATAAAAATACGCGTTATTGTAACATTGTTTACAAGACACTTATTGACTGAACTGATTGAAAATATATACGCTAATACTGTGTAATAAACCCGTTTGTGTATTAAAAAAGAGATACTATATATTAGCGTATACAGATGAAAAAATAACAAAACAGTCTAAAAAATTAAGAGGTTAATAAAAAATTCGTCAACTTTTTCGATATCGCGGGGAGGGGGTCCGTTCCTGTGCGTCCCCCTCCGTAAATACGCCTCGGGGTAGGTGTGCTGATTAAAATTCAGGAATAAGTAATAATCATTACAGTAGTCTATACATTTTCTGACCGCCAATACGCCTTTTGAGATTTATTGCGTGTAATTACACACAATATTATTGTGTCAATTACACAGTGTGTAATTTCTCTGCATCCGGATAAAACATGTTTCAATTAGTAACTGAATACGCGTTCATGATGGCATAACGCCGGTATCTTTCAATAATCAATTTCCTCATATTTTTTGATTGATAGTTGTGTATGGTAATGAATGACTTGAAATTTCTGAAATATCTTTTTGGTGTAATAACTGAAGAATTTTTATAATACCTAAGTCAAATTGTCTTATAGAAACACATTAGAAAACTGGATAAGTTATTTTGCTGTGTTAAATCGGGTAAACCAGGGTCGAACCTAGGAGGGGTTAAATTAAAAAAAAATTTGGACCAAAATTTTAAAACTGGTTATGTTTTTTTGAAATGTAATTAATTGACTCCCAAGTTTATTAAAGTCAATTTAAAAAAATTACTATTTGGATCAATGACAAGTTTATCTAATCTACAATAGTAGATGCCTTATACTCAATAATAAATATAACAGATGTTGAAAGAAATTATTGTCAAAAAAAGAAAAGAGGTCGGCTTGAAAGGAAGTAGGATACGGTACGTTTTACCGCTGGTTACGATAAATAGGAACATAAATTTTTATATTTTAACTTAATGTTACATGTTGATCACTTCAATCCCAGATCGCATAATGTGAATGAGTATTAATTTTTTAACATTATTTTTCATAGTGGACATGGGTTGTTGTAACAGACTCTACCTAAGAAACAGAATATTGTAAAATTAAACGTACGTTCATTTAACACAAACACAGACATACACACACAAAATTTACTTTCTTAATTTTAATGTTCTCTTTAAAGTATTAACAAAACAGGTATTATTGGGCTTCCAAGTCAATCTGTATTTGATTTTAATGAAATTAGTGGATTACAGCCATTATTGACCTATTAGTTTTAATTTGTTGGTACCATTTTCATTATAGTATGAGAAAAAATAATCTAAGAAACGATATCTGGTTGATAAAAAATCCCCCCCGAAATGAAATCCTAAATTCTCCCCTAAACCACCTGTACTGCGCTTCCGAGAGATATGTGAAGGGGGGGAGGTGTACTTCTGAAAATATGTGAGCTCTGTGAAACCGTATAGACTCTTATCTGGAACAACAACAACTAGACATATGTTAATCATTATCCTCCGAACGAATTTCATCAGGTTTGTGCTGCTAATTAACGGTAGTATAAATACCAAATAATTTCCAGATTGGTTGTGGTGTAACTTCGTTATGACTTCACTATCCTCTTGAATACCTGTCGAGTTTATGTATCAATCATTTACTTGAAGTAATGTGAACTGACTGGATCTTACAAAGGCAGGATTGCATACATAATTTCATAATTGTGCTTTTTCATTTCACTCTACCCTGTATTTTCCCTCTTAGATTTTTATCTTCAATAACTTCAAGAGCTCCTATTACACCATTCTTCTATCTCGTTTTTGGTGATTAGTTTAGCATTATTTGTGTTACTGTCTATTCCAACTGAGTATGTGTGTGTAGGGGGCAATCGATTCTGTTGCGATATTTGAGACTTTTATTATAAAATTATCATTATGAATTTTAATATGCAGATAGACTACTTAGGAATAAGGCTTACAAGTAACAATAGAGCAGATGAAGAAATGGAAAATCAACTGATGAAACCAAGAAGAATTGTTGGATGCATGAGTAACTTTATATGGAATAATAAATACCTCACACAAGAAGCAAAAACTAGGGTTTACGAAATCACAACACGTCCAGTAATATCCTATGCATGAGAGACCAAACCAGATACAGCAATAACTAAAAGATAACGACAAACTATAGACACGACTATATTACGGAAGATACTAGGAAAGACAAGGTGTAATAGGTTGCCACACAATAGTATAAGTGAATCGTGTAATGTGACAGTACTAATTCTTGGATTGCGGAAAGAAGAAGAACACGGAATTAACACATATCAAGAATGGATGACACAAGGCTAGTGAAAAAGGCAAGAGATAGCCAACCAAACACCATGAGAGGAGCATTGGCCAAGGAAGAGGTAAAGTGACAGCATGTAGGACCGTTGTTATAGAAAAGGACAGAGTCCTAACTAGGAAGTTGAAGAAGAAGAAGAAGAAGAAGAAGAAGAAGAAGAATTTTAATAATAATTGAGTGTATACATTTTAATTGTACGTAGAAAATAGGTAGCTTTTTTATCTACACCAGAGAGAATCTGCCTACCTGTTTGTCTATTTCTTTCTGTCTCTCTTTGCCTGGTCTTCATCTGCTTTCTTTCGATACATAATTACATTCATGTAGGCTATGTTGTTACATATATAACAACATTTTTGCTCTATGTTGTAATTTTCCATTTGTTTACATAGTATAATTGAGCCCCTTTAATTATTCGGGAAATGCTATTGGCTATGATAGAAATTATAATATCAATGTTTAGTTAGGTAAGTTCCAGACGATCTGTGGAACAATCAACCACATTTTTGAAACAAAGTACGTGAAGATACACAATTAAAGTTTATACAAATCTGTACTGTCCTATGGATGTGAATTTTGGATAAAAACCAAAAAATAAAGACAGTAAAATACAGGCCTCGGAAATTGCATTCTTAAGAGTAGTTAAAATGTTTTCTAAACTTTACCGTATAAAGAATGAGTCCATAAGCGAAAAGTTACACGTTTTCACGGTTTTCATTTGAATGAAAAATTAAAAGATTACTCACAGCGATGGAAAAAACACTTAGAAAGAATGTCAGATTCCAGACTGGCTAAACAAGTCTGGAACGTATAGGACTCAGCTGTGTGTGGGTAGACACAGGCAGAGATGGCTGGAGGATTTTTGAAGGCAGAACAGGCAGAACGCGGCCTTACCCATGCCGTGTTGTGAAGATGATGAATTTAAAATGACTCCGAACACACACACACACACACACACACACACACACACACACACACACACACCTAATCTGCTTATGAAGATTATGCACCGGATTACTAATCGCGGTTTGTTAGTTTTGTATATATGTGCAGGTGTTTGGCCTGTATAATACGGCACAAAAGTCAGCACGTTTTATAGTCAAACTAACGAGTTACGCAACTTTTATGCAAAGATAAAATGTCGTACGATATGTTTTGGATCCTATCTGACTCCGATTTCTGTCGTGCGTATTAAATATCGGAAGTGGGTGCAAAACGGGTAGTATCTTGCCTATGTCCTGTTGCGAACATGATGATGATGATACCATATACATCGTGAGTGCATTCATTTTGATAGTTCTGTTGCAAGTGTAACATTTTATTTAGTTCCTAATACTGACAGTTAGGCCTACAACAGTATCATGTTCATCAGTCCGCACAACTGTAACGCTAACGTCAGAATGAAACTGTACTGATTGGAAGTGACTGTAGACTTCAAACCTCGGAATTATTTGCGTGCAAAGTTATGTAAAGTCCGTTTTTATTATAGACGGTGTCTCCCTCTTGTGGGAATGGAGAGAAAGTACACGCTGTTCTCTCTCTATAAATACGAGGTGCTGTTTTTACGTTTGCTGACAGTCGAGAGTCGTTGACGAAGCAAAGACGTCATTTACTACGCGATTTTTGACTTTAGATTACTTTAGGTACCCTCCACTATGAGGAGAAGCGTTTACTTCCATTGGCATAACCAGTGCCGGATTTAAGATTTTTGAGGCCCTAGCCCAAGTTTTCTGAGCCCTCCCCCCGGCTGTGACTTTGAAGTAATATATGTACTGCAGAAGTAATTTGATGTCAGATTAATACTATCAATAATTAGGCTACTATAAAAAACGTGCTTTCATTTAGAAAACGTCATCAAAATATTAAGAACCATGCAAAATAATTGAGCAAATTATAGTTAAATACAGTAACTCAACTGAGCTTATTCAGAAATTTAACATAAAAAACTTCTTTTTTATTGTAAAAGTATAACACATTGTTTGCTTACAGCTTTTATATAATTAAAAAAATAGATCTACATGTTTTTGTATTCTTTGACTAAAGATACAACAAGTTAATGGTAAGGTAATATTCACTGACTATGTAGGTTAATTTAACGTCGGGGAAAGCATACACAAAAACTGTTGCGGGAAAATTTATAAATTTTAAAAAGAAAACTATGGAAAATTGTTTTAAATAACGTAGGCTACGTTTTCATATTTTAGGAAGAGATAAATCTACTTTTTTCAGATATAAATAAGTTGTCTCACTAATAATTATCAACGAAACAACACGCTGCCTACCACAAAAAGATAAAAACCTTCTTTACATTCAGAACAAAATTAAAACATAACCTCAAATAGCAAACCGTTCAGTCACAACGCAGATAAACAATGATAAGAAACAAGGGTGGTACAACGGTTGTGTAAATTCGGGGGCAACATAGCAGACGTTCAAAATTCGTATGCACACATTAGTTTCCGAGGATGCCAACGTCTTAAAAATAAGCAACGTCTTTGAGTAAGAACTGTCTTCTATTTGTATTATTAACAAAAATTGATCATTTAATTTCAAAAAATCATACTTAAATAAATCAAAGTGCCTCATACTTCTGTTAAAGAAAATATCTGAAGCTTGCGGCCCCCTCTGAGCCGCGGCCTAGTCGGCCTAATGATAAACTACGCAATTTATTTATTTGGATTTACTACGCGATTTATAATACTTTAGTTACTCTCTACTATGAAGAAATACCTTTATTTTTCATAGGCATTACTTCCTGAGAACGTTTTCTGTATTTTAAGTATTCTTGGAGCATTCCATTTCTCAAAAAAACACTGCCTATGCTTTCAGCACGCACAGGTCATGGTATTATGTTTCCTTCTCGTCCTTGCAAACTTCAGTGGGTTTTAGATTTCATATCTGTGCTTTCCCATGTTACTCTACCGTGTAAATTCTCTCTCAAATTTTCTCTCTTCAATAACTTTAACGCTGCTACGGTGTCGGCGCGGGTTCGATTCCCGCCGGGACCCTCTGATTTAGATGAGGTGTAAGAGTTTCTCATTGTTTTCTTCTGGCAAACGTTAAGTAATTCATTTTCTATGTATTAAAAGTCATAATTCTATGTACGTTTAAGTGGTAACGATTTGAACTTAATATACTGATCTTAGCTTTGTGTGTAGTATTACTGCTTTCGTTATAACAAGACCCTTGGTATACGAAGTCATCTGCACTTTCAAAAATACAATTAATATTTCTCAGTTCATTGATTCATTGATTTAGTTCTTCATCCATATCACTTTTCATTTATTAACTTCCACGTGCGTGGTTTAACTTTTATTTAAGGTAGCTACCTTATTTCAGGTAGCTATGACATATTTTTTGCTATTTAATTACGGCTGGCGCCGCCTCTCGCATCCTAGCTTTCACTGGCGCCGGTCTAAACAGTACTGTTCTGTAAGTCCTATTGCATTCATTGCATCTTCGACGTCCATTTTCCATGAATGTTTAGGTCTTCCTTTTTTTTCTAGAGGGTGGAGTCCATTCCCATAGCTTCCTTGTCCATCTCTCAACCGATATTCTTTTTATGTGTCCGAACCAATTCAGTATTCTTGCTTCTATTGTTTCTATAATATATCAAGGTCGATTCTCATCGCTTGTCTTATCTCTACATTTCTCACTCTATCTAGTCTTGTTAGTCTACAGCCCCTCCGCCAGTAATCCATCTCCATAGCTCTTTGGATTTATTTCTTTTATTAATTTCCCACAGGTCTGCTCCAAATAGGCCTATACTTTTGACTATAGTTTTATATATTCTGATTTTATTGTTTTTTGTTTCTCGTGGACTCCAAAGCAGATTGTGTAATAGCTACGACATGATAATAATAATTTTGAGACACTACTGCTAACATGGGTAATAATATTGTAGCTGTGATATCCATACCATGGATATCAAGCCTAATGCTGCTCACTAGTGTGGTCAGTCGACATGACAATTTTTTAATAATGATAAGAATTGTGAGAAGTTGTATCAGTCATGATCTGTCGTAAATTCCATTTTCCCTCATTCTACATCATAATCTTTATACTGTATTTATATTCTAATTTCAGCATATTATCTTCTATTGCCCTTCCTAGCTCATCAATCCCGATAGTATCCACCATGGCCCAATAGAGACAGATACAACTTTTGGTGAGTTGACTGACATTCCAGTGGAGCTGGTAAGATTACAAAATTATGTAGTTCGTATTTTCTCTCCTCTCCACTAGCATTACGGTCCCAGTAGAACCCTGGCCTGGTCAATGATTCGCCTCCATTCTTCTCTGTCCAGAGCCTTACTCCTCCACACTGCCACTCGCATCTTCCTCAAATCCACTTCCACATTTTCACACCAACTCTCCCTCGGACTCCCCTCCTCCTTACTCCCTCTAGCTTCCTTTCCAATGCCATTTTTGGGCCTCGATCATTTATCATTCTCACCACGTGCCCCAACCATCTCAACCTTTGCGCCTTCACTGCCGCAACTATGTCCGCTTCTATATAAAGGTCTCTCAGCTCGCGATTCCTTCTTATCCTCCACATCTCTCCGTCACACACTGGTCTATAAATTGTTCTCATAATTTTCTTCCCAAAAACATCAATTTTTTTATATCCTCCAACTTCAGCACCTATGTCTCGCTTGTATATGTTACTACAGGTCTGATTACCGTGGTGCATATTTCCTTTTTGACACATTCCTGGATTGGAATATGTTTTCTAATGCGTAATAGCTTCTGTTTCCTGCTGCTATTCCTGCTTTGATTTCTTTACTTGTTTCATTAGTCTCTATAATTCTGCTTCTGAGGTGTTTAAAGTCTTCAGCCTCCTCAAAACTGTGGTAATTTGTATTACTTACGTGTAATTATTTTTAAATGGGTAGGAATTCCTTACGCTGCCAATGTACTCTGGTCTTATGTTGTTTCATTGTCATTTCCCGTTGTAAGAAAATGCTGCTTCAGTCTCCCGACATTATCATTACTTATATTTGAAGCCTCCAATGTTGGTTGTAGAAGGCGAACAAACTAAACAAAGACTACGGGAATACCATTCACATGACAAATGAATCGGCGCAACCGTGGGAAAGCCGATGTCTTAGCCAAGTATTTTAACTCGGTTGTTTGAATTCTACGCAAAAGAAGTTCCAACAGAAGACCCCGGTACCAACAATACCTAAAACTATCTCTTCAAATAAATGTATTCTTTTTACACGAACAGGCTAGCCATGGACTACGCGAAAATCATCTCCTTTTCTTCTCCTGCCAGAATGTCCACTTTCGCACACTATGCGCCGCCTTCCTTTCCACTGTCTACCCGTTTCTCGTCTTCTTCTCACCGCAGAGGACCTCAAGATTTTGAATTTTGTTTCTGTGTGTACTTTTATCCACACAGTCGCTCAAAGAGATACCCAGTTTAATCATTTCCTCCTTGAGTTGTTTGATGTATATAATTCAGACTGGAAAGTTGCCAAATACAGTCGAAAATTTGTTTCTTTAATCTGGACCGATCCATCCGAACCATATGTCTAAGGAATCTCAGTCTTCTTTTCTTTCGAAAAGCCGTTTACAGATCTTTCAGATCCCTGTACAGCTCTTCTTTGGGTCTATGCCTGTACCCATCTTCGGTTTTCTTGGGCCCATAAATTTTCCTAAGAATTCTTCGTTCAATTTTAAGAAGAGGTTCCACATTTTGAAAGCTCATTGTTTCCACTCCATACATGATCACTGGCCTGATCACAGTGTTATAATGGCGGACGTTCCCACTTCTGGAAAGGTTTTTCTTTCCGTATAGTTCCCCTAGTTCCCCGGGTTAGAGTAAAGCCCTTTGCTAATTTGAGTTTCCTTATTTTAAAGGATTCTTTGTCTGAGGCGTTTCGGAATATGTTTTCCCCAAGATATTTAAAATTGTTAGTATATTTTATTTCTCCATACGTAGTATCCAAGCACGTTTTCGGAAATTTAAATAAGGTGGTCATAACCAATAAATGTATTTATTAAAAAAATTAACTCGTCCGAGATTATTCTCAAACACCTACAACAGAAATTTTGCGACTCCGACCTACAAACGGGTGAACTACTGAAAGAGCTGCCAACCATACATTTTAGAGCAAAATTTTCTAAATACAAGGTGCGAAATAACATTCTAAGTTTAAAATACTATCCGTGCCAGTGGAAAAGGGAAAACAGACGTGCTAGGAAAACGTGGAAAGAGTATTCACGAATTAATATTATGTCAACCCCTGAGTCTTTTATCACTCTTCTCAAAAGCTACAGTAATCCCCCGTTATAACGGATTATTTATGCTAGAACGAGAACGGGCACGTGACGAGATTGTCCAGTACGGGGTTTGTTAGCGGGCCAACAACGGGGGGCTCACGTAGTAACAATCGTGACGCTGTGAAGATACAGTATTATATAATTTATGTAGTGAAATACAGTAGTAATGACTAATTTTACGTTAATTGAATTAACGGCTATCACTGTAGCAATCGATGAAGAAAATGTGAACAGAAAAACAGGAGGTGGGGTGCCCCCCCCAACGTGATCTAAAAGAGAATCTGAAGGCGAATACGCCACTCTCTACAAATGTCTCGATCAATTTCTCGTCGTCCATTGTGAATATCTCGTAATCCAAAACACTAGATACACCACTCACCAAGTCTAGCAATGAACTGTGAACTGCACTTTGGTTCGATTATGTTACAACGGGACGTGACGGCGAGGTGACGGGGACAGAAAAATATATTTAGTGACGGGCGGCCAACGTGTACAGCACGGCACATGTCCCCGGCGCCGGCTCGTCCCGTTCTAACATAAATGCCGTCTACGAAATCAGTGAGATAAAACATCGTACGATACTCGTGCCGCATCCGGTCCGTTGTAGCATAAATAGGCCTCAGTGGCTCTGGGGTTTGCGATATATTGAAAGTCCGTTGAGATCATTTTAACTGCATATAGTAAGGCAGTTAAAATACCTTATAGTATGGCCATGAATCTTTTAAATTACGTGGATAAAAATAGATACTGTTTAATTATATTTTGTATTTATACAAAATAGAGAACAGTGCACCAGTACAGCATTAAAAACAGTTATATCTTGTACAAAATATTGACGACCATACAGTTTTGGTCAGTAGGCCTATATTTAATTGTAATTAAAACTTACTACAACAACAAAACTACTGTAAACAACAGATACTTTTTATTTCACTTAAAATATTCACAATTGTAGTAAAAACTGTGTCAAACGTCTATTTTCTTCAAAAACTAGATGACCATGTGTCAGAACAACTTTCCATATTTACTTACTTGAAAAAATTACTAATTTTTGTTTGACATTGATAAGGGTTGGTTTCTTAAGTCAGTAACTTATGAAGGTGTCGCAAGTGATGGTTAAAGAGCGATAAGCTTTCATTTTTAGATTGTTGAATATACTCAGTGACTAATGTTCAAGTGGGTTATTACTTCGCTAACATTGTCCCAGCGTTGCTAAGCGTCACCTTTTAGCCTGATTTTCCATAATTTTTCAACATTCCATGTTTTCTTAGAACATGTTTTTACACTTTTTCCTCTATCTGTACCCTAGAATATAATAAACTGTTTTCCGGTTATAAAGTCTGCTTTAAGAAGAACATTTAAATCTAGCAGTGAGCTAGTGCGGTCACATCTATTCAACTAATTAGCAGATTTCGCAGATTTCAGAATTGTGTTGTAATGGGGCCGTTAGAAAACAATTTTTCGTTTGTAAAATGACGTTACAAAGTACTTACGTGTAGCGAAGCTACTTTAATAGGAATACCTCCTACATGCCATTGTGTTTATTCAGTCATCATCATCATCATCAGCCGTGGCTCTACAACCCTTGGAGGGTCTTGGCCTGCTCCAAGAGTCGATTTCATTACTCCGGTTTTCCAGTTTCCTATGTTTAGCTTTCCGAGGTCCTCCTCTATCTCGTCTTTGAATCTACTTCGGGGTCTTCCCCTTTTTCTAGTACCCATTGGTTTCTGGCAGAAAATATGTGTCGACCTTAGCCTGTGTATTTTGATTATCCTGAAAATATGCGGCTCTTTGTAAAGATGGTATAGTTCATAGCGCCTGCGCCACACTTCATTTTCTTGTACTCCTCTAAATATTGTTCTTAGAATCCGTCTTTCTCTGCAACCTAGAAGTCTCTTGCTATTTTTTGTCATTGCCCAGGTTTCTGAAGCATGTGTCAGCACTGGCGTGATAAGTGTTTTGTAGATTTTGCATTTCGTGCTTCTTGAGATGAAGCTAGCTGTCAGGTGCTTTTTTAATCCACAATATGTTTTATTTGCGAGATATATTCTTCTTCTTATTTTAGTGCTGATATCGTTAGTGCTGTTTATCTGGGAGCCAAGATATATGAACTCTTTCAATCAGTAATATTAGTTTATTTATACGACGAATAGATTCTTATACGAGGACACGTATAGCTTAGTGGTAGATCTAATATTTTTCGCGTGTAAGATTTAAATTTCTCGCAAGCGTCTGTTAGTTTTCAAATGTACCAGCCAATTCAGTCATTGCTTATCAGCTGCTCGAAATTTATATGTTTTTAAAAAATGAACAAAATCAAACATCGTAGTGTGGGTAAAAGTGACACTTGTAGGGGCAGAAGGATTTTCTCGAGTGAGCAATTAGGGTGCAATAAAAATAAACCCAGGAAAGTTATTTTACAACCTCCTCTATACCCACAGTCACTGTTGTAAGGAACAGTTCTAGTACTGGGCCGTTACAAACTAACAGTGTTCACAATTCACGCTTAATAGCAGGTTCGAGTTTGACACATGCACAAACACACATCTAACAAATGAAAAAATATTATAGGTCTACACAATATACGCACTTATGAACAGTATACACATGTTATACTGTTACACATTGTATTAACGGCATACGTTAATAAAAACTGTAGTAAACCTAAATCGAGACAAACAAGCAAAGCACCGTGACATACTAAGAATTCCACTCTGAAGTTTGAATGAATGTAACAGAGAATGTACAAATTATCGAGAGTAGGCCTATATCGGAAACCAGCAAACAAGCAAATGGGGCACAATTGAAATAAATGTTTTTCTTCATACGTACGTTAGGTGTTGGTGGGAGGGTAGCTTGAGGGTAGACCTGAGAGAAGTAGTGGGTACATTACAGAGAGAGAGAGAGACATGTATATACTTGTGTGCATTTGCAAACGAAAAAAGTGTATACGTGTATGTGACCTGAAGAATGACTATTTCAGACAAATCGGCTCAGTATATAAGGAACTAGTAGTTCTTCAGTTTCTAATATGATGAATGTAAGGCAATTATAGCAGGTAGGAGAAGAGGCTAAAACTGTTTCCCAAGACTTCTCGAAGGTCATGTTTATTGCAGGTCTATTGTTAGCGCAAGGAACATTTTGGGGTCCCAAACATATCGCCTTTACCCTCGTACTGTTATTGAATTGTTTGTAAAAAATCCAGCGGCAATAGAAATTAATAAAAATGTAGTAAATGCATAACGAGTGCTGCACTTAAAAAAACCCGTATGTATATGGGGACTCGAGTTTAAACATGTTCATACGAGCAATGAAGGTGATACTTGGAGAGTACGCCCAAAAAGTGCCGGCCATACAATAGCACTCAAAACTCAAGACGTTCGTAAAAAAAATTTCATACCCGGTGTCGGAAGACGGGCGATTAAGAGTGGGTTACATTGCTGAGGTATTAGCATCAGTGGCGGGTTTAAGCATACGCTACATAGGCTGCAGCCTGGGGGCCCGCACCACAAACAAAAAGAAAAACAACACTCAAATTGCACAAAAATTATTTGGTTCGTTTTTCAGAGAACCGTAGAAGTTATTAGAGGAAAAGGTGGTATTATAATAGGCCTACACTGTATCTTAGAATGTATTTGTCAATGATGATTACCAACAGTAGTGGTCAATGAATAGTAGTACCAACAACAATTTGAAAATTAATAAAAATAGGATCCGGACAGCCATGTTAGAAGGTAGGCTGAACTAGAGAGTGATATTTTTAAACAGTTATCTTATGAAGATTACATACGCAAATTTGATAATATTTTGTGTGGGCGAGTGCCAAAAAATCAAACCAAAACCTAACGAAAGTAGTATACTACGATCGTTTTATGATGGAGAAAAGTTATGATTTACTTACAGAGTTGCATGATGTAAATATACCCTAGAACTTTTATGTTATTTTTAAAAATGTTCTCAATTTGTGATAATTACAATAACATTGTTTTATGTTCCTTTAGAGATCAGTTGATTATATTGTTTCTACATTTTTGTTTTGTTTAGACTCTTTTGAGTGTAATACAAAAACGAGTGCAACCTTTTACTATTATTTTCATTGGCTCCAGAATGCCATTATATATATTGAGATACCTTGAAACTGTGAAAGTGTTTAACATAGTACTGAAAATTTACAAAAACAATGTATCCAGTTTTAATTTGTAGGCTACACTTAACAATGATTTTACTTACAGTTCGGAAAGATATATTTTCCAAAATTTTCAGGCGGAAGGACCCGAACCTCCGTTTTACTGGGGGATATTCCATATCAACTAGAGCCCCTCCTGTATCTTGGGGGCCTGAACCACATGCTCGGCCTAGGGGCCCACTAACTCTAAATCTGGCCCTGTCTGTCATTAGTATATTTTAACTCAAGAACTTGATGTGAAAGAACTTTGTGTAAGCACTTGGAATTGTCGCACTTCTGAGTCTCCACTGCTTGCGTCATCTACAATGCTTGAACGACCAGGTTTGGTCTCGAGTTCCCGCTTACAAGTCACTGTTTGTGAAGCTGTAACATCTCCTAACACAGTGGTTCCCAAACTTTTCAGTACGCGGACCCCCCACCAAAAAAATGAAACATTTCACGGACCCCGTTGAGTTATGAAATAAAACAAACAGTATATATGATACACACTCTTGTTTTCATTAAAATGTTTTAAAAACAAAATTCTCTTAACGTGCAAAATTATAACATTAATTATATCAAACATAGTTTAATGTGAACAATGAAGCTGCTTTTGAACAATTAGCTCTGCAATATTAGGTTTAATGTCTGATAATTTCAATATTAAGTCACTCGCGACATAAAGTTTATGTCTAGGAGCCTCTGATGAAGCCTTCTATAGGTGAAAGCCGGTTTAGGCTGTAAGGTAAAACTTTACGTTTTTACTTATAAAAAACTTTGTGTTCCGAGTCGTCAATATTATAGTGATATTTAGTTAAGTAACGGACACTTCATGGACAACGAAATCCAAGAATAAAGTTTATTTTTAACTTTGCCAACCTCGGCTCTATATTTCCAGCCACACGTGTAGAAATCCAGCTACTTAGGCGTAAAACCAGCTACACGGAAAACGTTTTGCTTAGATACAGTGCTTATACGCGAGATGCAGTGCTTATACGTGGACTAAAACAGGGCAATCAATCAGTGCTGCGTTGATGAGGCGCTCTAGTCAGGTCAGCTGAGAAACAGATCTGCTACACCACATGATTTAAAGACCTTATTAAAGCCATTGGTGTGAAATTACTTTTACAATTACAATTAGTTTGAACAAAAACAAAGTACTGGAATCTTCTACTTATTTTTTTAAGATTCTAAAATTTAGACTTTGAGATTTAGACTAATAACAAATCTGAGAAAATTACGGTATATTCTATTTTTTCTTAAAAGTGCCTGCGGGCCCCCTAAAACATTGTCGCGAACCCCTAGGGGTCCGCGGACCCTACTTTGGAAACCACTGTCTTAACACAATTAACATTTCGTTGTGAATTTTCATTGGCGCTATATCTCCTTTAAGGGGAGTCGGTAGGTCCTAAGCTGGCAATGTAAAATTGCCCAAATTTAGCTACATTTTAATTTGAAACTTGATGAGACGGAGTCTTAAAAATTCTTGCAGCGTTTCATGTTTCATACTTTTTATGTATACTGAAGGGTACATAATTAAATTCCAGACAGTTGGTAAACAATAAATAAATTGACGGATAGTTTGGAAATTAACAGGTGTTTGCATAAAATATGAATCTTATAACACAGAAACAGTTTTAGTTTTACCTCTGTGGTATAGATGTCGCTGCGGGAGCTATAAAACTGACATTCTAATAATTAAGTTTAGTTCAATACAAAATTATAATTTTATTAATTGTATCTTGCCAACCTCTTTAGAGTTTTGATGAGTTTAGTGCATGGTTTAGTCTAAATACAAAAAAAAAATACACTTAATTAATATTTCAATATTATTAAACCGGAAAATTTGAGACTATAGACAGAATAATAATTTTATTTTTCATCATGACATAACGATTGTTATCACATAAGACAAATATATTCGTTACGGAAATAATCTCTGTAAGTAGGCTTATATGGTGAAACAAATATTTTACGTATCTACCTTATCGTACGACATTTTATCGTATGCATAAAAGTTGGGTAATACTTTTTGCCGTACTATAGAGGTTAAACACTTCTAGATATACAAAACTAGCAAACCTCGATTATTAATCCGATGAACAATCTTCATAAACAGAGTAGGTGTGTGTGTGTGTGTGTGTGTGTGTGTTCGCAGTCATTAGAAATTCATCATCTTCACAACATGGCATAGGTAAGGCCGTGTTCTGCCTGTTCGGTCTTCAAAAATCCTCCAGCCATCTCTTCCTGGGTCTACCCAAACACCTGTGTGATGTAGGTTTGTATTTCCAGATTTGTTTGGCGAGTCTGGAACCTGACATTCTTTCTAAGTGTTCTTTCCATCGCTGTGTGTAAATTTTTAATTTTTCATACAAATAAAAAACTTGTAACTTTTGTGTTATGGTATTAGACGGTCTTTATATTTAAAACGGTCAAGTTTAGAACACCTTTCAGCTCCTCTTAAGAGCGCCATTTCCGAGGCCTGTATTTTACTGTCTTGTTTCTTGGCTGTTGTCCATAATTCACACCCATAGAACTGTACAGGGACTGCCATAACTTTGCACAACTTTAATTTTGTATCTTGGCGTACCTTGCTTTTAAAAATACTGATGACCTTTTTTTACAGATTGTCTGGAACTTACCTAATTTAACATCAATATCGTAATTCGTATCATACCAAATATCATTTTCTAAATAATTAAAATGGCTATCTATTCTAGAATTCGATCAGTAATCATTCCTTTTGTTCTTATTGATTTCGTGCCTCGAAATATCATTACCTTTGTTTTTACAGTAGAGATTTTCTTATTGTATTGTTTTCAAATGCGAGTCGTCAGCAAACAACAGTACATTCAAATGTCTGTCTAGTACAAACTTAATACCAGGGTTTAATATTATTATTTTCAATTATAATAATAAATCAAAACAAATAAATCTGAGTGGAACATTTTCTCCCTGTACAATTTATAAAAATGAAACACGCACTTGTTTCAGGTTACGTAATAGTTGACAGACCGTAGCAACCGTTATTTCTATTACAATATTATATATGCTAAATAAATTGAACGAATTTCCTGGAATGTGTAAATAATTTCATTCATACACTTACTAGCTGGCGCTTAAAGTACACAATACGTTATGTAATAACGTAACAATCTCCAAACGGGTGCAAAGCCACGTAACGTTACGTGTTTGCGGTTACGTTTATCGAACGCTTCGTTAAGCCCACGCATTAAATTACACCGCAACATTTCTTTGCTTCTGTCTTGTGTACTTTTGAAAATCTTCAAACTTTAAGTGTTACGTGCCTACTTTTAATCTCCTGCTTCAGCATTACAGGCCAACTTGAGCCCTGGTTTCCAACACCAGTCTTCTCCAGAGTCCCCTGTTCATTGCAATCTCAGTGTAACTCCTTATATCCATTATACTGAGATCTTCTAGCACATCATCCAACCATCTTATCCTAGATCTGTCCCTCATTCTGCATTTGTAGAATTGCGTCTTCAATGTATTCTTTGACATACGATAATTATCCATCCGCTCTAGGTGATGTAAACATTGTATTTTTTTTGAGCCTTTATGAATTTCACAATGACTTCGTGATTCATCTGTCTATCGTGTGGTAACTCATCCTATCTCCTGGTCATTCCCTATTCTCCACTCGTCATCTTCTTTAACCGGGCCACAAACATGTTTTACGATCTTTCTTTTAAACCTTCTTAGTGTTACTTGTTCCTTTTTTGTCAATATCCATGCCTCACCTCCATAAGTAACAACTGCTCTGATAAGTGTCTTGTATATTTCTACTTTTGTTTTGCGATAAATAAGACCTACTTTTATTATGATTTGTAATTTTACAAACGGCATTAAAGTAAAAACAAAATGCCACCGAAGCAGTCGTTGAGACTACTTACAAAAGGAATACTTTCAGAACTTTACTCAGAAAAATTCCTATACAATTGCTAAATTAATTTATTCTTAATTGTAGGAAATTTATTTTGCGAGTAGGCTGTAGGCCTATTATCAGTGATAACTGAACACCATTGTAAGTGCTTTACTTACTAACGTTGATTGAACATGTTTTCCGGGGTATTAAACTGATTTGATATTATAATTTGTTAAAACAACAAACGTTTAGGGCACACCCACAGCGGCTATATTAAGAACTAGATCTTAAAGTCAACAAAACAATAAATTTAATAAATCCTAATTTATTCCTGCGTCGATCTGAGACCCAGGTTCTGTTCTCGATTCATCGCTACTTCGATCGGTTACAGAGGAGGCGATCGACATATTCGGGGTCCTGATTATGAATAGACGCGAAGTTGTAGCTGTAGCTGAATGGGCGGGGGGGACGGTACCAGCGTCCGGAGTGACATCTCCGATGACCGGATGTAGTGATATCCGTGCTCTCTCAAGGGTGATAGGTTTTCCAAGGTCGTGCGGTTGTTGATAGGTGTGCTCCTATCTTTCTCTAGGTAAGGGGAGAGAATCTTGACAAGTGAGGTACACAGCCTATCGTTTTTGATGCGGCCTAATACCCTAAACCAGTGGTAACGCGTCCGAGTAACAGCGGGGATACATACCGGTACATTTTAGGACTGGTTGGTTAGAGCTGCTGCCTCCGACACGTTCCCCCTGATCAGTCAGAGGTGGCCCGCACACAACCAGCTCGTGTACCCAGGGCGGGCGCCTCATGAATTAAGGCTCTTCCACAACTGACATGAGACAGCCCCACCGAGCGCCTAAGGCAGCCATTCAAGACAGTTGGGGGTTCGCGATTATGTTAGATGGGTTTCTGTGAGGGGTATTGGGTATTGTGAAGACACTGTAGGGACGACAGCCGAAGACCTGTACAATAAGAATTGTACTTTACTATAGAACACAAATGTACTGTTACTATTGTTCTTTGTAATTTACTATTGTACTTTGCATGTTTCACCGATTACCAGAAGGCCTTTGACCGAGTCCAATATCAGCAAATGATGAATATCCTGAAAAATATTGAATTAAATGGAAAAAGCCTAAGGATAATAGCTACACAGTATTGGAACCAATCTGAAGTGGTTAGAGTAGATAAAGAGAAAACTGAAGTGATACAGATTCTGCGTGAAGTAAGACAAGGATGTATACTATCTCCGCTTTTATTCAGCATCTACTCGGAAGGTATTTTTAGAAAAGCTTTAGATGAATGGGATGTGGGAATCTCTCTGAACGGTGAAAGAATAAATAACATACGTTATGCGGATGATACCGTCATATTCGCAGATAGATTAGAGGGGCTGCAACAACTAATGTATAGAGTGACAGAAAGCAGTCGTAGATATGGTCTAGGCATCAATTTTAATAAAACGAAGCTAATGATTGTATCTAAGAACAAGTTTAAAAACTGCAACCTTAATATAACCAAAAGGCAAGATGAACGTGTATGCAAATTTACATATGTTGGTACTATAGTCAATGAACAATGGGACCACTCTCAAGATATAAAGAGCTGAATTGAAAAGACAAGGGCAGTGTACATTAGAATGAGCAGTTTATTCAAAAGTCACGCACAAAGATGAAACTTTTACGCTAGTACGTATTCTCGGTTATCTTCTAATAATAATAATGGCACCCATGTGTACCACCGAAGCAGCTTAGGAGTCTGGCAGGATAGGCTGCCATATGCGAGCCGTACGGCATACAAGGAAGACAGTATGGCCAGCACTACGCTTGAGCCACCCATTATTATCCCCAGGATGTTACCCCAGGTAGGCCTACTCATTTTCCGTGAGTACCTGGGGGCTGAGTCGATCTGGGCGCTGAAAAACGCACCTCGATTTTATGGTGCGGGCTTGGGATTCGAACCCGGGACCTCAAGATTAGTAGCCAGTTGCCATACCCACTGGTCTACTTAGCCGGCTGTTCTCTTCTGCGGTGTAGAACCTTGGAGTTTGACTGAGGCCACAAGTAATAAATTGGAACCTTACGGAATGTGGCTTCACCGTAGAATACTGAGCATTTCATAGACAGCACATACAACTAACGTTGAAGTTCTTAGAAAGATGAAAAAACAAAAAGAAGTTATTAACACAGTGGCGATAAGAAAGCTTAAGTATCTGGGACATCTCATGAGAAATAAATAGAGATTTTAATTATTACAGTCCATACTACAGGGAAAAGTACTTGGTAAAAGAGGAGTTGGGCGACCGAGAATATCATAGCTGAGGAATATAAGAACCTGGTTTGCCATGAATATAAATGACTTCTTCCGTGCAGCAGTACAGAAAGTTAAAATAGTCTGTATGTTACCCAACATCCGAAACGGATAGGAACTATCAGAAGGTAGTACACAACATCGCTGCGTGTTTAACGCTAGTTCAAAACTCGCCTGTCAATCGCCACGAGCATGTTACACTAAAGCCCAACCGTTTAAAAATAATTGTAATTTAAATTCGTGTCGTGGACGGCGGAAATCTAAAAAAGGAGAGGCGCGTTAGACAACGGTTAACGGAAAGCAAACGGTTGTATCCACCCACTCATTTCCTTAGTTTCAAAATGGTTGTAATTTTCTAGAAAATCCCTTGGAATTGGATAAGAATAAAACAATTCGCCGGTGGTAGGAGCTAGCAGAATAACCATTTGTCTGTAGATAGCGTCGGGAATTATTATTTTACTGGAATTTTGGCTGCAGTTTACGCTTTTTTTAATAATTGTCAGACACGTTCCAGAATACAAAGTGTGTGTGTCGTTTCGTTTCCTTAATTGAAAAATGTAAAACTTACAGCGCATTGACTCACACGTTTCCTGCATCGAAATTCCAGTAAAAAATGGTTGATTATCAATATGCTTCCAACATAGTTATAAAAAGAAATCTACTAAATCTCTCGTCAGTCACGAGATTACTAAGTCTGTTTGAAGTTCCGACGTTATAATTTTCTTACGTACAATAACTGAGGCCACAGAAAATTGCGGTTGTTATAAACTGTACTTCTCAAAATAGCTTAAGATTGGTAAGCTGACAGAGTCAAATGTAGTCCACCGAAGAGAGTACTTTTTGAAGGCCACTCGTAACCGGCAACTCAACAAAAAATTCGTTTTTTGGTTTTCAGTCCTAAAAATGTTTTCAGTATTTTCTGAGTAATTCAATACCAAATTTTTGTGAAGACACCTAATCATAAATTTTTATGGTTAAACAAATTGAAAAGTTCTCTCAGAAGTGCTGATAATGTTACAATTTTTTATAAATCTGTAACTCCCTTATAACAAATCATAGAGACATGCAATTTTTATCATAGGAATGAGTATTTCAATAAACATTCACTACTAAAGTCCGTAATAAACCAATTTTTGCTGATCTGGGTCACCTAATTTGTTAAAAAAATGTCTTGACGGTAGTTTACAGAATGTACAGAATGTAAATGATTCACTGAAAAATTTGATTTGTAATAGTCTCCCAAAAAATATATTTGTTTGGACTGGAGATTTTGGTTTTGCGTGTACATGATTTTGTGTTGACTTACAACGAAGGTAATATAACTAAGCGTCAAGTCTGCCAAAAATTAGTGATCACAATAGGATCAAATATAGTTAAAGTAATAAAATAATTGACGGCAAAGAATCCTTTGAGGCAGAGACAGCAGGAGATGATCTGATGGAAAAGGTTAGTCAGTCGATTAGAAATATGAAGAGAAGCGTAGAGGAGCAAGTGGACATAACTGAATAGCCTGAGTATGGAGCGGGATGCTTTTTCCTGAAAATCAAATTTTTTTAGATAGGTGACCCATTATTTCAGAAACCAAGTGAAATATTTAGCTGAAGTTTTTGTGTGGTTATTGGGTTAATGGAGATGCAACTGCAACTACCCTACAGTTTCATCGAAAAATAGTGCCGTAAGAAAAGTGTAAGTATCCTTTATGTATGCAAATTTTTGGACGATGGATGGATGGATGGATGATGCGCGGGCGTCTTGCGGCCTAATATTTGTGCGTTGTCCAGGCCTAGGCCTGAAAATTTTTAGATGGATGGATGGATGGATGATGCGCGGGCGTCTTGCGCCCTAATTTGTGTGCGTTGTCCAGGCCAAGGCCTGATGAACGACAGGTGCCAACAGGTCAGCGCGGTCGTTTGCTCTGCACAAGGAGTTATGGTGCAGTCCGCGGGTCCATGGCCACCACGGAGGAAAGCTTGAGCTTTTGCTTCAGCCAATTGTCCCGCCGAGGCGCGACACCATGGTCCCCTCAGGCTAGCCTTTAGGAACGTAGTGACGCACTGGTTGACAAGAGGCTCGAGCGCCCTAGGGCGTCGGCCGAAACGGTAAGGAATGACTCCGAGACAGCCAGCTTCCGCAAGGAAGGCACTTGCACAACCTCGCAGAAGCCCGTGTCTCAGATCATTGCCCTGCCGAATCAGCAAAGCAGGTGCTGACGGGGATCTCAGTGGTCATGGCTTCAGCCAATCGCAACGCCTGGTCGCGGCTCCTTGGTCTCCTAGGACATAGCCCACTGAAACTTAGAGGCGCGCTGGCGAGGACAAGAGGCTAGACCGCCCGAAGGCGGCGGCCGAGTCGAAGGAACGTACCACCGGGGCAGACGGCTTTCGCATGGAAGGCATTTGCACAACCTCGCGGGAGCCCGTGTCCCGGATCAAAGCCCTGCCGAATCGGCAAAGCCGATGCTGGCAATAAATCAATCCATTCCAATCTGCCGCAGCATGATTGAATACAGTCTACAGTTTCGACAGGCGCAGGTAGTGAATGATGGTGATCAATTCAGTCTCCAGAAGGTTGGGGGGTTCGTTTCTGGGGGGTTCATGTGATGAACTTAGGGGTGGTCGTCTAACAGCGCCATAGAGCGCCTGACATGGCAAGGGGGCGGTGCATTCTCCATGCTGTTAAGCCTTTGGAGGTGCGGATAAGGGGACTCGCCCGGCCTTGGCGAACAGATTCGTTGCCAAGGACCAGACGAAGACCTCTAAGGTGGGAACACGGAGGCCCCGGTGAATGGCGGAATTTCGCACATACCACGAGGACCCCGTGAGGGAGCGTAGGGTCCAGTTCTGAAATGTCGTCAGCCTGTTGGTGGCCGACAGGAGAGACCACCAAGCGGGCGCCGCATAAGTGAGTACTGTTCGGAGGAACAGTAGATACAATGTTAGTTTTGTACGGACAGCCAGGCGGCTGTTCCGCGAAAGCATAGGTGATAGTTTGGCTCTGACGCCACGAGCCATGTTGAGGGTTGCGGTCACGTGGGCGTTGAAGTTTAGGTGCCGATCAAGCCGAACACCTACACCGTACAGAACGGGGCCGAGGACAGATCCTTGTGGGACGCCGGCGGCGACAGGGCGAACCCAAGAGAACGCCCCATCTACGCTGATCCTGAATGTGCGATCCGTTAGATAGGATCGGAGCAAGTGGACGATAGATGCTGGGAGTGGCGAATGCGCCAGGTTGTAGAGCAAGCCTTCGTGCCAGTCTTTATCTAAGGCTTTGCACACATCCAACAGGACGGCGCCTGTTGCCTGATGATTGTTGGCGGCGTCGGCTAGACAGGTGACAACCCGTACTAGCTGAAGAGTAGTCGAGTGCCTCGGCCTAAACCCAAACTGCTCCTCGCGGATGAAACCATCCACCAGGGGCCGAATACGGGCCAGGAGAAGACGCTCGAATACCTTCGAGATTACTGGCAATAGTGATATCGGGCGGTAGCTTCCAGGGAGCGTGGCGGCTTTTTAGATTTCTGGATCATGATGACATTAGCAGTTTTCCACAGGCGGGGGAAGTACCTCAGCCGGAGACAGGAGTTGAACAGCTCAAGAAGAACGTCAACTGCCGAAGGCGGGAGATTCTGCAACGCAGCGGCGCCGATGCGATCGGGGCCAGGGGCCTTTCTCTTCTTCAGTCAGCTTAGGACAGACGCAAGGTCTTCCTCGTCGACCGAAGTAGGAGGATCATTGCGGGGAGCAGAAAAGTATACAGATAGGAAATCCCTGACGTCAGCCGTATGAGCCGGGTCAGAGATGCCTCTATGGACGGTGAACTGTTCCTCAATACAGTCGACGAAGACTTCCGCCTTGCCTTCTGCAGAGTATAAAGTGCCGTCCGGGGTATTCAAGGGATGGCGAGTCCTCTTTTCGCCTTTTAGTCTACCAGCGGCTCTCCATAAGGAGGCGTGTTCGACTTCCAAGAACTCCAAATAGGAGTCCCATCGATTCGCGTTTACGTCAAGCAGGAGCTGCGAGACGTGTTCCGACTGGGCTCGAAAACGCCGTCTAGCGGCAAGGTCACGGGTATGCTGCCATCTGCGGCGGAGCTGGTGCCGTAATCGGATGGCTTGGAGAACTTCCGCAGGAAGGTCGGAGCGTTTATTACTCACCGGAACAGTATATGTGTGCTTGTCCATTGCAGACTGGACGAGGTCCTGGAGCTGATGTATCCGGAGATCCACGTCGTCACAAGAGACGAGTTGGTCCGGAGGGACAGATGGCAACTGCCTGGCCAGATCATCATGGTAGGATCGCCAATTGACTCTCGTAACAGGATGATCGGGAAGTTGGGGTGAGACCGACGGCAGCAAGACAGTTACAAGCAGGGGGTCGTGATCGGACGATAGGTCCGACACCGCGCTGACTTGTAGATGAAAGGTGATGGCCTTGATAATTACAATATCAAGGACATCCGGCGGATAACCCGCAGTGGGAAAGTGTGTCGGTTCGGACGGGCCGATGATGAGGACACTGGGGTCATCTTCGACAGCCCTACGGAGAGAATGCCGTAGGGGTTTGACGTTCTGCTGTTCCAAGAGGGATGCTTGGCGTTAAGGTCTCCGGCTACGATGGTTGGGAGATCGCTGTCTAGGAGGGCGTCCCTCTCCTCGTGCGGCGGAGCTCGATGGCCGGGCGGGTGGTACACAGAAACAAAGCGCACCTCCAGTCCGGCAACATCCAGCGCTACAGCACATGCTTCGATCAGGGTAGTTGCAGGGGCAGGGAGTTCTCTATGAGAGTGCCGCCTGTGGACTAAGATCGCCACTCCGCCAGATGCGTGGCGGCGATCGGGACCATTCCTGTCTTTTCTGTAGCAAGCATAGGCTGTCAGGGAGAATCGACGTTTATGGACAAGATGTGTTTCAGATAGGAGTACGACATCTGCGTCGTACTCCACAAGGAAAGCTGCCAGTTCGGCCCGACGCGCCGGAACACCATCTGCATTCCACGCGACGAACCGAAACTGTCTAGCCATGGTTAGATGTAGGGACAATCAGGGCGATCAGCGATGTTAGGATCGCCATGAGTATAGTCGTGACATCCCGAGCAGTAAGAATTTGCGGGACAATGCCGCTGACCCAGGCCATCAGCTGAGCCTCAGTGACCAATGGTGAACCACCGGCCACAGGGGCCTGACTAGCCGGCGCTGGGGCCGCGGAAGGTGCAGATGCCGCCTCCAGGGGAGGTTGGGCAATTGGAGCTGGCTGCTCGGGGGCTAGCGAGACTTCCATGGAAGTCGCAGGGGACTAGGCAACAGAAGCAGGCTCCTGGCCGGGTAGATGCTGGGTAGCCGGAGGGGCGTTGTTAGTCTCCGGGTATAGATGTTTTGCCACTAGTGGTTGTCTAGTTTTGCGCTTAGAGCTCAGTTTCTTAGGTGGCTGGGTCTGTGAGGGGGGTACTGCGGCCGTTGCCGCTTGAGGAGATGGCACTCCGGCAGGTTCTAAGGTTCTGGGGGCCACAGGGGGCGCCGTAGCGACCGCTGTATCGTAAGTTATGGTTCCTCCAGCGGCAGGTGCCGCAAGAAGAGCCGTAGATGCCGAGACGGGTGGTTGGACTGCCGCCCGCTTCGAGGGTCTAGGAGCAGGGCGAGGAGGTTCAACCTGACGGTTTTGCTTCCGCTGCTGTTTCTTTGGGGCCTTCTTAAAGTGGTTACAACCCCTAAAGTTAGCCGGGTGACTGCCTCCGCAGTTACTGCACGTCGTGGGTTGAGGTTACACAACGGGACAATTCTCGTTGTGGGCCTCTCCACAGCGTACACAACGCGGCGGCATCTTACAAAAGGCCCATGAGTGGCCGAATCGCTGACATTGGAAGCACTGGGACGGCTTACTATTGAATGCCCTAACCTGTACCCGGAGGCACAGAATGGTCTCCAGTTGATATACGTCAGCGAAGGAACCAACCTTCTGGAGTCTTATGTAAAAGGAATTGATTTTCCTCTTACGATCACCGGATAGGAGAGGGACGACGGAGGTAGGGAAAAAACCCTTCTCCGCCAGATGCTCCCAGATCCACAAGATCGGTGTGTCATGGGGAATCCCGGACACCACAATCTTCAGTTTCCTCTCCTCAGGGAGGGCGAAGGTATGAAAATAGCGACCGGAGTCGGCCAGGAATTTCTGGCAAGCCCGAAAGTCCTGGATCGACTTTGGTTGTTTAGGTGTTGGTTCTGGTACAGTGATTTCAGGGGAAGGTGATATGCGACATGCCGACTCTGCAGCCACGGCTCGTTTCTCCGGGACAGTCCGTTTTGGGGACGTCGGCATGCTTCCACCGCCACCTCGCCGTTTCCGGCCAGGCACGGGCTGGAAGCCGTCCTCCGTCTCCATCTGGGAGTCCGACGACAACCTAGTGCCGAGGGCTGCGGCATAAGCGATGGATAGAGGGTCCTGAGAAGGAGCAGCAGCAGGCTGGTCCCTCACGGGAGGGTCAGATGTTTGGTGGTCCTTAGCAGGACCAGCAGATGGCTGTACCTGCAAAAGAACAGAAGATTGGCGGCCCTTAGAAGGACCAGCAGAAGGCTGGCCCCCCACAGGATGGTCAGATGCATGGTGGCTTTCTGCAGGATCGGCAGTATGCCGGACCTGTAAAGTAGCTGTAGGTGGTTGGTGGTCCTTACCAGGACCAACTGAGGGCTGGTCCCGCGAAGAATCTCCAGCTGCTCGGCGGGCCTTAGAAGGGCCTTCGCCGCGAACTGGGTCAGTATCGGGTTTAGTAGCAGGACCAGCGGAAGGCTGGGCCCGCAAAAATTCATCAGATGCTGGGTGGACCTTAAAAGGACCATCGCCGCTGACTGCGGCAATTTCAGGTTTTGGGGGAATTGTGGTTGGGATTCTTACTGTTGGTCCATCTGTGGAGCTTAGCTTAATGCTTCGCTGCGCAGATGGCTTCAGCAAGGGGGCTACCCTGCCATCGGATCTATTATGGCCCTTTTTAGGGCCACAACTTTCCGCGGACAGGGGCTCCCCTTGGTCTTGTCCCGACATCGCCGTCGTCAACGGGTGTCGGGTACGCTCTTGGGGCAGAGGAGGGAGCAAATTCCCGTACTGAATTGCACTGGCACTTTGTCACTGGCACTGACCACACTTCGGCACAGAACACCTCGCACAAAGTAGGAACAATAGCCCGCACACGACTTGTCGCGAACTGGCCGAATTCTGGCCCACTCGAACTGATCAGAATATTTTTAACCAACTGGCTGGTCTGGAGAGGATTTTGAGGTTATGGTTTATTGTTCTGCTTCCTTTCAATCGCTGGAGGAGAATGAAATTTTTAGAGCAAAAGAATGACGATGATGATGGATGGATGATGCGCAGGCGTCTTGCGCCCTAATTTGTGTGCGTTGTCCAGGCCTAGGCCTGATGAACGCCAGCTGCCAACAGGTCAGCGCGGTCGTTTGCTCTGCACAAGGGAGTTATGGTGCAGTCCGCGGGTCCATGATGAATTACATGGCCACCACGGAGGCAAGCTTAAGCTTTTGTTTTAGCCAATTGTCCCGACGAGGCGCGACACCATGGTCCCCTCAGGCTAGCCTTTGGGAATGTAGTGACGCAATGGCGAGGACAAGAAGCTCGAGCGCCCTAGGGCGTCGGCCGAAACGGTAGGGAATGACTCCGAGACAGCCGGCTTCCGCAAGGAAGGCACTTGTACAAACTCGCGAGAGCCCGTGTCTCAGGTCATTACCCTGCCGAATCAGCAAAGCAGATGCTGACGGGGATCTTAGTGGTGATGGCTTCAGATAATTGCAACACCTGGTCGCGGCTACTTGGTCTCCGAGGACATAGCCCACGGAAACAGAGGCACGCTGGCGAGAACAAGAGGCTCGACCGCCCGAGGGCGGCGGCCGAGTCGAAGGAACTTATCACCGGGGCAGACGGCTTTCGCAAGGAAGGCAATGCTGCCAATAAATCAATCCATTCCAATCTGCCGCAGCATGATTGACTACAGCCTACAGTTTCGGCAGGCGCAGGAAGTGAATGATGGTGATCAATTCAGTCTCCAGAAGGTTGGGGGGTTCGTTTCTGGGGAGTTCATGTGATGAACTTAGGGGGGGTCGTATAACAGCGCCATAGGGCGCCTGACACGGCGAGGGGGCGGTGCATTCTCCATGCTGTTAAGCCTTTGGAGGTGCGGATAAGGGGACTCGCCGGCCTTGGCGACCAGATTCGTTGCCAAGGACCAGACGAAGATTTCTAAGGTGGGAACACGAAGGCCCCGGTGAATGGCGGAATTTCGCACATACCACGGGGACTCCGTGAGGGAGCGTAGGGTCCAGTTCTGAAATGTCGTCAGCCTATGCCTGTTGGTGGCCGACAGGAGAGGCCACCAAGCGGACGCCGCATAAGTGAGTACTGTTCGGAGGAACAGTAGATACAATGTTAGTTTTGTACGGACAGCCAGGCGGCTGTTCCGCGAAAGCATAGGTGATAGTTTGGCTCCGACGCCACGAGCCATATTGAGGGTTGCGGTCACGTGGGCGTTGAAGTTTAGGTGCCGATCAAGCCGAACACCTAGGTACTTCACCGTCTCAGTCCATTTGATGGGTCTCCCCTCTAAGGAGAGGGATTGGCATCGGGAAATGGACTTATGAGTAAAGCAGATCGCCTCGGATTTCTCCGTATTGATCGCTACCCGCCATTTCCTTAGCCAGTCCGGAAGGATAGCCAACTGTCGTTGTAACATTACGCTCGTCCGCCAAGGCGAAACGAGCTAAAATGGAACATCGCGTCGTCGGCAAATAGAGATAACGTGACCCCGGGATAAACAGGCAGATCGTTCGTGTACAGTACGTACAGAACGGGGCCGAGGACAGATCCTTGTGGGACGCCGGCGGCGACAGGGCGAACCCAAGAGAACGCCCCATCTACGCTGATCCTGAAGGTGCGATCCGTCAGATAGGATCGGAGGAAGTGGACGATAGATGCCGGGAGTGGCGAATGCGCCAGTTTGAAGAGCAGGCCTTCGTGCCAGACTTTATCGAAGGCTTTGCTCACATCCAACAGGACGGCGCCTGTTGCCTGATGATAGTTGGCGGCGTCGGCTAGACAGGTGACAACCCGTACTAGCTGAAGAATAGTCGAGTGCCTCGGCCTAAACCCAAACTGCTCCTCGCGGATGAAACCATCCACCAGGGGCCGAATACGGGCCAGGAGTAGGCGCTCGAATACCTTCGACATTACTGGCGATAGTGATATCGGGCGGTAGCGTCCAGGTAGCGTGGGCGGCTTTTTAGATTTCTGGATCATGATGACATTAGCAGTTTTCCACAGGCGGGGGAAGTACCTCAGCCGGAGACAGGAGTTGAACAGCTCAAGAAGAACGTCAACTGCCGAAGGCGGGGGATTCTGCAACGCAGCGGCGCCGATGCGATCGGGGCTAGGGGCCTTTCTCTTCTTCAGTCGGCTTAGGACAGATGCAAGGTCATCCTCGTCGACCGAATTAGGAGGATCATTAGGGGAGCAGAAAAGTATCCAGATAGGAAATCCCTGACGACGGCCATATGAGCCGGGTCAGAGATGCCTCTATGGACGGTGAACTGTTCCTCAATACAGTCGACGAAGACTTCCGCCTTGCCTTCTGCAGAGTATACAGTGCCGTCCGGGGTATTCAAGGGATGGCGAGTCCTCTTTTCGCCTTTTAGTCTACCAGCGGCTCTCCATACGGAGGCGTGGTCGACTTCCAAGGACTCCAAATAGGAGTCCCATCGATTCGCGTTTACGTCAAGCAGAAGCTGCGAGACGTGTTCCGACTGGGCTCAAAAACGCTGTACTGGGCTCAAAAACGCAGAGCAAAAGAAGAAAATGTTAAAAACCATAATATTGGATAAATTTGGAAATACTACCGTAACTTGATGAGCCGCTACCATAATCGTCACCTCCGTAACCTGCCGCTGCCGCGGAATGCGCTTCGGCGACTGCGATTGGATGTTCTCCTCTGGCAGCGGCAACTTCCAGTGTGTCTGCTAAGTACGACTGGTTTCGCAAGTGGTCCGTAGTATCCGATAGGTCCGTGCTTTGACACTGGAAATGAAGAAATGGCAACTGGCTACTAATCTTGAGGTCACGGGTTCGAATCCCAGGCCCGCACCATAAAATCGAGGTGCGGTTTTCAGCCCCCAGGTACTCACGGAAAATGAGTAGGCCTACCTGGGATAACATCCTGGGGATAATAATGGGTGGCTCAAGCGTAGTGCTGGCCACAATGTCTTCCTTGTATGCCGTACGGCTCGCATATGGCAGCCTACCCTGCCAGACTCCTAAGCTGCTTCGGTGGTACACATGGGAGCCATTATTATTATTATTAGAAGATAACCGAGAATACGTACTAGCGTAAAAGTTTCATCTTTTTGCGTGACTTTTGAATAAACTGCTCATTCTAATGTACACTGCCCTTGTCATTTCAATTCAGCTCTTTATTTCTTGAGAGTGGTCCCATTGTTCATTGACTATAGTACCAACATATGTAAATTTGCTTACACGTTCTTCTTGCCTTTTGGTTATATTAAGGTTGCAGTTTTTAAACTTGTTCTTAGATACAATCATTAGCTTCGTTTTATTAAAATTGATGCCTAGACTATATCTACGACTGCTTTCTGTCACTCTGTACAACACAACGTTGCTGTGTGCTTAAGGTTGGTTCAAAAATCAGCTGTCAATCGCAAAATGCTTGTCCCGCTAAAGCCTAATCTTTTAAAATTAACTGAGACTGTCATTCAAAATGCTTGTAATTTATCAGACAAAGACCTAGCAATTTGATAAGAATTCACCTTTCAGAGAAGCGATTAATGAAGCCATTTGCCTGTAGATGGCGTCGGGATTTATTGTTATCATGGAATTTTGTTACGGTTGCAGTTTACGCTTTGTCATAATTGTCACACACGTTCCATAATACCAAGTGTGTGTGTCGTTACGTCAATTTAAAAATGTAGAACTTGCGGCGCACTCTTGCATGCCGGCGCCCCATCTACGCTGATCCTGAAGGTGCGATCCGTCAGATAGGATCGGAGCAAGTGGAAGATAGATGTCGGCGAATGCGCCATCTGTAGTGGCGCGATACACACAGTGGCGAATGCGCCAGTCTGTAGAGCAGGCCTTCGTGCCAGACTTTATCGAAGGCTTTGCTCACATCCAACAGGACGGCGCCTGTTGCCTGATGATTGTTTGTGACGATTTAAAAAAAAAAACAAAAAAAAAATTTAATAATAGAAATCGAAGAATGGGAAGTTAGTTAAAAAACATTAAATCGCATATTAAACCAATTACCCCTGGACTAACTCATGGTAGTGATGAGACTTAAATAAGAAAATTAAACTAGTATTAATTAATTAAAATTGTGGAAGCAAAAATTAAAATATAAAACTGTTAACCCTTTATTAAACTTATCATGCTATGACCTGTGAATTCCGGATTCAACTTGTATAGCGAGCCGGCATTAAATAAGAAATACGTGTAAACCATAATATAAAGAATTAATAATTTAAAGTCACTAGTAATAGGTGTAATAATTTCAATATACGAGGAAAATCTCGATTGTTTATTTTGTCTAACTGTAAGACTGTAAGTATTAAATAAAAGATGGAACTATATTATGGCGGAGTATTCGCTCCGCGTCGTTGCAACTTTCCTGTTGTAACAACGAGGGATTAACGATGTGGCTTTCTAACTGTAAACAGCTCCACGCTGGGGCTCTTCACAAAATGTTATTTTGTGTGTATTTTAATTTAAGTGTTAACTTCCACTAAACGTGTGGACAGCTAGACGTATGTAACAAAATGTAGTGAGTAAATTTTTGTGAAACAAACATATAAGAAAAAGGAAAAACGTATATAAGAGGTGACATCTCCTGTAATTTAAATGACCAGTCAAATATCGTTCAAGTTAAAAGAAATTCCAACATAATGTACAAACAATAAGTAAACTCCAACACGACGGTGCAATTAAGCAGGTGATGTGAATAACAGTGAAAAGTGACGACTTCGACCTATACTGCCTTTACTCTATCGCCGAGAATTCTGACGATTTCACGTTAGCTGGCACCATCACATCCATTTCATCATTACTGGACACACTACCCCTAGGACAATCCTCGACTACAAGAGTACGGAAGAATCACTCGTCAAGACACGGACAGTTAACCATAATATAAGAGGTGACGCGGGAGCTCGTCTTCCGTGAGTTATACATATTTTAAAATATAAGTAATTAAAGATGAAAAAGACTTTCAAAAGACAATTAATAAGCTCTAAGATCAAAACTGGTGTAACCACCAATTCTTGTAATCATACGTTGTAACTTAACTTTCGTTATGTAACTAAATAAAACCATTCTTCAAATGGTACTTAAGGAATAATGTATTCATATTATCAAGTATGGTAAATTTGAAAATTCTTAACAAGAAAAAGAAAGACTCGGATCCGAGGTAAACTCATTATCTAGATGATTATTTTATTTTAGATAGAAAACCCCCTTACAATCTCAGAGTAAATAAAATCTTTATTTGTAATGTGTTACGTATACTATGTGAATAAAAGGGATGTCATCTTTGTTACATACTAAAGTGAGTGCATAAATCAGTTAAACCCCTCCCTTTGTTTCCTATAATTAGAATAATTGTAATTTTGTTAGTCTTGTGTTTTGAGTTTCAGTTTGTTACAACGTAGGCAGCCTGTATAATTGGCTAGCGTCAATTATCACAGGTTCCCTGGATTATGACGTAGCCGACACGTCATAAAATGCGCCACTCTGCTTTCTTGTAAAATAATTGTTTACGTAGTGTCATATAAAAGAAATACGACCCTCTGCTGATCTATGCACTCAGTTAATGTATTTTATGTAACTCAAAAAGGCTAAGTTGCATGAAAGAAAAATAGCGACAGTATAAATTTACCATTGTGAATTGTGTGTGAGATTACGCACGTACTTGTATATAATTTATTTAACATAAGCGAAAATAATTCAAACTATTATTCTATTACACCAATGCAAGTACCTACATGAATTTTTAGTGCTTGTCAAACTCTTCAGTCTTCAACGTGTCTGTTTTGTGACAATTCAAGACCTGTAGTTTCCTGAATATGCCTGCATAAATGTGTAATTTATATTTCTGCTGTGACGGTGAGTCATATAAACTATTGACTAAGTTAAACCAGTTTAATTACGTGTAAATAAATTTGTAAGTTAATTCTGCCAAAAAAAAAAAGAAAAGGAATTAGAGAAAGTTAAATTTGAACGTAAAACAAATAATAGTTAAACTCAGCTTGATAACGGGCTGTAGCTTGTTTAAAACGCATATCGGTACGTATTGCACTTACCCCCTTGTTGAAGCCAGCCGAGACTAGTCGATAAGGTAGCCGTAAGCTATTGTTGTATAGAACAATAACGTTCCTCACCCCAAGTGTATTTCTCCCCTTCTCACGCATACAACAAGTATGCCATTGTTTACAAAGAAAACTAGTCTGACCTACATTTCAGCGTAACAGCTGATCGTTGACAATAAAATGACGTCTGTGTGAAATTTCTCTCTTTCTCTGAGAAGAGAAGTAACTCTCTTACTACCAATGCAAATGTTTTGACCATGAATTAAATTGTGTATGTCATAAGTGTATAGTGTAGTAAAGTAAATTTTAGTGTGTTAGATATAAGGTAAACATGGCCCTATTTAATCCAGATTTACTATTAATGGACGAAATGTCTTATGAAGCTCTTTTACGTGGTCTACCCCATGAGAATGTAACAGTCGCGGAATTGCACAAGTCTATACGCGAAAGTGGATTTGATGCACCCGCGCAGTTAAGCAACCTGAGCGGACTCGATTATGAGAGCGAGAGAGAAACTTGTAATGCCAAGTATAGCGAGTTGACCTTATTGTCCCAAACCCTTCAAGACGAGAAATCTCCTGCGGTAATATTGCGGACAACTCAAAGGATAGAACACTTAACCTGGCGAATTAAAAATTTGTTGAACTGGCCTAACCTTACGGAAATTCCTCCCGAAGTCCAAAGTTTTGCGGATGAAGCTTTACGCAAATTACCTACTATCATTAACGAATTACGAAGAAAATCTGACTCGTTTCGAATGGATGAAATTAAAAAATCCTTGAAGAAACTACACATTTCCCCAGTTCAATCTCCTACGTCAGAACAACCTCCCCTCGACGCGGATCAGGAATCACCCGCCGGATCTAAAATACCACCTACTCGAGAGCGAAACCCAAATAGAGATTTAAGTGCCCAGACTATATCTGAAACCCCTCCTCCCAGTGGTTTCCAAATTCGCACCGGAATGTATGAATTGACTACCCCTAATGCATTATCTGGTCCTCCCAAAGCTATGCAACACATAAATCATAACGCAGACCTCTACGGAAAAATCACTCACCCCGTAGAAAAACTCTTAGCTGAAATTCCATACACTGATGGTTTGAATGTTACTAAACTACTGAATTTCATCAAATATCTCCTGCAGATAAAAGATCTACAGCAGCTAAATTACTGGAAAATTTTGCAAGTCCTCCTACCGAAATGTAAACCCCCGTTAAAGAATCGTGTGCTAGAATCCTAAGCTCTACCCTTCCAGTAGAAGAACTGCATACTACAATCATAAAATATTTTATTCCCACCGGAATTTATGAGGAACTTAAGAGAAAGGCCGTACTCCGAGTACAAGGAAATAATCAGAGATTGGCCCATTACATCTCAGACATCAGGGAGTCTTCTGGACTACTGCAAGTAGATTGGAATGAGAGACAGATGGTGGATACAATTTTAGTAGGATTGTCTCCCGAAGAAAGATCTCGTTTAGCGTTAATAAATCGACCCAACACCTTTGCGGATCTCGAACAATGCAGTATTCACTCGTCGAACGTATGGTACTCAGATCAGAACAGACATGCGGTGAAATCAACCGAGGCGAATAGAAATGAATTGCAAGCCCTAGTACCCAATGTGCCAACCCAGTATGCAAAGCGAGTATTTAATAGACCGAGCAAATTGCACACCCCTGGTAAATCAAATGACACGCAACCTAAAACCGAAGCAAGGTACTCTCCTCGTAATAAAAATACGTGTTATAACTACGGTAAGTATGGACACATAAGTAGAAACTGTAACCACAAGCAATACGAACGTAAACACCCTAATCCAAAAAACATGTAAGGCAGGGAGACCCGAAATCCTGTGTCTTCCGCAGCAACTTGAGAACCGGTAAACCCAAAGAAATGTACGACAATAATAAAAGAAAAAGAAAAAGAAACACTAGAGCAATAGATCCCTATGTTAGAAGGTTTATTGAGAAATGTAACGCGATAACTAAATGTGATTGGACTAAAAGTCTATTGCCCTTGATACAAATTGACCTAGGTGTTACATCCACCCTCGGATTAATCGATTCTGGATCGACGAGAATCTTAATCAGTCAAAAGTTAGCGGATAAATTATTCGAAAACAAGCTAGTGAAACGCAGTCAAACTGTGAATATAAAATGTGCTACCGCTAATAAACAAAATATAGTGATAAAACTCAGCATCACCATTAAAGTAAAAATTAAGAATCTAACGTGGTGTTTTACAATGTTAGTATGTGATGATATAGGACCCGACTTAATATTGGGAGCTGACTTCATCAGTAAAAGGGGAATAATTCTTGACATCCACGCGAAGAAATATTATTTTAGATTCGACCGTACACGGAAGTATAATTTTGATTGTACAACTGACGAACAAGAAAGTACTAGATCATCGACTGCACACATAGTACACCATGAGTCTGAATTATCTCATCTAGAAAATTGAGATAGCCTGAGAATGCAGAAATTAATAAAAGAGTTTTCCACCGTTCTTACCCCTAAGCTAAGACTTACGAACCTGATAGAATATAAGATCAATCTGAGCGATCACAAAGTAATACGCCTACCCCCGTACAAGTTATCGCCGCCCAAAATGGAAGTGATGAGGAACCATATCAACAAGTTGTTAGAACACGGAGTCATCGAACCCTCTACGTCTCCGTATTCATCACCCTCCATTTTAGTACTAAAAGGTCACAACAAACATAGACTAGTTGTGGACTACCGGCAATTAAATAAACGAATAGAATTTGAATCTATCCCCCTTCCAGACATCCACAGTGCTTTTCATTACTTCACTAGAGCGAAAGTCTTTACGATAATGGATCTAAATCAAGCATTTCACCAAATACCCCTTTCGGAGGAATCCAAACGTCTAACCGCGTTTGCTGTTCCTTTCAACCTGTACCAATTTACTAGAGTACCCTTTGGAATATCACAAGGAAGTTCCGTATGTAGTAGACTATTAGAGAGAATATTTCATAATATTAAATTTAGATATGTATATCACTACCTGGACGACATCGTAATCTACAGCGAATCGATGGAGCAACATCTTAAACATCTACGTGAAGTTTTATCTCGATTACAAAAAGCAGGATTAACAGTTAATCCCAAAAAGGTAAATTTTGCAGTCCCACAATTTTCATTTTTAGGTCACATCGTGAAGGCCAACGGAAAGGTAAGCATAGACCTCGAACGAACCCGTGCGATCAGAGAATTTTTACCCCCGCGAGATGCAAAAGGTATAGCCCGATTTTTGGGAATGGTAAACTATTTCCACAAGTATATTCCCCATCTAGCCGAAATAGCCGCATCTCTGAATGCCTTAAGAAAGAAGGGAGCGAAATTTGAATGGACTCCACAACACCAAACTGCGTTCGAACAACTAAAAGAAAGCATCATATCACCCCCAGTATTACAACTAGCAGATTTTACGAAACCTTTCGTAGTTCAGACCGACAGTTCAAGTGTAGCTTTAGGCGCAGTAATCTATCAAGAAATAGAAAACAGTAGGCTACCGATTAGTTATGCTTCACGCACCTTGAATAACCAAGAAAAGAAATATTCCGCATATGAATTAGAATGTTTAGCCATTGTATTTGCTTTTGAAAAGTTTAAACCCTTTTTAGAACATAAAGAGTTCCTTTTAGAAACTGATAATCAAGCATTATCTTGGTTACTGAATCACCCTAAACAGTTGGGACGTATTGGAAGATGGGTCTTGATGTTAAACTGTTACAAATTCAAAGTACAACATATTAAAGGTACACAAAATGTAGTCGCTGATACCCTGTCCCGTATGTTCCAGTCGTCCACTAATACTCACGAAAGCAAGGAGAGCCTGGAAACACCCGTTGTTAACATAGTAATTACCAAATTCCCCCTTGCGTTTACCAACATCGCTCAATATCAACAACAAGACCCTCTTCTGAAACCGATTATAGAACAACTTGAGCAAGGAATTAAATCAGAAAAATACATATTAAGTAAAAGAATTCTATGCAACAGAATAGCGAATGGAAAGGAATTAAGGATAATCGCCCCTGATGTAATTAAGCCCATGCTGATGGAATACTTCCATTCATCTACCATTGGAGCCTATATGGGGATAAATAAAACAATACATCGCATTCGTAAGGAATATCATTGGAACAATATGAACAGCGAAATAGCTAGCTTCGTCAAAAAGTGTAAGTTATGCGCGCTCAGCAAACCAGCAAGAAACAGTCAAATAAGCAAATTAATTTCAGAAATTCCTACTACCCCATTCTCTAAACTTTATTTAGACTTTTCAGGTCCCTACCCTCGATCTAAATCAGGTAATACGATGCTACTCATATGTGTAGATTCTTTCACCAAATTTGTTTGGATGTATTCCATGCGGCGAGCGTTAGCGTCGACCACTGTAAAGATATTACAGGAGAGATTATTTAAAGACTATGGTACCCCTGTACATCTAGTGTCAGATAACGGACCCCAGTTTAAGGCTAAGGAATTTAAGAATATGTGTTTCAAGTTAGGTATAGACCATATTACCACTACGGAGTATCGTCAGCAAGGCAATATTGCTGAAAGGTATCTGCGAAACCTCAAATCTGCTCTAATTGCCTACCATGCGAACGACCATACGTCTTGGGACCAGAACCTATCCTGGATACAGTACGCCTTCAATTCCGCTTATCACAAAGGACATAAGTCTACCCCGTTTGAGTACCCCGTACTACACAAATACAAGCCAAACCACCCCTTGTCCACAAAATGGAAAATACATGACTTACTACCTCAGCAAATTAAGGATAAGCAGATTAAACGAATCTGGAATGAAGCCCGCGCAAATTTAAGAGCGAACTTAGAAAAATCGCGAAAATATCACTAGAGAAGTAATGATACTAATTTAGTTAGGTACCAAGTCGGTGACTTAGTAATGTACAAGACACACCCGACTAGTAGTGCTATTGACAAGACCACCTCTAAACTATCATACCGATGGTGTGGTCCTTACCGAATCCAGAAGTACTTAACCCCAGTTACAGTAGCCCTGTACGAACCTGCGACGCAAGAATATGTACGGAGAACACATATTTCGCAGATAAAATTGTATAAAAAAAAATAAATAATACTAGAAAAAGGTAATACTAGGTAGACAAGTTATCTTGTACCTGAGTAACCATGTGAAGTGCTAATCATAGAATTAGGAATGAGGCCTGATCAACCTTAGATCCTGTTCAGCGAAAGATGAGAGAAATAAGTAGTCAGTTAACCACTACCTGACCACTAAGTAAGAAGTTATCTAGATAGTAACTCTCTGTAGAGAGTAACCAAAAAAAAAAGAAACCGGTAGTAGATTTAAGTAATAGAAATAAGTAGAAGTTTGTGTGTTTTAAAGTGTAGTAATTAAGTATGAACTTTACGTAATTTAAGAAGTAATTTGTAAGTATATGTATATATTGTTTGATACTCAAAAAAATAAGTTGTGTATAACTCATGCAAATAAATAAATGAAAGAAAAAGGGAGAAGAAGGAGAGAAACTCCACACAGTAACGACAAGTGTATCCCAGTACCTAACTTTCGAATCCACTTAATAAATGTTTTCCCCCATGTCAATTTTAAGCGGCGGAGTATGTGACGATTTAAACAAAAATTTAATAATAGAAATCGAAGAATGGGAAGTTAGTTAAAAAACATTAAATCGCACTATTAAACCAATTACCCCTGGACTAACTCATGGTAGTGATGAGACAAATAAGAAAATTTAACTAGTATTAATTAATTAAAATTGTGGAAGCAAAAATTAAAGTATAAAACTGTCAACCCTTTATTAAACTTATCATGCTATGACCTGTGAATTCCGGATTCAACTTGTATAGCGAGCCGGCATTAAATAAGAAATACGTGTAAACCATAATATAAAGAATTAATAATTTAAAGTCACTAGTAATAGGTGTAATAATTTCAGTATACGAGGAAAATCTCGATTGTTTATTTTGTCTAACTGTAAGACTGTAGTATTAAATAAAAGATGGAACTATATTATGGCGGAGTATTCGCTCCGCGTCGTTGCAACTTTCCTGTTGTAACAACGAGGGATTAACGATGTGGCTTTCTAACTGTAAACAGCTCCACGCTGGGGCTCTTCACAAAATGTTATTTTGTGTGTATTTTAATTTAAGTGTTAACTTCCACTAAACGTGTGGACAGCTAGACATAAGTAACGAAAATGTAGTGAGTAAATTAACAAACATGTTAACAAACATGTAAGAAAAAGGAAAAACGTATATAAGAGGTGACATCTCCTGTAATTTAAATGACCAGTCAAATATCGTTCAAGTTAAAAGAAATTCCAACATAATGTACAAACAATAAGTAAACTCCAACACGACGGTGCAATTAAACAGGTGATGTGAATAACAGTGAAAAGTGACGACTTCGACCTATACTGCCTTTACTCTATCGCCGAGAATCCTGACGATTTCACGTTAGCTGGCACCATCACATCCATTTCATCATTACTGGACAGACTACCCCTAGGACAATCCTCGACTACAAGAGTACGGAAGAATCACTCGTCAAGACACGGACAGTTAACCATAATATAAGAGGTGACGCGGGAGCTCGTCTTCCGTGAGTTATACATATTTTAAAATATAAGTAATTAAAGATGAAAAAGACTTTCAAAAGACAATTAATAAGCTCTAAGATCAAAACTGGTGTAACCACCAATTCTTGTAATCATACGTTGTAACTTAACTTTCGTTATGTAACTTCAAAACCATTCAACTCAACTAAATAAAACCATTCTTCAAATGGTACTTAAGGAATAATGTAATCATATAATCAAGTATGGTAAATTTGAAAATTCTTAACAAGAAAAAGAAAGACTCGGATCCGAGGTAAACTCATTATCTAAATGATTATTTTATTTTAGATAGAAAACCCTCTTACAATCTCAGAGTAAATAAAATCTTTATTTGTATTGTGTTACGTATAATATGTGAATAAAAGGGATGTCATCTTTGTTACATACTAAAGTGAGTGCATAAATCAGTTAAACCCCTCCCTTTATTTCCTATAATTAGAATAATTGTAATTTTCTTAGTCTTGTGTTTTGAGTTTCAGTTTGTTACAACGTAGGCAGCCTGTATAATTGGCTAACGTCAATTATCACAGGTTCCCTGGATTATGACGTAGCCGCCACGTCATATGTTGGCGGCGTCGGCTAGACAGGTAACAATCCGTACTAGCTGAAGAGTAGTCGAGTGCCTCGGCCTAAACCCAAACTGCTCCTCGCGGATGAAACCATCCACCAGGGGCAGAATACGGGCGAGGAGAAGACGCTCGAATACCTTTGAGATTACTGGCAATAGTGATATCGGGCGGTAGCTTCCAGGTAGCGTGGACGGCTTTTTAGATTTCTGGATGATGATGACATTTGCAGTTTTCCACAGGCGGGGGAAGTATCTCAGCCGGAGACACGAGTTGAACAGCTCAAGAAGAACGTCAACTGCCGAAGGCGGGAGATTCTGCAACGCAGCGGCGCCGATGTGATCGGGGCCAGGGGCCTTTCTCTTCTTCAGTCGGCTTAGGACAGACGCAAGGTCATCCTCGTCGACTGAATTAGGAGGATCATTGGGGGGAGCAGAAAAGTATACAGATTGGAAATCCCTGACGACGGCCGTATGAGCCGGGTCAGAGATGCCTCTATGGACGGTGAACTGTTCCTTAATACAGTCGGCGAAGACTTCCGCCTTGCCTTCTGCAGAGTATACAGTGCCGTCCGGGGTATTCAAGGGATGACGAGTCCTCTTTTCGCCTTTTAGTCTACCAGCGCCTCTCCATTCGGAGGCGTGGTCGACTTCCAAGTACTCCAAATAGGAGTCCCATCGATTCGCGATTACGTCAAGCAGAAGCTGCGAGACGTGTTCCGACTGGGCTCGAAAACGCCGTCTAGCGGCAGGGTCATGGGTATGCTGCCATCTGCGGCGGAGCTGGCGCCGTAATCGGATGGCTTGGAGAACTACCGCAGGAAGGTCGGAGCGTTTATTACTCACCGGAAGAGTATAGGTGTTTTTGTCCATTGCAGACTGGACAAGGTCCTGGAGCTGATGTACCCGGGGGTCCACGTCGTCACAAGAGACGAGTGGGTCCGGAGGGACAAATGGCAACTGCCTGGCCAGATCATCATGGTAGGATCGCCAATTGACTCTCCTAACAGGATGATCGGGAAGTCGGGGTGAGACCGACGGCAGCAAGACAGTTACAAGCAGGGGGTCGTGATCGGACGATAGGTTCGACACCGCGCTGACGTGTAGATGAAAGGGATGGCCTTGACAATTACAATATCAAGGATAACCCGCTGTGGGAAAGTGTGTCGGTTCGGACGGGCCGATGATGAGGACACTGGGATCATCTTCAACAGCCCTACGGAGATTATTGCCGTAAGGGTTTGACGTTCTGCTGTTCCAAGAGGGATGCTTGGCGTTAAGGTCTCCAGCTACGATGGTTGGGAGATCGCTGTCTAGGAGGGCGTCCCACTCCTCATGCGGTGGAGCTCGATGGCCGGGCGGGTGGTACGCAGAAACAAAGCGCGCCTCCAGGCCGGCAACATCCAACGCCACAGCACATGCTTCGATGAGGGTAGTTTCAGGGGCAGGGAGTTCTCCCTATGAGAGTGTCGCCTGTGGACTAAGATCGCCACTCCGCCAGATGCGCGGTGGCGACCGGGACCATTCCTGTCTTTCCTGTAGCAAGCATAGGCTGGCAGGGAGAATCGACAGTTAGGGGCAAGATGTGTTTCAGAGAGGAGTACGACATACTTCGGCCAGACGCGCCGGAACACCATCTGCATTCAACGCGACGAACCGAAACTGTTTAGCCATGGTTAGATGAGGGGACAATCAGGGCGATCAGCGATGTTAGGATCGCCATGAGTATAGTCGGGACATCCCGAGCAGTAAGAATTTGCGGGACAATGCCGCTGACCCAGGCCATCAGCTGAGCCTCAGTGACCAATGGTGAACCACCGGCCACAGGGGCCTGACTAGACGGCGCTGGGGCCGCGGAAGGTGCAGATGCCGCCTCCAGGGGAGGTTGGGTAATTGGAGCTGGCTGCTCGGGGGCTGGCGAATTTTCCATGGATGTCGCAGGGGACTGGGCAACAGAAGCAGGCTCCTGGTCGGGTAGATGCTGGGCAGCCGGAGGGGCGTTGTTAGCCTCCGGGTATAGGTGTTTTGCCACTAGTGGCTGTCTAATCTTGCGCTTAGCGCGCCGTTTCTTAGGCGGCTGGGTCTATCGCGCACACACACACACACACACACACACACACACTCATAGGTGATTCATGAAGTTATCCCACTTTCACAGCTTACTCCACAAATCAAATGAAGAAAAAATATTATGTAAATATGAGTCGTGAAAGGCATTGTTTCCGAATTATTGTGAGTCATTTTCCCCTATTTTTAGAACTCAACAGTAGAAAACGATGGTGTTATTATGTGGCTCTGAAAACTTGGGTTCTGGTGAAAAAACATTTGAGTAGGATACAGGCATCGGAGATGAAATTCTTGCGATATGTTAAAGGCCGCACACGAAGGGATAATGGAAACGTTCGTAAAGAGTTGAACATTTTTAATACGTCTTGCAGAAAACAAAGACAGATGGATTGCTCATCTGAATAGAATTACGGCAGTTTGTCTAAGGAAATTTGGCAATAAAAGCCTGTTGGACGACAACGAAGTAGGCCTATAGGAAGATCTAGACAGCGTTGGTGAAGTGGATATATTCCTTTGTGATTCTCCTAGACCCTGATAGAATAGGAAGAAGGAGAGCAGTATAAAATTTATCATTAATCATTAATTTATCAGAGCAGTATAACGTTTAATAACATTATCTGAGAAACTTGTTTTTATAAGTTGGCAATACACAGTGTTAACAGATGATCAACAGTAAAATTCTGAGTATTTTATTTGAATATATTTAGGCTATAACCTTATCGAAGTTAGAGTCTTAGCCTATACAGACCAAGCAGCAGGCAAATCAATAATAAAAACGTATGCGAGAGTGTGCTGCAAATTTTACACTTTACAATTAACGAAACGAAACGACACACAAACTGTGTATTCTGCAACGTGTGTGACAATTAAATCGAAGAGTAAACTGCAGTTACTGTATGTCAAAGAATTATAACTTTGGAACATTAAACAAACCTATTAATTTCGTTATGGACGTGAGAAGTGGTACAGTTTTCCTAAAGCTAATATTGATGCTCAACCATTTTCTTACACGAAATTTGGGTACAGGACACGTATACAAGAGTGCGCTGCAAGTTCTACATTTTTAAATTGACGAAACGACACACAAACTTTGTATTATGGAACGTGTGTAACAATTATGACAAAGCGTAAACTGCAGCCGTAACAAAATTCCATGATAACAATAAATCCCGACGCCATCTACAGGCAAATGGCTTCATTTAACCGCTTCTCTGAAAGGTGAATTCTTATCAAATTGCTAGGTCTTGGCTAATAAATTACAAGCATTTTGAATGACAGTCTCAGTTAATTTTAAAAGATAAGGCTTTAGCGTGACAAGCATTTTGCCATTGACAGCTGAGTTTTGAACCAACGTTAAGCACACAGCAACGTTTTGTTGTACAGTAAAATACATTTGTTATTACACAGAGCGTTTGATGGGGATCGTATCCCTAGCAAGAAGACGATCTCGCGCAGCCCACCAACGAAGGCCGCGACCTACCGGCAAGTGCAAGTGGAGTGGGACTGATACGAAATTTTATTGTAAGCATCTCTGTTTCGCGATGTTACTTAAGCACGTTGTATAACGCTATATGCTATGTGTGAAAGTCTGTGGGGGGATTGATTACGACGTGACGACTATTTAAGCGGCTGAAGCGAGCATCGTTTCATCAAACGCCTCTTGAACAACTAAAGAAAATGAACGCTTGGGTAAGTAAAAGTATAATCGACACTATTCTCTTGTCTCGGGAATACCATATAAAAATAATACGGGTGAAATAGCAACGTGTGCTAATTTTTATAAAGAATTTTTTTTATTAAAATTAGAAAAACGTGAACGTTAATAGGTGACTTATATTTTGCAAGATCGAGTCTTAATGAAAACCGTCCTTTAAAATGATGTATAAAAATCGCAGTGTGTTAGCATTTTCTACAGCATACTTGTCACAATATTTCAGGTAGCAGCAACGGCTTTGGTAGTCGCGGTATTGCGTCTCACTACAGCGACTTACGCAGGTGGCCATTCTGCAGGCATTTCTTCATTTCCAGTGTCAAAGGACGCACCTATCGGATACCACGGACCGCTAGCGAAACCAGTCGTACAGAAGGATGGACACTTAGCAGACACACTGGAAGTTGCCGCTACCAGAGGAGAACATCTAATCGCAGTCGCCAAAGCGCATTCCGCGGCAGCGGCAGGTTACGGAGGTGACGATTACGGTAGCGGCTCATCCGGCCACGGTAGTATTTCCGACCCAGGCTACGAAGGAGCTCTTCACGGCATCTACAGCTACGGACCAGCAACCGGCGATATCTACAAGGGCGAATACGGTTACGCCGGTCTTCAGTCGTTCAGCACTGACCACGGCTACGGTGACGGAGACACTGGAGCTGGAGGCGGCGGCTACGGTGGCCATTCTGCAGGTGCAGGTTACGCTGTTGAAGCTGCCAGTTATGAAGCTACCGGTCACGAAGGAGGATCCGCATACCATGGACCACTCGCCGCTCCTATTGTCCTCAAGTCAGGATACCTCGCCGACACACACGACGTCGCTGCCGCTAAAGGTGCTCACTACGTTGCCCTTTCTCTCGCATCCCAACACGGAGGCCACCATTAAATTTGTATTTTGTGAATAAGTTTAAATAAACTAACTGTTTTTATACCTGGTTGTTGATCTGTTGACCATCTCAACGCTAAAGCTAAGTTTTCGCTAAACTGTAAGCTGAACAGGTGTTATGGACACATAACTGTCTTCGTATTGAGCTTCATGTTCATCCATCCTCTTTCACCCATTGTAAATTATCTTCCGTAAGCTGAAAGAATTTTGTTTACCTCCTTTAATTCGTGGTGTGTTCTGACATCCTAATTTCTTCTTCTATATTGCAATGTACATTTTAAAGTACTTCGAGGAAATTGAATTTCAGCAATCTGAATCTAGCCTCATTCCTTTATCGTCATTACACACGCTTTACTCGAAAATATTAATGCGGGTATTCCAATTATTTTAGAAAATTTACCCTTCTGCTGATTCATATTTAATTTCTAAAATTTATATGAACAAATGTTCTAAATTTATTTATATTCCCTTTTATATCTTATTTAGTCTCATATCACGTTTAAATCTCACTCTACGTTTAACGTACCAAATTGGCAGTTACATAAAATAACTATCGAATACGTCAAATAAAAGGAGATCATGAAAATATTTCATCGTGCCTAAAAGAAGAAACAGGAGAATGTAAATAAAGTGTGTACCTACGAACGAATATTATTGAAACTACCCAACGAAGGAGAAGGAAGAATAATAAGGATATCATCAAGTACAACAAAGAGAGAGAAAATACCAACGAGCCAATATAACACGTTAGAATCCAGGCCCAATAGATCCAAAATAGTGAGGGGATATGACGAAAATAATTATTAAAATAAAAAGGAGACGAATCAAGTACAATCACTAGAGTGATAAAATAAACGAATTTGTTTATTAGTGTGAAATAATATGGGACGATGAATACCATAACCACGAATAAAAATATGGAAGAGTATGAAAATATTAAGGGACATGGATTATTACAAATAATGTGTAACCAAGGAGTACACCGACAGTGAGAATCAACTAACCAGAAGAAGAAAAGAAGAAGAAGTGAACAGAAGAAATGTACCATAAAGAATGAAGATTGTGTATGAACAGTACAAGACATCAACATTCACAAGATATACAAGGAATTACAATCAATATTGTGAACAGAAGAAGTATGATGATTATTCAAATACCAATAACAGAGAAACCAGTGTTGAGCATAATTAATTGATCACAAACAATGACAGTGAGTGCTTAAGATAAGTGTAACAACATGTGATATGATAACCATTTTACCCCAAGTAAACAACACAAACAATACCAGTGAAAATGTTTATAACGGAGCAAAGTGATTAACCATTATAAGTGAAAGAATCCACGATTAACTAGTAAAATGCACAGACAATTAGTGTAACTAGTTTAATCAAGATTGTAATATCACATAGATAATCAATAAGACCACCAAAAAATATGAGACAGAACAGTAAATTAATTGTTCTGAGGGATTAATAATAAAAGCTTTGTAAGCCCGGATATGAAATGTGCCTGAATGCCATAGCAAGACAGGACACAATGTAAATGAATACCAGAACAGATAGTAGCAAATATCCTAGTTTGTTATGTATAAACCAATCAATGTACCAAAAACTAGGTGCAACCCATCAAAATATGTAACATTATTAGACTAAGAATACCTGTGTTACTGTTTCAACAAATAGTGTAAAAATGTGTATAACTTAATAATAAACCATTGTAGTAGAATGCCATAATGCGATGGAAATAGTTGAGTTAAATACTGCACAAAAGTATGTAGAGCATTGTTGTCAGACAACTGACACATAACCTCACAAGAATTGAACCTATAACATAAAATCATGTACATTAGTTAAACCAAGCAATTATCCACAATTGTTTCAAACAGAAACTAGCTAAAAATATTAATGCAAACCAATGAATACCATATGTACTGAAGAACACAGCAATTGAATAAGATTGAATATAATATCAAGTTAAATGGACAGAACCCCAATGTGACAAGAGAGATAGTCAAAAAACATTATCAAAACTTATCAAAAGAATGTGACAATTGTTACCAGTAGTTAGAGAAATATCTAATACTGCTATGAGAACACTTCACAAATGTAATACTAGTAGTTTAATAATTGAAATATTATAAACTAACTAACTGCAATTGTAAAACCAGATGTAAATAAACACCATGCTATAACTTAGAGAGCTTTCAGATAACGAAAAGTTGATGAATACATTGAACCAACAATGTACAACAATTGTACACTATTTTAATTACTAACATTATATCCCATGTGTACTAAAATAACTAAAAAAGTGGCAAAATGAAAGGATGAGAACAGAAAGTATTTTGATCATACTATAAGTATATACAAAATAACATTTTTTAGCAAAATAAGGTATGAGCAAATGTAAATAAATGTACATATTAGTGTTAGGATGTCAAACATATGTAGTAGAATAAGGAATGATGGCGTTACAAGTGAATATAAACAATCGAATATGGTTGGTAGAGACGCCGTTAACAGATTTTGTTTAAACTATAAATATAACCATTTTATGTACTAACATGAAGGAGAAATGGACTCAAAATGTTTAGTAATAAGTATTACAGTGTAATTATAACGAAATATGGCGAAAAAGACTTATTTATGTTAAGAGTCACCATATTAGTTTTCAAGATGACCAAGTGAATTAATAATAGACGGATTTAGTGCTTGTTTAGACTTAAAATAAAGCCACAAGTGTCCGCGATTTAATGCCACTATCCAAATGACGATATGACCAAAGATAAGAAACTTATGACCATTATAAGTTTTTCAATCATTTTGAGTATCCATGCATACGTCACAAATAATCTCGAACCCACGCTTAGAGTTGTCAAAAATAAAAAGTTTTATTTGACCAAAGTGTTTTGGGGTTGAGAGTTTGACCTTTTGAACCAAACAAATAGCTTAAAATGACCAGACGAGAAAGAGACGCTTTAGCGAAATGTATCATTCGTTCTGGATCACTCACGGCGAGAGGTCTACGCCGAAAGTCATCAAAATATTTTTGAAATGTGCGCGTCACCTACATTAGTATACAAACAAACATTAACCTGTACACAACACCACATTACCGAGTGTCCAGTGAATTAAGTGAACAGTAAATTAACACGACCAGTGTATAATAAGGGTCATGTTTTGTGAATATAATCAGGGAGAACAGTATTTTAATTATTTTAAAGAAAATAATAAAAGAAATAATTCTCGTTGATGAACGAAAATTGTTTGGACTACACTAGTCATAACGCTTGAGTGCGTTTAATAATCAATGATGGACAATTATCAGAATTTAATAAACTAGTTGTAGCACAATCGAAGGACAATAATTAATTCAAGAAATAATTATTTTATATTTTCAAAATAATTGAGAAAGGCGGAATTAAATTTAGATACCGCTCATCATTAAGCAATATAGTCGCTTACTTGACTATAACTTTTGAGTTAATAAATAATTATTTTCTTGTGCAAATATTTTTACGTCTGATAACTACACATCAAACGATTTATAAATAAAATGTTTGTAACTATATCATTAAGGATTTTATAAACAACATTACTTATTCTAAATAATCACTTACGTGTTACTAGGAAACTAACCTAGAACCGAAGAATATAATTTTGTCACAAAGAAACAATTCTGTTCTCGAACGATTTTAATGAGATGAAAGCAATAATAAGAGTTTTTTTCTTTAGATTTTTCTCTTCTCAGTACATGGTTCTGCTAGTTAATGAATAAATAATAATAATATTTTTAACCGAGCAACGCTCAAAGCATGTGCCGACCTTAACTGCTATATACTCTTGCATAACGTACGATAGTACGATATTATCGGTTATTGTACCGAGTTTAATAATTTGAAATTTTTGTTCTTTTGTTATAATAATATATAAGTAAATACTATTATTCAAACTCACATCTTTGTATCTGGTATCATGTATCTTCAAAGAACTCACTAAATTGGTAATATAATTAGATAAAGTGAACCTAACCTCGTTCACAATAATATTGTACCTTACAACAGTGTTACCAGCCTTGAGATACAGAGATCTCAGTATTTGTTTAAATTTGTTATTGTTGTAAAATATCTTATTAATTGTTTTAAAAGAGTTTACTGAATTTAATCATTGTCAATAAATCCTCAGTTTATTATCAGTGGAATCAGAGTTTTACTTTCTATAAAATAGAAGCAGTAATTTAATTTTTGTTTTATAAACAGTTCTATCATAAGGTGGCGGTAGTATTTGAATTACTGATATCACTCAACTTACAACAGAATATTGGATTTATTTTATTGTTTATGTGCATTCTTTTCGGTATTCAAAAGGAATACCTATGTATGTATGTCAGGTGTATTTACAGTAAAAGAAGTCGCCACCGAGAATAGTGAAGACATCCACGGATGGTAAGTGGGGAGGTTAACACAGTGAAGTGATAGCAAGCCTAATACTCTTTTAAATCATAAACTTTTAAACGTGAACACTAATTCCAATTTTAATAAATATATCTAATAATAATCATCAACGATAACATCACATACTGGACTTGAGTATCTAAGCAATATCAATCAACTCTATACATCATCATCACATTATCGTTGTTTTGTTACAACGTGGCGCCCAACGGGGGGCTTGACTTAATAATACCCCGTCAGTAAATATCTATAATGTATTATAGATTGGCGCCCAACGTCTGAGCGCGAATTAGTACGAAAAACCTAACAGTTTAATTAATTAAATAAATAATTTCCCAACCTAATTCCACAGCAAGACCGCAAGTACATTACACAGATGGAAAGATGTATCGAAGGTCAACATCGAAGAAACGAGCGGCAGAGGCCGAGAGGGAGGCTAGATTGGAGGAGAAAGAAGCGGCGTCGGCAGAGGACGTTGAAGAAATATTATTGGAAATCGAAGATAGACAACCTGAACCGGCGGAGGAGGTTTCAACAACCGGAAGGTGAACCGGAAGTCACTCAACAGGAAATCCTACCTGAAATCAGCCAACCTGAAAAACCAATATCAACAGGAGAGGCAGCTTTTCAAGAATGGATGAGAAGGATGATGGAGTCGTTGAAGGAGGACAATCAATCCACGAAACAGAGCATAGAGTCACTGAAGGAAGATACACGATCATTGAAGGAGGACAACCGATCTTTGAAGGAAGACAGCCGATCTCTATCAACGAAAATGGATGAAACCAGTCAATCCACAAAGGAGGAATTAAGCAAGAAAATAGAGGAAGGCCAGAAGGAGAGCCAGAAGAATATGGAATTGTTGAAGGAGGATTTAAATGACAAAATAAATGAAACTAATAGAAGGATGGAAGATGGACAGAAGAATATGGAAGAGTTACTGGAGAAAAATATGGAAATAATGAAAGAAAATCTATCGGCAGAACTAGGAATCAAAATTGATGAGACCAACAAAAAGATAGATGAAATGAATGAGAAAATCAATAAAGATATCGAGTCAATGAAGAGTGATAGTGAGAAGATATGGGGCAACAAATGGCCGAAAACAGCTGCAGAACTGAAGAAATTGCAAAAAATACAATGGAAGCAATTGACAAAAAATTGGAAGAAAACATAGAAGCGACGGAGGAGAGAATTGCAGTAATGGCAACAGGAATCCACGAAGAGATGTCCGACATACGGAGAGAAGGTGAGAAGAATAAACAAAAAATTGTACAAACCAAAACAGATATCAACCACCGTATCGACAATCTAGAGGAAACCCACAACAACCAGGTAGGAGCAATAGAACGGAGACAGACGGAAATGATAGCCGCACACACCACACTAGGGGAGAGATGTGAAGAAATATCGACCAAAGTGGACGCGGTCAAACATCAGGTGAATAACGACCGGGATCAGTTAACTGAGCGACAACAGAGGGAATTCAGTGACCTCAGAGATGAAATGAACCGCCTGCGAACATTCCCCAATGTATTAACCGGAGTACCACACCTAGATGGCGGGGAACAAATAGATTTCCGCGCGTATGTTAAAAATCCACTCGAATTCTTAGAGAGAGCGGATGAAATACTCAACAGAAACCGAGAGAACCGTTGGTCAGTGATAAAGGGAATGTTGGACGAATCTTTTCGGAACGTATTCGACAATTGGTGGACAGCAACCCGGCACGAGGTAGATAATTATGCTGCATTTAAGGTGGCATTTAAGCTAAAATATTGGTCCGATTCCACACAAAACATCATCAGAGATGACATACGAATGGCATATATGATCCCAACGGCAGACAGTCGATGACAACCTACTTTTTAGGGAAGATCTAGCTAGAAATTTGGAACCGGCCATACCAGAGGAGTGCTTGGTGACGAAACTGGCCTACCATTTTAGCCAAGGAGTGTCCCAGGGGCGACTCAACGCTCAGATCAAAACAATACAAGGCATGTGTACTCTCTTGGAAAGCCATGAGAGAGAACGTTATTATCAGAGGAATCGCCAAAGTCCCGGACAGCCATATGATCGGAGTGAACCAGGCAACATTAATCCAAACAATAATACTGACCGAAATAACTATGGGAGAAATTTTAATAACCCTCCACGTTTCAATAATCACCAAGGCCCAAGACAGAATAATGGTGGTGACAACCATAACCATGCAGACCGGGGAAATATGAACAATCCTAGGCCGAATGGTTATCAAGGGAACAATAATTATCGACAAGGTAATAATTACTACCGACCTCCTAATAACCAGCCTCCAAATAACCAATACAGGCAGAATCATGGCAATAATACTAATAACCAGTTTAGAAGAGTGCACTACACTCATGCCAGCAGAGAGGGAGGCAGAAGACCATATTACCAGGGTCGCCGAAGTTTCCACAGCAACAGTCACAGCCGGAGTAACAGTGACGGAGAGGAACGAGAATCAGGTTATAGATCCAACAGGAGTAATAGTGATGAAGATAATCGGCCAACCACTAGGAACACAGAGGTATACCATAATGGGAATGGGCCAGGATCCCAAGAACCGAACGCATCAACCTCATCGGACAGGCACCCAGACAATGGTGACCTGCCTTTAAATGGGCACCGGCAGTGAAAACCACGACGACACCCTCACTGATCCGGTCTATTGGGTCTGACATATTGGCAAATAAATTGGCATCAATCGAAATTCGTCGAAACAACTACTTAAAAAACATTAGACAAGACCTCATGGAAGAGAAGGAAGATAGCATCAGCGACACCGTCAACAACGAAATAGCCTACATATCAGTCAAGGCAAATGGAATCAATGCAACAGCTATGATAGACACAGGAGCAAATGTATCCTTAATTGATAAAATGGAACTCAATCGTATACAGTTAGGAAACAAAACAATCATACCAACATTACCCATAAATAACATTATCCTAATTGGAGCAACGGGTCGGCAGAACAAAACCATCCGACACCAGGTACAATTAGAAGTGTCAAGCAACGGTTAAACAATTCCGATGATTTTCCTAGTAGCAAGTGGGCTACCATTTACACTGTTAATCGGATGTGATATACTGCGGAAATATGCAGGTATCATAGATATGGACAAAACCAGAGTATCATTAAAATCAAATGAAGTTGAATGGACAGCAGCTTTGATTGAAAATAGGAAGGCACCTCCTGAACACATAATTTACTACATACCATGTAGAGAGAGTGGCCATGACCAGAGAGAGAAGATGTCCATCAATGGAGAGGTTCGCCATAGCCAAGAAGACACGTTATGGATGGAGAAAATAGCCGAGATTAAAAAATTCCAAACGAGTAACATTGACCATATATTGACTGACGAACATATAGAAAGACTGATACAAATTTATAATCGTTATAGACAGGTATTCTCTGACACACCAGGCAAAGTGAAAAATTTTCAGTGCGAGATAAAATTCAACGATCAGACTGAATTTAAGAGAAAATCGTACCCTATCGCATTTTCACTGAAGGAAGCAGTTCGTCTAGAGATACAACGCTTGATAGAAAATGACATAATCGAAATAAGCAATTCCCCGTACACCAATCCTATTGTAGCTGTACCAAAGAAAAATGGCGCAGTAAGGATTTGTCTGGACGCAAGGGAGATAAACAAAGCCATAATTAATGACAGGACGTCGCCTGGAGAAATCGACGAAATTTTAAAGAAATTTTATGGCACGCGGTATATCAGTATATGGGACACTGTGTGTGGATATTGGCAGGTGGAGTTACACCCCAGCAGCAGAAAATATACGGCCTTTATTTTTGAAGGGCGTAACTACCAATTTAAAAGGTTACCCTTCGGCCTGGTAAATTCTGTAGCAGTTTTCGTGAAATGTATGGACGAGATCTTAGGTCAAAATACACTACAATTTACTACAGTGTATGTAGATGATTTACTAATTACCTCAGATAATTGGGAGGAACACTGCAACCGGGTGGCACAAGTGTTATGTAAATTAGAGGAAAATAATACAACACTAAAGCTGGAGAAATCCAAACTAATAGCAAATGAAGTGCAATTCTTGGGCTTTAACTTGTCTGAAACTGGCATAACCCCAGCACAAGAAAAAATGGAGGCGATACAGCGTTTCCCAGTACCAAAGAACAAGAAACAATTACAATCGTTTCTTGGTATTTGTAATTATTATAGGTAATTCCAATATAACTATTCAGAATATTGACAGCTAAGTTTTCCCAACAATTATCATCAAAGGAGAAGTGGAGATGGGGACCTGAACAGGACACAACATTTGAATTAATAAAGGAGAAATTTCTTACAACTGTAATGTTGCATCATCCAAATTTTAACAAAAACTTTTATATGAACTGCGATGCAAGTGATGTCAGCCTTGGATCAATATTGTATCAAGAAGACCAGGAAGGCAACCATCAAGTGATCAGTTTTGCTAGCAGAACACTCAACAAGTGTGAACGCAACTATCACACTACTGAAAAAGAACTTCTGAGTATAGTGTTCGCTTGCGAAAAATTTCGAACGTATATTTTGGGATACCCAATCACAGTACGCGCAGATCATAAGTCAATATCTTTTCTGAAGAACTGTAGATTAAAACATGGCAGACTGACGAGATGGACACTAACACTCCAAGAGTATAACATACATTGGGAATACGTCCCTGGTAAAAGAAACATAGCTGCAGACGTGTTGTCCAGAGTAAACATATTGGCCCAAACCTTTGAGGGAGAAAAAGAAGCCATCGCCAAAGTTTACCATATTTTAAAAAGCAAATCTGAATTGGCAGACATATTATCTAAAATACAAATTCATCAGCGAAACGATCCTAAAATTTCCCAGATAATACAAAGATTGACAGAACACGATGAAGGAATTATGCAATATTACTGTATCCACAACAATATACTATTCACTAAAACCAAACAATCTAGTGAACAGTGGAAGGTTGTAATACCAAAGATTATCGAAAAAGAAATTACAGTTGACTACCATGTGCGCTATGGACATATGGGAGCAGTAAATGTAGTCAAGGCACTACATGAGCATGTCTATTTCAAAGACATGAACCGTAGAGTAAGAAAATATATACAGCATTGTCATTTGTGTCAATTAGTTAAATGCAGCAATGAGAGGAGAGAAGGGGTAATGATACCCATTACATCGGCAGGAAAATTAGAGAAGGTGTTTGTAGATATTTGTGGACCATTTCCACGAAGTGGTGGCAGACACCAATACAAATATATAGTGATAATCTTCGATCACTATACAAAATTCTCTAAACTCTACGCCATAAACAGGGCAACAACCAACAAAATTTTGGACATTATAATATCAAAATACATCCCAGAGATAGGAAAACCCCAGTCCATAATAACAGACCACGGAACGCAATTTCGAGGCCGAAAATGGCGAGATACTCTAATCAACCAAGGTGTGAAAACATATAAAACATCAGTGTATCACCCTAACAGCAACCCTGCTGAGAGAGTTTTGAGAGAAGTAGGCCGGATTTTATGAACCTACTGCCACGCCCAACAAAGAAGATGGGAAGAATATTTATCCTCAGCTGAAGATTTCATTAACTTAGCTTGCCACCAGTCAACTGATGAAACGCCCTATACTGCTATGTTTGAGCAAAGACCACCCCGAGAAATTACAGAAATAATCAATTTTCCACCAGAAAGTGAATTTGAATTTAACAAAACCAAATTCTTTAACAATGCAGTCGAACGAGCTGACAAACTTAGGCTCAAATATCGAAAATCACAACCTAAGATCATAACATACGAAGTGTGAGACAAAGTGCTCTTAAAAAATCGAGAACTCCCGAGTGCAATAGAAGGAATTGCTAAAAAATTGTTACTGCTATACACCGGCCCATATACTGTTACCAAGAATAACATGAACAACACCTACGAAGTACAAGATCCTGTGACAAAGAAAATAAAGGGCAACTACAACCAAACTTCCATGAAACGGTATATTGAAAATTAAGTAATGAAGAAAGAATGAAATATTGCGATGAAGACTATTTATTATTGATACTAAGTAAGAAGTGAAAATATAATTATAAGAATAAATGTTGACTATATTTTAATTTTGTAATATAAAAATGTGATCCAAAGAAATTATGTAAAGGATGAAGAAAATTGTACTTACCCGTACTATACATAAAAAAGAAAAAGAATTATACGAGACTGACACACAACAACCATGGCATATATAATATAAAATATAAATTTCCTAGAGCCAGTCAACATGTAATTACCAAATTACCCGTACATACAAGAGAATAATTATATACGAGACAGACACCCAAGATCTACGGCATGAATTAATATATCCTAGAGCCAGTCAACATGTAAATACCAACTTACCCGTACATAAAAAAGAAAAATGACTATACGAGAAAGACACCTTACAACTTGGCATGAACTATAAATTTCCTAGAGCCAGTCAACATGTAATTACCAACTTACCCGTACTACAAGAGTAATAATTATATACGAGACAGACACCCAAGATCTACGGCATGAATTAGTATATCCTAGAGCCAGTCAACATGTAAATACCAACTTACCCGTACATAAAAAAGAAAAATGACTATACGAGAAAGACACCTTCCAACCATGGCATATATAATATAAAATATAATTTCCAAGAGCCTAGTCAACCAGTAAAACAACATCTAACCCGTACTAATGAAGAGGAGATGATATACCAGAAGATGTACAGAACGAGCAGTATAAGAAGTTGGAGGAATGAAAGCTAATGAATATTTTTGATATAGATAATAAATGATGCACAAACACGAGGCAAAACACTAGAAGAGAGCCTATACCAAATGAAATATAACCCAAAGAAGTGAATCATGAAGATGAAGAAGATTATGAAATGACGTTTAATGTAATACCAAGAGAAGAGATTAATTGATGACGAAGAAGAATGAAAAAATGATATACTAACGAAGATGATCATGAGAGTATACCAGTGATGAAATGTAGACAAACTATCCCTGTAAAATGTGAAGAATTTAGTTAAGTTGAATCAAGAAGAAGAGAATATAATGATATATAAACCGCAGATGCGTGAGATGATCCCAAGGATATTTATTATTTGTCGAAAGAACGACCACTTTATATTTTGAATTAATTTGAGATGAATTGACTGATGAAATGTTCTAGCAATCATTTATATTATTGACAGAAATGATGTGCCTCTGTACTTATTGATGTTAGTATGGCCAGCGGAGATGTATGCCAAAGTGAGCTACTCTGAACTACCCCAGCTAAAATTATGTTAGGGAATTAGGAAATTAAATAAACAAGGGAGATAATTACATAGAAAGAAAATAATTATGATTCAAATAGAAGAAAGTGAAGGGATATAAAAAAAAGCATAAGAATCAATGTGGAAATGTACAACAATTGATGAATTCTTCAATAAGAATAAATATACGAATTCAGAATTAATCAATTCTTATAGGAAGGCATATGTAACGTACCAAATTGGCAGTTACATAAAATAACTATCGAATACGTCAAATAAAAAAAGATCATGAAAATATTTCATCGTGCATAAAAGAAGGAACAGGAGAATATAAATAAAGTGTGTATCTACGAACGAATATTATTGAAACTACCCAACGAAGGAGAAGGAAGAATAATAAGAATATCATCAAGTACAACAAAGAGAGAGAAAATACCAACGAGCCAATATAATACGTTAGAATCCAGGCCCAATAGATCCAAAATAGTGAGGGGATATGACGAAAATAATTATTAAAATAAAAAGGAGACGAATCAAGTACAATCACTAGAGTGATAAAATAAACGAATTTGTTTATTAGTGTGAAATAATATGGGACGATGAATACCATAACCACGAATAAAAATATGGAAGAGTATGACAATATTAAGGGACATGGATTGTTACAAATAATGTATAACCAAGAAGTACACCGACAGTGAGGAACAACTAACCAGAAGAAGAAAATAAGAAGAAGTGAACAGAAGAAATGTACCATAAAGAATGAAGATTATGTATGAACAGTACAAGACATCAACATTCACAAGATATACAAGGAATTACAATCAATATTGTGAACCGAAGAAGTATGATGATTATTCAAATACCAATAACAGAGAAACCAGTGTTGAGCATAATTAAGTGATCACAAACAATGACAGTGAGTGCTTAAGATAAGTGTAACAACATGTGATATGATAACCATTTTACCCCAAGTAAACAACACAAACAATACCAGTGAAAATGTTTATAACGGAGCAAAGTGATTAACCATTATAAGTGAAAGAATCCACGATTAACTAGTGAAATGCACAGACAATTAGTGTAACAAGTTTAATCAAGATTGTAATATCACATAGATAATCAATAAGACCACCAAAAAATATGAGACAGAACAGTAAATTAATTGTTCTGAGGGATTAATAATAAAAGCTTTGTAAGCCCGGATATGAAATGTGCCTGAATGCCATAGCAAGACAGGACACAATGTAAATGAATACCAGAACAGATAGTAGCAAATATCCTAGTTTGTTATGTATAAACCAATCAATGTACCAAAAACTAGGTGCAACCCATCAAAATATGTAACATTATTAGACTAAGAATACCTGTGTTATTGTTTCAACAAATAGTGTAAAAATGTGTATAACTTAATAATAAACCATTGTAGTAGAATGCCATAATGAATGCCATGTATAATGAGATGGAAATAGTTGAGTTAAATACTGCATAAAAGTATGTAGAGCATTGTTGTCAGACAACTGACACATAACCTCACAAGAATTGAACCTATAACATAAAATCATGTACATTAGTTAAACCAAGCAATTATCCACAATTGTTTCAAACAGAAACTAGCTAAGAATATTAATGCAAACCAATGAATACCATATGTACTGAAGAACACAGCAATTGAATAAGATTGAATATAATATCAAATTAAATGGACAGAACCCCAATGTGACAAGAGAGTTAGTCAAAAAACATTATCAAAACTTATCAAAAGAATGTGACAATTGTTACCAGTAGTTAGAGAAATATCTAATACTGCTATGAGAACACTTCACAAATGTAATACTAGTAGTTTAATAATTGAAATATTATAAACTAAATAACTGCAATTGTAAAACCAGATGTAAATAAATACCATGCTATAACTTAGAGAGCTTTCAGATAACGAAAAGTTGATGAATACATTGAACCAACAATGTACAACAATTGTACACTATTTTAATTACTAACATTATATCCCATGTGTACTAAAATAACTAAAAAAGTGACAAAATGGAAGGATGAGAACAGAAAGTATTTTGATCATACTATAAGTATATACAAAATAACATTTTTTAGCAAAATAAGGTATGAGAAAATGTAAATAAATGTACATATTAGTGTTAGGATGTCAAACATATGTAGTAGAATAAGGAATGATGGCGTTACAAGTGAATATAAACAATCGAATATGGTTGGTAGAGACGCCATTAACAGATTTTGTTTAAACTATAAATATAACCATTTTATGTACTAACATGAAGGAGAAATGGACTCAAAATGTTTAGTAATAAGTATTACAGTGTAATTATAACGAAATATGGCGAAAAAGACTTATTTATGTTAAGAGTCACCATATTAGTTTTCAAGATGACCAAGTGAATTAATAATAGACGGATTTAGTGCTTGTTTAGACTTAAAATAAAGCCACAAGTGTCCGCGATTTAATGCCACTATCCAAATGACGATATGACCAAAGATAAGAAACTTATGACCATTATAAGTTTTTCAATCATTTTGAGTATCCATGCATACGTCACAAATAATCTCGAACCCACGCTTAGAGTTGTCAAAAATAAAAAGTTTTATTTGACCAAAGTGTTTTGGGGTTGAGAGTTTGACCTTTTGAACCAAACAAATAGCTTAAAATGACCAGACGAGAAAGAGACGCTTTAGCGAAATGTATCATTCGTTCTGGATCACTCACGGCGAGAGGTCTACGCCGAAAGTCATCAAAATATTTTTGAAATGTGCGCGTCACCTACATTAGTATACAAACAAACATTAACCTGTACACAACACCACATTACCGAGTGTCCAGTGAATTAAGTGAACAGTGAATTAACACGACCAGTGTATAATAAGGGTCATGTTTTGTGAATATAATCAGGGAGAACAGTATTTTAATTATTTTAAAGAAAATAATAAAAGAAATAATTCTCGTTGATGAACGAAAATTGTTTGGACTACACTAGTCATAACGCTTGAGTGCGTTTAATAATCAATGATGGACAATTATCAGAATTTAATAAACTAGTTGTAGCACAATCGAAGGACAATAATTAATTCAAGAAATAATTATTTTATATTTTTAAAATAATTGAGAAAGGCGGAATTAAATTTAGATACCGCTCATCATTAAGCAATATAGTCGCTTACTTGACTATAACTTTTGAGTTAATAAATAATTATTTTCTTGTGCAAATATTTTTACGTCTGATAACTACACATCAAACGATTTATAAATAAAATGTTTGTAACTATATCATTAAGGATTTTATAAACAACATTACTTATTCTAAATAATCACTTACGTGTTACTAGGAAACTAACCTAGAACCGAAGAATATAATTTTGTCACAAAGAAACAATTCTGTTCTCGAACGATTTTAATGAGATGAAAGCAATAATAAGAGTTTTTTTCTTTAGATTTTTTCTCTTCCCAGTACATGGTTCTGCTAGTTAATGAATAAATAATAATAATATTTTTAACCGAGCAACCCTCAAAGCATGTGCCGACCTTAACTGCTATATACTCTTGCATAACGTACGATAGTACGATATTATCGGTTATTGTACCGAGTTTAATAATTTGAAATTTTTGTTCTTTTGTTATAATAATATATAAGTAAATACTATTATTCAAACTCACATCTTTGTATCTGGTATCATGTATCTTCAAAGAACTCACTAAATTGGTAATATAATTAGATAAAGTGAACCTAACCTCGTTCACAATAATATTGTACCTTACAACAGTGTTACCAGCCTTGAGATACAGAGATATCAGTATTTGTTTAAATTTGTTATTGTTGCAAAATATCTTACTAATTGTTTTAAAAGAGTTTACTGAATTTAATCATTGTCAATAAGTCCTCAGATTATTATCAGTGGAATCAGAGTTTTACTTTCTATAAAATAGAAGCAGTAATTTAATATTTGTTTTATAAACAGTTCTATCATAAGGTGGCGGTAGTATTTGAATTACTGATATCACTCAACTTACAACAGAATATTTGATTTATTTTATTGTTTATGTGCATTCTTTTCGGTATTCAAAAGGAATACCTATGTATGTATGTCAGGTGTATTTACAGTAAAAGAAGTCGCCACCGAGAATAGTGAAGACATCCACGGATGTGAAGTGGGGAGGTTAACACAGTGAAGTGATAGCAAGCCTAATACTCTTTTAAATCATAAACTTTTAAACGTGAACACTAATTCCAATTTTAATAAATGTATCTAATAATAATCATCAACAGTAACATCTTATCTACATATACTTGAATTAATGATACCCCACAACATATCATAAAAGATATAATCTATTATAACATTGATATTACTTTTTTTCTGTGACTGTTCAAAGCGTCTTTAACGTGTCTCACTGGGGTAGTGACCACGAGCAAATCTGCCATACTACAAGCCATTATTAGCTAACATTCCCTCAAACCAGGCTGTGATTTATGGCAGCAATACGTGCTTTCAAATATTGTCACGTTTTATTGATAAATTTGTACTCACTGTTCCGTTAGTGGCTGTTATGTTTCATTGTTTCCTGGAATGTACGAATATGCTTCCTTATTATATTGTGTCGGGAATCACGATGTTTGCAACATACCACAACGTTTCACGAAACCATAAAATGTGTGTAAATCTTGTGCAGCTAGTCGAATTAGACGCTTCTGTTGGGCACGATTCACAGCTAGACGCATCGCCTTCACCAGGTTACCAGGCTGCAGGTACTGGGAAAGCTTTCGCTACTACTACGATCATGACGTTATGATGCAGACCTTTTGCGATACGCAAGGAAGCACATGAACGTACGACAGGTAAACTACCTCACTATCCGGATACCGTGACAGGTGGCGGAGCAAACCAATAGCCGAAGCAATTGGTAATCACCTTTGAAAACGACTTGAATATACTTAGCACGTTTAACTGCTCGTCAGCGGTGGTCAACACGTCCACAGTGTCGGGTTTCATGCCTTCCGACGGTTGACGCAGCATTAACTGTCTTCGTCACGTGGTTCTTTAATACTCCCGTATATCATTTACGCAGCAGCTAAAAACGTACCCTCTTTGAAGGACGTCGTTTGACTCCTTCTGCTTACCAATCTTAAGCTGTCGTCATAAATACAGAATATAACAACAGGTATTGTCTATAGCGTTGACCGTTGGCCAGAAAATGATAACGTTGGTATTTCCAACAGACTAATTGCTCTCGTGTTGGTCGTGAGAAGTAGTAGCCTGTTTCTAAAGTATAATGGTTAGTTATTGAGTCTCAACCATTTTTTTTTTTAAGGAAAATCAATAATAAAAACGTATGCGAGAGTGTGCTGCATATATTACACTTTACAATTAACGAAACGAAACGACACACAAACTGTGTATTCTGGAACGTGTGTGACAATTAAATCGAAGAGTAAACTGCAGTTACTGTATGTCAAAGGATTATAACTTTGGAAAATTATACAAACCTATTACTTTCGTTACGGACGTGAGAAGTAGTACAGTTTTCCTAAAGTTACATATTGATGCTCAACCATTTTCTTACAGGAAATTAGGTACAGGACACGTATGCAAGAGTGCGCTGCAAGTTCTACATTTTTAAATTGACGAAACGACACTCAAACTTTGTATTATGGAACGAGTGTTACAATTATGACAAAGCGTAAACTGAAGCCGTAACAAAATTCCATGATAACAATAAATCCCGACGCCATCTACAGGCAAATGGCTTCATTTAACCGCTTCTCTGAAAGGTGAATTCTTATCAAATTGCTAGGTCTTTGTCTGATAAGTTACAAGCATTTTGAATGACAGTCTCAGTTAATTTTAAAAGATTAAGCTTTAGCGTGACAAGCATTTTACCATTGACAGCTGAGTTTTGAACCAACGTTAAGCACACAGCAACGTTGTGTTGTACAGTAAAATACATTTGTTATTACACAGAGCGTTTGATGGGGATCGTATCCCTAGCAAGATGACGATCTCGCGCAGCCCACCAACGAAGGCCGCGACCTACCGGCAAGTGCAAGTGGAGTGGGACTGATAAGAAATTTTATTGTAAGCATCTCTGTTACGCGATGTTACTTAAGCACGTTGTATAACGCTATATGCTATGTGTGATAGTCTGTGGGGGGATTGAATACGAGGTGACGACTATTTAAGCGGCTGAAGCGAGCATCATTTCATCAAACGCCTCTTGAACAACTAAAGAAAATGAACGCTTGGGTAAGTAAAAGTATAACCAACACTATTCTCTTGTCTCGAGAATACCATATAAAAATAATACGGGTGAAATAGCAACGTGTGCTAATTTTTATAAAGAATTTCTTTTATTAAAATTAGAAAAACGTGAACGTTAATAGGTGACTTATATTTTGCAAGATCGAGTCTTAATGAAAACCGTCCTATAAAATAATGTATAAAAATCGCAGTGTGTTAGCATTTTCTACAGCATACTTGTCACAATAATTCAGGTAGCAGCAACGGCTTTGGTAGTCGCGGTACTGCGTCTCACTACAGCGACTTACGCAGGTGGCCATTCTGCAGGCATTTCTTCATTTCCAGTGTCAAAGGACGGACCTATCGGATACCACGGACCGCTAGCGAAACCAGTCGTACAGAAGGATGGACACTTAGCAGACACACTGGAAGTTGCCGCTACCAGAGGAGAACATCTAATCGCAGTCGCCAAAGCGCATTCAGCGGCAGCGGCAGGTTACGGAGGTGACGATTACGGTAGCGGCTCATCCGGTCACGGTAGTATTTCCGACCCAGGCTACGAAGGAGCTCTTCACGGCTTCTACAGCTACGGACCAGCAACCGGCGATATCTACAAGGGCGAATACGGTTACGCCGGTCTTCAGTCGTTCAGCACTGACCACGGCTACGGTGACGGAGACGCTGGAGCTGGAGCCGGCGGCTACGGTGGCCATTCTGCAGGTGCAGGTTACGCTGTTGAAGCTGCCATTTATGAAGCTACCGGTCACGAAGGAGGATCCGCATACCATGGACCACTCGCCGCTCCTATTATCCTCAAGTCAGGATACCTCGCCGACACACACGACGTCGCTGCCGCTAAAGGTGCTCACTACGTTGCCCTTTCTCTCGCATCCCAACACGGAGGCCACCATTAAATTTGTATTTTGTGAATAAGTTTAAATAAACTAACTGTTTTTATACCTGCTTGTTGATCTGTTGACCATCTCAACGCTAAAGCTAAGTTTTCGCTAAACTGTAAGCTGAACAGGTGTTATGGACACATGACTGTCTTCGTATTGAGCTTCATATTCATCCATCCTCTTTCACACATTGTAAATTATCTTCCGTAAGCTGAAAGAATTTTGTTTACCTCCTTTAATTCGTGGTCTGTTCTGACATCCTAATTCCTTCTTCTATATTGCAATGTACATTTTAAAATACTTCGAGGAAACTGAATTTCAGCAATCTGAATCTAGCCTCATTCCTTTATCGTCATTACACACGCTTTACTCGAAAATATTAATGCGGGTATTCCAATTGTTTTAGAAAATTTACCCTTCTGCTGATTCATATTTAATTTCTAAAATTTATATGAACAAATATTCTAAATTTATTTATATTCCCTTTTATATCTTATTTAGTCTCATATCACGTTTAAATCTCACTCTACGTTGATATTACCTTTTGTGACTGTTCAATGCGTCTTTAAAGTGTCTCACTGGGGTAGAGACCACGAGCAAATCTGCATACTACAAGCCATTATTAGCTAACATTCCCTCAAACCAGGCTGTGATTTATGGCAGCAATACGTGCTTTCAAATATTGTCACGTTTTATTGATAAATTGGTACTCACTGTTCCGTTAGTGGCTGTTCTGTTTCATTGTTTCCTGGAATGTACGAATATGCTTCCTTATTATATTGTGTCGGGAATCACGATGATTGCAACATACCACAACGTTTCACGAAACCATAAAGTGTGTGTAAATCTTGTGCAACTAGTCGAATTAGACGCTTGTGTTGGTCACGATTCACAGCTAGACGCATCGTCTTCACCAGGTTACCAGCCTGCAGGTACTGGGAAAGCTTCCGCTACTACTACGATCATGACGTTATGATGCAGACCTTTTGCGATACGCAACGAAGCACATAACCGTACGACAGGTAAACTACCTCACTATCCGGGTACCGTGACAGGTGGCGGAGCAAACCAATAGCCGAAGCAATTGGTAATCACCTTTGAAAACGACTTGAAACTACTTAGCACGTTTAACTGCTCGTCAGCGGTGGTCAACACGTCCACTGTGTTGGGTTTCATGCCTTCCGACGGTCGACGCAGCATTAACTGTCTTCGTCACGTGGTTCTTTAATACTCCCGTATATCATTTACGCAGCAGCTAAAAACATACCCTCTTTGAAGGACGTCGTTTGACATCTTCTGCTTACCAATCGTAAGCTGTCGTCATAAATACAGAATATAACAATAGGTATTGTCTATAGCGTTGACCGTTGGCCAGAAAATGATAACGTTGGTATTTCCAACAGACTAATTGCTCTCGTGTTGGTCGTGAGAAGTAGTAGCCTGTTTCTAAAGTATAGTGGTTAGTTATTGAGTCTCAACCATTTTTTCTTTTAAGGTAAATCAATAATAAAAACGTATGCGAGTGTGTGCTGCATATATTACACTTTACAATTAACGAAACGAAACGACACACAAACTGTGTATTCTGGAACGTGTGTGACAATTAAATCGAAGAGTAAATTGCAGTTACTGTATGTCAAAGGATTATAACTTTGGAAAATTATACAAACCTATTACCTTCGTTATGATCGTGAGAAGTAGTACAGTTTTCCTAAAGTTACATATTGATGCTCAACCATTTTCTTACAGGAAATTAGGTACAGGACACGTATGCAAGAGTGCGCTGCAAGTTCTACATTTTTAAATTGACGAAACGACACTCAATCTTTGTATTATGGAAAAGTGTTACAATTATGACAAAGCGTAAACTGCAGCCGTAACAAAATTCCATGATAACAATAAATCCCGACGCCATCTACAGGCAAATGGCTTCATTTAACCGCTTCTCTGAAAGGTGAATTCTTATCAAATTGCTAGGTCTTTGTCTGATAAGTTACAAGCATTTTGAATGACAGTCTCAGTTAATTTTAAAAGATTAAGCTTTAGCGTGTCAAGCATTTTGCCATTGACAGCTGAATTTTGAACCAACGTTAAGCACACAGCAACGTTGTGTTTTACAGTACAATACATTTGTTATTACACAGAGCGTTTGATGGGGATCGTATCCCTAGCAAGATGACGATCTCGTGCAGCCCACCAACGAAGGCCGCGATCTACCGGCAAGTGCAAGTGGAGTGGGACTGATAAGAAATTTTATTGTAAGCATCTCTGTTTCGCGATGTCACTTAAGCACGTTGTATAACGCTATATGCTATGTGTGAAAGTCTGTGGGGGGATTGATTACGACGTGACGATTATTTAAGCGGCTGAAGCGAGCATCATTTCATCAAACGCCTCTTGAACAACTAAAGAAAATGAACGCTTGGGTAAGTAAAAGTATAACCAACACTATTCTCTTGTCTCGAGAATACCATATAAAAATAATACGGGTGAAATAGCAACGTGTGCTAATTTTTATAAAGAATTTCTTTTATTAAAATTAGAAAAACGTGAACGTTAATAGGTGACTTATATTTTGCAAGATCGAGTCTTAATGAAAACCGTCCTATAAAATAATGTATAAAAATCGCAGTGTGTTAGCATTTTCTACAGCATACTTGTCACAATAATTCAGGTAGCAGCAACGGCTTTGGTAGTCGCGGTACTGCGTCTCACTACAGCGACTTACGCAGGTGGCCATTCTGCAGGCATTTCTTCATTTCCAGTGTCAAAGGACGGACCTATCGGATACCACGGACCGCTAGCGAAACCAGTCGTACAGAAGGATGGACACTTAGCAGACACACTGGAAGTTGCCGCTACCAGAGGAGAACATCTAATCGCAGTCGCCAAAGCGCATTCAGCGGCAGCGGCAGGTTACGGAGGTGACGATTACGGTAGCGGCTCATCCGGTCACGGTAGTATTTCCGACCCAGGCTACGAAGGAGCTCTTCACGGCTTCTACAGCTACGGACCAGCAACCGGCGATATCTACAAGGGCGAATACGGTTACGCCGGTCTTCAGTCGTTCAGCACTGACCACGGCTACGGTGACGGAGACGCTGGAGCTGGAGCCGGCGGCTACGGTGGCCATTCTGCAGGTGCAGGTTACGCTGTTGAAGCTGCCATTTATGAAGCTACCGGTCACGAAGGAGGATCCGCATACCATGGACCACTCGCCGCTCCTATTATCCTCAAGTCAGGATACCTCGCCGACACACACGACGTCGCTGCCGCTAAAGGTGCTCACTACGTTGCCCTTTCTCTCGCATCCCAACACGGAGGCCACCATTAAATTTGTATTTTGTGAATAAGTTTAAATAAACTAACTGTTTTTATACCTGCTTGTTGATCTGTTGACCATCTCAACGCTAAAGCTAAGTTTTCGCTAAACTGTAAGCTGAACAGGTGTTATGGACACATGACTGTCTTCGTATTGAGCTTCATATTCATCCATCCTCTTTCACACATTGTAAATTATCTTCCGTAAGCTGAAAGAATTTTGTTTACCTCCTTTAATTCGTGGTCTGTTCTGACATCCTAATTCCTTCTTCTATATTGCAATGTACATTTTAAAATACTTCGAGGAAACTGAATTTCAGCAATCTGAATCTAGCCTCATTCCTTTATCGTCATTACACACGCTTTACTCGAAAATATTAATGCGGGTATTCCAATTGTTTTAGAAAATTTACCCTTCTGCTGATTCATATTTAATTTCTAAAATTTATATGAACAAATATTCTAAATTTATTTATATTCCCTTTTATATCTTATTTAGTCTCATATCACGTTTAAATCTCACTCTACGTTGATATTACCTTTTGTGACTGTTCAATGCGTCTTTAAAGTGTCTCACTGGGGTAGAGACCACGAGCAAATCTGCATACTACAAGCCATTATTAGCTAACATTCCCTCAAACCAGGCTGTGATTTATGGCAGCAATACGTGCTTTCAAATATTGTCACGTTTTATTGATAAATTGGTACTCACTGTTCCGTTAGTGGCTGTTCTGTTTCATTGTTTCCTGGAATGTACGAATATGCTTCCTTATTATATTGTGTCGGGAATCACGATGATTGCAACATACCACAACGTTTCACGAAACCATAAAGTGTGTGTAAATCTTGTGCAACTAGTCGAATTAGACGCTTGTGTTGGTCACGATTCACAGCTAGACGCATCGTCTTCACCAGGTTACCAGCCTGCAGGTACTGGGAAAGCTTCCGCTACTACTACGATCATGACGTTATGATGCAGACCTTTTGCGATACGCAACGAAGCACATAACCGTACGACAGGTAAACTACCTCACTATCCGGGTACCGTGACAGGTGGCGGAGCAAACCAATAGCCGAAGCAATTGGTAATCACCTTTGAAAACGACTTGAAACTACTTAGCACGTTTAACTGCTCGTCAGCGGTGGTCAACACGTCCACTGTGTTGGGTTTCATGCCTTCCGACGGTCGACGCAGCATTAACTGTCTTCGTCACGTGGTTCTTTAATACTCCCGTATATCATTTACGCAGCAGCTAAAAACATACCCTCTTTGAAGGACGTCGTTTGACATCTTCTGCTTACCAATCGTAAGCTGTCGTCATAAATACAGAATATAACAATAGGTATTGTCTATAGCGTTGACCGTTGGCCAGAAAATGATAACGTTGGTATTTCCAACAGACTAATTGCTCTCGTGTTGGTCGTGAGAAGTAGTAGCCTGTTTCTAAAGTATAGTGGTTAGTTATTGAGTCTCAACCATTTTTTCTTTTAAGGTAAATCAATAATAAAAACGTATGCGAGTGTGTGCTGCATATATTACACTTTACAATTAACGAAACGAAACGACACACAAACTGTGTATTCTGGAACGTGTGTGACAATTAAATCGAAGAGTAAATTGCAGTTACTGTATGTCAAAGGATTATAACTTTGGAAAATTATACAAACCTATTACCTTCGTTATGATCGTGAGAAGTAGTACAGTTTTCCTAAAGTTACATATTGATGCTCAACCATTTTCTTACAGGAAATTAGGTACAGGACACGTATGCAAGAGTGCGCTGCAAGTTCTACATTTTTAAATTGACGAAACGACACTCAATCTTTGTATTATGGAAAAGTGTTACAATTATGACAAAGCGTAAACTGCAGCCGTAACAAAATTCCATGATAACAATAAATCCCGACGCCATCTACAGGCAAATGGCTTCATTTAACCGCTTCTCTGAAAGGTGAATTCTTATCAAATTGCTAGGTCTTTGTCTGATAAGTTACAAGCATTTTGAATGACAGTCTCAGTTAATTTTAAAAGATTAAGCTTTAGCGTGTCAAGCATTTTGCCATTGACAGCTGAATTTTGAACCAACGTTAAGCACACAGCAACGTTGTGTTTTACAGTACAATACATTAGTTATTACACAGAGCGTTTGATGGGGATCGTATCCCTAGCAAGATGACGATCTCGTGCAGCCCACCAACGAAGGCCGCGATCTACCGGCAAGTGCAAGTGGAGTGGGACTGATAAGAAATTTTATTGTAAGCATCTCTGTTTCGCGATGTCACTTAAGCACGTTGTATAACGCTATATGCTATGTGTGAAAGTCTGTGGGGGGATTGATTACGACGTGACGATTATTTAAGCGGCTGAAGCGAGCATCATTTCATCAAACGCCTCTTGAACAACTAAAGAAAATGAACGCTTGGGTAAGTAAAAGTATAACCGACACTATTCTCTTGTCTCGAGAATACCATATAAAAATAATACGGGTGAAATAGCAACGTGTGCTAATTATTATAAAGAATTTTTTTTATTAAAATTAGAAAAACGTGAACGTTAATAGGTGACTTATATTTTGCAAGATCGAGTCTTAATGAAAACCGTCCTATAAAATGATGTATAAAAATCGCAGTGTGTTAGGATTTTCTACAGCATACTTGTCACAATATTTCAGGTAGCAGCAACGGCTTTGGTAGTCGCGGTATTGCGTCTCACTACAGCGACTTACGCAGGTGGCCATTCTGCAGGCATTTCTTCATTTCCAGTGTCAAAGGACGGACCTATCGGATACCACGGACCGCTAGCGAAACCAGTCGTACAGAAGGATGGACACTTAGCAGACACACTGGAAGTTGCCGCTACCAGAGGAGAACATCTAATCGCAGTCGCCAAAGCGCATTCCGCGGCAGCGGCAGGTTACGGAGGTGACGATTACGGTAGCGGCTCATCCGGTCACGGTAGTATTTCCGACCCAGGCTACGAAGGAGCTCTTCACGGCTTCTACAGCTACGGACCAGCAACCGGCGATATCTACAAGGGCGAATACGGTTACGCCGGTCTTCAGTCGTTCAGCACTGACCACATCTACGGTGACGGAGACGCTGGAGCTGGAGCCGGCGGCTACGGTGGCCATTCTGCAGGTGCAGGTTACGCTGTTGAAGCTGCCAGTTATGAAGCTACCGGTCACGAAGGAGGATCCGCATACCATGGACCACTCGCCGCTCCTATTGTCCTCCGGTCAGGATACCTCGCCGACACACACGACGTCGCTGCCGCTAAAGGTGCTCACTACGTTGCCCTTTCTCTCGCATCCCAACACGGAGGCCACCATTAAATTTGTATTTTTTGAATAAGTTTAAATAAACTAACTGTTTTTATACCTGCTTGTTGATCTGTTGACCATCTCAACGCTAAAGCTAAGTTTTCGCTAAACTGTAAGCTGAACAGGTGTGATGGACACATAACTGTCTTCGTATTGAGCTTCATGTTCATCCATCCTCTTTCACCCATTGTAAATTATCTTCCGTAAGCTGAAAGAATTTCGTTTACCGCCTTTATTTCGGGGTCTGTTCTGACATCCTAATCCCTTCTTCTATATTGCAATGTACATTTTAAAGTACTTCGAGGAAACTGAATTTCAGCAATCTGAATCTAGCCTCATTCCTTTATCGTCATTACACACGCTTTACTCGAAAATATTAATGCGGGTATTCCAATTGTTTTAGAAAATTTACCCTTCTGCTGATTCATATTTAATTTCTAAAATTTATATGAACAAATATTCTAAATTTATTTATATTCCCTTTTATATCTTATTTAGTCTCATATCACGTTTAAGTCTCACTCTACGTTGATATTACCTTTTGTGACTGTTCAATGCGTCTTTAAAGTGTCTCACTGGGGTAGAGACCACGAGCAAATCTGCATACTACAAGCCATTATTAGCTAACATTCCCTCAAACCAGGCTGTGATTTATGGCAGCAATACGTGCTTTCAAATATTGTCACGTTTTATTGATAAATTGGTACTCACTGTTCCGTTAGTGGCTGTTCTGTTTCATTGTTTCCTGGAATGTACGAATATGCTTCCTTATTATATTGTGTCGGGAATCACGATGTTTGCAACATACCACAACGTTTCACGAAACCATAAAGTGTGTGTAAATCTTGTGCAACTAGTCGAATAAGACGCTTCTGTTTGTCACGATTCACAGCTAGACGCATCGTCTTCACCAGGTTACCAGCCTGCAGGTACTGGGAAAGCTTCCGCTACTACTACGATCATGACGTTATGATGCAGACCTTTTGCGATACGCAAGGAAGCACATAACCGTACGACAGGTAAACTACCTCACTATCCGGGTACCGTGACAGGTGGCGGAGCAAACCAATAGCCGAAGCAATTGGTAATCACCTTTGAAAACGACTTGAAACTACTTAGCATGTTTAACTGCTCGTCAGCGGTGGTCAACACGTCCACAGTGTCGGGTTTCATGCCTTCCGACGGTCGACGCAGCCTTAACTGTCTTCGTCACGTTGTTCTTTAATACTCCCGTATATCATTTACGCAGCAGCTAAAAACATAACCTCCTTGAAGGACGTCGTTTGACTCCTTCTGCTTACCAATCGTAAGCTGTCGTCATAAATACAGAATATAACAATAGGTATTGTCTATAGCGTTGACCGTTGGCCAGAAAATGATAACGTTGGTATTTCCAACAGACTAATTGCTCTCGTGTTGGTCGTGAGAAGTAGTAGCCTGTTTCTAAAGTATAGTGGTTAGTTATTGAGTCTCAACAATTTTTTCTTTTATGGAAAATCAATAATAAAAACGTATGCGAGAGTGTGCTGCATATATTACACTTTACAATTAACGAAACGAAACGACACACAAACTGTGTATTCTGGAACGTGTGTGACAATTAAATCGAAGAGTAAACTGCAGTTACTGTATGTCAAATGATTATAACTTTGGAAAATTATACAAACCTATTACCTTCGTTATGATCGTGAGAAGTAGTACAGTTTTCCTAAAGTTACATATTGATGCTCAACCATTTCCTTACAGGAAATTAGGTACAGGACACGTATGCAAGAGTGCGCTGCAAGTTCTACATTTTTAAATTGACGAAACGACACTCAAACTTTCTATTATGGAACGTGTGTTACAATTATGACAAAGCGTAAACTGCAGCCGTAACAAAATTCCATGATAACAATAAATCCCGACGCCATCTACAGGCAAATGGCTTCATTTAACCGCTTCTCTGAAAGGTGAATTCTTATCAAATTGCTAGGTCTTTGTCTGATAAGTTACAAGCATTTTGAATGACAGCCTCAGTTAATTTTAAAAGATTAAGCTTTAGCGTGTCAAGCATTTTGCCATTGACAGCTGAGTTTTGAACCAACGTTAAGCACACAGCAACGTTGTGTTGTACAGTAAAATACATTTGTTATTACACAGAGCGTTTGATGGGGATCGTATCCCTAGCAAGATGACGATCTCGTGCAGCCCACCAACGAAGGCCGCGACCTACCGGCAAGTGCAAGTGGAGTGGGACTGATAAGAAGTTTTATTGTAAGCATCTCTGTTTCGCGATGTTACTTAAGCACGTTGTATAACGCTATATGCTATGTGTGAAAGTCTGTGGGGGGATTGATTACGACGTGACGACTATTTAAGCGGCTGAAGCGAGCATCATTTCATCAAACGCCTCTTGAACAACTAAAGAAAATGAACGCTTGGGTAAGTAAAATTATAACCGACACTATTCTCTTGTCTCGAGAATATCATATAAAAATAATACGGGTGAAATAGCAACGTGTGCTAATTATTATAAAGAATTTTTTTTATTAAAATTAGAAAAACGTGAACGTTAATAGGTGACTTATATTTTGCAAGATCGTGTCTTAAAGAAAACCGTCCTATAAAATGATGTATAAAAATCGCAGTGTGTTAGCATTTTCTACAGCATACTTGTCACAATATTTCAGGTAGCAGCAACGGCTTTGGTAGTCGCGGTATTGCGTCTCACTACAGCGACTTACGCAGGTGGCCATTCTGCATGCATTTCTTCATTTCCAGTGTCAAAGGACGGACCTATCGGATACCACGGACCGCTAGCGAAACCAGTCGTACAGAAGGATGGACACTTAGCAGACACACTGGAAGTTGCCGCTACCAGAGGAGAACATCTAATCGCAGTCGCCAAAGCGCATTCCACGGCAGCGGCAGGTTACGGAGGTGACGATTACGGTAGCGGCTCATCCGGTCACGGTAGTATTTCCGACCCAGGCTACGAAGGAGCTCTTCACGGCTTCTACAGCTACGGACCAGCAACCGGCGATATCTACAAGGGCGAATACGGTTACGCCGGTCTTCAGTCGTTCAGCACTGACCACGTCTACGGTGACGGAGACGCTGGAGCTGGAGCCGGCGGCTACGGTGGCCATTCTGCAGGTGCAGGTTACGCTGTTGAAGCTGCCAGTTATGAAGCTACCGGTCACGAAGGAGGATCCGCATACCATGGACCACTCGCCGCTCCTATTGTCCTCAAGTCAGGATACCTCGCCGACACACACGACGTCGCTGCCGCTAAAGGTGCTCACTACGTTGCCCTTTCTCTCGCATCCCAACACGGAGGCCACCATTAAATTTGTATTTTGTGAATAAGTTTAAATAAACTAACTGTTTTTATACCTGCTTGTTGATCTGTTGACCATCTCAACGCTAAAGCTAAGTTTTCGCTAAACTGTAAGCTGAACAGGTGTAATGGACACATAACTGTCTTCGTATTGAGCTTCATGTTCATCAACCTCTTTCACCCATTGTAAATTATCTTCCGTAAGCTGAAAGAATTTCGTTTACCTTCTTTAATTCAGGGTCTGTTCTGACATCCTAATTCCTTCTTCTATATTGCAATGTACATTTTAAAGTACTTCGAGGAAACTGAATTTCAGAAATCTGAATCTAGCCTCATTCCTTTATCGTCATTACACACGCTTTACTAGAAAATATTAATTCGGGTATTCCAATTGTTTTAGAAAATTTACCCTTCTGCTGATTCATATTTAATTTCTAAAATTTATATGAACAAATATTCTAAATTTATTTATATTCCCTTTTATATCTTATTTAGTCTCATGTCACGTTTAAATCTCACTCTACGTTGATATTACCTTTTGTGACTGTTCAATGCGTCTTTAACCTGTCTCACTGGGGTAGAGACCACGAGCAAATCTGCATACTACAAGCCATTATTAGCTAACATTCCCTCAAACCAGGCTGTGATTTATGGCAGCAATACGTGCTTTCAAATATTGTCACGTTTTATTGATAAATTGGTACTCACTGTTCCGTTAGTGGCTGTTCTGTTTCATTGTTTCCTGGAATGTACGAATATACTTCCTTATTATATTGTGTCGGGAATCACGATGTTTGCAACATACCACAACGTTTCACGAAACCATAAAGTGTGTGTAAATCTTGTGCAACTAGTCGAATAAGACGCTTCTGTTGGTCACGATTCACAGCTAGACGCATCGTCTTCACCAGGTTACCAGCCTGCAGGTACTGGGAAAGCTTCCGCTACTACTACGATCATGACGTTATGATGCAGACCTTTTGCGATACGCAAGGAAGCACATAACCGTACGACAGGTAAACTACCACACTATCCGGGTACCGTGATAGGTGGCGGAGCAAACCAATAGCCGAAGAAATTGGTAATCACCTTTGAAAACGACTTGAAACTACTTAGCACGTTTAACTGCTCGTCAGCGGTGGTCAACACGTCCACAGTGTCGGGTTTCATGCCTTCCGACGGTCGACGCAGCATTAACTGTCTTCGTCACGTGGTTCTTTAATACTCCCGTATATCATTTACGCAGCAGCTAAAAACATACCCTCTTTGAAGGACGTCGTTTGACTCCTTCTGCTTACCAATCTTAAGCTGTCGTCATAAATACAGAATATAACAATAGGTATTGTCTATAGCGTTGACCGTTGGCCAGAAAATGATAACGTTGGTATTTCCAACAGACTAATTGCTCTCGTGTTGGTCGTGAGAAGTAGTAGCCTGTTTCTAAAGTATAATGGTTAGTTATTGAGTCCCAAACATTTTTTTTTTTAAGGAAAATCAATAATAAAAACGTATGCGAGAGTGTGCTGCATATATTACACTTTACAATTAACGAAACGAAACGTCACACAAACTGTGTATTCTGGAACGTGTGTGACAATTAAATCGAAGAGTAAACTGCAGTTACTGTATGTCAAAGGATTATAACTTTGGAAAATTATACAAACCTATTACTTTCGTTATGGACGTGAGAAGTAGTACAGTTTTCCTAAAGTTACATATTGATGCACAACAATTTTCTTATAGGAAATTAGGTACAGGACACGTATGCATGAGTGCGCTGCAAGTTCTACATTTTTAAATTGACGAAACGACACTCAAACTTTGTTTTATGGAACGTGTGTTACAATTATGACAAACCGTAAACTGCAGCCGTAACAAAATTCCATGATAACAATAAATCCCGACGCCATCTACAGGCAAATGGCTTCATTTACCCCCTTCTCTGAAAGGTGAATTCTTATCAAATTGATAGGTCTTTGTCTGATAAGTTACAAGCATTTTGAATGACAGTCTCAGTTAATTTTAAAAGATTAAGCTTTAGCGTGACAAGCATTTTGCCATTGACAGCTGAGTTTTGAACCAACGTTAAGCACACAGCAACGTTGTGTTGTACAGTAAAATACATTTGTTATTACACAGAGCGTTTGATGGGGATCGTATCCCTAGCAAGATGACGATCTCGCGCAGCCCACCAACGAAGCCCGCGACCTACCGGCAAGTGCAAGTGGAGTGGGACTGATAAGAAATTTTATTGTAAGCATCTCTGTTTCGCGATGTTACTTAAGCACGTTGTATAACGCTATATGCTATGTGTGGAAGTCTGTGGGGGGATTGATTACGACGTGACGACTGTTTAAGCTGCTGAAGCGAGCATCGTTTCATCAAACGCCTCTTGAACAACTAAAGAAAATGAACGCTAGGGTAAGTATAAGTATAACCGACACTATTCTCTTGTCTCGAGAATACCATATAAAAATAATACGGGTGAAATAGCAACGTGTGCTAATTTTTATAAAGAATTTTTTTTATTAAAATTAGAAAAACGTGAACGTTAATAGGTGACTTATATTTTGCAAGATCGAGTCTTAATGAAAACCGTCCTATAAAATGATGTATAAAAATCGCAGTGTGTTAGCATTTTCTACAGCATACTTGTCACAATATTTCAGGTAGCAGCAACGGCTTTGGTAGTCGCGGTATTGCGTCTCACTACAGCGACTTACGCAGGTGGCCATTCTGCAGGCATTTCTTCATTTCCAGTGTCAAAGGACGGACCTATCGGATACCACGGACCGCTAGCGAAACCAGTCGTACAGAAGGATGGACACTTAGCAGACACACTGGAAGTTGCCGCTACCAGAGGAGAACATCTAATCGCAGTCGCCAAAGCGCATTCCGCGGCAGCGGCAGGTTACGGAGGTGACGATTACGGTAGCGGCTCATCCGGTCACGGTAGTATTTCCGACCCAGGCTACGAAGGAGCTCTTCACGGCTTCTGCAGCTACGGACCAGCAACCGGCGATATCTACAAGGGCGAATACGGTTACGCCGGTCTTCAGTCGTTCAGCACTGACCACGGCTACGGTGGCGGAGACGCTGGAGCTGGAGCCGGCGGCTACGGTGGCCATTCTGCAGGTGCAGGTTACGCTGTTGAAGCTGCCAGTTATGAAGCTACCGGTCACGAAGGAGGATCCGCATACCATGGACCACTCGCCGCTCCTATTGTCCTCAAGTCAGGATACCTCGCCGACACACACGACGTCGCTGCCGCTAAAGGTGCTCACTACGTTGCCCTTTCTCTCGCATCCCAACACGGAGGCCACCATTAAATTTGTAGTTTGTGAATAAGTTTAAATAAACTAACTGTTTTTATACCTGCTTGTTGATCTGTTGACCATCTCAACGCTAAAGCTAAGTTTTCGCTAAACTGTAAGCTGAACAGGTGTAATGGACACATAACTGTCTTCGTATTGAGTTTCATGTACATCCATCCTCTTTCACCCATTGTAAATTATCTTCCGTAAGCTGAAAGAATTTCGTTTACCGCCTTTATTTCGGGGTCTGTTCTGACATCCTAATTCCTTCTTCTATATTGCAATGTACATTTTAAAGTACTTCGAGGAAACTGATTTTCAGCAATCTGAATCTAGCCTCATTCCTTTATCGTCATTACACACGGTTTACTCGAAAATATTAATGCGGGTATTCCAATTGTTTTAGAAAATTTAACCTTCTGCTGATTCATATTTAATTTTTAAAATTTATATGAACAAATATTCTAAATTTATTTATATTGCCTTTTATATCTTATTTAGTCTCATATCTCGTTTAAATCTCACTCTACGTTGATATTACCTTTTCTGACTGTTCAATGCGTCTTTAACATGTCTCACTGGGGTAGAGACCACGAGCTAATCTGCGTACTACAAGCCATTATTAGCTAACATTCCCTCAAACCAGGCTGTGATTTATGGCAGCAATACGTGCTTTCAAATATTGTCACGTTTTATTGATAAATTGTTACTCACTGTTCCGTTAGTAGCTGTTCTGTTTCATTGTTTCCTGGAATGTACGAATATGCTTCCTTATTATATTGTGTCGGGAATCACGATGTTTGCCACATACCACAACGTTTCACGAAACCATAAAGTGTGTGTAAATCTTGTGCAACTAGTCGAATAAGACGCTTCTGTTGGTCACGATTCACAGCTAGACGCATCGTTTTCACCAGGTTACCAGCCTGCAGGTACTGGGAAAGCTTCCGCTACTACTACGATCATGACGTTATGATGCAGAACTTTTGCGATACGCAAGGAAGCACATAACCGTACGACAGGTAAACTACCTCACTATCCGGGTACCGTGACAGGTGGCGGAGCAAACCAATAGCCGAAGCAATTGGTAATCACCTTTGAAAACGACTTGAAACTACTTATCACGTTTAACTGCTCGTCAGCGGTGGTCAACACGTCCACAGTGTTGGGTTTCATGCCTTCCGACGGTCGACGCAGCATTAACTGTCTTCTTCACGTTGTTCCTTAATACTCCCGTATATCATTTACGCAGCAGCTAAAAACATACCCTCTTTGAAGGACGTCGTTTGACTCCTTCTGCTTACCAATCTTAAGCTGTCGTCATAAATACAGAATATAACAATAGGTATTGTCTATAGCGTTGACCGTTGGCCAGAAAATGATAACGTTGGTATTTCCAACAGACTAATTGCTCTCGTGTTGGTCGTGAGAAGTAGTAGCCGGTTTCTAAAGTATAATGGTTAATTATTGAGTCTCAACCATTTTTTTTTTTAAGGAAAATCAATAATAAAAACGTATGCGAGAGTGTGCTGCATATATTACACTTTACAATTAACGAAACGAAACGACACACAAACTGTGTATTCTGGAATGTGTGTGACAATTAAATCGAAGAGTAAACTGCAGTTACTGTATGTCAAAGAATTATAACTTTGGAAAATTATACAAACCTATTACTTTCGTTATGGACGTGAGAAGTAGTACAGTTTTCCTAAAGTTACATATTGATGCACAACAATTTTCTTATAGGAAATTAGGTACAGGACACGTATGCAAGAGTGCGCTGCAAGTTCTACATTTTCAATTGACGAAACGACACTCAAACTTTGTTTTATGGAACGTGTGTTACAATTATGACAAAGCGTAAACTGCAGCCGTAACAAAATTCCATGATAACAATAAATCCCGACGCCATCTACAGGCAAATGGCTTCATTTACCCCCTTCTCTGAAAGGTGAATTCTTATCAAATTGCTAGGTCTTTGTCTGATAAGTTACAAGCATTTTGAATGACAGTCTCAGTTAATTTTAAAAGATTAAGCTTTAGCGTGACAAGCATTTTGCCATTGACAGCTGAGTTTTGAACCAACGTTAAGCACACAGCAACGTTGTGTTGTACAGTAAAATACATTTGTTATTACACAGAGCGTTTGATGGGGATCGTATCCCTAGCAAGATGACGATCTCGCGCAGCCCACCAACGAAGCCCGCGACCTACCGGCAAGTGCAAGTGGAGTGGGACTGATAAGAAATTTTATTGTATGCATCTCTGTTTCGCGATGTTACTTAAGCACGTTGTATAACGCTATATGCTATGTGTGGAAGTCTGTGGGGGGATTGATTACGACGTGACGACTATTTAAGCGGCTGAAGCGAGCATCGTTTCATCAAACGCCTCTTGAACAACTAAAGAAAATGAACGCTAGGGTAAGTATAAGTATAACCGACACTATTCTCTTGTCTCGAGAATACCATATAAAAATAATACGGGTGAAATAGCAACTTGTGCTAATTTTTATAAAGAATTTTTTTTATTAAAATTAGAAAAACGTGAACGTTAATAGGTGACTTATATTTTGCAAGATCGAGTCTTAATGAAAACCGTCGTATAAAATGGTGTATAAAAATCGCAGTGTGTTAGCATTTTCTACAGCATACTTGTCACAATATTTCAGGTAGCAGCAACGGCTTTGGTAGCCGCGGTATTGCGTCTCACTACAGCGACTTACGCAGGTGGCCTTTCTGCAGGCATTTCTTCATTTCCAGTGTCAAAGGACGGACCTATCGGATACCACGGACCGCTAGCGAAACCAGTCGTACAGAAGGATGGTCACTTAGCAGACACACTGGAAGTTGCCGCTACCAGAGGAGAACATCTAATCGCAGTCGCCAAAGCGCATTCCGCGGCAGCGGCAGGTTACGGAGGTGACGATTACGGTAGCGGCTCATCCGGTCACGGTAGTATTTCCGACCCAGGCTACGAAGGAGCTCTTCACGGCATCTACAGCTACGGACCAGCAACCGGCGATATCTACAAGGGCGAATACGGTTACGCCGGTCTTCAGTCGTTCAGCACTGACCACGGCTACGGTGACGGAGACGCTGGAGCTGGAGCCGGCGTCTACGGTGGCCATTCTGCAGGTGCAGGTTACGCTGTTGAAGCTGCCAGTTATGAAGCTACCGGTCACGAAGGAGGATCCGCATACCATGGACCACTCGCCGCTCCTATTGTCCTCAAGTCAGGATACCTCGCCGACACACACGACGTCGCTGCCGCTAAAGGTGCTCACTACGTTGCCCTTTCTCTCACATCCCAACACGGAGGCCACCATTAAATTTGTATTTTGTGAATAAGTTTAAATAAACTAACTGTTTTTATACCTGCTTGTTGATCTGTTGACCATCTCAACGCTAAAGCTAAGTTTTCGCTAAACTGTAAGCTGAACAGGTGTAATGGACACATAACTGTCTTCGTATTGAGCTTCATGTTCATCCATCCTCTTTCACCCATTGTAAATTATCTTCCGTAAGCTAAAAGAATTTCGTTTACCTTCTTTATTTCGGGGTCTGTTCTGACATCCTAATTCCTTCTTCTATAATGCAATGTACATTTTAAAGTACTTCGAGGAAACTGAATTTCAGAAATCTGAATCTAGCCTCATTCCTTTATCGTCATTACACACGCTTTACTAGAAAATATTAATTCGCGTATTCCAATTGTTTTAGAAAATTAACCTTCTGCTGATTCATATTTAATTTCTAAAATTTATATGAACAAATATTCTAAATTTATTTATATTCCCTTTTATATCTTATTTAGTCTCATATCACGTTTAAATCTCACTCTACGTTGATATTACCTTTTGTGACTGTTCAATGCGTCTTTAACCTGTCTCACTGGGGTAGAGACCACGAGCAAATCTGCATACTACAAGCCATTATTAGCTAACATTCCCTCAAACCAGGCTGTGATTTATGGCAGCAATACGTGCTTTCAAATATTGTCACGTTTTATTCATAAATTGGTACTCACTGTTCCGTTAGTGGCTGTTCTGTTTCATTGTTTCCTGGAATGTACGAATATGCTTCCTTATTATATTGTGTCGGGAATCACGATGTTTGCAACATACCACAACGTTTCACGAAACCATAAAGTGTGTGTAAATCTTGTGCAACTAGTCGAATAAGACGCTTCTGTTGGTCACGATTCACAGCTAGACGCATCGTCTTCACCAGGTTACCAGCCTGCAGGTACTGGGAAAGCTTCCGCTACTACTACGATCATGACGTTATGATGCAGACCTTTTGCGATACGCAAGGAAGCACATAACCGTACGACAGGTAAACTACCACACTATCCGGGTACCGTGATAGGTGGCGGAGCAAACCAATAGCCGAAGAAATTGGTAATCACCTTTGAAAACGACTTGAAACTACTTAGCACGTTTAACTGCTCGTCAGCGGTGGTCAACACGTCCACAGTGTCGGGTTTCATGCCTTCCGACGGTCGACGCAGCATTAACTGTCTTCGTCACGTGGTTCTTTAATACTCCCGTATATCATTTACGCAGCAGCTAAAAACATACCCTCTTTGAAGGACGTCGTTTGACTCCTTCTGCTTACCAATCTTAAGCTGTCGTCATAAATACAGAATATAACAATAGGTATTGTCTATAGCGTTGACCGTTGGCCAGAAAATGATAACGTTGGTATTTCCAACAGACTAATTGCTCTCGTGTTGGTCGTGAGAAGTAGTAGCCTGTTTCTAAAGTATAATGGTTAGTTATTGAGTCCCAACCATTTTTTTTTTTAAGGAAAATCAATAATAAAAACGTATGCGAGAGTGTGCTGCATATATTACACTTTACAATGAACGAAACGAAACGTCACACAAACTGTGTATTCTGGAACGTGTGTGACAATTAAATCGAAGAGTAAACTGCAGTTACTGTATGTCAAAGGATTATAACTTTGGAAAATTATACAAACCTATTACTTTCGTTATGGACGTGAGAAGTAGTACAGTTTTCCTAAAGTTACATATTGATGCACAACAATTTTCTTATAGGAAATTAGGTACAGGACACGTATGCATGAGTGCGCTGCAAGTTCTACATTTTTAAATTGACGAAACGACACTCAAACTTTGTTTTATGGAACGTGTGTTACAATTATGACAAAGCGTAAACTGCAGCCGTAACAAAATTCCATGATAACAATAAATCCCGACGCCATCTACAGGCAAATGGCTTCATTTACCCCCTTCTCTGAAAGGTGAATTCTTATCAAATTGCTAGGTCTTTGTCTGATAAGTTACAAGCATTTTGAATGACAGTCTCAGTTAATTTTAAAAGATTAAGCTTTAGCGTGACAAGCATTTTGCCATTGACAGCTGAGTTTTGAACCAACGTTAAGCACACAGCAACGTTGTGTTGTACAGTAAAATACATTTGTTATTACACAGAGCGTTTGATGGGGATCGTATCCCTAGCAAGATGACGATCTCGCGCAGCCCACCAACGAAGCCCGCGACCTACCGGCAAGTGCAAGTGGAGTGGGACTGATAAGAAATTTTATTGTAAGCATCTCTGTTTCGCGATGTTACTTAAGCACGTTGTATAACGCTATATGCTATGTGTGGAAGTCTGTGGGGGGATTGATTACGACGTGACGACTGTTTAAGCTGCTGAAGCGAGCATCGTTTCATCAAACGCCTCTTGAACAACTAAAGAAAATGAACGCTAGGGTAAGTATAAGTATAACCGACACTATTCTCTTGTCTCGAGAATACCATATAAAAATAATACGGGTGAAATAGCAACGTGTGCTAATTTTTATAAAGAATTTTTTTTATTAAAATTAGAAAAACGTGAACGTTAATAGGTGACTTATATTTTGCAAGATCGAGTCTTAATGAAAACCGTCCTATAAAATGATGTATAAAAATCGCAGTGTGTTAGCATTTTCTACAGCATACTTGTCACAATATTTCAGGTAGCAGCAACGGCTTTGGTAGTCGCGGTATTGCGTCTCACTACAGCGACTTACGCAGGTGGCCATTCTGCAGGCATTTCTTCATTTCCAGTGTCAAAGGACGGACCTATCGGATACCACGGACCGCTAGCGAAACCAGTCGTACAGAAGGATGGACACTTAGCAGACACACTGGAAGTTGCCGCTACCAGAGGAGAACATCTAATCGCAGTCGCCAAAGCGCATTCCGCGGCAGCGGCAGGTTACGGAGGTGACGATTACGGTAGCGGCTCATCCGGTCACGGTAGTATTTCCGACCCAGGCTACGAAGGAGCTCTTCACGGCTTCTGCAGCTACGGACCAGCAACCGGCGATATCTACAAGGGCGAATACGGTTACGCCGGTCTTCAGTCGTTCAGCACTGACCACGGCTACGGTGGCGGAGACGCTGGAGCTGGAGCCGGCGGCTACGGTGGCCATTCTGCAGGTGCAGGTTACGCTGTTGAAGCTGCCAGTTATGAAGCTACCGGTCACGAAGGAGGATCCGCATACCATGGACCACTCGCCGCTCCTATTGTCCTCAAGTCAGGATACCTCGCCGACACACACGACGTCGCTGCCGCTAAAGGTGCTCACTACGTTGCCCTTTCTCTCGCATCCCAACACGGAGGCCACCATTAAATTTGTAGTTTGTGAATAAGTTTAAATAAACTAACTGTTTTTATACCTGCTTGTTGATCTGTTGACCATCTCAACGCTAAAGCTAAGTTTTCGCTAAACTGTAAGCTGAACAGGTGTAATGGACACATAACTGTCTTCGTATTGAGTTTCATGTACATCCATCCTCTTTCACCCATTGTAAATTATCTTCCGTAAGCTGAAAGAATTTCGTTTACCGCCTTTATTTCGGGGTCTGTTCTGACATCCTAATTCCTTCTTCTATATTGCAATGTACATTTTAAAGTACTTCGAGGAAACTGAATTTCAGCAATCTGAATCTAGCCTCATTCTTTTATCGTCATTACACACGCTTTACTCGAAAATATTAATGCGGGTATTTCAATTGTTTTAGAAAATTTACCCTTCTGCTGATTCATATTTAATTTCTAAAATTTATATGAACAAATATTCTAAATTTATTTATATTGCCTTTTATATCTTATTTAGTCTCATATCTCGTTTAAATCTCACTCTACGTTGATATTACCTTTTCTGACTGTTCAATGCGTCTTTAACATGTCTCACTGGGGTAGAGACCACGAGCTAATCTGCGTACTACAAGCCATTATTAGCTAACATTCCCTCAAACCAGGCTGTGATTTATGGCAGCAATACGTGCTTTCAAATATTGTCACGTTTTATTGATAAATTGTTACTCACTGTTCCGTTAGTAGCTGTTCTGTTTCATTGTTTCCTGGAATGTACGAATATGCTTCCTTATTATATTGTGTCGGGAATCACGATGTTTGCAACATACCACAACGTTTCACGAAACCATAAAGTGTGTGTAAATCTTGTGCAACTAGTCGAATAAGACGCTTCTGTTGGTCACGATTCACAGCTAGACGCATCGTTTTCACCAGGTTACCAGCCTGCAGGTACTGGGAAAGCTTCCGCTACTACTACGATCATGACGTTATGATGCAGAACTTTTGCGATACGCAAGGAAGCACATAACCGTACGACAGGTAAACTACCTCACTATCCGGGTACCGTGACAGGTGGCGGAGCAAACCAATAGCCGAAGCAATTGGTAATCACCTTTGAAAACGACTTGAAACTACTTATCACGTTTAACTGCTCGTCAGCGGTGGTCAACACGTCCACAGTGTTGGAATTTCAGAAATCTGAATCTAGCCTCATTCCTTTATCGTCATTACACACGCTTTACTCGAAAATATTAATGCGGGTATTCCAATTGTTTTAGAAAATTTACCCTTCTGCTGATTCATATTTAATTTCTAAAATTTATATGAACAAATATTCTAAATTTATTTATATTGCCTTTTATATCTTATTTAGTCTCATATCACGTTTAAATCTCACTCTACGTTGATATTACCTTTTGTGACTGTTCAATGCGTCTTTAACGTGTCTCACTGGGGTAGAGACCACGAGCAAATCTGCATTCTACAAGCCATTATTAGCTAACATTCCCTCAAACCAGGCTCTGTGATTTATGGCAGCAATACGTGCTTTCAAATATTGTCACGTTTTATTGATAAATTGGTACTCACTGTTCCGTTAGTGGCTGTTCTGTTTCATTGTTTCCTGGAATGTACGAATATGCTTCCTTATTATATTGTGTCGGGAATTACGATGTTTGCAAAATACCGCAACGTTTCACGAAACCATAAAGTGTGTGTAAATCTTGTGCAACTAGTCGAATAAGACGCTTCTGTTGGTCACGATTCACGGCTAGACGCATCGTTTTCACCAGGTTACCAGCCTGCAGGTACTGGGAAAGCTTCCGCTACTACTACGATCATGACGTTATGATGCAGACCTTTTGCGAAACGCAAGGAAGCACATAACCGTACGACAGGTAAACTAACTCACTATCCGGGTACCGTGACAGGTGGCGGAGCAAACCAATAGCCGAAGCAATTGGTAATCACCTTTGAAAACGACTTGAAACTACTTAGCACGTTTAACTGCTCGTCAGCGGTGGTCAACACGTCCACATTGTCGGGTTTCATGCCTTCCGACGGTCGACGCAGCATTAACTGTCTTCGTCACGTGGTTCTTTAATACTCCCGTATATCATTTACGCAGCAGCTAAAAACATACCCTCTTTGAAGGACGTCGTTTGACTCCTTCTGCTTACCAATCTTAAGCTGTCGTCATAAATACAGAATATAACAATAGGTATTGTCTATAGCGTCGACCGTTGGCCAGAAAATGATAACGTTGTTATTTCCAACAGACTAATTGCTCTCGTGTTGGTCGTGAGAAATAGTAGCCTGTTTCTAAAGTATAATGGTTAATTATTGAGTCTCAACCATTTTTTCTTTTAAGGAAAATCAATAATAAAAACGTATGCGAGAGTGTGCTGCATATATTACACTTTACAATTAACGAAACGAAACGACACACAAACTGTGTATTCTGGAACGTGTGTGACAATTAAATCGAAGAGTAAACTGCAGTTACTGTATGTCAAAGAATTATAAATTTGGAAAATTATACAAACCTATTACTTTCGTTATGGACGTGAGAAGTAGTACAGTTTTCCTAAAGTTACATATTGATGCACAACCATTTTCTTATAGGAAATTAGGTACAGGACACGTATGCAAGAGTGCGCTGCAAGTTCTACATTTTTAAATTGACGAAACGACACTCAAACTTTGTTTTTTGTAACGTGTGTTACAATTATGACAAAGCGTAAACTGCAGCCGTAACAAAATTCCATGATAACAATAAATCCCGACGCCATCTACAGGCAAATGGCTTCATTTAACCCCTTCTCTGAAAGGTGAATTCTTATCAAATTGCTAGGTCTTTGTCTGATAAGTTACAAGCATTTTGAATGACAGTCTCAGTTAATTTTAAAAGATTAAGCTTTAGCGTGACAAGCATTTTGCCATTGACAGCTGAGTTTTGAACCAACGTTAAGCACACAGCAACGTTGTGTTGTACAGTAAAATACATTTGTTATTACACAGAGCGTTTGATGGGGATCGTATCCCTAGCAAGATGACGATCTCGCGCAGCCCACCAACGAAGGCCGCGACCTACCGGCAAGTGCAAGTGGAGAGGGACTGATAAGAAATTTTATTGTAAGCATCTCTGTTTCGCGATGTTACTTAAGCACGTTGTATAACGCTATATGCTATGTGTGAAAGTCTGTGGGGGGATTGATTACGACGTGACGACTATTTAAGCTGCTGAAGCGAGCATCGTTTCATCAAACGCCTCTTGAACAACTAAAGAAAATGAACGCTAGGGTAAGTATAAGTATAACCGACACTATTCTCTTGTCTCGAGAATACCATATAAAAATAATACGGGTGAAATAGCAACGTGTGCTAATTTTTATAAAGAATTTTTTTTATTAAAATTAGAAAAACGTGAACGTTAATAGGTGACTTATATTTTGCAAGATCGAGTCCTAATGAAAACCGTCCTATAAAATGATGTATAAAAATCGCAGTGTGTTAGCATTTTCTACTGCATACTTGTCACAATATTTCAGGTAGCAGCAACGGCTTTGGTAGCCGCGGTATTGCGTCTCACTACAGCGACTTACGCAGGTGGCCATTCTGCAGGCATTTCTTCATTTCCAGTGTCAAAGGACGGACCTATCGGATACCACGGACCGCTAGCGAAACCAGTCGTACAGAAGGATGGTCACTTAGCAGACACACTGGAAGTTGCCGCTACCAGAGGAGAACATCTAATCGCAGTCGCCAAAGCGCATTCCGCGGCAGCGGCAGGTTACGGAGGTGACGATTACGGTAGCGGCTCATCCGGTCACGGTAGTATTTCCGACCCAGGCTACGAAGGAGCTCTTCACGGCTTCTACAGCTACGGACCAGCAACCGGCGATATCTACAAGGGCGAATACGGTTACGCCGGTCTTCAGTCGTTCAGCACTGACCACGGCTACGGTGACGGAGACGCTGGAGTCGGAGCCGGCGTCTACGGTGGCCATTCTGCAGGTGCAGGTTACGCTGTTGAAGCTGCCAGTTATGAAGCTACCGGTCACGAAGGAGGATCCGCATACCATGGACCACTCGCCGCTCCTATTGTCCTCAAGTCAGGATACCTCGCCGACACACACGACGTCGCTGCCGCTAAAGGTGCTCACTACGTTGCCCTTTCTCTCGCATCCCAACACGGAGGCCACCATTAAATTTGTAGTTTGTGAATAAGTTTAAATAAACTAACTGTTTTTATACCTGCTTGTTGATCTGTTGACCATCTCAACGCTAAAGCTAAGTTTTCGCTAAACTGTAAGCTGAACAGGTGTAATGGACACATAACTGTCTTCGTATTGAGTTTCATGTACATCCATCCTCTTTCACCCATTGTAAATTATCTTCCGTAAGCTGAAAGAATTTCGTTTACCGCCTTTATTTCGGGGTCTGTTCTGACATCCTAATTCCTTCTTCTATATTGCAATGTACATTTTAAAGTACTTCGAGGAAACTGAATTTCAGCAATCTGAATCTAGCCTCATTCCTTTATCGTCATTACACACGCTTTACTCGAAAATATTAATGCGGGTATTCCAATTGTTTTAGAAAATTTACCCTTCTGCTGATTCATATTTAATTTCTAAAATTTATATGAACAAATATTCTAAATTTATTTATATTGCCTTTTATATCTTATTTAGTCTCATATCTCGTTTAAATCTCACTCTACGTTGATATTACCTTTTCTGACTGTTCAATGCGTCTTTAACATGTCTCACTGGGGTAGAGACCACGAGCTAATCTGCGTACTACAAGCCATTATTAGCTAACATTCCCTCAAACCAGGCTGTGATTTATGGCAGCAATACGTGCTTTCAAATATTGTCACGTTTTATTGATAAATTGTTACTCACTGTTCCGTTAGTAGCTGTTCTGTTTCATTGTTTCCTGGAATGTACGAATATGCTTCCTTATTATATTGTGTCGGGAATCACGATGTTTGCAACATACCACAACGTTTCACGAAACCATAAAGTGTGTGTAAATCTTGTGCAACTAGTCGAATAAGACGCTTCTGTTGGTCACGATTCACAGCTAGACGCATCGTTTTCACCAGGTTACCAGCCTGCAGGTACTGGGAAAGCTTCCGCTACTACTACGATCATGACGTTATGATGCAGAACTTTTGCGATACGCAAGGAAGCACATAACCGTACGACAGGTAAACTACCTCACTATCCGGGTACCGTGACAGGTGGCGGAGCAAACCAATAGCCGAAGCAATTGGTAATCACCTTTGAAAACGACTTGAAACTACTTATCACGTTTAACTGCTCGTCAGCGGTGGTCAACACGTCCACAGTGTTGGAATTTCAGAAATCTGAATCTAGCCTCATTCCTTTATCGTCATTACACACGCTTTACTCGAAAATATTAATGCGGGTATTCCAATTGTTTTAGAAAATTTACCCTTCTGCTGATTCATATTTAATTTCTAAAATTTATATGAACAAATATTCTAAATTTATTTATATTGCCTTTTATATCTTATTTAGTCTCATATCACGTTTAAATCTCACTCTACGTTGATATTACCTTTTGTGACTGTTCAATGCGTCTTTAACGTGTCTCACTGGGGTAGAGACCACGAGCAAATCTGCATTCTACAAGCCATTATTAGCTAACATTCCCTCAAACCAGGCTCTGTGATTTATGGCAGCAATACGTGCTTTCAAATATTGTCACGTTTTATTGATAAATTGGTACTCACTGTTCCGTTAGTGGCTGTTCTGTTTCATTGTTTCCTGGAATGTACGAATATGCTTCCTTATTATATTGTGTCGGGAATTACGATGTTTGCAAAATACCGCAACGTTTCACGAAACCATAAAGTGTGTGTAAATCTTGTGCAACTAGTCGAATAAGACGCTTCTGTTGGTCACGATTCACGGCTAGACGCATCGTTTTCACCAGGTTACCAGCCTGCAGGTACTGGGAAAGCTTCCGCTACTACTACGATCATGACGTTATGATGCAGACCTTTTGCGAAACGCAAGGAAGCACATAACCGTACGACAGGTAAACTAACTCACTATCCGGGTACCGTGACAGGTGGCGGAGCAAACCAATAGCCGAAGCAATTGGTAATCACCTTTGAAAACGACTTGAAACTACTTAGCACGTTTAACTGCTCGTCAGCGGTGGTCAACACGTCCACATTGTCGGGTTTCATGCCTTCCGACGGTCGACGCAGCATTAACTGTCTTCGTCACGTGGTTCTTTAATACTCCCGTATATCATTTACGCAGCAGCTAAAAACATACCCTCTTTGAAGGACGTCGTTTGACTCCTTCTGCTTACCAATCTTAAGCTGTCGTCATAAATACAGAATATAACAATAGGTATTGTCTATAGCGTCGACCGTTGGCCAGAAAATGATAACGTTGTTATTTCCAACAGACTAATTGCTCTCGTGTTGGTCGTGAGAAATAGTAGCCTGTTTCTAAAGTATAATGGTTAATTATTGAGTCTCAACCATTTTTTCTTTTAAGGAAAATCAATAATAAAAACGTATGCGAGAGTGTGCTGCATATATTACACTTTACAATTAACGAAACGAAACGACACACAAACTGTGTATTCTGGAACGTGTGTGACAATTAAATCGAAGAGTAAACTGCAGTTACTGTATGTCAAAGAATTATAAATTTGGAAAATTATACAAACCTATTACTTTCGTTATGGACGTGAGAAGTAGTACAGTTTTCCTAAAGTTACATATTGATGCACAACCATTTTCTTATAGGAAATTAGGTACAGGACACGTATGCAAGAGTGCGCTGCAAGTTCTACATTTTTAAATTGACGAAACGACACTCAAACTTTGTTTTTTGTAACGTGTGTTACAATTATGACAAAGCGTAAACTGCAGCCGTAACAAAATTCCATGATAACAATAAATCCCGACGCCATCTACAGGCAAATGGCTTCATTTAACCCCTTCTCTGAAAGGTGAATTCTTATCAAATTGCTAGGTCTTTGTCTGATAAGTTACAAGCATTTTGAATGACAGTCTCAGTTAATTTTAAAAGATTAAGCTTTAGCGTGACAAGCATTTTGCCATTGACAGCTGAGTTTTGAACCAACGTTAAGCACACAGCAACGTTGTGTTGTACAGTAAAATACATTTGTTATTACACAGAGCGTTTGATGGGGATCGTATCCCTAGCAAGATGACGATCTCGCGCAGCCCACCAACGAAGGCCGCGACCTACCGGCAAGTGCAAGTGGAGAGGGACTGATAAGAAATTTTATTGTAAGCATCTCTGTTTCGCGATGTTACTTAAGCACGTTGTATAACGCTATATGCTATGTGTGAAAGTCTGTGGGGGGATTGATTACGACGTGACGACTATTTAAGCTGCTGAAGCGAGCATCGTTTCATCAAACGCCTCTTGAACAACTAAAGAAAATGAACGCTAGGGTAAGTATAAGTATAACCGACACTATTCTCTTGTCTCGAGAATACCATATAAAAATAATACGGGTGAAATAGCAACGTGTGCTAATTTTTATAAAGAATTTTTTTTATTAAAATTAGAAAAACGTGAACGTTAATAGGTGACTTATATTTTGCAAGATCGAGTCCTAATGAAAACCGTCCTATAAAATGATGTATAAAAATCGCAGTGTGTTAGCATTTTCTACTGCATACTTGTCACAATATTTCAGGTAGCAGCAACGGCTTTGGTAGCCGCGGTATTGCGTCTCACTACAGCGACTTACGCAGGTGGCCATTCTGCAGGCATTTCTTCATTTCCAGTGTCAAAGGACGGACCTATCGGATACCACGGACCGCTAGCGAAACCAGTCGTACAGAAGGATGGTCACTTAGCAGACACACTGGAAGTTGCCGCTACCAGAGGAGAACATCTAATCGCAGTCGCCAAAGCGCATTCCGCGGCAGCGGCAGGTTACGGAGGTGACGATTACGGTAGCGGCTCATCCGGTCACGGTAGTATTTCCGACCCAGGCTACGAAGGAGCTCTTCACGGCTTCTACAGCTACGGACCAGCAACCGGCGATATCTACAAGGGCGAATACGGTTACGCCGGTCTTCAGTCGTTCAGCACTGACCACGGCTACGGTGACGGAGACGCTGGAGTCGGAGCCGGCGTCTACGGTGGCCATTCTGCAGGTGCAGGTTACGCTGTTGAAGCTGCCAGTTATGAAGCTACCGGTCACGAAGGAGGATCCGCATACCATGGACCACTCGCCGCTCCTATTGTCCTCAAGTCAGGATACCTCGCCGACACACACGACGTCGCTGCCGCTAAAGGTGCTCACTACGTTGCCCTTTCTCTCGCATCCCAACACGGAGGCCACCATTAAATTTGTAGTTTGTGAATAAGTTTAAATAAACTAACTGTTTTTATACCTGCTTGTTGATCTGTTGACCATCTCAACGCTAAAGCTAAGTTTTCGCTAAACTGTAAGCTGAACAGGTGTAATGGACACATAACTGTCTTCGTATTGAGTTTCATGTACATCCATCCTCTTTCACCCATTGTAAATTATCTTCCGTAAGCTGAAAGAATTTCGTTTACCGCCTTTATTTCGGGGTCTGTTCTGACATCCTAATTCCTTCTTCTATATTGCAATGTACATTTTAAAGTACTTCGAGGAAACTGAATTTCAGCAATCTGAATCTAGCCTCATTCCTTTATCGTCATTACACACGCTTTACTCGAAAATATTAATGCGGGTATTCCAATTGTTTTAGAAAATTTACCCTTCTGCTGATTCATATTTAATTTCTAAAATTTATATGAACAAATATTCTAAATTTATTTATATTGCCTTTTATATCTTATTTAGTCTCATATCTCGTTTAAATCTCACTCTACGTTGATATTACCTTTTCTGACTGTTCAATGCGTCTTTAACATGTCTCACTGGGGTAGAGACCACGAGCTAATCTGCGTACTACAAGCCATTATTAGCTAACATTCCCTCAAACCAGGCTGTGATTTATGGCAGCAATACGTGCTTTCAAATATTGTCACGTTTTATTGATAAATTGTTACTCACTGTTCCGTTAGTAGCTGTTCTGTTTCATTGTTTCCTGGAATGTACGAATATGCTTCCTTATTATATTGTGTCGGGAATCACGATGTTTGCAACATACCACAACGTTTCACGAAACCATAAAGTGTGTGTAAATCTTGTGCAACTAGTCGAATAAGACGCTTCTGTTGGTCACGATTCACAGCTAGACGCATCGTTTTCACCAGGTTACCAGCCTGCAGGTACTGGGAAAGCTTCCGCTACTACTACGATCATGACGTTATGATGCAGAACTTTTGCGATACGCAAGGAAGCACATAACCGTACGACAGGTAAACTACCTCACTATCCGGGTACCGTGACAGGTGGCGGAGCAAACCAATAGCCGAAGCAATTGGTAATCACCTTTGAAAACGACTTGAAACTACTTATCACGTTTAACTGCTCGTCAGCGGTGGTCAACGCGTCCACAGTGTTGGAATTTCAGAAATCTGAATCTAGCCTCATTCCTTTATCGTCATTACACACGCTTTACTCAAAAATATTAATGCGGGTATTCCAATTGTTTTAGAAAATTTACCCTTCTGCTGATTCATATTTAATTTCTAAAATTTATATGAACAAATATTCTAAATTTATTTATATTGCCTTTTATATCTTATTTAGACTCATATCACGTTTAAATCTCACTCTACGTTGATATTACCTTTTGTGACTGTTCAATGCGTCTTTAACGTGTCTCACTGGGGTAGAGACCACGAGCAAATCTGCATTCTACAAGCCATTATTAGCTAACATTCCCTCAAACCAGGCTCTGTGATTTATGGCAGCAATACGTGCTTTCAAATATTGTCACGTTTTATTGATAAATTGGTACTCACTGTTCCGTTAGTGGCTGTTCTGTTTCATTGTTTCCTGGAATGTACGAATATGCTTCCTTATTATATTGTGTCGGGAATTACGATGTTTGCAAAATACCGCAACGTTTCACGAAACCATAAAGTGTGTGTAAATCTTGTGCAACTAGTCGAATAAGACGCTTCTGTTGGTCACGATTCACGGCTAGACGCATCGTTTTCACCAGGTTACCAGCCTGCAGGTACTGGGAAAGCTTCCGCTACTACTACGATCATGACGTTATGATGCAGACCTTTTGCGAAACGCAAGGAAGCACATAACCGTACGACAGGTAAACTAACTCACTATCCGGGTACCGTGACAGGTGGCGGAGCAAACCAATAGCCGAAGCAATTGGTAATCACCTTTGAAAACGACTTGAAACTACTTAGCACGTTTAACTGCTCGTCAGCGGTGGTCAACACGTCCACATTGTCGGGTTTCATGCCTTCCGACGGTCGACGCAGCATTAACTGTCTTCGTCACGTGGTTCTTTAATACTCCCGTATATCATTTACGCAGCAGCTAAAAACATACCCTCTTTGAAGGACGTCGTTTGACTCCTTCTGCTTACCAATCTTAAGCTGTCGTCATAAATACAGAATATAACAATAGGTATTGTCTATAGCGTCGACCGTTGGCCAGAAAATGATAACGTTGTTATTTCCAACAGACTAATTGCTCTCGTGTTGGTCGTGAGAAATAGTAGCCTGTTTCTAAAGTATAATGGTTAATTATTGAGTCTCAACCATTTTTTCTTTTAAGGAAAATCAATAATAAAAACGTATGCGAGAGTGTGCTGCATATATTACACTTTACAATTAACGAAACGAAACGACACACAAACTGTGTATTCTGGAACGTGTGTGACAATTAAATCGAAGAGTAAACTGCAGTTACTGTATGTCAAAGAATTATAAATTTGGAAAATTATACAAACCTATTACTTTCGTTATGGACGTGAGAAGTAGTACAGTTTTCCTAAAGTTACATATTGATGCACAACCATTTTCTTATAGGAAATTAGGTACAGGACACGTATGCAAGAGTGCGCTGCAAGTTCTACATTTTTAAATTGACGAAACGACACTCAAACTTTGTTTTTTGTAACGTGTGTTACAATTATGACAAAGCGTAAACTGCAGCCGTAACAAAATTCCATGATAACAATAAATCCCGACGCCATCTACAGGCAAATGGCTTCATTTAACCCCTTCTCTGAAAGGTGAATTCTTATCAAATTGCTAGGTCTTTGTCTGATAAGTTACAAGCATTTTGAATGACAGTCTCAGTTAATTTTAAAAGATTAAGCTTTAGCGTGACAAGCATTTTGCCATTGACAGCTGAGTTTTGAACCAACGTTAAGCACACAGCAACGTTGTGTTGTACAGTAAAATACATTTGTTATTACACAGAGCGTTTGATGGGGATCGTATCCCTAGCAAGATGACGATCTCGCGCAGCCCACCAACGAAGGCCGCGACCTACCGGCAAGTGCAAGTGGAGAGGGACTGATAAGAAATTTTATTGTAAGCATCTCTGTTTCGCGATGTTACTTAAGCACGTTGTATAACGCTATATGCTATGTGTGAAAGTCTGTGGGGGGATTGATTACGACGTGACGACTATTTAAGCTGCTGAAGCGAGCATCGTTTCATCAAACGCCTCTTGAACAACTAAAGAAAATGAACGCTAGGGTAAGTATAAGTATAACCGACACTATTCTCTTGTCTCGAGAATACCATATAAAAATAATACGGGTGAAATAGCAACGTGTGCTAATTTTTATAAAGAATTTTTTTTATTAAAATTAGAAAAACGTGAACGTTAATAGGTGACTTATATTTTGCAAGATCGAGTCCTAATGAAAACCGTCCTATAAAATGATGTATAAAAATCGCAGTGTGTTAGCATTTTCTACTGCATACTTGTCACAATATTTCAGGTAGCAGCAACGGCTTTGGTAGCCGCGGTATTGCGTCTCACTACAGCGACTTACGCAGGTGGCCATTCTGCAGGCATTTCTTCATTTCCAGTGTCAAAGGACGGACCTATCGGATACCACGGACCGCTAGCGAAACCAGTCGTACAGAAGGATGGTCACTTAGCAGACACACTGGAAGTTGCCGCTACCAGAGGAGAACATCTAATCGCAGTCGCCAAAGCGCATTCCGCGGCAGCGGCAGGTTACGGAGGTGACGATTACGGTAGCGGCTCATCCGGTCACGGTAGTATTTCCGACCCAGGCTACGAAGGAGCTCTTCACGGCTTCTACAGCTACGGACCAGCAACCGGCGATATCTACAAGGGCGAATACGGTTACGCCGGTCTTCAGTCGTTCAGCACTGACCACGGCTACGGTGACGGAGACGCTGGAGCTGGAGCCGGCGTCTACGGTGGCCATTCTGCAGGTGCAGGTTACGCTGTTGAAGCTGCCAGTTATGAAGCTACCGGTCACGAAGGAGGATCCGCATACCATGGACCACTCGCCGCTCCTATTGTCCTCAAGTCAGGATACCTCGCCGACACACACGACGTCGCTGCCGCTAAAGGTGCTCACTACGTTGCCCTTTCTCTCGCATCCCAACACGGAGGCCACCATTAAATTTGTATTTTGTGAATAAGTTTAAATAAACTAACTGTTTTTATACCTGCTTGTTGATCTGTTGACCATCTCAACGCTAAAGCTAAGTTTTCGCTAAACTGTAAGCTGAACAGGTGTAATGGACACATAACTGTCTTCCTATTGAGCTTCATGTTCATCCATCCTCTTTCACCCATTGTAAATTATCTTCCGTAAGCTAAAAGAATTTCGTTTACCTTCTTTATTTCGGGGTCTGTTCTGACATCCTAATTCCTTCTTCTATATTGCAATGTACATTTTAAAGTACTTCGAGGAAACGGAATTTCAGAAATCTGAATCTAGCCTCATTCCTTTATCGTCATTACACACGCTTTACTCAAAAATATTAATGCGGGTATTCCAATTGTTTTAGAAAATTTACCCTTCTGCTGATTCATATTTAATTTCTAAAATTTATATGAACAAATATTCTAACTTTATTTATATTCCCTTTTATATCTTATTTAGTCTCATATCACGTTTAAATCTCACTCTACGTTGATATTACCTTTTGTGACTGTTCAATGCGTCTTTAACGTGTCTCACTGAGGTAGAGACCACGAGCAAATCTGCATTCTACAAGCCATTATTAGCTAACATTCCCTCAAACCAGGCTCTGTGATTTATGGCAGCAATACGTGCTTTCAAATATTGTCACGTTTTATTGATAAATTGGTACTCACTGTTCCGTTAGTGGCTGTTCTGTTTCATTGTTTCCTGGAATGTACGAATATGCTTCCTTATTATATTGTGTCGGGAATTACGATGTTTGCAAAATACCACAACGTTTCACGAAACCATAAAGTGTGTGTAAATCTTGTGCAACTAGTCGAATAAGACGCTTCTGTTGGTCACGATTCACGGCTAGACGCATCGTTTTCACCAGGTTACCAGCCTGCAGGTACTGGGAAAGCTTCCGCTACTACTACGATCATGACGTTATGATGCAGACCTTTTGCGAAACGCAAGGAAGCACATAACCGTACGACAGGTAAACTAACTCACTATCCGGGTACCGTGACAGGTGGCGGAGCAAACCAATAGCCGAAGCAATTGGTAATCACCTTTGAAAACGACTTGAAACTACTTAGCACGTTTAACTGCTCGTCAGCGGTGGTCAACACGTCCACATTGTCGGGTTTCATGCCTTCCGACGGTCGACGCAGCATTAACTGTCTTCGTCACGTGGTTCTTTAATACTCCCGTATATCATTTACGCAGCAGCTAAAAACATACCCTCTTTGAAGGACGTCGTTTGACTCCTTCTGCTTACCAATCTTAAGCTGTCGTCATAAATACAGAATATAACAATAGGTATTGTCTATAGCGTCGACCGTTGGCCAGAAAATGATAACGTTGTTATTTCCAACAGACTAATTGCTCTCGTGTTGGTCGTGAGAAATAGTAGCCTGTTTCTAAAGTATAATGGTTAATTATTGAGTCTCAACCATTTTTTCTTTTAAGGAAAATCAATAATAAAAACGTATGCGAGAGTGTGCTGCATATATTACACTTTACAATTAACGAAACGAAACGACACACAAACTGTGTATTCTGGAACGTGTGTGACAATTAAATCGAAGAGTAAACTGCAGTTACTGTATGTCAAAGGATTATAAATTTGGAAAATTATACAAACCTATTACTTTCGTTATGGACGTGAGAAGTAGTACAGTTTTCCTAAAGTTACATATTGATGCACAACCATTTTCTTATAGGAAATTAGGTACAGGACACGTATGCAAGAGTGCGCTGCAAGTTCTACATTTTTAAATTGACGAAACGACACTCAAACTTTGTTTTTTGTAACGTGTGTTACAATTATGACAAAGCGTAAACTGCAGCCGTAACAAAATTCCATGATAACAATAAATCCCGACGCCATCTACAGGCAAATGGCTTCATTTAACCCCTTCTCTGAAAGGTGAATTCTTATCAAATTGCTAGGTCTTTGTCTGATAAGTTACAAGCATTTTGAATGACAGTCTCAGTTAATTTTAAAATATTAAGCTTTAGCGTGACAAGCATTTTGCCATTGACAGCTGAGTTTTGAACCAACGTTAAGCACACAGCAACGTTGTGTTGTACAGTAAAATACAGTTGTTATTACACAGAGCGTTTGATGGGGATCGTATCCCTAGCAAGATGACGATCTCGCGCAGCCCACCAACGAAGGCCGCGACCTACCGGCAAGTGCAAGTGGAGAGGGACTGATAAGAAATTTTATTGTAAGCATCTCTGTTTCGCGATGTTACTTAAGCACGTTGTATAACGCTATATGCTATGTGTGAAAGTCTGGGGGGGGATTGATTACGACGTGACGACTATTTAAGCTGCTGAAGCGAGCATCGTTTCATCAAACGCCTCTTGAACAACTAAAGAAAATGAACGCTAGGGTAAGTATAAGTATAACCGACACTATTCTCTTGTCTCGAGAATACCATATAAAAATAATACGGGTGAAATAGCAACGTGTGCTAATTTTTATAAAGAATTTTTTTTATTAAAATTAGAAAAACGTGAACGTTAATAGGTGACTTATATTTTGCAAGATCGAGTCCTAATGAAAACCGTCCTATAAAATGATGTATAAAAATCGCAGTGTGTTAGCATTTTCTACTGCATACTTGTCACAATATTTCAGGTAGCAGCAACGGCTTTGGTAGCCGCGGTATTGCGTCTCACTACAGCGACTTACGCAGGTGGCCATTCTGCAGGCATTTCTTCATTTCCAGTGTCAAAGGACGGACCTATCGGATACCACGGACCGCTAGCGAAACCAGTCGTACAGAAGGATGGTCACTTAGCAGACACACTGGAAGTTGCCGCTACCAGAGGAGAACATCTAATCGCAGTCGCCAAAGCGCATTCCGCGGCAGCGGCAGGTTACGGAGGTGACGATTACGGTAGCGGCTCATCCGGTCACGGTAGTATTTCCGACCCAGGCTACGAAGGAGCTCTTCACGGCTTCTACAGCTACGGACCAGCAACCGGCGATATCTACAAGGGCGAATACGGTTACGCCGGTCTTCAGTCGTTCAGCACTGACCACGGCTACGGTGACGGAGACGCTGGAGCTGGAGCCGGCGTCTACGGTGGCCATTCTGCAGGTGCAGGTTACGCTGTTGAAGCTGCCAGTTATGAAGCTACCGGTCACGAAGGAGGATCCGCATACCATGGACCACTCGCCGCTCCTATTGTCCTCAAGTCAGGATACCTCGCCGACACACACGACGTCGCTGCCGCTAAAGGTGCTCACTACGTTGCCCTTTCTCTCGCATCCCAACACGGAGGCCACCATTAAATTTGTATTTTGTGAATAAGTTTAAATAAACTAACTGTTTTTATACCTGCTTGTTGATCTGTTGACCATCTCAACGCTAAAGCTAAGTTTTCGCTAAACTGTAAGCTGAACAGGTGTAATGGACACATAACTGTCTTCCTATTGAGCTTCATGTTCATCCATCCTCTTTCACCCATTGTAAATTATCTTCCGTAAGCTAAAAGAATTTCGTTTACCTTCTTTATTTCGGGGTCTGTTCTGACATCCTAATTCCTTCTTCTATATTGCAATGTACATTTTAAAGTACTTCGAGGAAACGGAATTTCAGAAATCTGAATCTAGCCTCATTCCTTTATCGTCATTACACACGCTTTACTCAAAAATATTAATGCGGGTATTCCAATTGTTTTAGAAAATTTACCCTTCTGCTGATTCATATTTAATTTCTAAAATTTATATGAACAAATATTCTAACTTTATTTATATTCCCTTTTATATCTTATTTAGTCTCATATCTCGTTTAAATCTCACTCTACGTTGATATTACCTTTTGTGACTGTTCAATGCGTCTTTAACGTGTCTCACTGGGGTAGAGACCACGAGCAAATCTGCATTCTACAAGCCATTATTAGCTAACATTCCCTCAAACCAGGCTCTGTGATTTATGGCAGCAATACGTGCTTTCAAATATTGTCACGTTTTATTGATAAATTGGTACTCACTGTTCCGTTAGTGGCTGTTCTGTTTCATTGTTTCCTGGAATGTACGAATATGCTTCCTTATTATATTGTGTCGGGAATTACGATGTTTGCAAAATACCACAACGTTTCACGAAACCATAAAGTGTGTGTAAATCTTGTGCAACTAGTCGAATAAGACGCTTCTGTTGGTCACGATTCACGGCTAGACGCATCGTTTTCACCAGGTTACCAGCCTGCAGGTACTGGGAAAGCTTCCGCTACTACTACGATCATGACGTTATGATGCAGACCTTTTGCGAAACGCAAGGAAGCACATAACCGTACGACAGGTAAACTAACTCACTATCCGGGTACCGTGACAGGTGGCGGAGCAAACCAATAGCCGAAGCAATTGGTAATCACCTTTGAAAACGACTTGAAACTACTTAGCACGTTTAACTGCTCGTCAGCGGTGGTCAACACGTCCACAGTGTCGGGTTTCATGCCTTCCGACGGTCGACGCAGCATTAACTGTCTTCGTCACGTGGTTCTTTAATACTCCCGTATATCATTTACGCAGCAGCTAAAAACATACCCTCTTTGAAGGACGTCGTTTGACTCCTTCTGCTTACCAATCTTAAGCTGTCGTCATAAATACAGAATATAACAATAGGTATTGTCTATAGCGTCGACCGTTGGCCAGAAAATGATAACGTTGTTATTTCCAACAGACTAATTGCTCTCGTGTTGGTCGTGAGAAGTAGTAGCCTGTTTCTAAAGTATAATGGTTAATTATTGAGTCTCAACCATTTTTTCTTTTAAGGAAAATTAATAATAAAAACGTATGCGAGAGTGTGCTGCATATATTACACTTTACAATTAACGAAACGAAACGACACACAAACTGTGTATTCTGGAACGTGTGTGACAATTAAATCGAAGAGTAAACTGCAGTTACTGTATGTCAAAGAATTATAAATTTGGAAAATTATACAAACCTATTACTTTCGTTATGGACGTGAGAAGTAGTACAGTTTTCCTAAAGTTACATATTGATGCACAACCATTTTCTTATAGGAAATTAGGTACAGGACACGTATGCAAGAGTGCGCTGCAAGTTCTACATCTTTAAATTGACGAAACGACACTCAAACTTTGTTTTTTGTAACGTGTGTTACAATTATGACAAAGCGTAAACTGCAGCCGTAACAAAATTCCATGATAACAATAAATCCCGACGCCATCTACAGGCAAATGGCTTCATTTAACCCCTTCTCTGAAAGGTGAATTCTTATCAAATTGCTAGGTCTTTGTCTGATAAGTTACAAGCATTTTGAATGACAGTCTCAGTTAATTTTAAAATATTAAGCTTTAGCGTGACAAGCATTTTGCCATTGACAGCTGAGTTTTGAACCAACGTTAAGCACACAGCAACGTTGTGTTGTACAGTAAAATACATTTGTTATTACACAGAGCGTTTGATGGGGATCGTATCCCTAGCAAGATGACGATCTCGCGCAGCCCACCAACGAAGGCCGCGACCTACCGGCAAGTGCAAGTGGAGTGGGACTGATAAGAAATTTTATTGTAAGCATCTCTGTTTCGCGATGTTACTTAAGCACGTTGTATAACGCTATATGCTATGTGTGAAAGTCTGTGGGGGGATTGATTACGACGTGACGACTATTTAAGCTGCTGAAGCGAGCATCGTTTCATCAAACGCCTCTTGAACAACTAAAGAAAATGAACGCTAGGGTAAGTATAAGTATAACCGACACTATTCTCTTGTCTCGAGAATACCATATAAAAATAATACGGGTGAAATAGCAACGTGTGCTAATTTTTATAAAGAATTTTTTTTATTAAAATTAGAAAAACGTGAACGTTAATAGGTGACTTATATTTTGCAAGATCGAGTCTTAATGAAAACCGTCCTATAAAATGATGTATAAAAATCGCAGTGTGTTAGCATTTTCTACTGCATACTTGTCACAATATTTCAGGTAGCAGCAACGGCTTTGGTAGCCGCGGTATTGCGTCTCACTACAGCGACTTACGCAGGTGGCCATTCTGCAGGCATTTCTTCATTTCCAGTGTCAAAGGACGGACCTATCGGATACCACGGACCGCTAGCGAAACCAGTCGTACAGAAGGATGGTCACTTAGCAGACACACTGGAAGTTGCCGCTACCAGAGGAGAACATCTAATCGCAGTCGCCAAAGCGCATTCCGCGGCAGCGGCAGGTTACGGAGGTGACGATTACGGTAGCGGCTCATCCGGTCACGGTAGTATTTCCGACCCAGGCTACGAAGGAGCTCTTCACGGCTTCTACAGCTACGGACCAGCAACCGGCGATATCTACAAGGGCGAATACGGTTACGCCGGTCTTCAGTCGTTCAGCACTGACCACGGCTACGGTGACGGAGACGCTGGAGCTGGAGCCGGCGTCTACGGTGGCCATTCTGCAGGTGCAGGTTACGCTGTTGAAGCTGCCAGTTATGAAGCTACCGGTCACGAAGGAGGATCCGCATACCATGGACCACTCGCCGCTCCTATTGTCCTCAAGTCAGGATACCTCGCCGACACACACGACGTCGCTGCCGCTAAAGGTGCTCACTACGTTGCCCTTTCTCTCGCATCCCAACACGGAGGCCACCATTAAATTTGTATTTTGTGAATAAGTTTAAATAAACTAACTGTTTTTATACCTGCTTGTTGATCTGTTGACCATCTCAACGCTAAAGCTAAGTTTTCGCTAAACTGTAAGCTGAACAGGTGTAATGGACACATAACTGTCTTCCTATTGAGCTTCATGTTCATCCATCCTCTTTCACCCATTGTAAATTATCTTCCGTAAGCTAAAAGAATTTCGTTTACCTTCTTTATTTCGGGGTCTGTTCTGACATCCTAATTCCTTCTTCTATATTGCAATGTACATTTTAAAGTACTTCAAGGAAACGGAATTTCAGAAATCTGAATCTAGCCTCATTCCTTTATCGTCATTACACACGCTTTACTCGAAAATATTAATGCGGGTATTCCAATTGTTTTAGAAAATTTACCCTTCTGCTGATTCATATTTTATTTCTAAAATTTATATGAACAAATATTCTAACTTTATTTATATTCCCTTTTATATCTTATTTAGTCTCATAACACGTTTAAATCTCACTCTACGTTGATATTACCTTTTGTGACTGTTCAATGCGTCTTTAACGTGTCTCACAGGGGTAGAGACCACGAGCAAATCTGCATACTACAAGCCATTATTAGCTAACATTCCCTCAAACCAGGCTCTGTGATTTATGGCAGCAATACGTGCTTTCAAATATTGTCACGTTTTATTGATAAATTGGTACTCACTGTTCCGTTAGTGGCTGTTCTGTTTCATTGTTTCCTGGAATGTACGAATATGCTTCCTTATTATATTGTGTCGGGAATTACGATGTTTGCAACATACCACAACGTTCCACGAAACCATAAAGTGTGTGTAAATCTTGTGCAACTAGTCGAATTAGACGCTTCTGTTGGTCACGATTCACAGCTAAACGCATCGTCTTCACCAGTTTACCAGCCAGCAGGTACTGGGAAAGCTTCCGCTACTACTACGATCATGACGTTATGATGCAGACTTTTTGCGATACGCAAGGAAGCACATAACCGTACGACAGGTAAACTACCTCACTATCCGGGTACCGTGACAGGTGGCGGAGCAAACCAATAGCCGAAGCAATTGGTAATCACCTTTGAAAACGACTTGAAACTACTTAGCACGTTTAACTGCTCGTCAGCGGTGGTCAACACGTCCACAGTGTCGGGTTTCATGCCTTCCGACGGTCGACGCAGCATTAACTGTCTTCGTCACGTGGTTCTTTAATACTCCCGTATATCATTTACGCAGCAGCTAAAAACATACCCTCTTTGAAGGACGTCGTTAGACTCCTTCTGCTTACCAATCTTAAGCTGTCGTCATAAATACAGAATATAACAATAGGTATTGTCTATAGCGTCGACCGTTGGCCAGAAAATGATAACGTTGGTATTTCCAACAGACTAATTGCTCTCGTGTTGGTCGTGAGAAGTAGTAGCCTGTTTCTAAAGTATAGTGGTTAGTTATTGAGTCTCAACCATTTTTTCTTTTAAGGAAAGTCAATAATAAAAACGTATGCGAGAGTGTGCTGCATATATTACACTTTACAATTAACGAAACGAAACGACACACAAACTGTGTATTCTGGAACGTGTGTGACAATTAAATCGAAGAGTTAACTGCAGTTACTGTATGTCAAAGGATTATAACTTTGGAAAATTATACAAACTTATTACCTTCGTTATGATCGTGAGAAGTAGTACAGTTTTCCTAAAGTTACAAATTGATGCTCAACCATTTTCTTACAGGAAATTAGGTACAGGACACGTATGCAAGAGTGCGCTGCAAGTTCTACATTTTTAAATTGACGAAACGACACTCAAACTTTGTATTATGGAACGTGTGTTACAATTATGACAAAGCGTAAACTGCAGCCGTAACAAAATTCCATGATAACAATAAATCCCGACGCCATCTACAGGCAAATGGCTTCATTTAACCGCATCTCTGAAAGGTGAATTCTTATCAAATTGCGAGGTCTTTGTCTGATAAGTTACAAGCATTTTGAAAGACAGTCTCAGTTAATTTTAAAAGATTAAGCTTTAGCGTGTCAAGCATTTTGCCATTGACAGCTGAGTTTTGAACGAACGTTAAGCACACAGCAACGTTGTGTTGAATAGTAAAATACATTTGTTATTACACAGAGCGTTTGATGGGGATCGTATCCCTAGCAAGATGACGATCTCGCGCAGCCCACCAACGAAGGCCGCGACCTACCGGCAAGTGCAAGTGGAGTGGGACTGATAAGAAATTTTATTGTAAGCATCTCTGTTTCGCGATGTTACTTAAGCACGTTGTATAACGCTATATGCTATGTGTGAAAGTCTGTGGGGGGATTGATTACGACGTGACGACTATTTAAGCGGCTGAAGCGAGCATCGTTTCATCAAACGCCTCTTGAACAACTAAAGAAAATGAACGCTAGGGTAAGTATAAGTATAACCGACACTAATCTCTTGTCTCGAGAATACCATATAAAAATAATACGGGTGAAATAGCAACGTGTGCTAATTTTTATAAAGAATTTTTTTTATTAAAATTAGAAAAACGTGAACGTTAATAGGTGACTTATATTTTGCAAGATCGAGTCTTAATGAAAACCGTCCTATAAAATGATGTATAAAAATCGCAGTGTGTTAGCATTTTCTACAGCATACTTGTCACAATATTTCAGGTAGCAGCAACGGCTTTGGTAGCCGCGGTATTGCGTCTCACTACAGCGACTTACGCAGGTGGCCATTCTGCAGGCATTTCTTCATTTCCAGTGTCAAAGGACGGACCTATCGGATACCACGGACCGCTAGCGAAACCAGTCGTACAGAAGGATGGTCACTTAGCAGACACACTGGAAGTTGCCGCTACCAGAGGAGAACGTCTGATCGCAGTCGCCAAAGCGCATTCCGCGGCAGCGGCAGGTTACGGAGGTGACGATTACGGTAGCGGCTCATCCGGTCACGGTAGTATTTCCGACCCAGGCTACGAAGGAGCTCTTCACGGCTTCTACAGCTACGGACCAGCAACCGGCGATATCTACAAGGGCGAATACGGTTACGCCGGTCTTCAGTCGTTCAGCACTGACCACGGCTACGGTGACGGAGACGCTGGAGCTGGAGCCGGCGTCTACGGTGGCCATTCTGCAGGTGCAGGTTACGCTGTTGAAGCTGCCAGTTATGAAGCTACCGGTCACGAAGGAGGATCCGCATACCATGGACCACTCGCCGCTCCTATTGTCCTCAAGTCAGGATACCTCGCCGACACACACGACGTCGCTGCCGCTAAAGGTGCTCACTACGTTGCCCTTTCTCTCGCATCCCAACACGGAGGCCACCATTAAATTTGTATTTTGTGAATAAGTTTAAATAAACTAACTGTTTTTATACCTGCTTGTTGATCTGTTGACCATCTCAACGCTAAAGCTAAGTTTTCGCTAAACTGTAAGCTGAACAGGTGTAATGGACACATAACTGTCTTCCTATTGAGCTTCATGTTCATCCATCCTCTTTCACCCATTGTAAATTATCTTCCGTAAGCTAAAAGAATTTCGTTTACCTTCTTTATTTCGGGGTCTGTTCTGACATCCTAATTCCTTCTTCTATATTGCAATGTACATTTTAAAGTACTTCAAGGAAACGGAATTTCAGAAATCTGAATCTAGCCTCATTCCTTTATCGTCATTACACACGCTTTACTCGAAAATATTAATGCGGGTATTCCAATTGTTTTAGAAAATTTACCCTTCTGCTGATTCATATTTAATTTCTAAAATTTATATGAACAAATATTCTAACTTTATTTATATTCCCTTTTATATCTTATTTAGTCTCATAACACGTTTAAATCTCACTCTACGTTGATATTACCTTTTGTGACTGTTCAATGCGTCTTTAACGTGTCTCACAGGGGTAGAGACCACGAGCAAATCTGCATACTACAAGCCATTATTAGCTAACATTCCCTCAAACCAGGCTCTGTGATTTATGGCAGCAATACGTGCTTTCAAATATTGTCACGTTTTATTGATAAATTGGTACTCACTGTTCCGTTAGTGGCTGTTCTGTTTCATTGTTTCCTGGAATGTACGAATATGCTTCCTTATTATATTGTGTCGGGAATTACGATGTTTGCAACATACCACAACGTTCCACGAAACCATAAAGTGTGTGTAAATCTTGTGCAACTAGTCGAATTAGACGCTTCTGTTGGTCACGATTCACAGCTAAACGCATCGTCTTCACCAGGTTACCAGCCTGCAGGTACTGGGAAAGCTTCCGCTACTACTACGATCATGACGTTATGATGCAGACTTTTTGCGATACGCAAGGAAGCACATAACCGTACGACAGGTAAACTACCTCACTATCCGGGTACCGTGACAGGTGGCGGAGCAAACCAATAGCCGAAGCAATTGGTAATCACCTTTGAAAACGACTTGAAACTACTTAGCACGTTTAACTGCTCGTCAGCGGTGGTCAACACGTCCACAGTGTCGGGTTTCATGCCTTCCGACGGTCGACGCAGCATTAACTGTCTTCGTCACGTGGTTCTTTAATACTCCCGTATATCATTTACGCAGCAGCTAAAAACATACCCTCTTTGAAGGACGTCGTTAGACTCCTTCTGCTTACCAATCTTAAGCTGTCGTCATAAATACAGAATATAACAATAGGTATTGTCTATAGCGTCGACCGTTGGCCAGAAAATGATAACGTTGGTATTTCCAACAGACTAATTGCTCTCGTGTTGGTCGTGAGAAGTAGTAGCCTGTTTCTAAAGTATAGTGGTTAGTTATTGAGTCTCAACCATTTTTTCTTTTAAGGAAAGTCAATAATAAAAACGTATGCGAGAGTGTGCTGCATATATTACACTTTACAATTAACGAAACGAAACGACACACAAACTGTGTATTCTGGAACGTGTGTGACAATTAAATCGAAGAGTTAACTGCAGTTACTGTATGTCAAAGGATTATAACTTTGGAAAATTATACAAACTTATTACCTTCGTTATGATCGTGAGAAGTAGTACAGTTTTCCTAAAGTTACAAATTGATGCTCAACCATTTTCTTACAGGAAATTAGGTACAGGACACGTATGCAAGAGTGCGCTGCAAGTTCTACATTTTTAAATTGACGAAACGACACTCAAACTTTGTATTATGGAACGTGTGTTACAATTATGACAAAGCGTAAACTGCAGCCGTAACAAAATTCCATGATAACAATAAATCCCGACGCCATCTACAGGCAAATGGCTTCATTTAACCGCATCTCTGAAAGGTGAATTCTTATCAAATTGCTAGGTCTTTGTCTGATAAGTTACAAGCATTTTGAAAGACAGTCTCAGTTAATTTTAAAAGATTAAGCTTTAGCGTGTCAAGCATTTTGCCATTGACAGCTGAGTTTTGAACGAACGTTAAGCACACAGCAACGTTGTGTTGTACAGTAAAATACATTTGTTATTACACAGAGCGTTTGATGGGGATCGTATCCCTAGCAAGATGACGGTCTCGCGCAGCCCACCAACGAAGGCCGCGACCTACCGGCAAGTGCAAGTGGAGTGGGACTGATAAGAAATTTTATTGTAAGCACCTCTGTTTCGCGATGTTACTTAAGCACGTTGTATAACGCTATATGCTATGTGTGAAAGTCTGTGGGGGGATTGATTACGACGTGACGACTATTTAAGCGGCTGAAGCGAGCATCGTTTCATCAAACGCCTCTTGAACAACTAAAGAAAATGAACGCTAGGGTAAGTATAAGTATAACCGACACTAATCTCTTGTCTCGAGAATACCATATAAAAATAATACGGGTGAAATAGCAACGTGTGCTAATTTTTATAAAGAATTTTTTTTATTAAAATTAGAAAAACGTGAACGTTAATAGGTGACTTATATTTTGCAAGATCGAGTCTTAATGAAAACCGTCCTATAAAATGATGTATAAAAATCGCAGTGTGTTAGCATTTTCTACAGCATACTTGTCACAATATTTCAGGTAGCAGCAACGGCTTTGGTAGCCGCGGTATTGCGTCTCACTACAGCGACTTACTCAGGTGGCCATTCTGCAGGCATTTCTTCATTTCCAGTGTCAAAGGACGGACCTATCGGATACCACGGACCGCTAGCGAAACCAGTCGTACAGAAGGATGGTCACTTAGCAGACACACTGGAAGTTGCCGCTACCAGAGGAGAACATCTAATCGCAGTCGCCAAAGCGCATTCCGCGGCAGCGGCAGGTTACGGAGGTGACGATTACGGTAGCGGCTCATCCGGTCACGGTAGTATTTCCGACCCAGGCTACGAAGGAGCTCTTCACGGCTTCTACAGCTACGGACCAGCAACCGGCGATATCTACAAGGGCGAATACGGTTACGCCGGTCTTCAGTCGTTCAGCACTGACCACGGCTACGGAGACGGAGACGCTGGAGCTGGAGCCGGCGTCTACGGTGGCCATTCTGCAGGTGCAGGTTACGCTGTTGAAGCTGCCAGTTATGAAGCTACCGGTCACGAAGGAGGATCCGCATACCATGGACCACTCGCCGCTCCTATTGTCCTCAAGTCAGGATACCTCGCCGACACACACGACGTCGCTGCCGCTAAAGGTGCTCACTACGTTGCCCTTTCTCTCGCATCCCAACACGGAGGCCACCATTAAATTTGTATTTTGTGAATAAGTTTAAATAAACTAACTGTTTTTATACCTGCTTGTTGATCTGTTGACCATCTCAACGCTAAAGCTAAGTTTTCGCTAAACTGTAAGCTGAACAGGTGTAATGGACACATAACTGTCTTCCTATTGAGCTTCATGTTCATCCATCCTCTTTCACCCATTGTAAATTATCTTCCGTAAGCTAAAAGAATTTCGTTTACCTTCTTTATTTCGGGGTCTGTTCTGACATCCTAATTCCTTCTTCTATATTGCAATGTACATTTTAAAGTACTTCAAGGAAACGGAATTTCAGAAATCTGAATCTAGCCTCATTCCTTTATCGTCATTACACACGCTTTACTCGAAAATATTAATGCGGGTATTCCAATTGTTTTAGAAAATTTACCCTTCTGCTGATTCATATTTAATTTCTAAAATTTATATGAACAAATATTCTAACTTTATTTATATTCCCTTTTATATCTTATTTAGTCTCATAACACGTTTAAATCTCACTCTACGTTGATATTACCTTTTGTGACTGTTCAATGCGTCTTTAACGTGTCTCACAGGGGTAGAGACCACGAGCAAATCTGCATACTACAAGCCATTATTAGCTAACATTCCCTCAAACCAGGCTCTGTGATTTATGGCAGCAATACGTGCTTTCAAATATTGTCACGTTTTATTGATAAATTGGTACTCACTGTTCCGTTAGTGGCTGTTCTGTTTCATTGTTTCCTGGAATGTACGAATATGCTTCCTTATTATATTGTGTCGGGAATTACGATTTTTGCAACATACCACAACGTTCCACGAAACCATAAAGTGTGTGTAAATCTTGTGCAACTAGTCGAATTAGACGCTTCTGTTGGTCACGATTCACAGCTAAACGCATCGTCTTCACCAGGTTACCAGCCTGCAGGTACTGGGAAAGCTTCCGCTACTACTACGATCATGACGTTATGATGCAGACTTTTTGCGATACGCAAGGAAGCACATAACCGTACGACAGGTAAACTACCTCACTATCCGGGTACCGTGACAGGTGGCGGAGCAAACCAATAGCCGAAGCAATTGGTAATCACCTTTGAAAACGACTTGAAACTACTTAGCACGTTTAACTGCTCGTCAGCGGTGGTCAACACGTCCACCGTGTCGGGTTTCATGCCTTCCGACGGTCGACGCAGCATTAACTGTCTTCGTCACGTGGTTCTTTAATACTCCCGTATATCATTTACGCAGCAGCTAAAAACATACCCTCTTTGAAGGACGTCGTTAGACTCCTTCTGCTTACCAATCTTAAGCTGTCGTCATAAATACAGAATATAACAATAGGTATTGTCTATAGCGTCGACCGTTGGCCAGAAAATGATAACGTTGGTATTTCCAACAGACTAATTGCTCTCGTGTTGGTCGTGAGAAGTAGTAGCCTGTTTCTAAAGTATAGTGGTTAGTTATTGAGTCTCAACCATTTTTTCTTTTAAGGAAAGTCAATAATAAAAACGTATGCGAGAGTGTGCTGCATATATTACACTTTACAATTAACGAAACGAAACGACACACAAACTGTGTATTCTGGAACGTGTGTGACAATTAAATCGAAGAGTTAACTGCAGTTACTGTATGTCAAAGGATTATAACTTTGGAAAATTATACAAACTTATTACCTTCGTTATGATCGTGAGAAGTAGTACAGTTTTCCTAAAGTTACAAATTGATGCTCAACCATTTTCTTACAGGAAATTAGGTACAGGACACGTATGCAAGAGTGCGCTGCAAGTTCTACATTTTTAAATTGACGAAACGACACTCAAACTTTGTATTATGGAACGTGTGTTACAATTATGACAAAGCGTAAACTGCAGCCGTAACAAAATTCCATGATAACAATAAATCCCGACGCCATCTACAGGCAAATGGCTTCATTTAACCGCATCTCTGAAAGGTGAATTCTTATCAAATTGCTAGGTCTTTGTCTGATAAGTTACAAGCATTTTGAAAGACAGTCTCAGTTAATTTTAAAAGATTAAGCTTTAGCGTGTCAAGCATTTTGCCATTGACAGCTGAGTTTTGAACGAACGTTAAGCACACAGCAACGTTGTGTTGTACAGTAAAATACATTTGTTATTACACAGAGCGTTTGATGGGGATCGTATCCCTAGCAAGATGACGATCTCGCGCAGCCCACCAACGAAGGCCGCGACCTACCGGCAAGTGCAAGTGGAGTGGGACTGATAAGAAATTTTATTGTAAGCACCTCTGTTTCGCGATGTTACTTAAGCACGTTGTATAACGCTATATGCTATGTGTGAAAGTCTGTGGGGGGATTGATTACGACGTGACGACTATTTAAGCGGCTGAAGCGAGCATCGTTTCATCAAACGCCTCTTGAACAACTAAAGAAAATGAACGCTAGGGTAAGTATAAGTATAACCGACACTAATCTCTTGTCTCGAGAATACCATATAAAAATAATACGGGTGAAATAGCAACGTGTGCTAATTTTTATAAAGAATTTTTTTTATTAAAATTAGAAAAACGTGAACGTTAATAGGTGACTTATATTTTGCAAGATCGAGTCTTAATGAAAACCGTCCTATAAAATGATGTATAAAAATCGCAGTGTGTTAGCATTTTCTACAGCATACTTGTCACAATATTTCAGGTAGCAGCAACGGCTTTGGTAGCCGCGGTATTGCGTCTCACTACAGCGACTTACGCAGGTGGCCATTCTGCAGGCATTTCTTCATTTCCAGTGTCAAAGGACGGACCTATCGGATACCACGGACCGCTAGCGAAACCAGTCGTACAGAAGGATGGTCACTTAGCAGACACACTGGAAGTTGCCGCTACCAGAGGAGAACATCTAATCGCAGTCGCCAAAGCGCATTCCGCGGCAGCGGCAGGTTACGGAGGTGACGATTACGGTAGCGGCTCATCCGGTCACGGTAGTATTTCCGACCCAGGCTACGAAGGAGCTCTTCACGGCTTCTACAGCTACGGACCAGCAACCGGCGATATCTACAAGGGCGAATACGGTTACGCCGGTCTTCAGTCGTTCAGCACTGACCACGGCTACGGTGACGGAGACGCTGGAGCTGGAGCCGGCGTCTACGGTGGCCATTCTGCAGGTGCAGGTTACGCTGTTGAAGCTGCCAGTTATGAAGCTACCGGTCACGAAGGAGGATCCGCATACCATGGACCACTCGCCGCTCCTATTGTCCTCAAGTCAGGATACCTCGCCGACACACACGACGTCGCTGCCGCTAAAGGTGCTCACTACGTTGCCCTTTCTCTCGCATCCCAACACGGAGGCCACCATTAAATTTGTATTTTGTGAATAAGTTTAAATAAACTAACTGTTTTTATACCTGCTTGTTGATCTGTTGACCATCTCAACGCTAAAGCTAAGTTTTCGCTAAACTGTAAGCTGAACAGGTGTAATGGACACATAACTGTCTTCCTATTGAGCTTCATGTTCATCCATCCTCTTTCACCCATTGTAAATTATCTTCCGTAAGCTAAAAGAATTTCGTTTACCTTCTTTATTTCGGGGTCTGTTCTGACATCCTAATTCCTTCTTCTATATTGCAATGTACATTTTAAAGTACTTCAAGGAAACGGAATTTCAGAAATCTGAATCTAGCCTCATTCCTTTATCGTCATTACACACGCTTTACTCGAAAATATTAATGCGGGTATTCCAATTGTTTTAGAAAATTTACCCTTCTGCTGATTCATATTTAATTTCTAAAATTTATATGAACAAATATTCTAACTTTATTTATATTCCCTTTTATATCTTATTTAGTCTCATAACACGTTTAAATCTCACTCTACGTTGATATTACCTTTTGTGACTGTTCAATGCGTCTTTAACGTGTCTCACAGGGGTAGAGACCACGAGCAAATCTGCATACTACAAGCCATTATTAGCTAACATTCCCTCAAACCAGGCTCTGTGATTTATGGCAGCAATACGTGCTTTCAAATATTGTCACGTTTTATTGATAAATTGGTACTCACTGTTCCGTTAGTGGCTGTTCTGTTTCATTGTTTCCTGGAATGTACGAATATGCTTCCTTATTATATTGTGTCGGGAATTACGATTTTTGCAACATACCACAACGTTCCACGAAACCATAAAGTGTGTGTAAATCTTGTGCAACTAGTCGAATTAGACGCTTCTGTTGGTCACGATTCACAGCTAAACGCATCGTCTTCACCAGGTTACCAGCCTGCAGGTACTGGGAAAGCTTCCGCTACTACTACGATCATGACGTTATGATGCAGACTTTTTGCGATACGCAAGGAAGCACATAACCGTACGACAGGTAAACTACCTCACTATCCGGGTACCGTGACAGGTGGCGGAGCAAACCAATAGCCGAAGCAATTGGTAATCACCTTTGAAAACGACTTGAAACTACTTAGCACGTTTAACTGCTCGTCAGCGGTGGTCAACACGTCCACCGTGTCGGGTTTCATGCCTTCCGACGGTCGACGCAGCATTAACTGTCTTCGTCACGTGGTTCTTTAATACTCCCGTATATCATTTACGCAGCAGCTAAAAACATACCCTCTTTGAAGGACGTCGTTAGACTCCTTCTGCTTACCAATCTTAAGCTGTCGTCATAAATACAGAATATAACAATAGGTATTGTCTATAGCGTCGACCGTTGGCCAGAAAATGATAACGTTGGTATTTCCAACAGACTAATTGCTCTCGTGTTGGTCGTGAGAAGTAGTAGCCTGTTTCTAAAGTATAGTGGTTAGTTATTGAGTCTCAACCATTTTTTCTTTTAAGGAAGGCAATAATAAAAACGTATGCGAGAGTGTGCTGCATATATTACACTTTACAATTAACGAAACGAAACGACACACAAACTGTGTATTCTGGAACGTGTGTGACAATTAAATCGAAGAGTTAACTGCAGTTACTGTATGTCAAAGGATTATAACTTTGGAAAATTATACAAACTTATTACCTTCGTTATGATCGTGAGAAGTAGTACAGTTTTCCTAAAGTTACAAATTGATGCTCAACCATTTTCTTACAGGAAATTAGGTACAGGACACGTATGCAAGAGTGCGCTGCAAGTTCTACATTTTTAAATTGACGAAACGACACTCAAACTTTGTATTATGGAACGTGTGTTACAATTATGACAAAGCGTAAACTGCAGCCGTAACAAAATTCCATGATAACAATAAATCCCGACGCCATCTACAGGCAAATGGCTTCATTTAACCGCATCTCTGAAAGGTGAATTCTTATCAAATTGCTAGGTCTTTGTCTGATAAGTTACAAGCATTTTGAAAGACAGTCTCAGTTAATTTTAAAAGATTAAGCTTTAGCGTGTCAAGCATTTTGCCATTGACAGCTGAGTTTTGAACGAACGTTAAGCACACAGCAACGTTGTGTTGTACAGTAAAATACATTTGTTATTACACAGAGCGTTTGATGGGGATCGTATCCCTAGCAAGATGACGATCTCGCGCAGCCCACCAACGAAGGCCGCGACCTACCGTCAAGTGCAAGTGGAGTGGGACTGATAAGAAATTTTATTGTAAGCATCTCTGTTTCGCGATGTTACTTAAGCACGTTGTATAACGCTATATGCTATGTGTGAAAGTCTGTGGGGGGATTGATTACGACGTGACGACTATTTAAGCGGCTGAAGCGAGCATCGTTTCATCAAACGCCTCTTGAACAACTAAAGAAAATGAACGCTAGGGTAAGTATAAGTATAACCGACACTAATCTCTTGTCTCGAGAATACCATATAAAAATAATACGGGTGAAATAGCAACGTGTGCTAATTTTTATAAAGAATTTTTTTTATTAAAATTAGAAAAACGTGAACGTTAATAGGTGACTTATATTTTGCAAGATCGAGTCTTAATGAAAACCGTCCTATAAAATGATGTATAAAAATCGCAGTGTGTTAGCATTTTCTACAGCATACTTGTCACAATATTTCAGGTAGCAGCAACGGCTTTGGTAGCCGCGGTATTGCGTCTCACTACAGCGACTTACGCAGGTGGCCATTCTGCAGGCATTTCTTCATTTCCAGTGTCAAAGGACGGACCTATCGGATACCACGGACCGCTAGCGAAACCAGTCGTACAGAAGGATGGTCACTTAGCAGACACACTGGAAGTTGCCGCTACCAGAGGAGAACATCTAATCGCAGTCGCCAAAGCGCATTCCGCGGCAGCGGCAGGTTACGGAGGTGACGATTACGGTAGCGGCTCATCCGGTCACGGTAGTATTTCCGACCCAGGCTACGAAGGAGCTCTTCACGGCTTCTACAGCTACGGACCAGCAACCGGCGATATCTACAAGGGCGAATACGGTTACGCCGGTCTTCAGTCGTTCAGCACTGACCACGGCTACGGTGACGGAGACGCTGGAGCTGGAGCCGGCGTCTACGGTGGCCATTCTGCAGGTGCAGGTTACGCTGTTGAAGCTGCCAGTTATGAAGCTACCGGTCACGAAGGAGGATCCGCATACCATGGACCACTCGCCGCTCCTATTGTCCTCAAGTCAGGATACCTCGCCGACACACACGACGTCGCTGCCGCTAAAGGTGCTCACTACGTTGCCCTTTCTCTCGCATCCCAACACGGAGGCCACCATTAAATTTGTATTTTGTGAATAAGTTTAAATAAACTAACTGTTTTTATACCTGCTTGTTGATCTGTTGACCATCTCAACGCTAAAGCTAAGTTTTCGCTAAACTGTAAGCTGAACAGGTGTAATGGACACATAACTGTCTTCCTATTGAGCTTCATGTTCATCCATCCTCTTTCACCCATTGTAAATTATCTTCCGTAAGCTAAAAGAATTTCGTTTACCATCTTTATTTCGGGGTCTGTTCTGACATCCTAATTCCTTCTTCTATATTGCAATGTACATTTTAAAGTACTTCAAGGAAACGGAATTTCAGAAATCTGAATCTAGCCTCATTCCTTTATCGTCATTACACACGCTTTACTCGAAAATATTAATGCGGGTATTCCAATTGTTTTAGAAAATTTACCCTTCTGCTGATTCATATTTAATTTCTAAAATTTATATGAACAAATATTCTAACTTTATTTATATTCCCTTTTATATCTTATTTAGTCTCATAACACGTTTAAATCTCACTCTACGTTGATATTACCTTTTGTGACTGTTCAATGCGTCTTTAACGTGTCTCACAGGGGTAGAGACCACGAGCAAATCTGCATACTACAAGCCATTATTAGCTAACATTCCCTCAAACCAGGCTCTGTGATTTATGGCAGCAATACGTGCTTTCAAATATTGTCACGTTTTATTGATAAATTGGTACTCACTGTTCCGTTAGTGGCTGTTCTGTTTCATTGTTTCCTGGAATGTACGAATATGCTTCCTTATTATATTGTGTCGGGAATTACGATTTTTGCAACATACCACAACGTTCCACGAAACCATAAAGTGTGTGTAAATCTTGTGCAACTAGTCGAATTAGACGCTTCTGTTGGTCACGATTCACAGCTAAACGCATCGTCTTCACCAGGTTACCAGCCTGCAGGTACTGGGAAAGCTTCCGCTACTACTACGATCATGACGTTATGATGCAGACTTTTTGCGATACGCAAGGAAGCACATAACCGTACGACAGGTAAACTACCTCACTATCCGGGTACCGTGACAGGTGGCGGAGCAAACCAATAGCCGAAGCAATTGGTAATCACCTTTGAAAACGACTTGAAACTACTTAGCACGTTTAACTGCTCGTCAGCGGTGGTCAACACGTCCACAGTGTCGGGTTTCATGCCTTCCGACGGTCGACGCAGCATTAACTGTCTTCGTCACGTGGTTCTTTAATACTCCCGTATATCATTTACGCAGCAGCTAAAAACATACCCTCTTTGAAGGACGTCGTTAGACTCCTTCTGCTTACCAATCTTAAGCTGTCGTCATAAATACAGAATATAACAATAGGTATTGTCTATAGCGTCGACCGTTGGCCAGAAAATGATAACGTTGGTATTTCCAACAGACTAATTGCTCTCGTGTTGGTCGTGAGAAGTAGTAGCCTGTTTCTAAAGTATAGTGGTTAGTTATTGAGTCTCAACCATTTTTTCTTTTAAGGAAAGTCAATAATAAAAACGTATGCGAGAGTGTGCTGCATATATTACACTTTACAATTAACGAAACGAAACGACACACAAACTGTGTATTCTGGAACGTGTGTGACAATTAAATCGAAGAGTTAACTGCAGTTACTGTATGTCAAAGGATTATAACTTTGGAAAATTATACAAACTTATTACCTTCGTTATGATCGTGAGAAGTAGTACAGTTTTCCTAAAGTTACAAATTGATGCTCAACCATTTTCTTACAGGAAATTAGGTACAGGACACGTATGCAAGAGTGCGCTGCAAGTTCTACATTTTTAAATTGACGAAACGACACTCAAACTTTGTATTATGGAACGTGTGTTACAATTATGACAAAGCGTAAACTGCAGCCGTAACAAAATTCCATGATAACAATAAATCCCGACGCCATCTACAGGCAAATGGCTTCATTTAACCGCATCTCTGAAAGGTGAATTCTTATCAAATTGCTAGGTCTTTGTCTGATAAGTTACAAGCATTTTGAAAGACAGTCTCAGTTAATTTTAAAAGATTAAGCTTTAGCGTGTCAAGCATTTTGCCATTGACAGCTGAGTTTTGAACGAACGTTAAGCACACAGCAACGTTGTGTTGTACAGTAAAATACATTTGTTATTACACAGAGCGTTTGATGGGGATCGTATCCCTAGCAAGATGACGATCTCGCGCAGCCCACCAACGAAGGCCGCGACCTACCGGCAAGTGCAAGTGGAGTGGGACTGATAAGAAATTTTATTGTAAGCACCTCTGTTTCGCGATGTTACTTAAGCACGTTGTATAACGCTATATGCTATGTGTGAAAGTCTGTGGGGGGATTGATTACGACGTGACGACTATTTAAGCGGCTGAAGCGAGCATCGTTTCATCAAACGCCTCTTGAACAACTAAAGAAAATGAACGCTAGGGTAAGTATAAGTATAACCGACACTAATCTCTTGTCTCGAGAATACCATATAAAAATAATACGGGTGAAATAGCAACGTGTGCTAATTTTTATAAAGAATTTTTTTTATTAAAATTAGAAAAACGTGAACGTTAATAGGTGACTTATATTTTGCAAGATCGAGTCTTAATGAAAACCGTCCTATAAAATGATGTATAAAAATCGCAGTGTGTTAGCATTTTCTACAGCATACTTGTCACAATATTTCAGGTAGCAGCAACGGCTTTGGTAGCCGCGGTATTGCGTCTCACTACAGCGACTTACGCAGGTGGCCATTCTGCAGGCATTTCTTCATTTCCAGTGTCAAAGGACGGACCTATCGGATACCACGGACCGCTAGCGAAACCAGTCGTACAGAAGGATGGTCACTTAGCAGACACACTGGAAGTTGCCGCTACCAGAGGAGAACATCTAATCGCAGTCGCCAAAGCGCATTCCGCGGCAGCGGCAGGTTACGGAGGTGACGATTACGGTAGCGGCTCATCCGGTCACGGTAGTATTTCCGACCCAGGCTACGAAGGAGCTCTTCACGGCTTCTACAGCTACGGACCAGCAACCGGCGATATCTACAAGGGCGAATACGGTTACGCCGGTCTTCAGTCGTTCAGCACTGACCACGGCTACGGTGACGGAGACGCTGGAGCTGGAGCCGGCGTCTACGGTGGCCATTCTGCAGGTGCAGGTTACGCTGTTGAAGCTGCCAGTTATGAAGCTACCGGTCACGAAGGAGGATCCGCATACCATGGACCACTCGCCGCTCCTATTGTCCTCAAGTCAGGATACCTCGCCGACACACACGACGTCGCTGCCGCTAAAGGTGCTCACTACGTTGCCCTTTCTCTCGCATCCCAACACGGAGGCCACCATTAAATTTGTATTTTGTGAATAAGTTTAAATAAACTAACTGTTTTTATACCTGCTTGTTGATCTGTTGACCATCTCAACGCTAAAGCTAAGTTTTCGCTAAACTGTAAGCTGAACAGGTGTAATGGACACATAACTGTCTTCCTATTGAGCTTCATGTTCATCCATCCTCTTTCACCCATTGTAAATTATCTTCCGTAAGCTAAAAGAATTTCGTTTACCTTCTTTATTTCGGGGTCTGTTCTGACATCCTAATTCCTTCTTCTATATTGCAATGTACATTTTAAAGTACTTCAAGGAAACGGAATTTCAGAAATCTGAATCTAGCCTCATTCCTTTATCGTCATTACACACGCTTTACTCGAAAATATTAATGCGGGTATTCCAATTGTTTTAGAAAATTTACCCTTCTGCTGATTCATATTTAATTTCTAAAATTTATATGAACAAATATTCTAACTTTATTTATATTCCCTTTTATATCTTATTTAGTCTCATAACACGTTTAAATCTCACTCTACGTTGATATTACCTTTTGTGACTGTTCAATGCGTCTTTAACGTGTCTCACAGGGGTAGAGACCACGAGCAAATCTGCATACTACAAGCCATTATTAGCTAACATTCCCTCAAACCAGGCTCTGTGATTTATGGCAGCAATACGTGCTTTCAAATATTGTCACGTTTTATTGATAAATTGGTACTCACTGTTCCGTTAGTGGCTGTTCTGTTTCATTGTTTCCTGGAATGTACGAATATGCTTCCTTATTATATTGTGTCGGGAATTACGATTTTTGCAACATACCACAACGTTCCACGAAACCATAAAGTGTGTGTAAATCTTGTGCAACTAGTCGAATTAGACGCTTCTGTTGGTCACGATTCACAGCTAAACGCATCGTCTTCACCAGGTTACCAGCCTGCAGGTACTGGGAAAGCTTCCGCTACTACTACGATCATGACGTTATGATGCAGACTTTTTGCGATACGCAAGGAAGCACATAACCGTACGACAGGTAAACTACCTCACTATCCGGGTACCGTGACAGGTGGCGGAGCAAACCAATAGCCGAAGCAATTGGTAATCACCTTTGAAAACGACTTGAAACTACTTAGCACGTTTAACTGCTCGTCAGCGGTGGTCAACACGTCCACAGTGTCGGGTTTCATGCCTTCCGACGGTCGACGCAGCATTAACTGTCTTCGTCACGTGGTTCTTTAATACTCCCGTATATCATTTACGCAGCAGCTAAAAACATACCCTCTTTGAAGGACGTCGTTAGACTCCTTCTGCTTACCAATCTTAAGCTGTCGTCATAAATACAGAATATAACAATAGGTATTGTCTATAGCGTCGACCGTTGGCCAGAAAATGATAACGTTGGTATTTCCAACAGACTAATTGCTCTCGTGTTGGTCGTGAGAAGTAGTAGCCTGTTTCTAAAGTATAGTGGTTAGTTATTGAGTCTCAACCATTTTTTCTTTTAAGGAAAGTCAATAATAAAAACGTATGCGAGAGTGTGCTGCATATATTACACTTTACAATTAACGAAACGAAACGACACACAAACTGTGTATTCTGGAACGTGTGTGACAATTAAATCGAAGAGTTAACTGCAGTTACTGTATGTCAAAGGATTATAACTTTGGAAAATTATACAAACTTATTACCTTCGTTATGATCGTGAGAAGTAGTACAGTTTTCCTAAAGTTACAAATTGATGCTCAACCATTTTCTTACAGGAAATTAGGTACAGGACACGTATGCAAGAGTGCGCTGCAAGTTCTACATTTTTAAATTGACGAAACGACACTCAAACTTTGTATTATGGAACGTGTGTTACAATTATGACAAAGCGTAAACTGCAGCCGTAACAAAATTCCATGATAACAATAAATCCCGACGCCATCTACAGGCAAATGGCTTCATTTAACCGCATCTCTGAAAGGTGAATTCTTATCAAATTGCTAGGTCTTTGTCTGATAAGTTACAAGCATTTTGAAAGACAGTCTCAGTTAATTTTAAAAGATTAAGCTTTAGCGTGTCAAGCATTTTGCCATTGACAGCTGAGTTTTGAACGAACGTTAAGCACACAGCAACGTTGTGTTGTACAGTAAAATACATTTGTTATTACACAGAGCGTTTGATGGGGATCGTATCCCTAGCAAGATGACGATCTCGCGCAGCCCACCAACGAAGGCCGCGACCTACCGGCAAGTGCAAGTGGAGTGGGACTGATAAGAAATTTTATTGTAAGCACCTCTGTTTCGCGATGTTACTTAAGCACGTTGTATAACGCTATATGCTATGTGTGAAAGTCTGTGGGGGGATTGATTACGACGTGACGACTATTTAAGCGGCTGAAGCGAGCATCGTTTCATCAAACGCCTCTTGAACAACTAAAGAAAATGAACGCTAGGGTAAGTATAAGTATAACCGACACTAATCTCTTGTCTCGAGAATACCATATAAAAATAATACGGGTGAAATAGCAACGTGTGCTAATTTTTATAAAGAATTTTTTTTATTAAAATTAGAAAAACGTGAACGTTAATAGGTGACTTATATTTTGCAAGATCGAGTCTTAATGAAAACCGTCCTATAAAATGATGTATAAAAATCGCAGTGTGTTAGCATTTTCTACAGCATACTTGTCACAATATTTCAGGTAGCAGCAACGGCTTTGGTAGCCGCGGTATTGCGTCTCACTACAGCGACTTACGCAGGTGGCCATTCTGCAGGCATTTCTTCATTTCCAGTGTCAAAGGACGGACCTATCGGATACCACGGACCGCTAGCGAAACCAGTCGTACAGAAGGATGGTCACTTAGCAGACACACTGGAAGTTGCCGCTACCAGAGGAGAACATCTAATCGCAGTCGCCAAAGCGCATTCCGCGGCAGCGGCAGGTTACGGAGGTGACGATTACGGTAGCGGCTCATCCGGTCACGGTAGTATTTCCGACCCAGGCTACGAAGGAGCTCTTCACGGCTTCTACAGCTACGGACCAGCAACCGGCGATATCTACAAGGGCGAATACGGTTACGCCGGTCTTCAGTCGTTCAGCACTGACCACGGCTACGGTGACGGAGACGCTGGAGCTGGAGCCGGCGTCTACGGTGGCCATTCTGCAGGTGCAGGTTACGCTGTTGAAGCTGCCAGTTATGAAGCTACCGGTCACGAAGGAGGATCCGCATACCATGGACCACTCGCCGCTCCTATTGTCCTCAAGTCAGGATACCTCGCCGACACACACGACGTCGCTGCCGCTAAAGGTGCTCACTACGTTGCCCTTTCTCTCGCATCCCAACACGGAGGCCACCATTAAATTTGTATTTTGTGAATAAGTTTAAATAAACTAACTGTTTTTATACCTGCTTGTTGATCTGTTGACCATCTCAACGCTAAAGCTAAGTTTTCGCTAAACTGTAAGCTGAACAGGTGTAATGGACACATAACTGTCTTCCTATTGAGCTTCATGTTCATCCATCCTCTTTCACCCATTGTAAATTATCTTCCGTAAGCTAAAAGAATTTCGTTTACCTTCTTTATTTCGGGGTCTGTTCTGACATCCTAATTCCTTCTTCTATATTGCAATGTACATTTTAAAGTACTTCAAGGAAACGGAATTTCAGAAATCTGAATCTAGCCTCATTCCTTTATCGTCATTACACACGCTTTACTCGAAAATATTAATGCGGGTATTCCAATTGTTTTAGAAAATTTACCCTTCTGCTGATTCATATTTAATTTCTAAAATTTATATGAACAAATATTCTAACTTTATTTATATTCCCTTTTATATCTTATTTAGTCTCATAACACGTTTAAATCTCACTCTACGTTGATATTACCTTTTGTGACTGTTCAATGCGTCTTTAACGTGTCTCACAGGGGTAGAGGCCACGAGCAAATCTGCATACTACAAGCCATTATTAGCTAACATTCCCTCAAACCAGGCTCTGTGATTTATGGCAGCAATACGTGCTTTCCAATATTATCACGTTTTATTGATAAATTGGTACTCACTGTTCCGTTAGTGGCTGTTCTGTTTCATTGTTTCCTGGAATGTACGAATATGCTTCCTTATTATATTGTGTCGGGAATTACGATTTTTGCAACATACCACAACGTTCCACGAAACCATAAAGTGTGTGTAAATCTTGTGCAACTAGTCGAATTAGACGCTTCTGTTGGTCACGATTCACAGCTAAACGCATCGTCTTCACCAGGTTACCAGCCTGCAGGTACTGGGAAAGCTTCCGCTACTACTACGATCATGACGTTATGATGCAGACTTTTTGCGATACGCAAGGAAGCACATAACCGTACGACAGGTAAACTACCTCACTATCCGGGTACCGTGACAGGTGGCGGAGCAAACCAATAGCCGAAGCAATTGGTAATCACCTTTGAAAACGACTTGAAACTACTTAGCACGTTTAACTGCTCGTCAGCGGTGGTCAACACGTCCACAGTGTCGGGTTTCATGCCTTCCGACGGTCGACGCAGCATTAACTGTCTTCGTCACGTGGTTCTTTAATACTCCCGTATATCATTTACGCAGCAGCTAAAAACATACCCTCTTTGAAGGACGTCGTTAGACTCCTTCTGCTTACCAATCTTAAGCTGTCGTCATAAATACAGAATATAACAATAGGTATTGTCTATAGCGTCGACCGTTGGCCAGAAAATGATAACGTTGGTATTTCCAACAGACTAATTGCTCTCGTGTTGGTCGTGAGAAGTAGTAGCCTGTTTCTAAAGTATAGTGGTTAGTTATTGAGTCTCAACCATTTTTTCTTTTAAGGAAAGTCAATAATAAAAACGTATGCGAGAGTGTGCTGCATATATTACACTTTACAATTAACGAAACGAAACGACACACAAACTGTGTATTCTGGAACGTGTGTGACAATTAAATCGAAGAGTTAACTGCAGTTACTGTATGTCAAAGGATTATAACTTTGGAAAATTATACAAACTTATTACCTTCGTTATGATCGTGAGAAGTAGTACAGTTTTCCTAAAGTTACAAATTGATGCTCAACCATTTTCTTACAGGAAATTAGGTACAGGACACGTATGCAAGAGTGCGCTGCAAGTTCTACATTTTTAAATTGACGAAACGACACTCAAACTTTGTATTATGGAACGTGTGTTACAATTATGACAAAGCGTAAACTGCAGCCGTAACAAAATTCCATGATAACAATAAATCCCGACGCCATCTACAGGCAAATGGCTTCATTTAACCGCATCTCTGAAAGGTGAATTCTTATCAAATTGCTAGGTCTTTGTCTGATAAGTTACAAGCATTTTGAAAGACAGTCTCAGTTAATTTTAAAAGATTAAGCTTTAGCGTGTCAAGCATTTTGCCATTGACAGCTGAGTTTTGAACGAACGTTAAGCACACAGCAACGTTGTGTTGTACAGTAAAATACATTTGTTATTACACAGAGCGTTTGATGGGGATCGTATCCCTAGCAAGATGACGATCTCGCGCAGCCCACCAACGAAGGCCGCGACCTACCGTCAAGTGCAAGTGGAGTGGGACTGATAAGAAATTTTATTGTAAGCATCTCTGTTTCGCGATGTTACTTAAGCACGTTGTATAACGCTATATGCTATGTGTGAAAGTCTGTGGGGGGATTGATTACGACGTGACGACTATTTAAGCGGCTGAAGCGAGCATCGTTTCATCAAACGCCTCTTGAACAACTAAAGAAAATGAACGCTAGGGTAAGTATAAGTATAATCGACACTAATCTCTTGTCTCGAGAATACCATATAAAAATAATACGGGTGAAATAGCAACGTGTGCTAATTTTTATAAAGAATTTTTTTTATTAAAATTAGAAAAACGTGAACGTTAGTAGGTGACTTATATTTTGCAAGATCGAGTCTTAATGAAAACCGTCCTATAAAATGATGTATAAAAATCGCAGTGTGTTAGCATTTTCTACAGCATACTTGTCACAATATTTCAGGTAGCAGCAACGGCTTTGGTAGCCGCGGTATTGCGTCTCACTACAGCGACTTACGCAGGTGGCCATTCTGCAGGCATTTCTTCATTTCCAGTGTCAAAGGACGGACCTATCGGATACCACGGACCGCTAGCGAAACCAGTCGTACAGAAGGATGGTCACTTAGCAGACACACTGGAAGTTGCCGCTACCAGAGGAGAACATCTAATCGCAGTCGCCAAAGCGCATTCCGCGGCAGCGGCAGGTTACGGAGGTGACGATTACGGTAGCGGCTCATCCGGTCACGGTAGTATTTCCGACCCAGGCTACGAAGGAGCTCTTCACGGCTTCTACAGCTACGGACCAGCAACCGGCGATATCTACAAGGGCGAATACGGTTACGCCGGTCTTCAGTCGTTCAGCACTGACCACGGCTACGGTGACGGAGACGCTGGAGCTGGAGGCGGCGTCTACGGTGGCCATTCTGCAGGTGCAGGTTACGCTGATGAAGCTGCCAGTTATGAAGCTACCGGTCACGAAGGAGGATCCGCATACCATGGACCACTCGCCGCTCCTATTGTCCTCAAGTCAGGATACCTCGCCGACACACACGACGTCGCTGCCGCTAAAGGTGCTCACTACGTTGCCCTTTCTCTGGCATCCCAACACGGAGGCCACCTTTAAATTTGTATTTTGTGAATAAGTTTAAATAAACTAACTGTTTTTATACCTGCTTGTTGATCTGTTGACCATCTCAACGCTAAAGCTAAGTTTTCGCTAAACTGTAAGCTGAACAGGTGTAATGGACACATAACTGACTTCCTGTTGAGCTTCATGTTCATCCATCCTCTTTCACCCATTGTAAATTATCTTCCGTAAACTAAAAGAATTTCGTTTACCTTCTTTATTTCGGGGTCTGTTCTGACATCCTAATTCCTTCTTCTATATTGCAATGTACATTTTAAAGTACTTCGAGGAAACGGAATTTCAGAAATCTGAATCTAGCCTCATTCCTTTATCGTCATTACACACGCTTTACTCGAAAATATTAATGCGGGTATTCCAATTGTTTTAGAAAATTTACCCTTCTGCTGATTCATATTTAGTTTCTAAAATTTATATGAACAAATATTCTAACTTTATTTATATTCCCTTTTATATCTTATTTAGTCTCATATCACGTTTAAATCTCACTCTACGTTGATATTACCTTTTGCGACTGTTCAATGCGTCTTTAACGTGTCTCACAGGGGTAGAGACCACGAGCAAATCTGCATACTACAAGCCATTATTAGCTAACATTCCCTCAAACCAGGCTCTGTGATTTATGGCAGCAATACGTGCTTTCAAATATTGTCACGTTTTATTGATAAATTGGTACTCACTGTTCCGTTAGTGGCTGTTCTGTTTCATTGTTTCCTGGAATGTACGAATATGCTTCCTTATTATATTGTGTCGGGAATTACGATGTTTGCAACATACCACAACGTTTCACGAAACCATAAAGTGTGTGTAAATCTTGTGCAACTAGTCGAATTAGACGCTTCTGTTGGGCACGATTCACAGCTAGACGCATCGTCTTCACCAGGTTACCAGCCTGCAGGTACTGGGAAAGCTTCCGCTACTACTACGATCATGACGTTATGATGCAGACTTTTGCGATACGCAAGGAAGCACATAACCGTACGACAGGTAAACTACCTCACTATCCGGGTACCGTGACAGGTGGCGGAGCAAACCAATAGCCGAAGCAATTGGTAATCACCTTTGAAAACGACTTGAAACTACTTAGCACGTTTAACTGCTCGTCAGCGGTGGTCAACACGTCCACAGTGTCGGGTTTCATGCCTTCCGACGGTCGACGCAGCATTAACTGTCTTCGTCACGTGGTTCTTTAATACTCCCGTATATCATTTACGCAGCAGCTAAAAACATACCCTCTTTGAAGGACGTCGTTTGACTCCTTCTGCTTACCAATCTTAAGCTGTCGTCATAAATACAGAATATAACAATAGGTATTGTCTATAGCGTCGACCGTTGGCCAGAAAATGATAACGTTGGTATTTCCAACAGACTAATTGCTCTCGTGTTGGTCGTGAGAAGTAGTAGCCTGTTTCTAAAGTATAGTGGTTAGTTATTGAGTCTCAACCATTTTTTCTTTTAAGGAAATTCAATAATAAAAACGTATGCGAGAGTGTGCTGCATATATTACACTTTACAATTGACGAAACGAAACGACACACAAACTGTGTATTCTGGAACGTGTGTGACAATTAAATCGAAGAGTTAACTGCAGTTACTGTATGTCAAAGGATTATAACTTTGGAAAATTATACAAACCTATTACCTTCGTTATGATCGTGAGAAGTAGTACAGTTTTCCTAAAGTTACATATTGATGCTCAACCATTTTCTTACAGGAAATTAGGTACAGGACACGTATGCAAGAGTGCGCTGCAAGTTCTACATTTTTAAATTGACGAAACGACACTCAAACTTTGTATTATGGAACGTGTGTTACAATTATGACAAAGCGTAAACTGCAGCCGTAACAAAATTCCATGATAACAATAAATCCCGACGCCATCTACAGGCAAATGGCTTCATTTAACCGCTTCTCTGAAAGGTGAATTCTTATCAAATTGCTAGGTCTTTGTCTGATAAGTTACAAGCATTTTGAATGACAGTCTCAGTTAATTTTAAAAGATTAAGCTTTAGCGTGACAAGCATTTTGCCATTGACAGCTGAGTTTTGAACCAACGTTAAGCACACAGCAACGTTGTGTTGTACAGTAAAAAACATTTGTTATTACACAGAGCGTTTGATGGGGATCGTATCCCTAGCAAGATGACGATCTCGCGCAGCACACCAACGAAGGCCGCGACCTACCGGCAAGTGCAAGTGGAGTGGGACTGATAAGAAATTTTATTGTAAGCATCTCTGTTTCGCGATGTTACTTAAGCACGTTGTATAACGCTATATGCTATGTGTGAAAGTCTGTGGGGGGATTGATTACGACGTGACGACTATTTAAGCGGCTGAAGCGAGCATCGTTTCATCAAACGCCTCTTGAACAACTAAAGAAAATGAACGCTAGGGTAAGTATAAGTATAACCGACACTAATTTCTTGTCTCGAGAATACCATATAAAAATAATACGGGTGAAATAGCAACGTGTGCTAATTTTTATAAAGAATTTTTTTTATTAAAATTAGAAAAACGTGAACGTTAATAGGTGGCTTATATTTTGCAAGATCGAGTCTTAATGAAAACCGTCCTATAAAATGATGTATAAAAATCGCAGTGTGTTAGCATTTTCTACAGCATACTTGTCACAATATTTCAGGTAGCAGCAACGGCTTTGGTAGCCGCGGTATTGCGTCTCACTACAGCGACTTACGCAGGTGGCCATTCTGCAGGCATTTCTTCATTTCCAGTGTCAAAGGACGGACCTATCGGATACCACGGACCGCTAGAGAAACCAGTCGTACAGAAGGATGGTCACTTAGCAGACACACTGGAAGTTGCCACTACCAGAGGAGAACATCTAATCGCAGTCGCCAAAGCGCATTCCGCGGCAGCGGCAGGTTACGGAGGTGACGATTACGGTAGCGGCTCATCCGGTCACGGTAGTATTTCCGACCCAGGCTACGAAGGAGCTCTTCACGGCATCTACAGCTACGGACCAGCAACCGGCGATATCTACAAGGGCGAATACGGTTACGCCGGTCTTCAGTCGTTCAGCACTGACCACGGCTACGGTGACGGAGACGCTGGAGCTGGAGCCGGCGTCTACGGTGGCCATTCTGCAGGTGGAGGTTACGCTGTTGAAGCTGCCAGTTATGAAGCTACCGGTCACGAAGGAGGATCCGCATACCATGGACCACTCGCCGCTCCTATTGTCCTCAAGTCAGGATACCTCGCCGACACACACGACGTCGCTGCCGCTAAAGGTGCTCACTACGTTGCCCTTTCTCTCGCATCCCAACACGGAGGCCACCATTAAATTTGTATTTTGTTTAATAAGTTTAAATAAACTAACTGTTTTTATACCTGCTTGTTGATCTGTTGACCATCTCAACGCTAAAGCTAAGTTTTCGCTAAACTGTAAGCTGAACAGGTGTAATGGACACATAACTGTCTTCGTATTGAGCTTCATGTTCATCCATCCTCTTTCACCCATTGTAAATTATCTTCCGTAAGCTAAAAGAATTTCGTTTACCTTCTTTATTTCGGGGTCTGTTCTGACATCCTAATTCCTTCTTCTATATTGCAATGTACATTTTAAAGTACTTCGAGGAAACGGAATTTCAGAAATCTGAATCTAGCCTCATTCCTTTATTGTCATTACACACGCTTTACTCGAAAATATTAATGCGGGTATTCCAATTGTTTTAGAAAATTTACCCTTCTGCTGATTCATATTTAATTTCTAAAATTTATATGAACAAATATTCTAACTTTATTTATATTGCCTTTTATATCTTATTTAGTCTCATATCACGTTTAAATCTCACTCTACGTTGATATTACCTTTTGTGACTGTTCAATGCGTCTTTAACGTGTCTCACTGGGGTAAAGACCACGAGCAAATCTGCATTCTACAAGCCATTATTAGCTAACATTCCCTCAAACCAGGCTCTGTGATTTATGGCAGCAATACATGCTTTCAAATATTGTCACGTTTTATTCATAAATTGTTACTCACTGTTCCGTTAGTGGCTGTTCTGTTTCATTGTTTCCTGGAATGTACGAATATGCTTCCTTATTCCATTGTGTCGGGAATTACGATGTTTGCAACATACCACAACGTTTCACGAAACCATAAAGTGTGTGTAAATCTTGTGCAACTAGTCGAATTAGACGCTTCTGTTGGTCACGATTCACAGCTAGACGCATCGCATTCACCAGGTTACCAGCCTGCAGGTACTGGGAAAGCTTCCGCTACTACTACGATCATGACGTTATGATGCAGACCTTTTGCGATACGCAAGGAAGCACATAACCGTACGACAGGTAAACTACCTCACTATCCGGGTACCGTGACAGGTGGCGGAGCAAACCAATAGCCGAAGCAATTGGTAATCCCCTTTGAAAACGACTTGAAACTACTTAGCACGTTTAACTGCTCGTCAGCGGTGGTCAACACGTCCACAGTGTCGGGTTTCATGCCTTCCGACGGTCGACGCAGCATTAACTGTCTTCGTCACGTGGTTCTTTAATACTCCCGTATATCATTTACGCAGCAGCTAAAAACATACCCTCTTTGAAGGACGTCGTTTGACTCCTTCTGCTTACCAATCTTAAGCTGTCGTCATAAATACAGAATATAACAATAGGTATTGTCTATAGCGTCGACCGTTGGCCAGAAAATGATAACGTTGGTATTTCCAACAGACTAATTGCTCTCGTGTTGGTCGTGAGAAGTAGTAGCCTGTTTCTAAAGTATAGTGGTTAGTTATTGAGTCTCAACCATTTTTTCTTTTAAGGAAAGTCAATAATAAAAACGTATGCGAGAGTGTGCTGCATATATTACACTTTACAATTAACGAAACGAAACGACACACAAACTGTGTATTCTGGAACGTGTGTGACAATTAAATCGAAGAGTTAACTGCAGTTACTGTATGTCAAAGGATTATAACTTTGGAAAATTATACAAACTTATTACCTTCGTTATGATCGTGAGAAGTAGTACAGTTTTCCTAAAGTTACAAATTGAAGCTCAACCATTTTCTTACAGGAAATTAGGTACAGGACACGTATGCAAGAGTGCGCTGCAAGTTCTACATTTTTAAATTGACGAAACGACACTCAAACTTTGTATTATGGAACGTGTGTTACAATTATGACAAAGCGTAAACTGCAGCCGTAACAAAATTCCATGATAACAATAAATCCCGACGCCATCTACAGGCAAATGGCTTCATTTAACCGCTTCTCTGAAAGGTGAATTCTTATCAAATTGCTAGGTCTTTGTCTGATAAGTTACAAGCATTTTGAAAGACAGTCTCAGTTAATTTTAAAAGATTAAGCTTTAGCGTGTCAAGCATTTTGCCATTGACAGCTGAGTTTTGAACCAACGTTAAGCACACAGCAACGTTGTGTTGTACAGTAAAATACATTTGTTATTACACAGAGCGTTTGATGGGGATCGTATCCCTAGCAAGATGACGATCTCGCGCAGCCCACCAACGAAGGCCGCGACCTACCGGCAAGTGCAAGTGGAGTGGGACTGATAAGAAATTTTATTGTAAGCATCTCTGTTTCGCGATGTTACTTAAGCACGTTGTATAACGCTATATGCTATGTGTGAAAGTCTGTGGGGGGATTGATTACGACGTGACGACTATTTAAGCGGCTGAAGCGAGCATCGTTTCATCAAACGCCTCTTGAACAACTAAAGAAAATGAACGCTAGGGTAAGTATAAGTATAACCGACACTAATCTCTTGTCTCGAGAATACCATATAAAAATAATACGGGTGAAATAGCAACGTGTGCTAATTTTTATAAAGAATTTTTTTTATTAAAATTAGAAAAACGTGAACGTTAATAGGTGACTTATATTTTGCAAGATCGAGTCTTAATGAAAACCGTCCTATAAAATGATGTATAAAAATCGCAGTGTGTTAGCATTTTCTACAGCATACTTGTCACAATATTTCAGGTAGCAGCAACGGCTTTGGTAGCCGCGGTATTGCGTCTCACTACAGCGACTTACGCAGGTGGCCATTCTGCAGGCATTTCTTCATTTCCAGTGTCAAAGGACGGACCTATCGGATACCACGGACCGCTAGAGAAACCAGTCGTACAGAAGGATGGTCACTTAGCAGACACACTGGAAGTTGCCGCTACCAGAGGAGAACATCTAATCGCAGTCGCCAAAGCGCATTCCGCGGCAGCGGCAGGTTACGGAGGTGACGATTACGGTAGCGGCTCATCCGGTCACGGTAAGTATTTCCGACCCAGGCTACGAAGGAGCTCTTCACGGCATCTACGGCTAGGGACCAGCAGCCGGCGATATCTACAAGGGCGAATACGGTTACGCCGGTCTTCAGTCGTTCAGCACTGACCACGGCTACGGTGACGGAGACGCTGGAGCTGGAGCCGGCGTCTACGGTGGCCATTCTGCAGGTGCAGGTTACGCTGTTGAAGCTGCCAGTTATGAAGCTACCGGTCACGAAGGAGGATCCGCATACCATGGACCACTCGCCGCTCCTATTGTCCTCAAGTCAGGATACCTCGCCGACACACACGACGTCGCTGCCGCTAAAGGTGCTCACTACGTTGCCCTTTCTCTCACATCCCAACACGGAGGCCACCATTAAATTTGTATTTTGTGAATAAGTTTAAATAAACTAACTGTTTTTATACCTGCTTGTTGATCTGTTGACCATCTCAACGCTAAAGCTAAGTTTTCGCTAAACTGTAAGCTGAACAGGTGTAATGGACACATAACTGTCTTCGTATTGAGCTTCATGTTCATCCATCCTCTTTCACCCATTGTAAATTATGTTCCGTAAGCTGAAAGAATTTCGTTTACCTTCTTTATTTCGGGGTCTGTTCTGACATCCTAATTCCTTCTTCTATATTGCAATGTACATTTTAAAGTACTTCGAGGAAACGGAATTTCAGAAATCTGAATCTAGCCTCATTCTTTTATCGTCATTACACACGCTTTACTCGAAAATATTAATGCGGGTATTCCAATTGTTTTAGAAAATTTACCCTTCTGCTGATTCATATTTAATTTCTAAAATTTATATGAACAAATATTCTAACTTTATTTATATTCCCTTTTATATCTTATTTAGTCTCATATCACGTTTAAATCTCACTCTACGTTGATATTACCTTTTGTGACTGTTCAATGCGTCTTTAACGTGTCTCACTGGGGTAGAGACCACGAGCAAATCTGCATTCTACAAGCCATTATTAGCTAACATTCCCTCAAACCAGGCTCTGTGATTTATGGCAGCAATACGTGCTTTCAAATATTGTCACGTTTTATTGATAAATTGGTACTCACTGTTCCGTTAGTGGCTGTTCTGTTTCATTGTTTCCTGGAATGTACGAATATGCTTCCTTAATTATATTGTGTCGGGAATTACGATGTTTGCAACATACCACAACGTTTCACGAAACCATAAAGTGTGTGTAAATCTTGTGCAACTAGTCGAATTAGACGCTTCTGTTGGTCACGATTCACAGCTAGACGCATCGTCTTCACCAGGTTACCAGCCTGCAGGTACTGGGAAAGCTTCCGCTACTACTACGATCATGACGTTATGATGCAGACCTTTTGCGATACGCAAGGAAGCACATAACCGTACGACAGGTAAACTACCTCACTATCCGGGTACCGTGACAGGTGGCGGAGCAAACCAATAGCCGAAGCAATTGGTAATCACCTTTGAAAACGACTTGAAACTACTTAGCACGTTTAACTGCTCGTCAGCGGTGGTCAACACGTCCACAGTGTCGGGTTTCATGCCTTCCGACGGTCGACGCAGCATTAACTGTCTTCGTCACGTGGTTCTTTAATACTCCCGTATATCATTTACGCAGCAGCTAAAAACATACCCTCTTTGAAGGACGTCGTTTGACTCCTTCTGCTTACCAATCTTAAGCTGTCGTCATAAATACAGAATATAACAATAGGTATTGTCTATAGCGTCGACCGTTGGCCAGAAAATGATAACGTTGGTATTTCCAACAGACTAATTGCTCTCGTGTTGGTCGTGAGAAGTAGTAGCCTGTTTCTAAAGTATAGTGGTTAGTTATTGAGTCTCAACCATTTTTTCTTTTAAGGAAAGTCAATAATAAAAACGTATGCGAGAGTGTGCTGCATATATTACACTTTACAATTGACGAAACGAAACGACACACAAACTGTGTATTCTGGAACGTGTGTGACAATTAAATCGAAGAGTTAACTGCAGTTACTGTATGTCAAAGGATTATAACTTTGGAAAATTATACAAACCTATTACCTTCGTTATGATCGTGAGAAGTAGTACAGTTTTCCTAAAGTTACATATTGATGCTCAACCATTTTCTTAAAGGAAATTAGGTACAGGACACGTATGCAAGAGTGCGCTGCAAGTTCTACATTTTTAAATTGACGAAACGACACTCAAACTTTGTATTATGGAACGTGTGTTACAATTATGACAAAGCGTAAACTGCAGCCGTAACAAAATTCCATGATAACAATAAATCCCGACGCCATCTACAGGCAAATGGCTTCATTTAACCGCTTCTCTGAAAGGTGAATTCTTATCAAATTGCTAGGTCTTTGTCTGATAAGTTACAAGCATTTTGAATGACAGTCTCAGTTAATTTTAAAAGATTAAGCTTTAGCGTGACAAGCATTTTGCCATTGACAGCTGAGTTTTGAACCAACGTTAAGCACACAGCAACGTTGTGTTGTACAGTAAAAAACATTTGTTATTACACAGAGCGTTTGATGGGGATCGTATCCCTAGCAAGATGACGATCTCGCGCAGCCCACCAACGAAGGCCGCGACCTACCGGCAAGTGCAAGTGGAGTGGGACTGATAAGAAATTTTATTGTAAGCATCTCTGTTTCGCGATGTTACTTAAGCACGTTGTATAACGCTATATGCTATGTGTGAAAGTCTGTGGGGGGATTGATTACGACGTGACGACTATTTAAGCGGCTGAAGCGAGCATCGTTTCATCAAACGCCTCTTGAACAACTAAAGAAAATGAACGCTAGGGTAAGTATAAGTATAACCGACACTAATCTCTTGTCTCGAGAATACCATATAAAAATAATACGGGTGAAATAGCAACGTGCGCTAATTTTTATAAAGAATTTTTTTTATTAAAATTAGAAAAACGTGAACGTTAATAGGTGACTTATATTTTGCAAGATCGAGTCTTAATGAAAACCGTCCTATAAAATGATGTATAAAAATCGCAGTGTGTTAGCATTTTCTACAGCATACTTGTCACAATATTTCAGGTAGCAGCAACGGCTTTGGTAGCCGCGGTATTGCGTCTCACTACAGCGACTTACGCAGGTGGCCATTCTGCAGGCATTTCTTCATTTCCAGTGTCAAAGGACGGACCTATCGGATACCACGGACCGCTAGAGAAACCAGTCGTACAGAAGGATGGTCACTTAGCAGACACACTGGAAGTTGCCGCTACCAGAGGAGAACATCTAATCGCAGTCGCCAAAGCGCATTCCGCGGCAGCGGCAGGTTACGGAGGTGACGATTACGGTAGCGGCTCATCCGGTCACGGTAAGTATTTCCGACCCAGGCTACGAAGGAGCTCTTCACGGCATCTACGGCTAGGGACCAGCAGCCGGCGATATCTACAAGGGCGAATACGGTTACGCCGGTCTTCAGTCGTTCAGCACTGACCACGGCTACGGTGACGGAGACGCTGGAGCTGGAGCCGGCGTCTACGGTGGCCATTCTGCAGGTGCAGGTTACGCTGTTGAAGCTGCCAGTTATGAAGCTACCGGTCACGAAGGAGGATCCGCATACCATGGACCACTCGCCGCTCCTATTGTCCTCAAGTCAGGATACCTCGCCGACACACACGACGTCGCTGCCGCTAAAGGTGCTCACTACGTTGCCCTTTCTCTCACATCCCAACACGGAGGCCACCATTAAATTTGTATTTTGTGAATAAGTTTAAATAAACTAACTGTTTTTATACCTGCTTGTTGATCTGTTGACCATCTCAACGCTAAAGCTAAGTTTTCGCTAAACTGTAAGCTGAACAGGTGTAATGGACACATAACTGTCTTCGTATTGAGCTTCATGTTCATCCATCCTCTTTCACCCATTGTAAATTATGTTCCGTAAGCTGAAAGAATTTCGTTTACCTTCTTTATTTCGGGGTCTGTTCTGACATCCTAATTCCTTCTTCTATATTGCAATGTACATTTTAAAGTACTTCGAGGAAACGGAATTTCAGAAATCTGAATCTAGCCTCATTCTTTTATCGTCATTACACACGCTTTACTCGAAAATATTAATGCGGGTATTCCAATTGTTTTAGAAAATTTACCCTTCTGCTGATTCATATTTAATTTCTAAAATTTATATGAACAAATATTCTAACTTTATTTATATTCCCTTTTATATCTTATTTAGTCTCATATCACGTTTAAATCTCACTCTACGTTGATATTACCTTTTGTGACTGTTCAATGCGTCTTTAACGTGTCTCACTGGGGTAGAGACCACGAGCAAATCTGCATTCTACAAGCCATTATTAGCTAACATTCCCTCAAACCAGGCTCTGTGATTTATGGCAGCAATACGTGCTTTCAAATATTGTCACGTTTTATTGATAAATTGGTACTCACTGTTCCGTTAGTGGCTGTTCTGTTTCATTGTTTCCTGGAATGTACGAATATGCTTCCTTAATTATATTGTGTCGGGAATTACGATGTTTGCAACATACCACAACGTTTCACGAAACCATAAAGTGTGTGTAAATCTTGTGCAACTAGTCGAATTAGACGCTTCTGTTGGTCACGATTCACAGCTAGACGCATCGTCTTCACCAGGTTACCAGCCTGCAGGTACTGGGAAAGCTTCCGCTACTACTACGATCATGACGTTATGATGCAGACCTTTTGCGATACGCAAGGAAGCACATAACCGTACGACAGGTAAACTACCTCACTATCCGGGTACCGTGACAGGTGGCGGAGCAAACCAATAGCCGAAGCAATTGGTAATCACCTTTGAAAACGACTTGAAACTACTTAGCACGTTTAACTGCTCGTCAGCGGTGGTCAACACGTCCACAGTGTCGGGTTTCATGCCTTCCGACGGTCGACGCAGCATTAACTGTCTTCGTCACGTGGTTCTTTAATACTCCCGTATATCATTTACGCAGCAGCTAAAAACATACCCTCTTTGAAGGACGTCGTTTGACTCCTTCTGCTTACCAATCTTAAGCTGTCGTCATAAATACAGAATATAACAATAGGTATTGTCTATAGCGTCGACCGTTGGCCAGAAAATGATAACGTTGGTATTTCCAACAGACTAATTGCTCTCGTGTTGGTCGTGAGAAGTAGTAGCCTGTTTCTAAAGTATAGTGGTTAGTTATTGAGTCTCAACCATTTTTTCTTTTAAGGAAAGTCAATAATAAAAACGTATGCGAGAGTGTGCTGCATATATTACACTTTACAATTGACGAAACGAAACGACACACAAACTGTGTATTCTGGAACGTGTGTGACAATTAAATCGAAGAGTTAACTGCAGTTACTGTATGTCAAAGGATTATAACTTTGGAAAATTATACAAACCTATTACCTTCGTTATGATCGTGAGAAGTAGTACAGTTTTCCTAAAGTTACATATTGATGCTCAACCATTTTCTTAAAGGAAATTAGGTACAGGACACGTATGCAAGAGTGCGCTGCAAGTTCTACATTTTTAAATTGACGAAACGACACTCAAACTTTGTATTATGGAACGTGTGTTACAATTATGACAAAGCGTAAACTGCAGCCGTAACAAAATTCCATGATAACAATAAATCCCGACGCCATCTACAGGCAAATGGCTTCATTTAACCGCTTCTCTGAAAGGTGAATTCTTATCAAATTGCTAGGTCTTTGTCTGATAAGTTACAAGCATTTTGAATGACAGTCTCAGTTAATTTTAAAAGATTAAGCTTTAGCGTGACAAGCATTTTGCCATTGACAGCTGAGTTTTGAACCAACGTTAAGCACACAGCAACGTTGTGTTGTACAGTAAAAAACATTTGTTATTACACAGAGCGTTTGATGGGGATCGTATCCCTAGCAAGATGACGATCTCGCGCAGCCCACCAACGAAGGCCGCGACCTACCGGCAAGTGCAAGTGGAGTGGGACTGATAAGAAATTTTATTGTAAGCATCTCTGTTTCGCGATGTTACTTAAGCACGTTGTATAACGCTATATGCTATGTGTGAAAGTCTGTGGGGGGATTGATTACGACGTGACGACTATTTAAGCGGCTGAAGCGAGCATCGTTTCATCAAACGCCTCTTGAACAACTAAAGAAAATGAACGCTAGGGTAAGTATAAGTATAACCGACACTAATCTCTTGTCTCGAGAATACCATATAAAAATAATACGGGTGAAATAGCAACGTGCGCTAATTTTTATAAAGAATTTTTTTTATTAAAATTAGAAAAACGTGAACGTTAATAGGTGACTTATATTTTGCAAGATCGAGTCTTAATGAAAACCGTCCTATAAAATGATGTATAAAAATCGCAGTGTGTTAGCATTTTCTACAGCATACTTGTCACAATATTTCAGGTAGCAGCAACGGCTTTGGTAGCCGCGGTATTGCGTCTCACTACAGCGACTTACGCAGGTGGCCATTCTGCAGGCATTTCTTCATTTCCAGTGTCAAAGGACGGACCTATCGGATACCACGGACCGCTAGAGAAACCAGTCGTACAGAAGGATGGTCACTTAGCAGACACACTGGAAGTTGCCGCTACCAGAGGAGAACATCTAATCGCAGTCGCCAAAGCGCATTCCGCGGCAGCGGCAGGTTACGGAGGTGACGATTACGGTAGCGGCTCATCCGGTCACGGTAAGTATTTCCGACCCAGGCTACGAAGGAGCTCTTCACGGCATCTACGGCTAGGGACCAGCAGCCGGCGATATCTACAAGGGCGAATACGGTTACGCCGGTCTTCAGTCGTTCAGCACTGACCACGGCTACGGTGACGGAGACGCTGGAGCTGGAGCCGGCGTCTACGGTGGCCATTCTGCAGGTGCAGGTTACGCTGTTGAAGCTGCCAGTTATGAAGCTACCGGTCACGAAGGAGGATCCGCATACCATGGACCACTCGCCGCTCCTATTGTCCTCAAGTCAGGATACCTCGCCGACACACACGACGTCGCTGCCGCTAAAGGTGCTCACTACGTTGCCCTTTCTCTCACATCCCAACACGGAGGCCACCATTAAATTTGTATTTTGTGAATAAGTTTAAATAAACTAACTGTTTTTATACCTGCTTGTTGATCTGTTGACCATCTCAACGCTAAAGCTAAGTTTTCGCTAAACTGTAAGCTGAACAGGTGTAATGGACACATAACTGTCTTCGTATTGAGCTTCATGTTCATCCATCCTCTTTCACCCATTGTAAATTATGTTCCGTAAGCTGAAAGAATTTCGTTTACCTTCTTTATTTCGGGGTCTGTTCTGACATCCTAATTCCTTCTTCTATATTGCAATGTACATTTTAAAGTACTTCGAGGAAACGGAATTTCAGAAATCTGAATCTAGCCTCATTCCTTTATCGTCATTACACACGCTTTACTCGAAAATATTAATGCGGGTATTCCAATTGTTTTAGAAAATTTACCCTTCTGCTGATTCATATTTAATTTCTAAAATTTATATGAACAAATATTCTAACTTTATTTATATTCCCTTTTATATCTTATTTAGTCTCATATCACGTTTAAATCTCACTCTACGTTGATATCACCTTTTGTGACTGTTCAATGCGTCTTTAACGTGTCTCACTGGGGTAGAGACCACGAGCAAATCTGCATTCTACAAGCCATTATTAGCTAACATTCCCTCAAACCAGGCTCTGTGATTTATGGCAGCAATACGTGCTTTCAAATATTGTCACGTTTTATTGATAAATTGGTACTCACTGTTCCGTTAGTGGCTGTTCTGTTTCATTGTTTCCTGGAATGTACGAATATGCTTCCTTAATTATATTGTGTCGGGAATTACGATGTTTGCAACATACCACAACGTTTCACGAAACCATAAAGTGTGTGTAAATCTTGTGCAACTAGTCGAATTAGACGCTTCTGTTGGTCACGATTCACAGCTAGACGCATCGTCTTCACCAGGTTACCAGCCTGCAGGTACTGGGAAAGCTTCCGCTACTACTACGATCATGACGTTATGATGCAGACCTTTTGCGATACGCAAGGAAGCACATAACCGTACGACAGGTAAACTACCTCACTATCCGGGTACCGTGACAGGTGGCGGAGCAAACCAATAGCCGAAGCAATTGGTAATCACCTTTGAAAACGACTTGAAACTACTTAGCACGTTTAACTGCTCGTCAGCGGTGGTCAACACGTCCACAGTGTCGGGTTTCATGCCTTCCGACAGTCGACGCAGCATTAACTGTCTTCGTCACGTGGTTCTTTAATACTCCCGTATATCATTTACGCAGCAGCTAAAAACATACCCTCTTTGAAGCACGTCGTTTGACTCCTTCTGCTTACCAATCTTAAGCTGTCGTCATAAATACAGAATATAACAATAGGTATTGTCTATAGCGTCGACCGTTGGCCAGAAAATGATAACGTTGGTATTTCCAACAGACTAATTGCTCTCGTGTTGGTCGTGAGAAGTAGTAGCCTGTTTCTAAAGTATAGTGGTTAGTTATTGAGTCTCAACCATTTTTTCTTTTAAGGAAAGTCAATAATAAAAACGTATGCGAGAGTGTGCTGCATATATTACACTTTACAATTAACGAAACGAAACGACACACAAACTGTGTATTCTGGAACGTGTGTGACAATTAAATCGAAGAGTTAACTGCAGTTACTGTATGTCAAAGGATTATAACTTTGGAAAATTATACAAACTTATTACCTTCGTTATGATCGTGAGAAGTAGTACAGTTTTCCTAAAGTTACAAATTGAAGCTCAACCATTTTCTTACAGGAAATTAGGTACAGGACACGTATGCAAGAGTGCGCTGCAAGTTCTACATTTTTAAATTGACGAAACGACACTCAAACTTTGTATTATGGAACGTGTGTTACAATTATGACAAAGCGTAAACTGCAGCCGTAACAAAATTCCATGATAACAATAAATCCCGACGCCATCTACAGGCAAATGGCTTCATTTAACCGCTTCTCTGAAAGGTGAATTCTTATCAAATTGCTAGGTCTTTGTCTGATAAGTTACAAGCATTTTGAAAGACAGTCTCAGTTAATTTTAAAAGATTAAGCTTTAGCGTGTCAAGCATTTTGCCATTGACAGCTGAGTTTTGAACCAACGTTAAGCACACAGCAACGTTGTGTTGTACAGTAAAATACATTTGTTATTACACAGAGCGTTTGATGGGGATCGTATCCCTAGCAAGATGACGATCTCGCGCAGCCCACCAACGAAGGCCGCGACCTACCGGCAAGTGCAAGTGGAGTGGGACTGATAAGAAATTTTATTGTAAGCATCTCTGTTTCGCGATGTTACTTAAGCACGTTGTATAACGCTATATGCTATGTGTGAAAGTCTGTGGGGGGATTGATTACGACGTGACGACTATTTAAGCGGCTGAAGCGAGCATCGTTTCATCAAACGCCTCTTGAACAACTAAAGAAAATGAACGCTAGGGTAAGTATAAGTATAACCGACACTAATCTCTTGTCTCGAGAATACCATATAAAAATAATACGGGTGAAATAGCAACGTGTGCTAATTTTTATAAAGAATTTTTTTTATTAAAATTAGAAAAACGTGAACGTTAATAGGTGACTTATATTTTGCAAGATCGAGTCTTAATGAAAACCGTCCTATAAAATGATGTATAAAAATCGCAGTGTGTTAGCATTTTCTACAGCATACTTGTCACAATATTTCAGGTAGCAGCAACGGCTTTGGTAGCCGCGGTATTGCGTCTCACTACAGCGACTTACGCAGGTGGCCATTCTGCAGGCATTTCTTCATTTCCAGTGTCAAAGGACGGACCTATCGGATACCACGGACCGCTAGAGAAACCAGTCGTACAGAAGGATGGTCACTTAGCAGACACACTGGAAGTTGCCGCTACCAGAGGAGAACATCTAATCGCAGTCGCCAAAGCGCATTCCGCGGCAGCGGCAGGTTACGGAGGTGACGATTACGGTAGCGGCTCATCCGGTCACGGTAAGTATTTCCGACCCAGGCTACGAAGGAGCTCTTCACGGCATCTACGGCTAGGAACCAGCAGCCGGCGATATCTACAAGGGGGAATACGGTTACGCCGGTCTTCAGTCGTTCAGCACTGACCACGGCTACGGTGACGGAGACGCTGGAGCTGGAGCCGGCGTCTACGGTGGCCATTCTGCAGGTGCAGGTTACGCTGTTGAAGCTGCCAGTTATGAAGCTACCGGTCACGAAGGAGGATCCGCATACCATGGACCACTCGCCGCTCCTATTGTCCTCAAGTCAGGATACCTCGCCGACACACACGACGTCGCTGCCGCTAAAGGTGCTCACTACGTTGCCCTTTCTCTCACATCCCAACACGGAGGCCACCATTAAATTTGTATTTTGTGAATAAGTTTAAATAAACTAACTGTTTTTATACCTGCTTGTTGATCTGTTGACCATCTCAACGCTAAAGCTAAGTTTTCGCTAAACTGTAAGCTGAACAGGTGTAATGGACACATAACTGTCTTCGTATTGAGCTTCATGTTCATCCATCCTCTTTCACCCATTGTAAATTATGTTCCGTAAGCTGAAAGAATTTCGTTTACCTTCTTTATTTCGGGGTCTGTTCTGACATCCTAATTCCTTCTTCTATATTGCAATGTACATTTTAAAGTACTTCGAGGAAACGGAATTTCAGAAATCTGAATCTAGCCTCATTCTTTTATCGTCATTACACACGCTTTACTCGAAAATATTAATGCGGGTATTCCAATTGTTTTAGAAAATTTACCCTTCTGCTGATTCATATTTAATTTCTAAAATTTATATGAACAAATATTCTAACTTTATTTATATTCCCTTTTATATCTTATTTAGTCTCATATCACGTTTAAATCTCACTCTACGTTGATATTACCTTTTGTGACTGTTCAATGCGTCTTTAACGTGTCTCACTGGGGTAGAGACCACGAGCAAATCTGCATTCTACAAGCCATTATTAGCTAACATTCCCTCAAACCAGGCTCTGTGATTTATGGCAGCAATACGTGCTTTCAAATATTGTCACGTTTTATTGATAAATTGGTACTCACTGTTCCGTTAGTGGCTGTTCTGTTTCATTGTTTCCTGGAATGTACGAATATGCTTCCTTAATTATATTGTGTCGGGAATTACGATGTTTGCAACATACCACAACGTTTCACGAAACCATAAAGTGTGTGTAAATCTTGTGCAACTAGTCGAATTAGACGCTTCTGTTGGTCACGATTCACAGCTAGACGCATCGTCTTCACCAGGTTACCAGCCTGCAGGTACTGGGAAAGCTTCCGCTACTACTACGATCATGACGTTATGATGCAGACCTTTTGCGATACGCAAGGAAGCACATAACCGTACGACAGGTAAACTACCTCACTATCCGGGTACCGTGACAGGTGGCGGAGCAAACCAATAGCCGAAGCAATTGGTAATCACCTTTGAAAACGACTTGAAACTACTTAGCACGTTTAACTGCTCGTCAGCGGTGGTCAACACGTCCACAGTGTCGGGTTTCATGCCTTCCGACGGTCGACGCAGCATTAACTGTCTTCGTCACGTGGTTCTTTAATACTCCCGTATATCATTTACGCAGCAGCTAAAAACATACCCTCTTTGAAGGACGTCGTTTGACTCCTTCTGCTTACCAATCTTAAGCTGTCGTCATAAATACAGAATATAACAATAGGTATTGTCTATAGCGTCGACCGTTGGCCAGAAAATGATAACGTTGGTATTTCCAACAGACTAATTGCTCTCGTGTTGGTCGTGAGAAGTAGTAGCCTGTTTCTAAAGTATAGTGGTTAGTTATTGAGTCTCAACCATTTTTTCTTTTAAGGAAAGTCAATAATAAAAACGTATGCGAGAGTGTGCTGCATATATTACACTTTACAATTGACGAAACGAAACGACACACAAACTGTGTATTCTGGAACGTGTGTGACAATTAAATCGAAGAGTTAACTGCAGTTACTGTATGTCAAAGGATTATAACTTTGGAAAATTATACAAACCTATTACCTTCGTTATGATCGTGAGAAGTAGTACAGTTTTCCTAAAGTTACATATTGATGCTCAACCATTTTCTTAAAGGAAATTAGGTACAGGACACGTATGCAAGAGTGCGCTGCAAGTTCTACATTTTTAAATTGACGAAACGACACTCAAACTTTGTATTATGGAACGTGTGTTACAATTATGACAAAGCGTAAACTGCAGCCGTAACAAAATTCCATGATAACAATAAATCCCGACGCCATCTACAGGCAAATGGCTTCATTTAACCGCTTCTCTGAAAGGTGAATTCTTATCAAATTGCTAGGTCTTTGTCTGATAAGTTACAAGCATTTTGAATGACAGTCTCAGTTAATTTTAAAAGATTAAGCTTTAGCGTGACAAGCATTTTGCCATTGACAGCTGAGTTTTGAACCAACGTTAAGCACACAGCAACGTTGTGTTGTACAGTAAAAAACATTTGTTATTACACAGAGCGTTTGATGGGGATCGTATCCCTAGCAAGATGACGATCTCGCGCAGCCCACCAACGAAGGCCGCGACCTACCGGCAAGTGCAAGTGGAGTGGGACTGATAAGAAATTTTATTGTAAGCATCTCTGTTTCGCGATGTTACTTAAGCACGTTGTATAACGCTATATGCTATGTGTGAAAGTCTGTGGGGGGATTGATTACGACGTGACGACTATTTAAGCGGCTGAAGCGAGCATCGTTTCATCAAACGCCTCTTGAACAACTAAAGAAAATGAACGCTAGGGTAAGTATAAGTATAACCGACACTAATCTCTTGTCTCGAGAATACCATATAAAAATAATACGGGTGAAATAGCAACGTGCGCTAATTTTTATAAAGAATTTTTTTTATTAAAATTAGAAAAACGTGAACGTTAATAGGTGACTTATATTTTGCAAGATCGAGTCTTAATGAAAACCGTCCTATAAAATGATGTATAAAAATCGCAGTGTGTTAGCATTTTCTACAGCATACTTGTCACAATATTTCAGGTAGCAGCAACGGCTTTGGTAGCCGCGGTATTGCGTCTCACTACAGCGATTTACGCAGGTGGCCATTCTGCAGGCATTTCTTCATTTCCAGTGTCAAAGGACGGACCTATCGGATACCACGGACCGCTAGCGAAACCAGTCGTACAGAAGGATGGACACTTAGCAGACACACTGGAAGTTGCCGCTACCAGAGGAGAACATCTAATCGCAGTCGCCAAAGCGCATTCCGCGGCAGCGGCAGGTTACGGAGGTGACGATTACGGTAGCGGCTCATCCGGTCACGGTAGTATTTCCGACCCAGGCTACGGAGGAGCTCTTCACGGCTTCTACAGCTACGGACCAGCAACCGGCGATATCTACAAGGGCGAATACGGTTACGCCGGTCTTCAGTCGTTCAGCACTGACCACATCTACGGTGACGGAGACGCTGGAGCTGGAGCCGGCGGCTACGGTGGCCATTCTGCAGGTGCAGGTTACGCTGTTGAAGCTGCCAGTTATGAAGCTACCGGTCACGAAGGAGGATCCGCATACCATGGACCACTCGCCGCTCCTATTGTCCTCAAGTCAGGATACCTCGCCGACACACACGACGTCGCTGCCGCTAAAGGTGCTCACTACGTTGCCCTTTCTCTCACATCCCAACACGGAGGCCACCATTAAATTTGTATTTTGTGAATAAGTTTAAATAAACTAACTGTTTTTATACCTGCTTGTTGATCTGTTGACCATCTCAACGCTAAAGCTAAGTTTTCGCTAAACTGTAAGCTGAACAGGTGTAATGGACACATAACTGTCTTCGTATTGAGCTTCATGTTCATCCATCCTCTTTCACCCATTGTAAATTATGTTCCGTAAGCTGAAAGAATTTCGTTTACCTTCTTTATTTCGGGGTCTGTTCTGACATCCTAATTCCTTCTTCTATATTGCAATGTACATTTTAAAGTACTTCGAGGAAACGGAATTTCAGAAATCTGAATCTAGCCTCATTCCTTTATCGTCATTACACACGCTTTACTCGAAAATATTAATGCGGGTATTCCAATTGTTTTAGAAAATTTACCCTTCTGCTGATTCATATTTAATTTCTAAAATTTATATGAACAAATATTCTAACTTTATTTATATTCCCTTTTATATCTTATTTAGTCTCATATCACGTTTAAATCTCACTCTACGTTGATATTACCTTTTGTGACTGTTCAATGCGTCTTTAACGTGTCTCACTGGGGTAGAGACCACGAGCAAATCTGCATTCTACAAGCCATTATTAGCTAACATTCCCTCAAACCAGGCTCTGTGATTTATGGCAGCAATACGTGCTTTCAAATATTGTCACGTTTTATTGATAAATTGGTACTCACTGTTCCGTTAGTGGCTGTTCTGTTTCATTGTTTCCTGGAATGTACGAATATGCTTCCTTAATTATATTGTGTCGGGAATTACGATGTTTGCAACATACCACAACGTTTCACGAAACCATAAAGTGTGTGTAAATCTTGTGCAACTAGTCGAATTAGACGCTTCTGTTGGTCACGATTCACAGCTAGACGCATCGTCTTCACTAGGTTACCAGCCTGCAGGTACTGGGAAAGCTTCCGCTACTACTACGATCATGACGTTATGATGCAGACCTTTTGCGATACGCAAGGAAGCACATAACCGTACGACAGGTAAACTACCTCACTATCCGGGTACCGTGACAGGTGGCGGAGCAAACCAATAGCCGAAGCAATTGGTAATCACCTTTGAAAACGACTTGAAACTACTTAGCACGTTTAACTGCTCGTCAGCGGTGGTCAACACGTCCACAGTGTCGGGTTTCATGCCTTCCGACGGTCGACGCAGCATTAACTGTCTTCGTCACGTGGTTCTTTAATACTCCCGTATATCATTTACGCAGCAGCTAAAAACATACCCTCTTTGAAGGACGTCGTTTGACTCCTTCTGCTTACCAATCTTAAGCTGTCGTCATAAATACAGAATATAACAATAGGTATTGTCTATAGCGTCGACCGTTGGCCAGAAAATGATAACGTTGGTATTTCCAACAGACTAATTGCTCTCGTGTTGGTCGTGAGAAGTAGTAGCCTGTTTCTAAAGTATAGTGGTTAGTTATTGAGTCTCAACCATTTTTTCTTTTAAGGAAAGTCAATAATAAAAACGTATGCGAGAGTGTGCTGCATATATTACACTTTACAATTGACGAAACGAAACGACACACAAACTGTGTATTCTGGAACGTGTGTGACAATTAAATCGAAGAGTTAACTGCAGTTACTGTATGTCAAAGGATTATAACTTTGGAAAATTATACAAACCTATTACCTTCGTTATGATCGTGAGAAGTAGTACAGTTTTCCTAAAGTTACATATTGATGCTCAACCATTTTCTTAAAGGAAATTAGGTACAGGACACGTATGCAAGAGTGCGCTGCAAGTTCTACATTTTTAAATTGACGAAACGACACTCAAACTTTGTATTATGGAACGTGTGTTACAATTATGACAAAGCGTAAACTGCAGCCGTAACAAAATTCCATGATAACAATAAATCCCGACGCCATCTACAGGCAAATGGCTTCATTTAACCGCTTCTCTGAAAGGTGAATTCTTATCAAATTGCTAGGTCTTTGTCTGATAAGTTACAAGCATTTTGAATGACAGTCTCAGTTAATTTTAAAAGATTAAGCTTTAGCGTGACAAGCATTTTGCCATTGACAGCTGAGTTTTGAACCAACGTTAAGCACACAGCAACGTTGTGTTGTACAGTAAAAAACATTTGTTATTACACAGAGCGTTTGATGGGGATCGTATCCCTAGCAAGATGACGATCTCGCGCAGCCCACCAACGAAGGCCGCGACCTACCGGCAAGTGCAAGTGGAGTGGGACTGATAAGAAATTTTATTGTAAGCATCTCTGTTTCGCGATGTTACTTAAGCACGTTGTATAACGCTATATGCTATGTGTGAAAGTCTGTGGGGGGATTGATTACGACGTGACGACTATTTAAGCGGCTGAAGCGAGCATCGTTTCATCAAACGCCTCTTGAACAACTAAAGAAAATGAACGCTAGGGTAAGTATAAGTATAACCGACACTAATCTCTTGTCTCGAGAATACCATATAAAAATAATACGGGTGAAATAGCAACGTGCGCTAATTTTTATAAAGAATTTTTTTTATTAAAATTAGAAAAACGTGAACGTTAATAGGTGACTTATATTTTGCAAGATCGAGTCTTAATGAAAACCGTCCTATAAAATGATGTATAAAAATCGCAGTGTGTTAGCATTTTCTACAGCATACTTGTCACAATATTTCAGGTAGCAGCAACGGCTTTGGTAGCCGCGGTATTGCGTCTCACTACAGCGATTTACGCAGGTGGCCATTCTGCAGGCATTTCTTCATTTCCAGTGTCAAAGGACGGACCTATCGGATACCACGGACCGCTAGCGAAACCAGTCGTACAGAAGGATGGACACTTAGCAGACACACTGGAAGTTGCCGCTACCAGAGGAGAACATCTAATCGCAGTCGCCAAAGCGCATTCCGCGGCAGCGGCAGGTTACGGAGGTGACGATTACGGTAGCGGCTCATCCGGTCACGGTAGTATTTCCGACCCAGGCTACGGAGGAGCTCTTCACGGCTTCTACAGCTACGGACCAGCAACCGGCGATATCTACAAGGGCGAATACGGTTACGCCGGTCTTCAGTCGTTCAGCACTGACCACATCTACGGTGACGGAGACGCTGGAGCTGGAGCCGGCGGCTACGGTGGCCATTCTGCAGGTGCAGGTTACGCTGTTGAAGCTGCCAGTTATGAAGCTACCGGTCACGAAGGAGGATCCGCATACCATGGACCACTCGCCGCTCCTATTGTCCTCAAGTCAGGATACCTCGCCGACACACACGACGTCGCTGCCGCTAAAGGTGCTCACTACGTTGCCCTTTCTCTCACATCCCAACACGGAGGCCACCATTAAATTTGTATTTTGTGAATAAGTTTAAATAAACTAACTGTTTTTATACCTGCTTGTTGATCTGTTGACCATCTCAACGCTAAAGCTAAGTTTTCGCTAAACTGTAAGCTGAACAGGTGTAATGGACACATAACTGTCTTCGTATTGAGCTTCATGTTCATCCATCCTCTTTCACCCATTGTAAATTATGTTCCGTAAGCTGAAAGAATTTCGTTTACCTTCTTTATTTCGGGGTCTGTTCTGACATCCTAATTCCTTCTTCTATATTGCAATGTACATTTTAAAGTACTTCGAGGAAACGGAATTTCAGAAATCTGAATCTAGCCTCATTCCTTTATCGTCATTACACACGCTTTACTCGAAAATATTAATGCGGGTATTCCAATTGTTTTAGAAAATTTACCCTTCTGCTGATTCATATTTAATTTCTAAAATTTATATGAACAAATATTCTAACTTTATTTATATTCCCTTTTATATCTTATTTAGTCTCATATCACGTTTAAATCTCACTCTACGTTGATATTACCTTTTGTGACTGTTCAATGCGTCTTTAACGTGTCTCACTGGGGTAGAGACCACGAGCAAATCTGCATTCTACAAGCCATTATTAGCTAACATTCCCTCAAACCAGGCTCTGTGATTTATGGCAGCAATACGTGCTTTCAAATATTGTCACGTTTTATTGATAAATTGGTACTCACTGTTCCGTTAGTGGCTGTTCTGTTTCATTGTTTCCTGGAATGTACGAATATGCTTCCTTAATTATATTGTGTCGGGAATTACGATGTTTGCAACATACCACAACGTTTCACGAAACCATAAAGTGTGTGTAAATCTTGTGCAACTAGTCGAATTAGACGCTTCTGTTGGTCACGATTCACAGCTAGACGCATCGTCTTCACTAGGTTACCAGCCTGCAGGTACTGGGAAAGCTTCCGCTACTACTACGATCATGACGTTATGATGCAGACATTTTGCGATACGCAAGGAAGCACATAACCGTACGACAGGTAAACTACCTCACTATCCGGGTACCGTGACAGGTGGCGGAGCAAACCAATAGCCGAAGCAATTGGTAATCACATTTGAAAACGACTTGAAACTACTTAGCACGTTTAACTGCTCGTCAGCGGTGGTCAACACGTCCACAGTGTCGGGTTTCATGCCTTCCGACGGTCGACGCAGCATTAACTGTCTTCGTCACGTGGTTCTTTAATACTCCCGTATATCATTTACGCAGCAGCTAAAAACATACCCTCCTTGAAGGACGTCGTTTGACTCCTTCTGCTTACCAATCTTAAGCTGTCGTCATAAATTCAGAATATAACAATAGGTATTGTCTATAGCGTTGACCGTTGGCCAGAAAATGATAACGTTGGTATTTCCAACAGACTAATTGCTCTCGTGTTGGTCGTGAGAAGTAGTAGCCTGTTTGTAAAGTATAATGGTTAATTATTGAGTCTCAACCATTTTTTTTTTTAAGGAAAATCAATAATAAAAACGTATGCGAGAGTGTGCTGCATATATTACACTTTACAATTAACGAAACGAAACGACACACAAACTGTGTATTCTGGAACGTGTGTGACAATTAAATCGAAGAGTAAACTGCAGTTACTGTATGTCAAAGAATTATAACTTTGGAAAATTATACAAACCTATTACTTTCGTTATGGACGTGAGAAGTAGTACAGTTTTCCTAAAGTTACATATTGATGCTCAACCATTTTCTTATAGGAAATTAGGTACAGGACACGTATGCAAGAGTGCGCTGCAAGTTCTACATTTTTAAATTGACGAAACGACACTCAAACTTTGTTTTATGGAACGTGTGTTACAATTATGACAAAGCGTAAACTGCAGCCGTAACAAAATTCCATGATAACAATAAATCCCGACGCCATCTACAGGCAAATGGCTTCATTTAACCGCTTCTCTGAAAGGTGAATTCTTATCAAATTGCTAGGTCTTTGTCTGATAAGTTACAAGCATTTTGAATGACAGTCTCAGTTAATTTTAAAAGATTAAGCTTTAGCGTGACATGCATTTTGCCATTGACAGCTGAGTTTTGAACCAACGTTAAGCACACAGCAACGTTGTGTTGTACAGTAAAATACATTTGTTATTACACAGAGCGTTTGATGGGGATCGTATCTCTAGCAAGATGACGATCTCGCGCAGCCCACCAACGAAGGCCGCGACCTACCGGCAAGTGCAAGTGGAGTGGGACTGATAAGAAATTTTATTGTAAGCATCTCTGTTTCGCGATGTTACTTAAGCACGTTGTATAACGCTATATGCTATGTGTGAAAGTCTGTGGGGGGATTGATTACGACGTGACGACTATTTAAGCGGCTGAAGCGAGCATCGTTTCATCAAACGCCTCTTGAACAACTAAAGAAAATGAACGCTAGGGTAAGTATAAGTATAACCGACACTAATCTCTTGTCTCGAGAATACCATATAAAAATAATACGGGTGAAATAGCAACGTGTGCAAATTTTTATAAAGAATTTTTTTTATTAAAATTAAAAAAACGTGAACGTTAATAGGTGACTTATATTTTGCAAGATCGAGTCTTAATGAAAACCGTCCTATAAAATGATGTATAAAAATCGCAGTGTGTTAGCATTTTCTACAGCATACTTGTCACAATATTTCAGGTAGCAGCAACGGCTTTGGTAGCCGCGGTATTGCGTCTCACTACAGCGACTTACGCAGGTGGCCATTCTGCAGGCATTTCTTCATTTCCAGTGTCAAAGGACGGACCTATCGGATACCACGGACTGCTAGCGAAACCAGTCGTACAGAAGGATGGTCACTTAGCAGACACACTGGAAGTTGCCGCTACCAGAGGAGAACATTTAATCGCAGTCGCCAAAGCGCATTCCGCGGCAGCGGCAGGTTACGGAGGTGACGATTACGGTAGCGGCTCTTCCGGTCACGGTAGTATTTCCGACCCAGGCTACGAAGGAGCTCTTCACGGCATCTACAGCTACGGACCAGCAACCGGCGATATCTACAAGGGCGAATACGGTTACGCCGGTCTTCAGTCGTTCAGCACTGACCACGGCTACGGTGACGGAGACGCTGGAGCTGGAGCCGGCGTCTACGGTGGCCATTCTGCAGGTGCAGGTTACGCTGTTGAAGCTGCCAGTTATGAAGCTACCGGTCACGAAGGAGGATCCGCATACCATGGACCACTCGCCGCTCCTATTGTCCTCAAGTCAGGATACCTCGCCGACACACACGACGTCGCTGCCGCTAAAGGTGCTCACTACGTTGCCCTTTCTCTCGCATCCCAACACGGAGGCCACCATTAAATTTGTATTTTGTGAATAAGTTTAAATAAACTAACTGCTTTTATACCTGCTTGTTGATCTGTTGACCATCTCAACGCTAAAGCTAAGTTTTCGCTAAACTGTAAGCTGAACAGGTGTAATGGACACATAACTGTCTTCGTATTGAGCTTCATGTTCATCCATCCTCTTTCACCCATTGTAAATTATCTTCCGTAAGCTAAAAGAATTTCGTTTACCGCCTTTATTTCGGGGTCTGTTCTGACATCCTAATTCCTTCTTCTATATTGCAATGTACATTTTAAAGTACTTCGAGGAAACGGAATTTCAGAAATCTGAATCTAGCCTCATTCCTTTGTCGTCATTACACACGCTTTACTCGAAAATATTATTGCGGGTATTCCAATTGTTTTAGAAAATTTACCCTTCTGCTGATTCATATTTAATTTCTAAAATTTATATGAACAAATATTCTAACTTTATTTATATTCCCTTTTATATCTTATTTAGTCTCATATCACGTTTAAATCTCACTCTACGTTGATATTACCTTTTGTGACTGTTCAATGCGTCTTTAACGTGTCTCACTGGGGTAGAGACCACGAGCAAATCTGCATACTACAAGCCATTATTAGCTAACATTCCCTCAAACCAGGCTCTGTGATTTATGGCAGCAATACGTGCTTTCAAATATTGTCACGTTTTATTGATAAATTGGTAGTCACTGTTCCGTTAGTGGCTGTTCTGTTTCATTGTTTCCTGGAATGTACGAATATGCTTCCTTATTATATTGTGTCGGGAATTACGATGTTTGCAACATACCACAACGTTCCACGAAACCATAAAGTGTGTGTAAATCTTGTGCAACTAGTCGAATTAGACGCTTCTGTTGGTCACGATTCACAGCTAGACGCATCGTCTTCACCAGGTTACCAGCCTGCAGGTACTGGGAAAGCTTCCGCTACTACTACAATCATGACGTTATGATGCAGACCTTTTGCGATACGCAAGGAAGCACATAACCGTACGACAGGTAAACTACCTCACTATCCGGGTACCGTGACAGGTGGCGGAGCTAACCAATAGCCGAAGCAATTGGTAATCACCTTTGAAAACGACTTGAAACTACTTAGCACGTTTAACTGCTCGTCAGCGGTGGTCAACACGTCCACAGTGTCGGGTTTCATGCCTTCCGACGGTCGACGCAGCATTAACTGTCTTCGTCACGTGGGTCTTTAATACTCCCGTATATCATTTACGCAGCAGCTAAAAACATACCCTCCTTGAAGGACGTCGTTTGACTCCTTCTGCTTACCAATCTTAAGCTGTCGTCATAAATTCAGAATATAACAATAGGTATTGTCTATAGCGTTGACCGTTGGCCAGAAAATGATAACGTTGGTATTTCCAACAGACTAATTGCTCTCGTGTTGGTCGTGAGAAGTAGTAGCCTGTTTCTAAAGTATAATGGTTAATTATTGAGTCTCAACCATTTTTTTTTTTTAAGGAAAATCAATAATAAAAACGTATGCGAGAGTGTGCTGCATATATTACACTTTACAATTAACGAAACGAAACGACACGCAAACTGTGTATTCTGGAACGTGTGTGACAATTAAATCGAAGAGTAAACTGCAGTTACTGTATGTCAAAGAATTATAACTTTGGAAAATTATACAAACCTATTACTTTCGTTATGGACGTGAGAAGTAGTACAGTTTTCCTAAAGTTACATATTGATGCTCAACCATTTTCTTATAGGAAATTAGGTACAGGACACGTATGCAAGAGTGCGCTGCAAGTTCTACATTTTTAAATTGACGAAACGACACTCAAACTTTGTTTTATGGAACGTGTGTTACAATTATGACAAAGCGTAAACTGCAGCCGTAACAAAATTCCAGGATAACAATAAATCCCGACGCCATCTACAGGCAAATGGCCTCATTTAACCGCTTCTCTGAAACGTGAATTCTTATCAAATTGCTAGGTCTTTGTCTGATAAGTTACAAGCATTTTGAATGACAGTCTCAGTTAATTTTAAAAGATTAAGCTTTAGCGTGAAAAGCATTTTGCCATTGACAGCTGAGTTTTGAACCAACGTTAAGCACACAGCAACGTTGTGTTGTACAGTAAAATACATTTGTTATTACACAGAGCGTTTGATGGGGATCGTATCCCTAGCAAGATGACGATCTCGCGCAGCCCACCAACGAAGGCCGCGACCTACCGGCAAGTGCAAGTGGAGTGGGACTGATAAGAAATTTTATTGTAAGCATCTCTGTTTCGCGATGTTACTTAAGCACGTTGTATAACGCTATATGCTATGTGTGAAAGTCTGTGGGGGGATTGATTACGACGTGACGACTATTTAAGCGGCTGAAGCGAGCATCGTTTCATCAAACGCCTCTTGAACAACTAAAGAAAATGAACGCTAGGGTAAGTATAAGTATAACCGACACTAATCTCTTGTCTCGAGAATACCATATAAAAATAATACGGGTGAAATAGCAACGTGTGCTAATTTTTATAAAGAATTTTTTTTATTAAATTTAGAAAAACGTGAACGTTAATAGGTGACTTATATTTTGCAAGATCGAGTCTTAATGAAAACCGTCCTATAAAATGATGTATAAAAATCGCAGTGTGTTAGCATTTTCTACAGCATACTTGTCACAATATTTCAGGTAGCAGCAACGGCTTTGGTAGCCGCGGTATTGCGTCTCACTACAGCGACTTACGCAGGTGGCCATTCTGCAGGCATTTCTTCATTTCCAGTGTCAAAGGACGGACCTATCGGATACCACGGACCGCTAGCGAAACCAGTCGTACAGAAGGATGGTAACTTAGCAGACACACTGGAAGTTGCCGCTACCAGAGGGGAACATCTAATCGCAGTCGCCAAAGCGCATTCCGCGGCAGCGGCAGGTTACGGAGGTGACGATTACGGTAGCGGCTCATCCGGTCACGGTAGTATTTCCGACCCAGGCTACGAAGGAGCTCTTCACGGCATCTACAGCTACGGACCAGCAACCGGCGATATCTACAAGGGCGAATACGGTTACGCCGGTCTTCAGTCGTTCAGCACTGACCACGGCTACGGTGACGGAGACGCTGGAGCTGGAGCCGGCGTCTACGGTGGCCATTCTGCAGGTGCAGGTTACGCTTTTGAAGCTGCCAGTTATGAAGCTACCGGTCACGAAGGAGGATCCGCATACCATGGACCACTCGCCGCTCCTATTGTCCTCAAGTCAGGATACCTCGCCGACACACACGACGTCGCTGCCGCTAAAGGTGCTCACTACGTTGCCCTTTCTCTCGCATCCCAACACGGAGGCCACCATTAAATTTGTATTTTGTGAATAAGTTTAAATAAACTAACTGTTTTTATACCTGCTTGTTGATCTGTTGACCATCTCAACGCTAAAGCTAAGTTTTCGCTAAACTGTAAGCTGAACAGGTGTAATGGACACATAACTGTCTTCGTATTGAGCTTCATGTTCATCCATCCTCTTTCACCCATTGTAAATTATCTTCCGTAAGCTAAAAGAATTTCGTTTACCTTCTTTATTTCGGGGTCTGTTCTGACATCCTAATTCCTTCTTCTATATTGCAATGTACATTTTAAAGTACTTCGAGGAAACGGAATTTCAGAAATCTGAATCTAGCCTCATTCCTTTATCGTCATTACACACGCTTTACTCGAAAATATTAATGCGGGTATTCCAATTGTTTTAGAAAATTTACCCTTCTGCTGATTCATATTTAATTTCTAAAATTTATATGAACAAATATTCTAACTTTATTTATATTCCCTTTTATATCTTATTTAGTCTCATATCACGTTTAAATCTCACTCTACGTTGATATTACCTTTTGTGACTGTTCAATGCGTCTTTAACGTGTCTCACTGGGGTAGAGACCACGAGCTAATCTGCATTCTACAAGCCATTATTAGCTAACATTCCCTCAAACCAGGCTCTGTGATTTATGGCAGCAATACGTGCTTTCAAATATTGTCACGTTTTATTCATAAATTGGTACTCACTGTTCCGTTAGTGGCTGTTCTGTTTCATTGTTTCCTGGAATGTACGAATATGCTTCCTTATTCCATTGTGTCGGGAATTACGATGTTTGCAACATACCACAACGTTTCACGAAACCATAAAGTGTGTGTAAATCTTGTGCAACTAGTCGAATTAGACGCTTCTGTTGGTCACGATTCACAGCTAGACGCATCGTCTTCACCAGGTTACCAGCCTGCAGGTACTGGGAAAGCTTCCGCTACTACTACAATCATGACGTTATGATGCAGACCTTTTGCGATACGCAAGGAAGCACATAACCGTACGACAGGTAAACTACCTCACTATCCGGGTACCGTGACAGGTGGCGGAGCAAACCAATAGCCGAAGCAATTGGTAATCACCTTTGAAAACGACTTGAAACTACTTTGCACGTTTAACTGCTCGTCAGCGGTGGTCAACACGTCCACAGTGTCGGGTTTCATGCCTTCCGACGGTCGACGCAGCATTAACTGTCTTCGTCACGTGGGTCTTTAATACTCCCGTATATCATTTACGCAGCAGCTAAAAACATACCCTCCTTGAAGGACGTCGTTTGACTCCTTCTGCTTACCAATCTTAAGCTGTCGTCATAAATTCAGAATATAACAATAGGTATTGTCTATAGCGTTGACCGTTGGCCAGAAAATGATAACGTTGGTATTTCCAACAGACTAATTGCTCTCGTGTTGGTCGTGAGATGTAGTAGCCTGTTTCTAAAGTATAATGGTTAATTATTGAGTCTCAACCATTTTTTTTTTTAAGGAAAATCAATAATAAAAACGTATGCGAGAGTGTGCTGCATATATTACACTTTACAATTAACGAAACGAAACGACACGCAAACTGTGTATTCTGGAACGTGTGTGACAATTAAATCGAAGAGTAAACTGCAGTTACTGTATGTCAAAGAATTATAACTTTGGAAAATTATACAAACCTATTACTTTCGTTATGGACGTGAGAAGTAGTACAGTTTTCCTAAAGTTACATATTGATGCTCAACCATTTTCTTATAGGAAATTAGGTACAGGACACGTATGCAAGAGTGCGCTGCAAGTTCTACATTTTTAAATTGACGAAACGACACTCAAACTTTGTTTTATGGAACGTGTGTTACAATTATGACAAAGCGTAAACTGCAGCCGTAACAAAATTCCAGGATAACAATAAATCCCGACGCCATCTACAGGCAAATGGCCTCATTTAACCGCTTCTCTGAAAGGTGAATTCTTATCAAATTGCTAGGTCTTTGTTTGATAAGTTACAAGCATTTTGAATGACAGTCTCAGTTAATTTTAAAAGATTAAGCTTTAGCGTGACAAGCATTTTGCCATTGACAGCTGAGTTTTGAACCAACGTTAAGCACACAGCAACGTTGTGTTGTACAGTAAAATACATTTGTTATTACACAGAGCGTTTGATGGGGATCGTATCCCTAGCAAGATGACGATCTCGCGCAGCCCACCAACGAAGGCCGCGACCTACCGGCAAGTGCAAGTGGAGTGGGACTGATAAGAACTTTTATTGTAAGCATCTCTGTTTCGCGATGTTACTTAAGCACGTTGTATAACGCTATATGCTATGTGTGAAAGTCTGTGGGGGGATTGATTACGACGTGACGACTATTTAAGCGGCTGAAGCGAGCATCGTTTCATCAAACGCCTCTTGAACAACTAAAGAAAATGAACGCTAGGGTAAGTATAAGTATAACCGACACTAATCTCTTGTCTCGAGAATACCATATAAAAATAATACGGGTGAAATAGCAACGTGTGCTAATTTTTATAAAGAATTTTTTTTATTAAAATTAGAAAAACGTGAACGTTAATAGGTGACTTATATTTTGCAAGATCGAGTCTTAATGAAAACCGTCCTATAAAATGATGTATAAAAATCGCAGTGTGTTAGCATTTTCTACAGCATACTTGTCACAATATTTCAGGTAGCAGCAACGGCTTTGGTAGCCGCGGTATTGCGTCTCACTACAGCGACTTACGCAGGTGGCCATTCTGCAGGCATTTCTTCATTTCCAGTGTCAAAGGACGGACCTATCGGATACCACGGACCGCTAGCGAAACCAGTCGTACAGAAGGATGGTAACTTAGCAGACACACTGGAAGTTGCCGCTACCAGAGGGGAACATCTAATCGCAGTCGCCAAAGCGCATTCCGCGGCAGCGGCAGGTTACGGAGGTGACGATTACGGTAGCGGCTCATCCGGTCACGGTAGTATTTCCGACCCAGGCTACGAAGGAGCTCTTCACGGCATCTACAGCTACGGACCAGCAACCGGCGATATCTACAAGGGCGAATACGGTTACGCCGGTCTTCAGTCGTTCAGCACTGACCACGGCTACGGTGACGGAGACGCTGGAGCTGGAGCCGGCGTCTACGGTGGCCATTCTGCAGGTGCAGGTTACGCTTTTGAAGCTGCCAGTTATGAAGCTACCGGTCACGAAGGAGGATCCGCATACCATGGACCACTCGCCGCTCCTATTGTCCTCAAGTCAGGATACCTCGCCGACACACACGACGTCGCTGCCGCTAAAGGTGCTCACTACGTTGCCCTTTCTCTCGCATCCCAACACGGAGGCCACCATTAAATTTGTATTTTGTGAATAAGTTTAAATAAACTAACTGTTTTTATACCTGCTTGTTGATCTGTTGACCATCTCAACGCTAAAGCTAAGTTTTCGCTAAACTGTAAGCTGAACAGGTGTAATGGACACATAACTGTCTTCGTATTGAGCTTCATGTTCATCCATCCTCTTTCACCCATTGTAAATTATCTTCCGTAAGCTAAAAGAATTTCGTTTACCTTCTTTATTTCGGGGTCTGTTCTGACATCCTAATTCCTTCTTCTATATTGCAATGTACATTTTAAAGTACTTCGAGGAAACGGAATTTCAGAAATCTGAATCTAGCCTCATTCCTTTATCGTCATTACACACGCTTTACTCGAAAATATTAATGCGGGTATTCCAATTGTTTTAGAAAATTTACCCTTCTGCTGATTCATATTTAATTTCTAAAATTTATATGAACAAATATTCTAACTTTATTTATATTCCCTTTTATATCTTATTTAGTCTCATATCACGTTTAAATCTCACTCTACGTTGATATTACCTTTTGTGACTGTTCAATGCGTCTTTAACGTGTCTCACTGGGGTAGAGACCACGAGCTAATCTGCATTCTACAAGCCATTATTAGCTAACATTCCCTCAAACCAGGCTCTGTGATTTATGGCAGCAATACGTGCTTTCAAATATTGTCACGTTTTATTCATAAATTGGTACTCACTGTTCCGTTAGTGGCTGTTCTGTTTCATTGTTTCCTGGAATGTACGAATATGCTTCCTTATTCCATTGTGTCGGGAATTACGATGTTTGCAACATACCACAACGTTTCACGAAACCATAAAGTGTGTGTAAATCTTGTGCAACTAGTCGAATTAGACGCTTCTGTTGGTCACGATTCACAGCTAGACGCATCGTCTTCACCAGGTTACCAGCCTGCAGGTACTGGGAAAGCTTCCGCTACTACTACAATCATGACGTTATGATGCAGACCTTTTGCGATACGCAAGGAAGCACATAACCGTACGACAGGTAAACTACCTCACTATCCGGGTACCGTGACAGGTGGCGGAGCAAACCAATAGCCGAAGCAATTGGTAATCACCTTTGAAAACGACTTGAAACTACTTTGCACGTTTAACTGCTCGTCAGCGGTGGTCAACACGTCCACAGTGTCGGGTTTCATGCCTTCCGACGGTCGACGCAGCATTAACTGTCTTCGTCACGTGGGTCTTTAATACTCCCGTATATCATTTACGCAGCAGCTAAAAACATACCCTCCTTGAAGGACGTCGTTTGACTCCTTCTGCTTACCAATCTTAAGCTGTCGTCATAAATTCAGAATATAACAATAGGTATTGTCTATAGCGTTGACCGTTGGCCAGAAAATGATAACGTTGGTATTTCCAACAGACTAATTGCTCTCGTGTTGGTCGTGAGATGTAGTAGCCTGTTTCTAAAGTATAATGGTTAATTATTGAGTCTCAACCATTTTTTTTTTTAAGGAAAATCAATAATAAAAACGTATGCGAGAGTGTGCTGCATATATTACACTTTACAATTAACGAAACGAAACGACACGCAAACTGTGTATTCTGGAACGTGTGTGACAATTAAATCGAAGAGTAAACTGCAGTTACTGTATGTCAAAGAATTATAACTTTGGAAAATTATACAAACCTATTACTTTCGTTATGGACGTGAGAAGTAGTACAGTTTTCCTAAAGTTACATATTGATGCTCAACCATTTTCTTATAGGAAATTAGGTACAGGACACGTATGCAAGAGTGCGCTGCAAGTTCTACATTTTTAAATTGACGAAACGACACTCAAACTTTGTTTTATGGAACGTGTGTTACAATTATGACAAAGCGTAAACTGCAGCCGTAACAAAATTCCAGGATAACAATAAATCCCGACGCCATCTACAGGCAAATGGCCTCATTTAACCGCTTCTCTGAAAGGTGAATTCTTATCAAATTGCTAGGTCTTTGTTTGATAAGTTACAAGCATTTTGAATGACAGTCTCAGTTAATTTTAAAAGATTAAGCTTTAGCGTGACAAGCATTTTGCCATTGACAGCTGAGTTTTGAACCAACGTTAAGCACACAGCAACGTTGTGTTGTACAGTAAAATACATTTGTTATTACACAGAGCGTTTGATGGGGATCGTATCCCTAGCAAGATGACGATCTCGCGCAGCCCACCAACGAAGGCCGCGACCTACCGGCAAGTGCAAGTGGAGTGGGACTGATAAGAACTTTTATTGTAAGCATCTCTGTTTCGCGATGTTACTTAAGCACGTTGTATAACGCTATATGCTATGTGTGAAAGTCTGTGGGGGGATTGATTACGACGTGACGACTATTTAAGCGGCTGAAGCGAGCATCGTTTCATCAAACGCCTCTTGAACAACTAAAGAAAATGAACGCTAGGGTAAGTATAAGTATAACCGACACTAATCTCTTGTCTCGAGAATACCATATAAAAATAATACGGGTGAAATAGCAACGTGTGCTAATTTTTATAAAGAATTTTTTTTATTAAAATTAGAAAAACGTGAACGTTAATAGGTGACTTATATTTTGCAAGATCGAGTCTTAATGAAAACCGTCCTATAAAATGATGTATAAAAATCGCAGTGTGTTAGCATTTTCTACAGCATACTTGTCACAATATTTCAGGTAGCAGCAACGGCTTTGGTAGCCGCGGTATTGCGTCTCACTACAGCGACTTACGCAGGTGGCCATTCTGCAGGCATTTCTTCATTTCCAGTGTCAAAGGACGGACCTATCGGATACCACGGACCGCTAGCGAAACCAGTCGTACAGAAGGATGGTAACTTAGCAGACACACTGGAAGTTGCCGCTACCAGAGGGGAACATCTAATCGCAGTCGCCAAAGCGCATTCCGCGGCAGCGGCAGGTTACGGAGGTGACGATTACGGTAGCGGCTCATCCGGTCACGGTAGTATTTCCGACCCAGGCTACGAAGGAGCTCTTCACGGCATCTACAGCTACGGACCAGCAACCGGCGATATCTACAAGGGCGAATACGGTTACGCCGGTCTTCAGTCGTTCAGCACTGACCACGGCTACGGTGACGGAGACGCTGGAGCTGGAGCCGGCGGCTACGGTGGCCATTCTGCAGGTGCAGGTTACGCTTTTGAAGCTGCCAGTTATGAAGCTACCGGTCACGAAGGAGGATCCGCATACCATGGACCACTCGCCGCTCCTATTGTCCTCAAGTCAGGATACCTCGCCGACACACACGACGTCGCTGCCGCTAAAGGTGCTCACTACGTTGCCCTTTCTCTCGCATCCCAACACGGAGGCCACCATTAAATTTGTATTTTGTGAATAAGTTTAAATAAACTAACTGTTTTTATACCTGCTTGTTGATCTGTTGACCATCTCAACGCTAAAGCTAAGTTTTCGCTAAACTGTAAGCTGAACAGGTGTAATGGACACATAACTGTCTTCGTATTGAGCTTCATGTTCATCCATCCTCTTTCACCCATTGTAAATTATCTTCCGTAAGCTAAAAGAATTTCGTTTACCTTCTTTATTTCGGGGTCTGTTCTGACATCCTAATTCCTTCTTCTATATTGCAATGTACATTTTAAAGTACTTCGAGGAAACGGAATTTCAGAAATCTGAATCTAGCCTCATTCCTTTTTCGTCATTACACACGCTTTACTCGAAAATATTAATGCGGGTATTCCAATTGTTTTAGAAAATTTACCCTTCTGCTGATTCATATTTAATTTCTAAAATTTATATGAACAAATATTCTAACTTTATTTATATTCCCTTTTATATCTTATTTAGTCTCATATCACGTTTAAATCTCACTCTACGTTGATATTACCTTTTGTGACTGTTCAATGCGTCTTTAACGTGTCTCACTGGGGTAGAGACCACGAGCAAATCTGCATACTACAAGCCATTATTAGCTAACATTCCCTCAAACCAGGCTCTGTGATTTATGGCAGCAAAACGTGCTTTCAAATATTGTCACGTTTTATTGATAAATTGGTACTCACTGTTCCGTTAGTGGCTGTTCTGTTTCATTGTTTCCTGGAATGTACGAATATGCTTCCTTATTACATTGTGTCGGGAATTACGATGTTTGCAACATACCACAACGTTTCACGAAACCATAAAGTGTGTGTAAATCTTGTGCAACTAGTCGAATAAGACGCTTCTGTTGGTAACAATTACAGCTAGACGCATCGTCTTCACCAGGTTACCAGCCTGCAGGTACTGGGAAAGCTTCCGCTACTACTACGATCATGACGTTATGATGCAGACCTTTTGCGATACGCAAGGAAGCACATAACCGTACGACAGGTAAACTACCTCACTATCCGGGTACCGTGACAGGTGGCGGAGCAAACCAATAGCCGAAGCAATTGGTAATCACCTTTGAAAACGACTTGAAACTACTTAGCACGTTTAACTGCTCGTCAGCGGTGGTCAACACGTCCACAGTGTCGGGTTTCATGCCTTCCGACGGTCGACGCAGCATTAACTGTCTTCGTCACGTGGGTCTTTAATACTCCCGTATATCATTTACGCAGCAGCTAAAAACATACCCTCCTTGAAGGACGTCGTTTGACTCCTTCTGCTTACCAATCTTAAGCTGTCGTCATAAATTCAGAATATAACAATAGGTATTGTCTATAGCGTTGACCGTTGGCCAGAAAATGATAACGTTGGTATTTCCAACAGACTAATTGCTCTCGTGTTGGTCGTGAGAAGTAGTAGCCTGTTTCTAAAGTATAATGGTTAATTATTGAGTCTCAACCATTTTTTTTTTTAAGGAAAATCAATAATAAAAACGTATGCGAGAGTGTGCTGCATATATTACACTTTACAATTAACGAAACGAAACGACACGCAAACTGTGTATTCTGGAACGTGTGTGACAATTAAATCGAAGAGTAAACTGCAGTTACTGTATGTCAAAGAATTATAACTTTGGAAAATTATACAAACCTATTACTTTCGTTATGGACGTGAGAAGTAGTACAGTTTTCCTAAAGTTACATATTGATGCTCAACCATTTTCTTATAGGAAATTAGGTACAGGACACGTATGCAAGAGTGCGCTGCAAGTTCTACATTTTTAAATTGACGAAACGGCACTCAAACTTCGTTTTATGGAACGTGTGTTACAATTATGACAAAGCGTAAACTGCAGCCGTAACAAAATTCCAGGATAACAATAAATCCCGACGCCATCTACAGGCAAATGGCCTCATTTAACCGCTTCTCTGAAAGGTGAATTCTTATCAAATTGCTAGGTCTTTGTCTGATAAGTTACAAGCATTTTGAATGACAGTCTCAGTTAATTTTAAAAGATTAAGCTTTAGCGTGACAAGCATTTTGCCATTGACAGCTGAGTTTTGAACCAACGTTAAGCACACAGCAACGTTGTGTTGTACAGTAAAATACATTTGTTATTACACAGAGCGTTTGATGGGGATCGTATCCCTAGCAAGATGACGATCTCGCGCAGCCCACCAACGAAGGCCGCGACCTACCGGCAAGTGCAAGTGGAGTGGGACTGATAAGAAATTTTATTGTAAGCATCTCTGTTTCGCGATGTTACTTAAGCACGTTGTATAACGCTATATGCTATGTGTGAAAGTCTGTGGGGGGATTGATTACGACGTGACGACTATTTAAGCGGCTGAAGCGAGCATCGTTTCATCAAACGCCTCTTGAACAACTAAAGAAAATGAACGCTAGGGTAAGTATAAGTATAACCGACACTAATCTCTTGTCTCGAGAATACCATATAAAAATAATACGGGTGAAATAGCAACGTGTGCTAATTTTTATAAAGAATTTTTTTTATTAAAATTAGAAGAACGTGAACGTTAATAGGTGACTTATATTTTGCAAGATCGAGTCTTAATGAAAACCGTCCTATAAAATGATGTATAAAAATCGCAGTGTGTTAGCATTTTCTACAGCATACTTGTCACAATATTTCAGGTAGCAGCAACGGCTTTGGTAGCCGCGGTATTGCGTCTCACTACAGCGACTTACGCAGGTGGCCATTCTGCAGGCATTTCTTCATTTCCAGTGTCAAAGGACGGACCTATCGGATACCACGGACCGCTAGCGAAACCAGTCGTACAGAAGGATGGTAACTTAGCAGACACACTGGAAGTTGCCGCTACCAGAGGGGAACATCTAATCGCAGTCGCCAAAGCGCATTCCGCGGCAGCGGCAGGTTACGGAGGTGACGATTACGGTAGCGGCTCATCCGGTCACGGTAGTATTTCCGACCCAGGCTACGAAGGAGCTCTTCACGGCATCTACAGCTACGGACCAGCAACCGGCGATATCTACAAGGGCGAATACGGTTACGCCGGTCTTCAGTCGTTCAGCACTGACCACGGCTACGGTGACGGAGACGCTGGAGCTGGAGCCGGCGGCTACGGTGGCCATTCTGCAGGTGCAAGTTACGCTTTTGAAGCTGCCAGTTATGAAGCTACCGGTCACGAAGGAGGATCCGCATACCATGGACCACTCGCCGCTCCTATTGTCCTCAAGTCAGGATACCTCGCCGACACACACGACGTCGCTGCCGCTAAAGGTGCTCACTACGTTGCCCTTTCTCTCGCATCCCAACACGGAGGCCACCATTAAATTTGTATTTTGTGAATAAGTTTAAATAAACTAACTGTTTTTATACCTGCTTGTTGATCTGTTGACCATCTCAACGCTAAAGCTAAGTTTTCGCTAAACTGTAAGCTGAACAGGTGTAATGGACACATAACTGTCTTCGTATTGAGCTTCATGTTCATCCATCCTCTTTCACCCATTGTAAATTATCTTCCGTAAGCTAAAAGAATTTCGTTTACCTTCTTTATTTCGGGGTCTGTTCTGACATCCTAATTCCTTCTTCTATATTGCAATGTACATTTTAAAGTACTTCGAGGAAACGGAATTTCAGAAATCTGAATCTAGCCTCATTCCTTTTTCGTCATTACACACGCTTTACTCGAAAATATTAATGCGGGTATTCCAATTGTTTTAGAAAATTTACCCTTCTGCTGATTCATATTTAATTTCTAAAATTTATATGAACAAATATTCTAACTTTATTTATATTCCCTTTTATATCTTATTTAGTCTCATATCACGTTTAAATCTCACTCTACGTTGATATTACCTTTTGTGACTGTTCAATGCGTCTTTAACGTGTCTCACTGGGGTAGAGACCACGAGCAAATCTGCATACTACAAGCCATTATTAGCTAACATTCCGTCAAACCAGGCTCTGTGATTTATGGCAGCAAAACGTGCTTTCAAATATTGTCACGTTTTATTGATAAATTGGTACTCACTGTTCCGTTAGTGGCTGTTCTGTTTCATTGTTTCCTGGAATGTACGAATATGCTTCCTTATTACATTGTGTCGGGAATTACGATGTTTGCAACATACCACAACGTTTCACGAAACCATAAAGTGTGTGTAAATCTTGTGCAACTAGTCGAATAAGACGCTTCTGTTGGTAACAATTACAGCTAGACGCATCGTCTTCACCAGGTTACCAGCCTGCAGGTACTGGGAAAGCTTCCGCTACTACTACGATCATGACGTTATGATGCAGACCTTTTGCGATACGCAAGGAAGCACATAACCGTACGACAGGTAAACTACCTCACTATCCGGGTACCGTGACAGGTGGCGGAGCAAACCAATAGCCGAAGCAATTGGTAATCACCTTTGAAAACGACTTGAAACTACTTAGCACGTTTAACTGCTCGTCAGCGGTGGTCAACACGTCCACAGTGTCGGGTTTCATGCCTTCCGACGGACGACGCAGCATTAACTGTCTTCGTCACGTGGTTCTTTAATACTCCCGTATATCATTTACGCAGCAGCTAAAATCATACCCTCCTTGAAGGACGTCGTTTGACTCCTTCTGCTTACCAATCTTAAGCTGTCGTCATAAATTCAGAATATAACAATAGGTATTGTCTATAGCGTTGACCGTTGGCCAGAAAATGATAACGTTGGTATTTCCAACAGACTAATTGCTCTCGTGTTGGTCGTGAAAAGTAGTAGCCTGTTTGTAAAGTATAATGGTTAATTATTGAGTCTCAACCATTTTTTTTTTTTAAGGAAAATCAATAATAAAAACGTATGCGAGAGTGTGCTGCATATATTACACTTTACAATTAACGAAACGAAACGACACACAAACTGTGTATTCTGGAACGTGTGTGACAATTAAATCGAAGAGTAAACTGCAGTTACTGTATGTCAAAGAATTATATCTTTGGAAAATTATACAAATCTATTACTTTCGTTATGGACGTGAGAAGTAGTACAGTTTTCCTAAAGTTACATATTGATGCTCAACCATTTTCTTATAGGAAATTAGGTACAGGACACGTATGCAAGAGTGCGCTGCAAGTTCTACATTTTTAAATTGACGAAACGACAGTCAAACTTTGTTTTATGGAACGTGTGTTACAATTATGACAAAGCGTAAACTGCAGCCGTAACAAAATTCCATGATAACAATAAATCCCGACGCCATCTACAGGCAAATGGCTTCATTTAACCGCTTCTCTGAAAGGTGAATTCTTATCAAATTGCTAGGTCTTTGTCTGATAAGTTACAAGCATTTTGAATGACAGTCTCAGTTAATTTTAAAAGATTAAGCTTTAGCGTGACATGCATTTTGCCATTGACAGCTGAGTTTTGAACCAACGTTAAGCACACAGCAACGTTGTGTTGTACAGTAAAATACATTTGTTATTACACAGAGCGTTTGATGGGGATCGTATCTCTAGCAAGATGACGATCTCGCGCAGCCCACCAACGAAGGCCGCGACCTACCGGCAAGTGCAAGTGGAGTGGGACTGATAAGAAATTTTATTGTAAGCATCTCTGTTTCGCGATGTTACTTAAGCACGTTGTATAACGCTATATGCTATGTGTGAAAGTCTGTGGGGGGATTGATTACGACGTGACGACTATTTAAGCGGCTGAAGCGAGCATCGTTTCATCAAACGCCTCTTGAACAACTAAAGAAAATGAACGCTAGGGTAAGTATAAGTATAACCGACACTAATCTCTTGTCTCGAGAATACCATATAAAAATAATACGGGTGAAATAGCAACGTGTGCAAATTTTTATAAAGAATTTTTTTTATTAAAATTAAAAAAACGTGAACGTTAATAGGTGACTTATATTTTGCAAGATCGAGTCTTAATGAAAACCGTCCTATAAAATGATGTATAAAAATCGCAGTGTGTTAGCATTTTCTACAGCATACTTGTCACAATATTTCAGGTAGCAGCAACGGCTTTGGTAGCCGCGGTATTGCGTCTCACTACAGCGACTTACGCAGGTGGCCATTCTGCAGGCATTTCTTCATTTCCAGTGTCAAAGGACGGACCTATCGGATACCACGGACTGCTAGCGAAACCAGTCGTACAGAAGGATGGTCACTTAGCAGACACACTGGAAGTTGCCGCTACCAGAGGAGAACATTTAATCGCAGTCGCCAAAGCGCATTCCGCGGCAGCGGCAGGTTACGGAGGTGACGATTACGGTAGCGGGTCTTCCGGTCACGGTAGTATTTCCGACCCAGGCTACGAAGGAGCTCTTCACGGCATCTACAGCTACGGACCAGCAACCGGCGATATCTACAAGGGCGAATACGGTTACGCCGGTCTTCAGTCGTTCAGCACTGACCACGGCTACGGTGACGGAGACGCTGGAGCTGGAGCCGGCGTCTACGGTGGCCATTCTGCAGGTGCAGGTTACGCTGTTGAAGCTGCCAGTTATGAAGCTACCGGTCACGAAGGAGGATCCGCATACCATGGACCACTCGCCGCTCCTATTGTCCTCAAGTCAGGATACCCCGCCGACACACACGACGTCGCTGCCGCTAAAGGTGCTCACTACGTTGCCCTTTCTCTCGCATCCCAACACGGAGGCCACCATTAAATTTGTATTTTGTGAATAAGTTTAAATAAACTAACTGTTTTTATACCTGCTTGTTGATCTGTTGACCATCTCAACGCTAAAGCTAAGTTTTCGCTAAACTGTAAGCTGAACAGGTGTAATGGACACATAACTGTCTTCGTATTGAGCTTCATGTTCATCCATCCTCTTTCACCCATTGTAAATTATCTTCCGTAAGCTAAAAGAATTTCGTTTACCTTCTTTATTTCGGGGTCTGTTCTGACATCCTAATTCCTTCTTCTATATTGCAATGTACATTTTAAAGTACTTCGAGGAAACGGAATTTCAGAAATCTGAATCTAGCCTCATTCCTTTTTCGTCATTACACACGCTTTACTCGAAAATATTATTGCGGGTATTCCAATTGTTTTAGAAAATTTACCCTTCTGCTGATTCATATTTAATTTCTAAAATTTATATGAACAAATATTCTAACTTTATTTATATTCCCTTTTATATCTTATTTAGTCTCATATCACGTTTAAATCTCACTCTACGTTGATATTACCTTTTGTGACTGTTCAATGCGTCTTTAACGTGTCTCACTGGGGTAGAGACCACGAGCAAATCTGCATACTACAAGCCATTATTAGCTAACATTCCCTCAAACCAGGCTCTGTGATTTATGGCAGCAATACGTGCTTTCAAATATTGTCACGTTTTATTGATAAATTGGTACTCACTGTTCCGTTAGTGGCTGTTCTGTTTCATTGTTTCCTGGAATGTACGAATATGCTTCCTTATTATATTGTGTCGGGAATTACGATGTTTGCAACATACCACAACGTTTCACGAAACCATAAAGTGTGTGTAAATCTTGTGCAACTAGTCGAATAAGACGCTTCTGTTGGTAACAATTACAGCTAGACGCATCGTCTTCACCAGGTTACCAGCCTGCAGGTACTGGGAAAGCTTCCGCTACTACTACGATCATGACGTTATGATGCAGACCTTTTGCGATACGCAAGGAAGCACATAACCGTACGACAGGTAAACTACCTCACTATCCGGGTACCGTGACAGGTGGCGGAGCAAACCAATAGCCGAAGCAATTGGTAATCACCTTTGAAAACGACTTGAAACTACTTAGCACGTTTAACTGCTCGTCAGCGGTGGTCAACACGTCCACAGTGTCGGGTTTCATGCCTTCCGACGGACGACGCAGCATTAACTGTCTTCGTCACGTGGTTCTTTAATACTCCCGTATATCATTTACGCAGCAGCTAAAATCATACCCTCCTTGAAGGACGTCGTTTGACTCCTTCTGCTTACCAATCTTAAGCTGTCGTCATAAATTCAGAATATAACAATAGGTATTGTCTATAGCGTTGACCGTTGGCCAGAAAATGATAACGTTGGTATTTCCAACAGACTAATTGCTCTCGTGTTGGTCGTGAAAAGTAGTAGCCTGTTTGTAAAGTATAATGGTTAATTATTGAGTCTCAACCATTTTTTTTTTTTAAGGAAAATCAATAATAAAAACGTATGCGAGAGTGTGCTGCATATATTACACTTTACAATTAACGAAACGAAACGACACACAAACTGTGTATTCTGGAACGTGTGTGACAATTAAATCGAAGAGTAAACTGCAGTTACTGTATGTCAAAGAATTATATCTTTGGAAAATTATACAAATCTATTACTTTCGTTATGGACGTGAGAAGTAGTACAGTTTTCCTAAAGTTACATATTGATGCTCAACCATTTTCTTATAGGAAATTAGGTACAGGACACGTATGCAAGAGTGCGCTGCAAGTTCTACATTTTTAAATTGACGAAACGACAGTCAAACTTTGTTTTATGGAACGTGTGTTACAATTATGACAAAGCGTAAACTGCAGCCGTAACAAAATTCCATGATAACAATAAATCCCGACGCCATCTACAGGCAAATGGCTTCATTTAACCGCTTCTCTGAAAGGTGAATTCTTATCAAATTGCTAGGTCTTTGTCTGATAAGTTACAAGCATTTTGAATGACAGTCTCAGTTAATTTTAAAAGATTAAGCTTTAGCGTGACATGCATTTTGCCATTGACAGCTGAGTTTTGAACCAACGTTAAGCACACAGCAACGTTGTGTTGTACAGTAAAATACATTTGTTATTACACAGAGCGTTTGATGGGGATCGTATCTCTAGCAAGATGACGATCTCGCGCAGCCCACCAACGAAGGCCGCGACCTACCGGCAAGTGCAAGTGGAGTGGGACTGATAAGAAATTTTATTGTAAGCATCTCTGTTTCGCGATGTTACTTAAGCACGTTGTATAACGCTATATGCTATGTGTGAAAGTCTGTGGGGGGATTGATTACGACGTGACGACTATTTAAGCGGCTGAAGCGAGCATCGTTTCATCAAACGCCTCTTGAACAACTAAAGAAAATGAACGCTAGGGTAAGTATAAGTATAACCGACACTAATCTCTTGTCTCGAGAATACCATATAAAAATAATACGGGTGAAATAGCAACGTGTGCAAATTTTTATAAAGAATTTTTTTTATTAAAATTAAAAAAACGTGAACGTTAATAGGTGACTTATATTTTGCAAGATCGAGTCTTAATGAAAACCGTCCTATAAAATGATGTATAAAAATCGCAGTGTGTTAGCATTTTCTACAGCATACTTGTCACAATATTTCAGGTAGCAGCAACGGCTTTGGTAGCCGCGGTATTGCGTCTCACTACAGCGACTTACGCAGGTGGCCATTCTGCAGGCATTTCTTCATTTCCAGTGTCAAAGGACGGACCTATCGGATACCACGGACTGCTAGCGAAACCAGTCGTACAGAAGGATGGTCACTTAGCAGACACACTGGAAGTTGCCGCTACCAGAGGAGAACATTTAATCGCAGTCGCCAAAGCGCATTCCGCGGCAGCGGCAGGTTACGGAGGTGACGATTACGGTAGCGGGTCTTCCGGTCACGGTAGTATTTCCGACCCAGGCTACGAAGGAGCTCTTCACGGCATCTACAGCTACGGACCAGCAACCGGCGATATCTACAAGGGCGAATACGGTTACGCCGGTCTTCAGTCGTTCAGCACTGACCACGGCTACGGTGACGGAGACGCTGGAGCTGGAGCCGGCGTCTACGGTGGCCATTCTGCAGGTGCAGGTTACGCTGTTGAAGCTGCCAGTTATGAAGCTACCGGTCACGAAGGAGGATCCGCATACCATGGACCACTCGCCGCTCCTATTGTCCTCAAGTCAGGATACCCCGCCGACACACACGACGTCGCTGCCGCTAAAGGTGCTCACTACGTTGCCCTTTCTCTCGCATCCCAACACGGAGGCCACCATTAAATTTGTATTTTGTGAATAAGTTTAAATAAACTAACTGTTTTTATACCTGCTTGTTGATCTGTTGACCATCTCAACGCTAAAGCTAAGTTTTCGCTAAACTGTAAGCTGAACAGGTGTAATGGACACATAACTGTCTTCGTATTGAGCTTCATGTTCATCCATCCTCTTTCACCCATTGTAAATTATCTTCCGTAAGCTAAAAGAATTTCGTTTACCTTCTTTATTTCGGGGTCTGTTCTGACATCCTAATTCCTTCTTCTATATTGCAATGTACATTTTAAAGTACTTCGAGGAAACGGAATTTCAGAAATCTGAATCTAGCCTCATTCCTTTTTCGTCATTACACACGCTTTACTCGAAAATATTATTGCGGGTATTCCAATTGTTTTAGAAAATTTACCCTTCTGCTGATTCATATTTAATTTCTAAAATTTATATGAACAAATATTCTAACTTTATTTATATTCCCTTTTATATCTTATTTAGTCTCATATCACGTTTAAATCTCACTCTACGTTGATATTACCTTTTGTGACTGTTCAATGCGTCTTTAACGTGTCTCACTGGGGTAGAGACCACGAGCAAATCTGCATACTACAAGCCATTATTAGCTAACATTCCCTCAAACCAGGCTCTGTGATTTATGGCAGCAATACGTGCTTTCAAATATTGTCACGTTTTATTGATAAATTGGTACTCACTGTTCCGTTAGTGGCTGTTCTGTTTCATTGTTTCCTGGAATGTACGAATATGCTTCCTTATTATATTGTGTCGGGAATTACGATGTTTGCAACATACCACAACGTTTCACGAAACCATAAAGTGTGTGTAAATCTTGTGCAACTAGTCGAATAAGACGCTTCTGTTGGTAACAATTACAGCTAGACGCATCGTCTTCACCAGGTTACCAGCCTGCAGGTACTGGGAAAGCTTCCGCTACTACTACGATCATGACGTTATGATGCAGACCTTTTGCGATACGCAAGGAAGCACATAACCGTACGACAGGTAAACTACCTCACTATCCGGGTACCGTGACAGGTGGCGGAGCAAACCAATAGCCGAAGCAATTGGTAATCACCTTTGAAAACGACTTGAAACTACTTAGCACGTTTAACTGCTCGTCAGCGGTGGTCAACACGTCCACAGTGTCGGGTTTCATGCCTTCCGACGGACGACGCAGCATTAACTGTCTTCGTCACGTGGTTCTTTAATACTCCCGTATATCATTTACGCAGCAGCTAAAATCATACCCTCCTTGAAGGACGTCGTTTGACTCCTTCTGCTTACCAATCTTAAGCTGTCGTCATAAATTCAGAATATAACAATAGGTATTGTCTATAGCGTTGACCGTTGGCCAGAAAATGATAACGTTGGTATTTCCAACAGACTAATTGCTCTCGTGTTGGTCGTGAAAAGTAGTAGCCTGTTTGTAAAGTATAATGGTTAATTATTGAGTCTCAACCATTTTTTTTTTTTAAGGAAAATCAATAATAAAAACGTATGCGAGAGTGTGCTGCATATATTACACTTTACAATTAACGAAACGAAACGACACACAAACTGTGTATTCTGGAACGTGTGTGACAATTAAATCGAAGAGTAAACTGCAGTTACTGTATGTCAAAGAATTATATCTTTGGAAAATTATACAAATCTATTACTTTCGTTATGGACGTGAGAAGTAGTACAGTTTTCCTAAAGTTACATATTGATGCTCAACCATTTTCTTATAGGAAATTAGGTACAGGACACGTATGCAAGAGTGCGCTGCAAGTTCTACATTTTTAAATTGACGAAACGACAGTCAAACTTTGTTTTATGGAACGTGTGTTACAATTATGACAAAGCGTAAACTGCAGCCGTAACAAAATTCCATGATAACAATAAATCCCGACGCCATCTACAGGCAAATGGCTTCATTTAACCGCTTCTCTGAAAGGTGAATTCTTATCAAATTGCTAGGTCTTTGTCTGATAAGTTACAAGCATTTTGAATGACAGTCTCAGTTAATTTTAAAAGATTAAGCTTTAGCGTGACATGCATTTTGCCATTGACAGCTGAGTTTTGAACCAACGTTAAGCACACAGCAACGTTGTGTTGTACAGTAAAATACATTTGTTATTACACAGAGCGTTTGATGGGGATCGTATCTCTAGCAAGATGACGATCTCGCGCAGCCCACCAACGAAGGCCGCGACCTACCGGCAAGTGCAAGTGGAGTGGGACTGATAAGAAATTTTATTGTAAGCATCTCTGTTTCGCGATGTTACTTAAGCACGTTGTATAACGCTATATGCTATGTGTGAAAGTCTGTGGGGGGATTGATTACGACGTGACGACTATTTAAGCGGCTGAAGCGAGCATCGTTTCATCAAACGCCTCTTGAACAACTAAAGAAAATGAACGCTAGGGTAAGTATAAGTATAACCGACACTAATCTCTTGTCTCGAGAATACCATATAAAAATAATACGGGTGAAATAGCAACGTGTGCAAATTTTTATAAAGAATTTTTTTTATTAAAATTAAAAAAACGTGAACGTTAATAGGTGACTTATATTTTGCAAGATCGAGTCTTAATGAAAACCGTCCTATAAAATGATGTATAAAAATCGCAGTGTGTTAGCATTTTCTACAGCATACTTGTCACAATATTTCAGGTAGCAGCAACGGCTTTGGTAGCCGCGGTATTGCGTCTCACTACAGCGACTTACGCAGGTGGCCATTCTGCAGGCATTTCTTCATTTCCAGTGTCAAAGGACGGACCTATCGGATACCACGGACTGCTAGCGAAACCAGTCGTACAGAAGGATGGTCACTTAGCAGACACACTGGAAGTTGCCGCTACCAGAGGAGAACATTTAATCGCAGTCGCCAAAGCGCATTCCGCGGCAGCGGCAGGTTACGGAGGTGACGATTACGGTAGCGGGTCTTCCGGTCACGGTAGTATTTCCGACCCAGGCTACGAAGGAGCTCTTCACGGCATCTACAGCTACGGACCAGCAACCGGCGATATCTACAAGGGCGAATACGGTTACGCCGGTCTTCAGTCGTTCAGCACTGACCACGGCTACGGTGACGGAGACGCTGGAGCTGGAGCCGGCGTCTACGGTGGCCATTCTGCAGGTGCAGGTTACGCTGTTGAAGCTGCCAGTTATGAAGCTACCGGTCACGAAGGAGGATCCGCATACCATGGACCACTCGCCGCTCCTATTGTCCTCAAGTCAGGATACCCCGCCGACACACACGACGTCGCTGCCGCTAAAGGTGCTCACTACGTTGCCCTTTCTCTCGCATCCCAACACGGAGGCCACCATTAAATTTGTATTTTGTGAATAAGTTTAAATAAACTAACTGTTTTTATACCTGCTTGTTGATCTGTTGACCATCTCAACGCTAAAGCTAAGTTTTCGCTAAACTGTAAGCTGAACAGGTGTAATGGACACATAACTGTCTTCGTATTGAGCTTCATGTTCATCCATCCTCTTTCACCCATTGTAAATTATCTTCCGTAAGCTAAAAGAATTTCGTTTACCTTCTTTATTTCGGGGTCTGTTCTGACATCCTAATTCCTTCTTCTATATTGCAATGTACATTTTAAAGTACTTCGAGGAAACGGAATTTCAGAAATCTGAATCTAGCCTCATTCCTTTTTCGTCATTACACACGCTTTACTCGAAAATATTATTGCGGGTATTCCAATTGTTTTAGAAAATTTACCCTTCTGCTGATTCATATTTAATTTCTAAAATTTATATGAACAAATATTCTAACTTTATTTATATTCCCTTTTATATCTTATTTAGTCTCATATCACGTTTAAATCTCACTCTACGTTGATATTACCTTTTGTGACTGTTCAATGCGTCTTTAACGTGTCTCACTGGGGTAGAGACCACGAGCAAATCTGCATACTACAAGCCATTATTAGCTAACATTCCCTCAAACCAGGCTCTGTGATTTATGGCAGCAATACGTGCTTTCAAATATTGTCACGTTTTATTGATAAATTGGTACTCACTGTTCCGTTAGTGGCTGTTCTGTTTCATTGTTTCCTGGAATGTACGAATATGCTTCCTTATTATATTGTGTCGGGAATTACGATGTTTGCAACATACCACAACGTTTCACGAAATCATAAAGTGTGTGTAAATCTTGTGCAACTAGTCGAATTAGACGCTTCTGTTGGTCACGATTCACAGCTAGACGCATCGTCTTCACCAGGTTACCAGCCTGTAGGTACTGGGAAAGCTTCCGCTACTACTACAATCATGACGTTATGATGCAGACCTTTTGCGATACGCAAGGAAGCACATAACCGTACGACAGGTAAACTACCTCACTATCCGGGTACCGTGACAGGTGGCGGAGCAAACCAATAGCCGAAGCAATTGGTAATCACCTTTGAAAACGACTTGAAACTACTTAGCACGTTTAACTGCTCGTCAGCGGTGGTCAACACGTCCACAGTGTCGGGTTTCATGCCTTCCGACGGTCGACGCAGCATTAACTGTCTTCGTCACGTGGGTCTTTAATACTCCCGTATATCATTTACGCAGCAGCTAAAAACATACCCTCCTTGAAGGACGTCGTTTGACTCCTTCTGCTTACCAATCTTAAGCTGTCGTCATAAATTCAGAATATAACAATAGGTATTGTCTATAGCGTTGACCGTTGGCCAGAAAATGATAACGTTGGTATTTCCAACAGACTAATTGCTCTCGTGTTGGTCGTGAGAAGTAGTAGCCTGTTTCTAAAGTATAATGGTTAATTATTGAGTTTCAACCATTTTTTTTTTTAAGGAAAATCAATAATAAAAACGTATGCGAGAGTGTGCTGCATATATTACACTTTACAATTAACGAAACGAAACGACACGCAAACTGTGTATTCTGGAACGTGTGTGACAATTAAATCGAAGAGTAAACTGCAGTTACTGTATGTCAAAGAATTATAACTTTGGAAAATTATACAAACCTATTACTTTCGTTATGGACGTGAGAAGTAGTACAGTTTTCCTAAAGTTACATATTGATGCTCAACCATTTTCTTATAGGAAATTAGGTACAGGACACGTATGCAAGAGTGCGCTGCAAGTTCTACATTTTTAAATTGACGAAACGACACTCAAACTTCGTTTTATGGAACGTGTGTTACAATTATGACAAAGCGTAAACTGCAGCCGTAACAAAATTCCAGGATAACAATAAATCCCGACGCCATCTACAGGCAAATGGCCTCATTTAACCGCTTCTCTGAAAGGTGAATTCTTATCAAATTGCTAGGTCTTTGTCTGATAAGTTACAAGCATTTTGAATGACAGTCTCAGTTAATTTTAAAAGATTAAGCTTTAGCGTGACAAGCATTTTGCCATTGACAGCTGAGTTTTGAACCAACGTTAAGCACACAGCAACGTTGTGTTGTACAGTAAAATACATTTGTTATTACACAGAGCGTTTGATGGGGATCGTATCCCTAGCAAGATGACGATCTCGCGCAGCCCACCAACGAAGGCCGCGACCTACCGGCAAGTGCAAGTGGAGTGGGACTGATAAGAAATTTTATTGTAAGCATCTCTGTTTCGCGATGTTACTTAAGCACGTTGTATAACGCTATATGCTATGTGTGAAAGTCTGTGGGGGGATTGATTACGACGTGACGACTATTTAAGCGGCTGAAGCGAGCATCGTTTCATCAAACGCCTCTTGAACAACTAAAGAAAATGAACGCTAGGGTAAGTATAAGTATAACCGACACTAATCTCTTGTCTCGAGAATACCATATAAAAATAATACGGGTGAAATAGCAACGTGTGCTAATTTTTATAAAGAATTTTTTTTATTAAAATTAGAAAAACGTGAACGTTAATAGGTGACTTATATTTTGCAAGATCGAGTCTTAATGAAAACCGTCCTATAAAATGATGTATAAAAATCGCAGTGTGTTAGCATTTTCTACAGCATACTTGTCACAATATTTCAGGTAGCAGCAACGGCTTTGGTAGCCGCGGTATTGCGTCTCACTACAGCGACTTACGCAGGTGGCCATTCTGCAGGCATTTCTTCATTTCCAGTGTCAAAGGACGGACCTATCGGATACCACGGACCGCTAGCGAAACCAGTCGTACAGAAGGATGGTAACTTAGCAGACACACTGGAAGTTGCCGCTACCAGAGGGGAACATCTAATCGCAGTCGCCAAAGCGCATTCCGCGGCAGCGGCAGGTTACGGAGGTGACGATTACGGTAGCGGCTCATCCGGTCACGGTAGTATTTCCGACCCAGGCTACGAAGGAGCTCTTCACGGCATCTACAGCTACGGACCAGCAACCGGCGATATCTACAAGGGCGAATAAGGTTACGCCGGTCTTCAGTCGTTCAGCACTGACCACGGCTACGGTGACGGAGACGCTGGAGCTGGAGCCGGCGGCTACGGTGGCCATTCTGCAGGTGCAGGTTACGCTTTTGAAGCTGCCAGTTATGAAGCTACCGGTCACGAAGGAGGATCCGCATACCATGGACCACTCGCCGCTCCTATTGTCCTCAAATCAGGATACCTCGCCGACACACACGACGTCGCTGCCGCTAAAGGTGCTCACTACGTTGCCCTTTCTCTCGCATCCCAACACGGAGGCCACCATTAAATTTGTATTTTGTGAATAAGTTTAAATAAACTAACTGTTTTTATACCTGCTTGTTGATCTGTTGACCATCTCAACGCTAAAGCTAAGTTTTCGCTAAACTGTAAGCTGAACAGGTGTAATGGACACATAACTGTCTTCGTATTGAGCTTCATGTTCATCCATCCTCTTTCACCCATTGTAAATTATCTTCCGTAAGCTAAAAGAATTTCGTTTACCTTCTTTATTTCGGGGTCTGTTCTGACATCCTAATTCCTTCTTCTATATTGCAATGTACATTTTAAAGTACTTCGAGGAAACGGAATTTCAGAAATCTGAATCTAGCCTCATTCCTTTATCGTCATTACACACGCTTTACTCGAAAATATTAATGCGGGTATTCCAATTGTTTTAGAAAATTTACCCTTCTGCTGATTCATATTTAATTTCTAAAATTTATATGAACAAATATTCTAACTTTATTTATATTCCCTTTTATATCTTATTTAGTCTCATATCACGTTTAAATCTCACTCTACGTTGATATTACCTTTTGTGACTGTTCAATGCGTCTTTAACGTGTCTCACTGGGGTAGAGACCACGAGCAAATCTGCATACTACAAGCCATTATTAGCTAACATTCCGTCAAACCAGGCTCTGTGATTTATGGCAGCAAAACGTGCTTTCAAATATTGTCACGTTTTATTGATAAATTGGTACTCACTGTTCCGTTAGTGGCTGTTCTGTTTCATTGTTTCCTGGAATGTACGAATATGCTTCCTTATTACATTGTGTCGGGAATTACGATGTTTGCAACATACCACAACGTTTCACGAAACCATAAAGTGTGTGTAAATCTTGTGCAACTAGTCGAATAAGACGCTTCTGTTGGTAACAATTTACAGCTAGACGCATCGTCTTCACCAGGTTACCAGCCTGCAGGTACTGGGAAAGCTTCCGCTACTACTACGATCATGACGTTATGATGCAGACCTTTAGCGATACGCAAGGAAGCACATAACCGTACGACAGGTAAACTACCTCACTATCCGGGTACCGTGACAGGTGGCGGAGCAAACCAATAGCCGAAGCAATTGGTAATCACCTTTGAAAACGACTTGAAACTACTTAGCACGTTTAACTGCTCGTCAGCGGTGGTCAACACGTCCACAGTGTCGGGTTTCATGCCTTCCGACGGTCGACGCAGCATTAACTGTCTTCGTCACGTGGTTCTTTAATACTCCCGTATATCATTTACGCAGCAGCTAAAAACATACCCTCCTTGAAGGACGTCGTTTGACTCCTTCTGCTTACCAATCTTAAGCTGTCGTCATAAATTCAGAATATAACAATAGGTATTGTCTATAGCGTTGACCGTTGGCCAGGAAATGATAACTTTGGTATTTCCAACAGACTAATTGCTCTCGTGTTGGTCGTGAGAAGTAGTAGCCTGTTTCTAAAGTATAATGGTTAATTATTGAGTTTCAACCATTTTTTTTTTTAAGGAAAATCAATAATAAAAACGTATGCGAGAGTGTGCTGCATATATTACACTTTACAATTAACGAAACGAAACGACACGCAAACTGTGTATTCTGGAACGTGTGTGACAATTAAATCGAAGAGTAAACTGCAGTTACTGTATGTCAAAGAATTATAACTTTGGAAAATTATACAAACCTATTACTTTCGTTATGGACGTGAGAAGTAGTACAGTTTTCCTAAAGTTACATATTGATGCTCAACCATTTTCTTATAGGAAATTAGGTACAGGACACGTATGCAAGAGTGCGCTGCAAGTTCTACATTTTTAAATTGACGAAACGACACTCAAACTTCGTTTTATGGAACGTGTGTTACAATTATGACAAAGCGTAAACTGCAGCCGTAACAAAATTCCAGGATAACAATAAATCCCGACGCCATCTACAGGCAAATGGCCTCATTTAACCGCTTCTCTGAAAGGTGAATTCTTATCAAATTGCTAGGTCTTTGTCTGATAAGTTACAAGCATTTTGAATGACAGTCTCAGTTAATTTTAAAAGATTAAGCTTTAGCGTGACAAGCATTTTGCCATTGACAGCTGAGTTTTGAACCAACGTTAAGCACACAGCAACGTTGTGTTGTACAGTAAAATACATTTGTTATTACACAGAGCGTTTGATGGGGATCGTATCCCTAGCAAGATGACGATCTCGCGCAGCCCACCAACGAAGGCCGCGACCTACCGGCAAGTGCAAGTGGAGTGGGACTGATAAGAAATTTTATTGTAAGCATCTCTGTTTCGCGATGTTACTTAAGCACGTTGTATAACGCTATATGCTATGTGTGAAAGTCTGTGGGGGGATTGATTACGACGTGACGACTATTTAAGCGGCTGAAGCGAGCATCGTTTCATCAAACGCCTCTTGAACAACTAAAGAAAATGAACGCTAGGGTAAGTATAAGTATAACCGACACTAATCTCTTGTCTCGAGAATACCATATAAAAATAATACGGGTGAAATAGCAACGTGTGCTAATTTTTATAAAGAATTTTTTTTATTAAAATTAGAAAAACGTGAACGTTAATAGGTGACTTATATTTTGCAAGATCGAGTCTTAATGAAAACCGTCCTATAAAATGATGTATAAAAATCGCAGTGTGTTAGCATTTTCTACAGCATACTTGTCACAATATTTCAGGTAGCAGCAACGGCTTTGGTAGCCGCGGTATTGCGTCTCACTACAGCGACTTACGCAGGTGGCCATTCTGCAGGCATTTCTTCATTTCCAGTGTCAAAGGACGGACCTATCGGATACCACGGACCGCTAGCGAAACCAGTCGTACAGAAGGATGGTAACTTAGCAGACACACTGGAAGTTGCCGCTACCAGAGGGGAACATCTAATCGCAGTCGCCAAAGCTCATTCCGCGGCAGCGGCAGGTTACGGAGGTGACGATTACGGTAGCGGCTCATCCGGTCACGGTAGTATTTCCGACCCAGGCTACGAAGGAGCTCTTCACGGCATCTACAGCTACGGACCAGCAACCGGCGATATCTACAAGGGCGAATAAGGTTACGCCGGTCTTCAGTCGTTCAGCACTGACCACGGCTACGGTGACGGAGACGCTGGAGCTGGAGCCGGCGGCTACGGTGGCCATTCTGCAGGTGCAGGTTACGCTTTTGAAGCTGCCAGTTATGAAGCTACCGGTCACGAAGGAGGATCCGCATACCATGGACCACTCGCCGCTCCTATTGTCCTCAAATCAGGATACCTCGCCGACACACACGACGTCGCTGCCGCTAAAGGTGCTCACTACGTTGCCCTTTCTCTCGCATCCCAACACGGAGGCCACCATTAAATTTGTATTTTGTGAATAAGTTTAAATAAACTAACTGTTTTTATACCTGCTTGTTGATCTGTTGACCATCTCAACGCTAAAGCTAAGTTTTCGCTAAACTGTAAGCTGAACAGGTGTAATGGACACATAACTGTCTTCGTATTGAGCTTCATGTTCATCCATCCTCTTTCACCCATTGTAAATTATCTTCCGTAAGCTAAAAGAATTTCGTTTACCTTCTTTATTTCGGGGTCTGTTCTGACATCCTAATTCCTTCTTCTATATTGCAATGTACATTTTAAAGTACTTCGAGGAAACGGAATTTCAGAAATCTGAATCTAGCCTCATTCCTTTATCGTCATTACACACGCTTTACTCGAAAATATTAATGCGGGTATTCCAATTGTTTTAGAAAATTTACCCTTCTGCTGATTCATATTTAATTTCTAAAATTTATATGAACAAATATTCTAACTTTATTTATATTCCCTTTTATATCTTATTTAGTCTCATATCACGTTTAAATCTCACTCTACGTTGATATTACCTTTTGTGACTGTTCAATGCGTCTTTAACGTGTCTCACTGGGGTAGAGACCACGAGCAAATCTGCATACTACAAGCCATTATTAGCTAACATTCCGTCAAACCAGGCTCTGTGATTTATGGCAGCAAAACGTGCTTTCAAATATTGTCACGTTTTATTGATAAATTGGTACTCACTGTTCCGTTAGTGGCTGTTCTGTTTCATTGTTTCCTGGAATGTACGAATATGCTTCCTTATTACATTGTGTCGGGAATTACGATGTTTGCAACATACCACAACGTTTCACGAAACCATAAAGTGTGTGTAAATCTTGTGCAACTAGTCGAATAAGACGCTTCTGTTGGTAACAATTTACAGCTAGACGCATCGTCTTCACCAGGTTACCAGCCTGCAGGTACTGGGAAAGCTTCCGCTACTACTACGATCATGACGTTATGATGCAGACCTTTAGCGATACGCAAGGAAGCACATAACCGTACGACAGGTAAACTACCTCACTATCCGGGTACCGTGACAGGTGGCGGAGCAAACCAATAGCCGAAGCAATTGGTAATCACCTTTGAAAACGACTTGAAACTACTTAGCACGTTTAACTGCTCGTCAGCGGTGGTCAACACGTCCACAGTGTCGGGTTTCATGCCTTCCGACGGTCGACGCAGCATTAACTGTCTTCGTCACGTGGTTCTTTAATACTCCCGTATATCATTTACGCAGCAGCTAAAAACATACCCTCCTTGAAGGACGTCGTTTGACTCCTTCTGCTTACCAATCTTAAGCTGTCGTCATAAATTCAGAATATAACAATAGGTATTGTCTATAGCGTTGACCGTTGGCCAGGAAATGATAACTTTGGTATTTCCAACAGACTAATTGCTCTCGTGTTGGTCGTGAGAAGTAGTAGCCTGTTTGTAAAGTAAAATGGTTAATTATTGAGTCTCAACCATTTTTTTTTTTTAAGGAAAATCAATAATAAAAACGTATGCGAGAGTGTGCTGCATATATTACACTTTACAATTAACGAAACGAAACGACACACAAACTGTGTATTCTGGAACGTGTGTGACAATTAATTCGAAGAGTAAACTGCAGTTACTGTATGTCAAAGAATTATAACTTTGGAAAATTATACAAACCTATTACTTTCGTTATGGACGTGAGAAGTAGTACAGTTTTCCTAAAGTTACATATTGATGCTCAACCATTTTCTTGTAGGAAATTAGGTATAGGACACGTATGCAAGAGTGCGCTGCAAGTTCTACATTTTTAAATTGACGAAACGACAGTCAAACTTTGTTTTATGGAACGTGTGTTACAATTATGACAAAGCGTAAACTGCAGCCGTAACAAAATTCCATGATAACAATAAATCCCGACGCCATCTACAGGCAAATGGCTTCATTTAACCGCTTCTCTGAAAGGTGAATTCTTATCAAATTGCTAGGTCTTTGTCTGATAAGTTACAAGCATTTTGAATGACAGTCTCAGTTAATTTTAAAAGATTAAGCTTTAGCGTGACATGCATTTTGCCATTGACAGCTGAGTTTTGAACCAACGTTAAGCACACAGCAACGTTGTGTTGTACAGTAAAATACATTTGTTATTACACAGAGCGTTTGATGGGGATCGTATCTCTAGCAAGATGACGATCTCGCGCAGCCCACCAACGAAGGCCGCGACCTACCGGCAAGTGCAAGTGGAGTGGGACTGATAAGAAATTTTATTGTAAGCATCTCTGTTTCGCGATGTTACTTAAGCACGTTGTATAACGCTATATGCTATGTGTGAAAGTCTGTGGGGGGATTGATTACGACGTGACGACTATTTAAGCGGCTGAAGCGAGCATCGTTTCATCAAACGCCTCTTGAACAACTAAAGAAAATGAACGCTAGGGTAAGTATAAGTATAACCGACACTAATCTCTTGTCTCGAGAATACCATATAAAAATAATACGGGTGAAATAGCAACGTGTGCAAATTTTTATAAAGAATTTTTTTTATTAAAATTAGAAAAACGTGAACGTTAATAGGTGACTTATATTTTGCAAGATCGAGTCTTAATGAAAACCGTCCTATAAAATGATGTATAAAAATCGCAGTGTGTTAGCATTTTCTACAGCATACTTGTCACAATATTTCAGGTAGCAGCAACGGCTTTGGTAGCCGCGGTATTGCGTCTCACTACAGCGACTTACGCAGGTGGCCATTCTGCAGGCATTTCTTCATTTCCAGTGTCAAAGGACGGACCTATCGGATACCACGGACCGCTAGCGAAACCAGTCGTACAGAAGGATGGTCACTTAGCAGACACACTGGAAGTTGCCGCTACCAGAGGAGAACATCTAATCGCAGTCGCCAAAGCGCATTCCGCGGCAGCGGCAGGTTACGGAGGTGACGATTACGGTAGCGGCTCTTCCGGTCACGGTAGTATTTCCGACCCAGGCTACGAAGGAGCTCTTCACGGCATCTACAGCTACGGACCAGCAACCGGCGATATCTACAAGGGCGAATACGGTTACGCCGGTCTTCAGTCGTTCTGCACTGACCACGTCTACGGTGACGGAGACGCTGGAGCTGGAGCCGGCGTCTACGGTGGCCATTCTGCAGGTGCAGGTTACGCTGTTGAAGCTGCCAGTTATGAAGCTACCGGTCACGAAGGAGGATCCGCATACCATGGACCACTCGCCGCTCCTATTGTCCTCAAGTCAGGATACCTCGCCGACACACACGACGTCGCTGCCGCTAAAGGTGCTCACTACGTTGCCCTTTCTCTCGCATCCCAACACGGAGGCCACCATTAAATTTGTATTTTGTGAATAAGTTTAAATAAACTAACTGTTTTTATACCTGCTTGTTGATCTGTTGACCAACTCAACGCTAAAGCTAAGTTTTCGCTAAACTGTAAGCTGAACAGGTGTAATGGACACATAACTGTCTTCGTATTGAGCTTCATGTTCATCCATCCTCTTTCACCCATTGTAAATTATCTTCCGTAAGCTAAAAGAATTTCGTTTACCTTCTTTATTTCGGGGTCTGTTCTGACATCCTAATTCCTTCTTCTATATTGCAATGTACATTTTAAAGTACTTCGAGGAAACGGAATTTCAGAAATCTGAATCTAGCCTCATTCCTTTTTCGTCATTACACACGCTTTACTCGAAAATATTATTGCGGGTATTCCAATTGTTTTAGAAAATTTACCCTTCTGCTGATTCATATTTAATTTCTAAAATTTATATGAACAAATATTCTAACATTATTTATATTCCCTTTTATATCTTATTTAGTCTCATATCACGTTTAAATCTCACTCTACGTTGATATTACCTTTTGTGACTGTTCAATGCGTCTTTAACGTGTCTCACTGGGGTAGAGACCACGAGCAAATCTGCATACTACAAGCCATTATTAGCTAACATTCCCTCAAACCAGGCTCTGTGATTTATGGCAGCAATACGTGCTTTCAAATATTGTCACGTTTTATTGATAAATTGGTACTCACTGTTCCGTTAGTGGCTGTTCTGTTTCATTGTTTCCTGGAATGTACGAATATGCTTCCTTATTATATTGTGTCGGGAATTACGATGTTTGCAACATACCACAACGTTTCACGAAACCATAAAGTGTGTGTAAATCTTGTGCAACTAGTCGAATTAGACGCTTCTGTTGGTCACGATTCACAGCTAGACGCATCGTCTTCACCAGGTTACCAGCCTGCAGGTACTGGGAAAGCTTCCGCTACTACTACAATCATGACGTTCTGATGCAGACCTTTTGCGATACGCAAGGAAGCACATAACCGTACGACAGGTAAACTACCTCGCTATCCGGGTACCGTGACAGGTGGCGGAGCAAACCAATAGCCGAAGCAATTGGTAATCACCTTTGAAAACGACTTGAAATTACTTAGCACTTTTAACTGCTCGTCAGCGGTGGTCAACACGTCCACAGTGTCGGGTTTCATGCCTTCCGACGGTCGACGCAGCATTAACTGTCTTCGTCACGTGGGTCTTTAATACTCCCGTATATCATTTACGCAGCAGCTAAAAACATACCCTCCTTGAAGGACGTCGTTTGACTCCTTCTGCTTACCAATCTTAAGCTGTCGTCATAAATTCAGAATATAACAATAGGTATTGTCTATAGCGTTGACCGTTGGCCAGAAAATGATAACGTTGGTATTTCCAACAGACTAATTGCTCTCGTGTTGGTCGTGAGAAGTAGTAGCCTGTTTCTAAAGTATAATGGTTAATTATTGAGTCTCAACCATTTTTTTTTTTAAGGAAAATCAATAATAAAAACGTATGCGAGAGTGTGCTGCATATATTACACTTTACAATTAACGAAACGAAACGACACGCAAACTGTGTATTCTGGAACGTGTGTGACAATTAAATCGAAGAGTAAACTGCAGTTACTGTATGTCAAAGAATTATAACTTTGGAAAATTATACAAACCTATTACTTTCGTTATGGACGTGAGAAGTAGTACAGTTTTCCTAAAGTTACATATTGATGCTCAACCATTTTCTTATAGGAAATTAGGTACAGGACACGTATGCAAGAGTGCGCTGCAAGTTCTACATTTTTAAATTGACGAAACGACACTCAAACTTTGTTTTATGGAACGTGTGTTACAATTATGACAAAGCGTAAACTGCAGCCGTAACAAAATTCCAGGATAACAATAAATCCCGACGCCATCTACAGGCAAATGGCCTCATTTAACCGCTTCTCTGAAAGGTGAATTCTTATCAAATTGCTAGGTCTTTGTCTGATAAGTTACAAGCATTTTGAATGACAGTCTCAGTTAATTTTAAAAGATTAAGCTTTAGCGTGACAAGCATTTTGCCATTGACAGCTGAGTTTTGAACCAACGTTAAGCACACAGCAACGTTGTGTTGTACAGTAAAATACATTTGTTATTACACAGAGCGTTTGATGGGGATCGTATCCCTAGCAAGATGACGATCTCGCGCAGCCCACCAACGAAGGCCGCGACCTACCGGCAAGTGCAAGTGGAGTGGGACTGATAAGAAATTTTATTGTAAGCATCTCTGTTTCGCGATGTTACTTAAGCACGTTGTATAACGCTATATGCTATGTGTGAAAGTCTGTGGGGGGATTGATTACGACGTGACGACTATTTAAGCGGCTGAAGCGAGCATCGTTTCATCAAACGCCTCTTGAACAACTAAAGAAAATGAACGCTAGGGTAAGTATAAGTATAACCGACACTAATCTCTTGTCTCGAGAATACCATATAAAAATAATACGGGTGAAATAGCAACGTGTGCTAATTTTTATAAAGAATTTTTTTTATTAAAATTAGAAAAACGTGAACGTTAATAGGTGACTTATATTTTGCAAGATCGAGTCTTAATGAAAACCGTCCTATAAAATGATGTATAAAAATCGCAGTGTGTTAGCATTTTCTACAGCATACTTGTCACAATATTTCAGGTAGCAGCAACGGCTTTGGTAGCCGCGGTATTGCGTCTCACTACAGCGACTTACGCAGGTGGCCATTCTGCATGCATTTCTTCATTTCCAGTGTCAAAGGACGGACCTATCGGATACCACGGACCGCTAGCGAAACCAGTCGTACAGAAGGATGGTCACTTAGCAGACACACTGGAAGTTGCCGCTACCAGAGGGGAACATCTAATCGCAGTCGCCAAAGCGCATTCCGCGGCAGCGGCAGGTTACGGAGGTGACGATTACGGTAGCGGCTCATCCGGTCACGGTAGTATTTCCGACCCAGGCTACGAAGGAGCTCTTCACGGCATCTACAGATACGGACCAGCAACCGGCGATATCTACAAGGGCGAATACGGTTACGCCGGTCTTCAGTCGTTCAGCACTGACCACGGCTACGGTGACGGAGACGCTGGAGCTGGAGCCGGCGGCTACGGTGGCCATTCTGCAGGTGCAGGTTACGCTGTTGAAGCTGCCAGTTATGAAGCTACCGGTCACGAAGGAGGATCCGCATACCATGGACCACTCGCCGCTCCTATTGTCCTCAAGTCAGGATACCTCGCCGACACACACGACGTCGCTGCCGCTAAAGGTGCTCACTACGTTGCCCTTTCTCTCGCATCCCAACACGGAGGCCACCATTAAATTTGTATTTTGTGAATAAGTTTAAATAAACTAACTGTTTTTATACCTGCTTGTTGATCTGTTGACCATCTCAACGCTAAAGCTAAGTTTTCGCTAAACTGTAAGCTGAACAGGTGTAATGGACACATAACTGTCTTCGTATTGAGCTTCATGTTCATCCATCCTCTTTCACCCATTGTAAATTATCTTCCGTAAGCTAAAAGAATTTCGTTTACCTTCTTTATTTCGGGGTCTGTTCTGACATCCTAATTCCTTCTTCTATATTGCAATGTACATTTTAAAGTACTTCGAGGAAACTGAATTTCAGAAATCTGAATCTAGCCTCATTCCTTTATCGTCATTACACACGCTTTACTCGAAAATATTAATGCGGGTATTCCAATTGTTTTAGAAAATTTACCCTTCTGCTGATTCATATTTAATTTCTAAAATTTATATGAACAAATATTCTAACTTTATTTATATTCCCTTTTATATCTTATTTAGTCTCATATCACGTTTAAATCTCACTCTACGTTGATATTACCTTTTGTGACTGTTCAATGCGTCTTTAACGTGTCTCACTGGGGTAGAGACCACGAGCAAATCTGCATACTACAAGCCATTATTAGCTAACATTCCCTCAAACCAGGCTCTGTGATTTATGGCAGCAATACGTGCTTTCAAATATTGTCACGTTTTATTGATAAATTGGTACTCACTGTTCCGTTAGTGGCTGTTCTGTTTCATTGTTTCCTGGAATGTACGAATATGCTTCCTTATTACATTGTGTCGGGAATTACGATGTTTGCAACATACCACAACGTTTCACGAAACCATAAAGTGTGTGTAAATCTTGTGTAACTAGTCGAATAAGACGCTTCTGTTGGTAACAATTTACAGCTAGACGCATCGTCTTCACCAGGTTACCAGCCTGCAGGTACTGGGAAAGCTTCCGCTACTACTACGATCATGACGTTATGATGCAGACCTTTTGCGATACGCAAGGAAGCACATAACCGTACGACAGGTAAACCACCTCACTACCCGGGTACCGTGACAGGTGGCGGAGCAAACCAATAGCCGAAGCAATTGGTAATCACCTTTGAAAACGACTTGAAACTACTTAGCACGTTTAACTGCTCGTCAGCGGTGGTCAACACGTCCACAGTGTCGGGTTTCATGCCTTCCGACGGTCGACGCAGCATTCACTGTCTTCGTCACGTGGTTCTTTAATACTCCCGTATATCATTTACGCAGCAGCTAAAAACATACCCTCCTTGAAGGACGTCGTTTGACTCCTTCTGCTTACCAATCTTAAGCTGTCGTCATAAATTCAGAATATAACAATAGGTATTGTCTATAGCGTTGACCGTTGGCCAGAAAATGATAACGTTGGTATTTCCAACAGACTAATTGCTCTCGTGTTGGTCGTGAGAAGTAGTAGCCTGTTTCTAAAGTATAATGGTTAATTATTGAGTCTCAACCATTTTTTTTTTTAAAGAAAATCAATAATAAAAACGTATGCGAGAGTGTGCTGCATATATTACACTTTACAATTAACGAAACGAAACGACACACAAACTGTGTATTCTGGAACGTGTGTGACAATTAAATCGAAGAGTAAACTGCAGTTACTGTATGTCAAAGAATTATAACTTTGGAAAATTATACAAACCTATTACTTTCGTTATGGACGTGAGAAGTAGTACAGTTTTCCTAAAGTTACATATTGATGCTCAACCATTTTCTTATAGGAAATTAGGTACAGGACACGTATGCAAGAGTGCGCTGCAAGTTCTACATTTTTAAATTGACGAAACGACAGTCAAACTTTGTTTTATGGAACGTGTGTTACAATTATGACAAAGCGTAAACTGCAGCCGTAACAAAATTCCATGATAACAATAAATCCCGACGCCATCTACAGGCAAATGGCTTCATTTAACCGCTTCTCTGAAAGGTGAATTCTTATCAAATTGCTAGGTCTTTGTCTGATAAGATACAAGCATTTTGAATGACAGTCTCAGTTAATTTTAAAAGATTAAGCTTTAGCGTGACATGCATTTTGCCATTGACAGCTGAGTTTTGAACCAACGTTAAGCACACAGCAACGTTGTGTTGTACAGTAAAATACATTTGTTATTACACAGAGCGTTTGATGGGGATCGTATCTCTAGCAAGATGACGATCTCGCGCAGCTCACCAACGAAGGCCGCTACCTACCGGCAAGTGCAAGTGGAGTGGGACTGATAAGAAATTTTATTGTAAGCATCTCTGTTTCGCGATGTTACTTAAGCACGTTGTATAACGCTATATGCTATGTGTGAAAGTCTGTGGGGGGATTGATTACGACGTGACGACTATTTAAGCGGCTGAAGCGAGCATCGTTTCATCAAACGCCTCTTGAACAACTAAAGAAAATGAACGCTAGGGTAAGTATAAGTATAACCGACACTAATCTCTTGTCTCGAGAATACCATATAAAAATAATACGGGTGAAATAGCAACGTGTGCAAACTTTATAAAGAATTTTTTTTATTAAAATTAAAAAAACGTGAACGTTAATAGGTGACTTATATTTTGCAAGATCGAGTCTTAATGAAAACCGTCCTATAAAATGATGTATAAAAATCGCAGTGTGTTAGCATTTTCTACAGCATACTTGTCACAATATTTCAGGTAGCAGCAACGGCTTTGGTAGCCGCGGTATTGCGTCTCACTACAGCGACTTACGCAGGTGGCCATTCTGCAGGCATTTCTTCATTTCCAGTGTCAAAGGACGGACCTATCGGATACCACGGACCGCTAGCGAAACCAGTCGTACAGAAGGATGGTCACTTAGCAGACACACTGGAAGTTGCCGCTACCAGAGGAGAACATTTAATCGCAGTCGCCAAAGCGCATTCCGCGGCAGCGGCAGGTTACGGAGGTGACGATTACGGTAGCGGCTCTTCCGGTCACGGTAGTATTTCCGACCCAGGCTACGAAGGAGCTCTTCACGGCATCTACAGCTACGGACCAGCAACCGGCGATATCTACAAGGGTGAATACGGTTACGCCGGTCTTCAGTCGTTCAGCACTGACCACGGCTACGGTGACGGAGACGCTGGAGCTGGAGCCGGCGTCTACGGTGGCCATTCTGCAGGTGCAGGTTACGCTGTTGAAGCTGCCAGTTATGAAGCTACCGGTCACGAAGGAGGATCCGCATACCATGGACCGCTCGCCGCTCCTATTGTCCTCAAGTCAGGATACCTCGCCGACACACACGACGTCGCTGCCGCTAAAGGTGCTCACTACGTTGCCCTTTCTCTCGCATCCCAACACGGAGGCCACCATTAAATTTGTATTTTGTGAATAAGTTTAAATAAACTAACTGTTTTTATACCTGCTTGTTGATCTGTTGACCATCTCAACGCTAAAGCTAAGTTTTCGCTAAACTGTAAGCTGAACAGGTGTAATGGACACATAACTGTCTTCGTATTGAGCTTCATGTTCATCCATCCTCTTTCACCCATTGTAAATTATCTTCCGTAAGCTAAAAGAATTTCGTTTACCTTCTTTATTTCGGGGTCTGTTCTGACATCCTAATTCCTTCTTCTATATTGCAATGTACATTTTAAAGTACTTCGAGGAAACGGAATTTCAGAAATCTGAATCTAGCCTCATTCCTTTTTCGTCATTACACACGCTTTACTCGAAAATATTATTGCGGGTATTCCAATTGTTTTAGAAAATTTACCCTTCTGCTGATTCATATTTAATTTCTAAAATTTATATGAACAAATATTCTAACTTTATTTGTATTCCCTTTTATATCTTATTTAGTCTCATATCACGTTTAAATCTCACTCTACGTTGATATTACCTTTTGTGACTGTTCAATGCGTCTTTAACGTGTCTCACTGGGGTAGAGACCACGAGCAAATCTGCATACTACAAGCCATTATTAGCTAACATTCCCTCAAACCAGGCTCTGTGATTTATGGCAGCAATACGTGCTTTCAAATATTGTCACGTTTTATTGATAAATTGGTACTCACTGTTCCGTTAGTGGCTGTTCTGTTTCATTGTTTCCTGGAATGTACGAATATGCTTCCTTATTATATTGTGTCGGGAATTACGATGTTTGCAACATACCACAACGTTTCACGAAACCATAAAGTGTGTGTAAATCTTGTGCAACTAGTCGAATTAGACGCTTCTGTTGGTCACGATTCACAGCTAGACGCATCGTCTTCACCAGGTTACCAGCCTGCAGGTACTGGGAAAGCTTCCGCTACTACTACAATCATGACGTTATGATGCAGACCTTTTGCGATACGCAAGGAAGCACATAACCGTAAGACAGGTAAACTACCTCGCTATCCGGGTACCGTGACAGGTGGCGGAGCAAACCAATAGCCGAAGCAATTGGTAATCACCTTTGAAAACGACTTGAAACTACTTAGCACGTTTAACTGCTCGTCAGCGGTGGTCAACACGTCCACAGTGTCGGGTTTCATGCCTTCCGACGGTCGACGCAGCATTAACTGTCTTCGTCACGTGGTTCTTTAATACTCCCGTATATCATTTACGCAGCAGCTAAAAACATACCCTCCTTGAAGGACGTCGTTTGACTCCTTCTGCTTACCAATCTTAAGCTGTCGTCATAAATTCAGAATATAACAATAGGTATTGTCTATAGCGTTGACCGTTGGCCAGAAAATGATAACGTTGGTATTTCCAACAGACTAATTGCTCTCGTGTTGGTCGTGAGAATTAGTAGCCTGTTTGTAAAGTATAATGGTTGTAGCGTGACAGATATAAGCATAATATTGAATGGCAATTGATCATTAGAATAATGAAGTTATAATATTTAAATTTGGAAGAAAGCATTAAGTTTAATATAAATAGATTAATTCATAGCAACTGTGGAAAGAAATCATTATTATAAAGAAAATACAAGTTAAAATAAAAGGAATTACTAGTGATGAGTCATCCAAAACCAGTCTCATAACCAAAGGTTTTCAAGGTATAACCCAGGAAGGTAAAATAGTAAATAACAAAGCAGTACACAATATGACCAAACCCACAACGAGGGAGAATAAATAAAAGAGAAACCCTAAAATAAGCCAAGATCAACCAATACAGGTTGTGTATTTCTGAATTAAAGAAGAAGATGGAGAAGATCCCAAGAAACCTGATGGCATCAAGAACAGATGGAGAAGATACCAGTCCCAGAAGGCAGGAGAAAAGAAGACTGAAGAAAGAACAAGAGGGCAGCATCCTGAAGAAGACGTCATGCTCTTATAAAAGACACCCAAATCCCTATATCCCCAAAATAAATATCTAAAAATAAAAGTATAACGAAATAAAAACCACATGTATACAAATTTAAGAGAGAGGAGTGTATAAAGTAAAAGTTTCCTGTGAACTAAGATGAAACAATAATATAGTACCCATGGAACAAATCTCCATTGAAAAAACGCTAACCAATTTATTATGTTGATAAGACTATACGACCATTTAGCATTAACATAATATATAAGTGAAAGTGAACCAGTGATAGTTTTGGGTATTATAAAAAATGAACCTTGTGTTTCATTCTTGGCAATCACAAACATTGGATGCAATGAAATATGCATTTTTCAATGACTTAAAATGTGTACGGTGACAATATGTTGTTCATAAGACATGAATCTGTTTAAAATAACATTTTTGTTTTACATGAAAAAAGAAAAACAGATTTCATAGTGCTTTTTGAACGGTTCATACTATTTATTTGTTAATGACAGGGTACAATTCCCCAAAGACAAGGTATAAAAGACTGTATAAAAACTGTAGAATCCTACTTATAATAATAGTTAGAAATAAGAATATAGATATAAGGTTTTAATGTATATAGTACAAGAATGTTTAAAAATGTTTTAGATATAAGGCCATTTGTTTGGGTCTGAAACAACTAACATCAGAACTATAAAAATAGTTACCACTTGTAAATAGTAGAGAGTAATTAAGATGTTAGTTAGTAAAAAACCTTTGTTGTAAACCATATTTCCATGTTGGAAATGGGAATTTTGTTGCAAAATGTCTGATTTGAAGACAACCATTTATTTAAAAAAAATATTCTTTATTCTGTTTGACTATTGTTTGTATTGTGGCCAATACTAGTTGTTTTTGTGTAATTTGAAAGCATGTTTAATTTATAATACTATTTGTAAAAGTCAGAGAGGGTATCACACATCATATATTGTTTGTAAATTATTTTGTAAGAAAAATTGTTAAAAAATCATAGGCCAAAAGAATGGAAACCAAACTTCATCAAAACAGAGAAATTGCTCATTTAAATGCAAATAAACAAAAGGGGTTTAGACAAAATAAACTTGAGATCATGCCATATAATTGCACGTACCATTTAGAGAGATTTTAATAAATTATATTCAGAATTATAAATAAAAATAAAATGACTAAACTCAGAAATTTAGACATGGGAGTCATATATTTCAGAATAATGTTTCAGAATACAACTAATTCAATTAATTACCAGAAAATAAGGGAATAGGAACCTTTTAATACAATATAGGATTATTAATATTAAATATAACTGATAAAATGGCTGAATTTATATAATGACAGGAAGTAAATTTTGATGTTTTGACTCTTCAGAGTATACCAAACTGAAAGTGAAATTACTATTTTTTGGACAGAAAACACTATAAAATGGCATTATTTAATCTGAAAATAACCAGAATGAACTGAAAGATTAATTTAAATCAAATCTAGTGAATAAAATTGACAAATAACCAAAGTTTAGGCATTCATATAGTGAAATAGTAAAATGTACACAGGATGTGAAAATATTTTTGAACAATGTTAAGGATAATATTATATGGGCTAAGAGTTTAATTGAAACTGAAGGAAACAGTTAGTTAATTATTGGTAGTTGAACAGTTAACATGACATACCTTTGAAAACGTGAATAACCTAACCTATAATCGTCATACAAAGCGAGTGTATAGTGAGTTATTGTGAAATCGCGAGTGACTTGTAAAATACTTCTGAAACTATCATATTATAACAGAAACGATCAAGTAACACTCCATAACACAGAACAATATAAATCTACTCCGAAAAACACCATAAAACACTAGAAAACTGTATAATACATTAAACCAAATTAGTGACGGAATCGGAGAAAGTGTTTGAACTAATAATTATACAGATACACTAAATACAACCCAGAATCACTACACCAGTCACTACACAACATATAACAAGAGATTTGCGGACACGAGAACAGAAATATTGCGTCAAAATACATTATTTGGAATGCAGCAGCAACGAGCAACATTTTCATCGACTTGACGGCGGCCATTTGCTTTGACAGTTCCAGTGCCTCTTCTTGGTTCATCACAGCTGTTTGGTGAAAACAATTATTATATTTACAATTTATTATTCAATGTCTGTGTTTATTAATAACTATTAATTTGATTGTAACGTTATACTTTTTAAATATAAGCCCGATTTCTCTGACTTTGGTAATAACTGGCTGTTTAAAGAACCCTATATAATTTTTATATCATATACTTGTAACTTTTTTCGATATCCTGAGAATCGATACTAATCGATAAGAGTCAATATTGCTATTACTTAATAAAATATTAATACTTTTCAATACTTAATAGTTCTTTATTTCTTCAATAATACTAATTACCAATAATATAATTCTAATTGATAATCTACAAGGACTTTACCACCCGTAAGTGAAGATAACCTAAAAAATAGAAAGGTAAACAAATATCGATTGGTTTACAGACAGTCTTATGAGTGGTGATAGATTATTTAAATTATACTAAAACTTTAATAAAAATTTTCAGAAGAGCATTACACTGTTTCAAACTTCACAGCCCTATATTAATTAATTGATCCTAATTAATTAATTAATAAAATTAAAATAATTTTTTTTTATAAACATAATTTTTTTTTAAATTTCCTTCAAAACAATAAATTTTGTTTTGAAACGTTCGGCGAAGCCGAGCATATATATTTCTTCATCAACTTTACGCTGCTCGACCGGTCTTGCTGCCATTGGGACTCGACCAGCTGGGAAACTTAAGGAAGTGTTTCAGGCCAGTAAGACGTCGAGAGCCACACCAATTACACACCAATTAAACACCTTACAACTTACAGATTCACACATCAATCTTATTTATTTTATTACAAATTGGCTAGTCCAAACAGAGGGGCTTGATTACATCGGAGTCACATACTCCATAATAAGTATATTATCAACACACATCAATATTTATTTAAAATTGTTTTATTACAAATTGGCGCACAACTTTAGGGGCTTTAATTAGCGATTGGCCTTCCAACCAATAATTTCTGCCCAATCACTAGTTGGAGCTAGGCAACAGCTACAAAGCCAGAGAATTTCAAGGGAAAATGCAACGACGTGCAACATCTAAGAAACGGGCGGCGGAGGCCGAGAAAGAAATAGAAGTTGACATGGACAACAAGGAGGCGACGCCAGTAGAGGCGGAAGAGGTATTACCACCGGTGTTGTCCAAACAAACCGAACAACCGGAGGTACCCACACAGACAGGGGTAGTCAATGTTCCAGAAAAGGAGAGACCGTCGCAAACAGAGGACATGACAAACCAAGAAATGTTCAGGCGGATGATGCAGGCAATGAATGAAAATAATAAGAACCTAGAGTCCAAGATGGAGGATAATAACAAGAAGATAGACGAAAACAGTAAGAAAATGGGGAGTGATAACCAGTCCTTGAAAGAAGAATTAAGTGGGATGAACAAGAACATGGAAGAATTGAAGGAAGACAACCAGTCCCTGGGTAAGAAGATTGATGAAACCAATAAGAAGATGGAAGAGAAGATGGAAGAAAACAGCAAGAAGATGGAAGAGAAGATGGAAGAAAACAGCAAGAAGATGGAAGAAGAGATGGGGAAGAAGTTAGAAGAATTGAAGGAAGACAACCAATTGTTCAAGGAAGAATTCAAGTCGACCAAAGAAGAATTGATTAATAAAATTGAGAACACCAATCAGAAAATCGATGAAACCAGGAAGAAGATAGAGAAGAACAACCGACAATTGAAGGAAGAATTGAAAGAAGATAACAGGAAATTGGAAGAGAAGATGGGGGAGAAATTGGAGGAATTGAGAGAAGACAATCAAATTCTAAGAGAAGAGTTAAGGGAGGTAAATCAGGAGAACTTGGACAAACTGGACGAAAGAATGGAATTGTTGCGAGAAGAACTGAATAAAGAAATCACTGTTAACAAAAAAGCGATGAATAAGAAGATGGAAGAAGAAAATATAATGGTCAATCGACAGATTCGAGAGATTGATGGAAAGTGCAACCAGACCGAAAAGGAGGTGCATGAGTTTAAAGAAGTGGTGAACATCAAGTTCACAAATATTGAAGAACATAGTCGTAGGAAGGTAGAAGAACAGAGAAAGGAAAATCAAGAAGAATTCGGAAAAGTACGCGACCAAGTCACAGAACGATGTAACGATATACAAGAGACCATGGCCAATATCACCGGTCAGGTGCGACAAAGCCGAGAGGAGATGGAAGCTATTAGAAACAGACCGACTCATTTCACCGGATTGCCCGTCAACGAAAGCCGAGAGTGGCTCAACTTCCGGCAATACAAACGCAAGCCGATGGAGTTCCTGGCTAGGGTAGAAGAATATTTAACCAAGCATAAAATTACCCAATGGAGCCATAGCAGGGAGATATTCGACGAGTCTTTCCGAGACATAACAGATAATTGGTGGATGGCCAACCGGAGTGAAATTTCCGACTACCAACAGTTCCGGAAAATGTTTAAAACAAAATACTGGTCTGAGACTACCCAGAACTTGATACGTGACAATATTTGTAACGGAAGATACAGGTCACAATTAGGTAGCAGTATGACGGCATATTTCTTGGGGAAGGTGTGTATGGCAAAGCACCTTGAGCCAGCAATCCCAGAAGAATGTTTAGTGAATAAGATATCTTATCACTATGATGAGGACATTATCAGGGCCCGGAGAGGTAGTCAGATCAAGACGATCCAGGGAATGACTGAGTTATTGGAGGGATACGAGAATGAAGAGTATTATCGGCAGAGCAGGAAGAGAAATGAGAGACCAGAAGCAAGGCCGACTACTTACCCCAATAACGGCAATAACCATACAAATAACCGGAACCAGCCCAGTAATTACGACGGCCCTAACAACCAGCCGCGTAATAACCAGTTTAACGGAAATTTTAACGGCGTGAGAAATAACAACCCCTACCCAAATAATCGAAACCACTTTTATCAACAAAATAATAATGTTCCATACAGTCAGAGAAATCCATATCCCAACAATAATGGTAACAGGCCTTACCCACCTAACCGAAATTACTATAATGATAATATTAATAATAATAATAATAGCAATAGTAATAACCGAGTGTCGCGCCCTAGGGTAAATTTTATAAGAGCAGAAGATCGCGGACCCAGGAGATATTATCAACCGAGGAGGAGCAGCTTCCACGGCGCTGACCGAAGATGGCGGAGTGCGGAACGAGACGGCCCAAGATACGAACAGGAAAGACGAAGTACCAGCCTGGAAGATCTTGGCAGACAACCGAACAGGGCGTTAAACATCAACCAGGGTACAGAACGTCAGGAAACAAACCAGAGTTTCCCGAACGATGCCTCGGTCAACAATAACTTAAACAATGACCAAAATGCTTTAAACGAGAGGAGGCAGTAATCAACAACGATGACCCGTTACTGCTTATACTTCCTGGGTTAGAAAAGGATGATTTGCAACAAGCAAACAATGATAAAAACATCACTATTATCTGTAACCATTATTTGAAAGACATACGAACTGAACTTTTGGAAGAGAACGAGAAGAGTCTCAGCAACAGTAATAATGAGATAATTTATATAACAGCGGAGGTGGAAGGAGTTCCCGCTAGAATAATGATAGACACAGGAGCTAATATTTCAATAATAAACTCCAATGAGTTGGAGAGAATACAGAGTGCATGTGGTAAAACTTTGCCAATGTTACCAGTCAACAACATTGTGTTGGTAGGTGCAACTGGCCGCCAAAATAAAACCATCAGGAAGCAAGTTTCCTTAAGTGTCGTTAGCCGTGATATAGCTTTAGACATGGAATTTTTAATCGCCACCGGATTACCATTTGACATCTTAGTCGGTTGCGATATTCTTCGTAGATATTCGGCAGTAATCGATCTTAATTTAAATAAAGTATCACTTTTCCCAGACGGAGTAACATGGATCGCAGATCTGGTAGGAAGCACAACTATACTTCCCAGCCCAATACATCAACAACTTCGAAAAATTAATATTATAAGAAACAGCCCTCTTTCTAAACCCATAATATACAATAATGGAGGAGAGGATTTATGGTCAGTTAAGATCCAAGAAATACGTAATTTCCAGTGCGGAAGCGATAACAAGAAAATACCAACGCACATGGCTGATCGTCTAATTGCAATATATGAGAAATACAAGGCGGTGTTTTCTGATGAACCAGGGAAGGTAAAAAACTACCAGTGCCAACTTCGTTTTAAAGAAAATGTAGAGTTTAACCGGAGGTCATATCCAATAGCGCAATCGCTCAAAGAAGCCGTGAGAACAGAGATAAACAAGATGTTAGATAATGACATAATTGAGATTAGTCAATCACCTTACACTAGTCCAATTATTGCTGTTCCGAAGAAAGACGGACAAGTCCGGCTCTGTTTAGATGCGCGTGAGTTGAACAAGACAATTGTGAATGACAGAACCTCTCCCGGTGAAATAGAAGAGATTTTGAAACGTTTTCATGGTACTAACTTTATTAGCACCTGGGATACGGTCTGTGGGTATTGGCAGGTAGAGCTGCATCCACAAAGCCGCCAGTATGTAGCGTTCATTTTCGAAGGGCGCAATTACCAGTTCAAGAGACTGCCTTTCGGACTTGTCAATTCTGTCGCCATATTTGTGGCATGCATGGACCAGATTTTGGGACCAGAAGCGCTCCAATTTACCACCGTCTATGTTGACGATTTACTAATCACATCCGGAACCTGGGAGGAGCACTGTTACAGAGTGGAATTCGTACTAAACAAACTAGCGCAGAACAACATAACACTGAAGTTGGAGAAATCCAAGTTCATAGCGCGCGAGGTACAATTCTTAGGCTTCAACCTAGACGACAGAGGTATTACCCCATCAGCAGAAAAAGTGGAGGCAATTCAGAGGTTCCCGCAACCAAGAAACAGGAAACAATTGCAATCTTTCCTCGGACTCTGTAACTATTACAGGAAGTTTCAGAGCCGATATTCCGAGTTGACCGCCAAGTTTCAACCACAGTTATCTGCCAAAAACAAATGGACTTGGGGTGAAGATCAAGATATTACTTTCCGATTGATAAAAGAAAAGTTTCTGGAGAGTGTGATACTTCGTCACCCAGATTTTAAGAAACCGTTCTTTCTAAACTGTGACGCTAGCGATCTAAGCTTAGGAACGACATTATACCAGGAAGATGAGGAGGGACAACATCTGGTAATAAGCTTCGCTAGTCGCACACTGAACCAGTGCGAAAAGAACTACAGTGTGACAGAAAAGGAATTGTTGAGCGTGGTGTTCGCATGCAGCAAGTTCCGGACGTACATTCTCGGATATCAAGTCACGGTACGAACTGATCATAAATCCATCTCGTTCCTTCGTAGGTGCAAATTGAGTCACGGCCGATTGGCTAGGTGGGTACTCGCCCTACAAGAATATGACCTGAAATGGGAATACATTCCAGGAAAGAAGAACGTGGTAGCGGATGTGTTGTCACGTATAAATCTGGAAGATCAGACTTTCGAGGGAGAGAAGGAGAGCTTAGTAAAAATTTATAACATATTCACGACCAGAGCCGATTTACAAGCTTTGTTAATAAATATCCGAATCCATCAGCAGTCTGATCCTAAGCTGAAAAACATTGTGAGTCGTTTGGAAGCCAATGATGAAACAATTTCTAAATACTACCACCTTAACAAGGGAATTTTATTCATAAAAACCGCATTGGACGATGAGACATGGAAGGTGATAATCCCACACCAAATCGAAAAGGAGGTCATCATCGATTACCATGTCAGGTATGGTCACATGGGAGCGTTAAAAGTGATACAAGCTCTAGAGGAAAATTGTAAGATAAAGAATATCAACCGCAAGGTGAGGACATATATCAAGTCCTGTAAGATCTGCCAATGTGCAAAAGTAAACAATGAAAAGACAGAGGGTATCATGATACCGATAACTTCCAACGCAAAACTGGAAAAAGTGTTTTTGGATATATGCGGGCCATTTCCCCGTAGCGGTGGTCGGCACAGATATAAATACTTGGTAATCATAATGGATCACTACACCAAGTATATAAAGCTATATCCGGTTAATCGGGCAACGACAGCAAAGGTTTTGGCGGTGATTATTGATTTGTATATCCCAGAGATCGGTAGACCATTTTCTATTATTACCGACCATGGTACACAGTTTAAGGGGAGGAGATGGCGAGACACTTTATTAGCACTTGGGGTCAAAACATATAAGACATCAGTCTACCACCCAAGTAGCAATCCGGCTGAGAGAGTACTAAGAGAAGTGGGTAGGATATTGCGCACGTACTGTCACAACCAACAGAAAAAGTGGCAAGAGTACCTAGCAGCGACAGAAACATTCCTAAATTACGCCCACCATCCAGCTATAGGAATTCCACCGTACTCAGCCATGTATGAGAAGCCGACTCCCCGAGACATTGAACAAATCATTGAATTTCCAACGAACAACAATAGGAAATTCAACCAGTTGAAGTTTTACAATAAGGTAGCAGAAGATCAGGAAAAACGGCAAGCCAAATACCAGAAGGCAATAGGGCGAATTGTAACATATAAAGAGGGTGAGAAAGTCCTCCTAAAAAATAGAGAGCTGCCTAGCACCTTAGAAGGCATAACCAAAAAATTATTATTACTTTACACCGGACCATATGTTGTGGTAAATGATAAGCATAACAATACATATGAGTTGAAGGAAATCGTTTCAGGAAAGATCAAAGGAGTGTACAATCAAGCTTCTATGAAGAAATATTATGAAGAATGAGTTGTGAGATTTAGAATTTTTATTATTAAAAATTTAAAAATAATGTAAGTACATCTTACAACCTAATATTTTGAAAAGAACATTCTGGAGAATTAAAAGAAAAAGAATTTTTAATAATTTTAAAAATTCAAAAATAATGTAAGTACATCTTACTACAACCTAATAATTTTGGAACAAACTTTATGGAAGAAAGAAAAAGAAAGACTTTTGAATTGAAATATAATTATAAAAATTTAAAATTGAGTAAGTACTTCTTACTACAACCTGATAATTTAGAACAAAACTTTATGGAAGAAAGAGAAAGAGAGAGAATTTTGAACTTAATTTTACAAAAAAATTTAAGAATAAAGTAAGACTAACTTACTATAACTAAGTTTATGAGAAAACTTTATGGTAAATAATTAAGAAGAATTTGAATTTGGAGAAATACCAAAACATTCAGAAATAATAGTAAGATCACATTACTATAAACAATTCTGAATGAAACAATTCTGGGAATAAATGAATTAAACAGAATTTGAATGTTGATAGAACGTCAGAACTTTGAAACAAGATAAGATCAACATATTACAAGGATTTATGAGAAATATTTTTCAATTAAATAAAAAGAATAGTTTGAATTTTATATTAAAACTAACCAAGTTCCAAAAAATAATTATGTGTCTATTATGATTGAATTGAGAAGAAAATAAAGTGATTAATTCAGAAAAGAGAATTAACGTTAATCCAGAATAAATGCTAGACATTCACAATAGCATTTGAAGGAGTAGAGAAGACTAACAAAAAAGAGTGTAATATGCCAGAGAAGGAAAAAATTTGGAAGCAAAGAGACTAATTACCTATGAAACGATAATGAAAACAGTTAATTAAGAGCAAAGAAGAACAACTCATACCAAACAGATGGAGAAGATGATTTTGAACCAATGGTAATAATAAGACCTATATGAAATGCAAAGAGAAGAAATACCACATGAAATATGATATAAATGAATTAATGTTAATGAATGCGAAGGTGGATTAATAACTTTCTAAGAGAAAGGAAACAACCAAAATGTTTAAATAAAATGATCAATATAACAACCTGTATATCTAATGTAAAGATACAATGTTAAAAAATTAAATATAATATAATAAGACCATTCAAATAATGAATAAGAAAGACTATATATAGAGACCATGCTAATACTATGAATAACCAGAAGAAAGTATAAAGAGAATTCAGATGGAGAAGAAAGAGAGTTACACTGTAAACAGTAACCAGAATTATTAAAAGAAAGGTTTTCAACCATAATTAAATTAAATATATCAGACAAGTTAAGAGTTTGAAAAAATATATATGTAATGAGTATAATAATGATTATGAAGATTTATTAAGATAGAAAATGTGAGATAATCTGAGAGACTACGAAGTGGAGAATCCGAAGATATTTTTATTAGTCGAAAATGAGACTACTTTTTATTTATTTATTCGATGACTGACTGAAGATAATTCCAGCAGCATTATGTTTTTTGAGCAGGGATGGATATGCCCCTGTACTCAATTTATAGAAGTGGTGTATGGCCAGCAGAGAAGTAGCGTACAGTGCCCCTCTGATCTGCCCCAGCCCACGTGATAGGGAATGTTAGGGAATTAATATCCCAAGGATACAACACGAAGTTGATATAGAAAGAAAATGTATTACAATTATAATATATCTCAGAAGACACTAACTATCCGAAAAGGATCAGTAGTAAAACAAATAATTATATATATAAAATTAATAAAACTCTAATATAAAAAAGTCGATATAAAAATGGAGAAGAAAATGAATTATAAGAAATGATGAAATTATCATAAGAAATTATTTCATCCATAAACATGTCTGAAATAATTACTTCTGGAGGAGAGCAATCTGTAGCGTGACAGATATAAGCATAATATTGAATGGCAATTGATCATTAGAATAATGAAGTTATAATATTTAAATTTGGAAGAAAGCATTAAGTTTAATATAAATAGATTAATTCATAGCAACTGTGGAAAGAAATCATTATTATAAAGAAAATACAAGTTAAAATAAAAGGAATTACTAGTGATGAGTCATCCAAAACCAGTCTCATAACCAAAGGTTTTCAAGGTATAACCCAGGAAGGTAAAATAGTAAATAACAAAGCAGTACACAATATGACCAAACCCACAACGAGGGAGAATAAATAAAAGAGAAACCCTAAAATAAGCCAAGATCAACCAATACAGGTTGTGTATTTCTGAATTAAAGAAGAAGATGGAGAAGATCCCAAGAAACCTGATGGCATCAAGAACAGATGGAGAAGATACCAGTCCCAGAAGGCAGGAGAAAAGAAGACTGAAGAAAGAAGAAGAGGGCAGCATCCTGAAGAAGACGTCATGCTCTTATAAAAGACACCCAAATCCCTATATCCCCAAAATAAATATCTAAAAATAAAAGTATAACGAAATAAAAACCACATGTATACAAATTTAAGAGAGAGGAGTGTATAAAGTAAAAGTTTCCTGTGAACTAAGATGAAACAATAATATAGTACCCATGGAACAAATCTCCATTGAAAAAACGCTAACCAATTTATTATGTTGATAAGACTATACGACCATTTAGCATTAACATAATATATAAGTGAAAGTGAACCAGTGATAGTTTTGGGTATTATAAAAAATGAACCTTGTGTTTCATTCTTGGCAATCACAAACATTGGATGCAATGAAATATGCATTTTTCAATGACTTAAAATGTGTACGGTGACAATATGTTGTTCATAAGACATGAATCTGTTTAAAATAACATTTTTGTTTTACATGAAAAAAGAAAAACAGATTTCATAGTGCTTTTTGAACGGTTCATACTATTTATTTGTTAATGACAGGGTACAATTCCCCAAAGACAAGGTATAAAAGACTGTATAAAAACTGTAGAATCCTACTTATAATAATAGTTAGAAATAAGAATATAGATATAAGGTTTTAATGTATATAGTACAAGAATGTTTAAAAATGTTTTAGATATAAGGCCATTTGTTTGGGTCTGAAACAACTAACATCAGAACTATAAAAATAGTTACCACTTGTAAATAGTAGAGAGTAATTAAGATGTTAGTTAGTAAAAAACCTTTGTTGTAAACCATATTTCCATGTTGGAAATGGGAATTTTGTTGCAAAATGTCTGATTTGAAGACAACCATTTATTTAAAAAAAATATTCTTTATTCTGTTTGACTATTGTTTGTATTGTGGCCAATACTAGTTGTTTTTGTGTAATTTGAAAGCATGTTTAATTTATAATACTATTTGTAAAAGTCAGAGAGGGTATCACACATCATATATTGTTTGTAAATTATTTTGTAAGAAAAATTGTTAAAAAATCATAGGCCAAAAGAATGGAAACCAAACTTCATCAAAACAGAGAAATTGCTCATTTAAATGCAAATAAACAAAAGGGGTTTAGACAAAATAAACTTGAGATCATGCCATATAATTGCACATACCATTTAGAGAGATTTTAATAAATTATATTCAGAATTATAAATAAAAATAAAATGACTAAACTCAGAAATTTAGACATGGGAGTCATATATTTCAGAATAATGTTTCAGAATACAACTAATTCAATTAATTACCAGAAAATAAGGGAATAGGAACCTTTTAATACAATATAGGATTATTAATATTAAATATAACTGATAAAATGGCTGAATTTATATAATGACAGGAAGTAAATTTTGATGTTTTGACTCTTCAGAGTATACCAAACTGAAAGTGAAATTACTATTTTTTGGACAGAAAACACTATAAAATGGCATTATTTAATCTGAAAATAACCAGAATGAACTGAAAGATTAATTTAAATCAAATCTAGTGAATAAAATTGACAAATAACCAAAGTTTAGGCATTCATATAGTGAAATAGTAAAATGTACACAGGATGTGAAAATATTTTTGAACAATGTTAAGGATAATATTATATGGGCTAAGAGTTTAATTGAAACTGAAGGAAACAGTTAGTTAATTATTGGTAGTTGAACAGTTAACATGACATACCTTTGAAAACGTGAATAACCTAACCTATAATCGTCATACAAAGCGAGTGTATAGTGAGTTATTGTGAAATCGCGAGTGACTTGTAAAATACTTCTGAAACTATCATATTATAACAGAAACGATCAAGTAACACTCCATAACACAGAACAATATAAATCTACTCCGAAAAACACCATAAAACACTAGAAAACTGTATAATACATTAAACCAAATTAGTGACGGAATCGGAGAAAGTGTTTGAACTAATAATTATACAGATACACTAAATACAACCCAGAATCACTACACCAGTCACTACACAACATATAACAAGAGATTTGCGGACACGAGAACAGAAATATTGCGTCAAAATACATTATTTGGAATGCAGCAGCAACGAGCAACATTTTCATCGACTTGACGGCGGCCATTTGCTTTGACAGTTCCAGTGCCTCTTCTTGGTTCATCACAGCTGTTTGGTGAAAACAATTATTATATTTACAATTTATTATTCAATGTCTGTGTTTATTAATAACTATTAATTTGATTGTAACGTTATACTTTTTAAATATAAGCCCGATTTCTCTGACTTTGGTAATAACTGGCTGTTTAAAGAACCCTATATAATTTTTATATCATATACTTGTAACTTTTTTCGATATCCTGAGAATCGATACTAATCGATAAGAGTCAATATTGCTATTACTTAATAAAATATTAATACTTTTCAATACTTAATAGTTCTTTATTTCTTCAATAATACTAATTACCAATAATATAATTCTAATTGATAATCTACAAGGACTTTACCACCCGTAAGTGAAGATAACCTAAAAAATAGAAAGCTAAACAAATATCGATTGGTTTACAGACAGTCTTATGAGTGGTGATAGATTATTTAAATTATACTAAAACTTTAATAAAAATTTTCAGAAGAGCATTACACTGTTTCAAACTTCACAGCCCTATATTAATTAATTGATCCTAATTAATTAATTAATAAAATTAAAATAATTTTTTTTTATAAACATAATTTTTTTTTAAATTTCCTTCAAAACAATAAATTTTGTTTTGAAACGTTCGGCGAAGCCGAGCATATATATTTCTTCATCAACTTTACGCTGCTCGACCGGTCTTGCTGCCATTGGGACTCGACCAGCTGGGAAACTTAAGGAAGTGTTTCAGGCCAGTAAGACGTCGAGAGCCACACCAATTACACACCAATTAAACACCTTACAACTTACAGATTCACACATCAATCTTATTTATTTTATTACAAATTGGCTAGTCCAAACAGAGGGGCTTGATTACATCGGAGTCACATACTCCATAATAAGTATATTATCAACACACATCAATATTTATTTAAAATTGTTTTATTACATGGTTAATTATTGAGTCTCAACCATTTTTTTTTTTTAAGGAAAATCAATAATAAAAACGTATGCGAGAGTGTGCTGCATATATTACACTTTACAATTAACGAAACGAAACGACACACAAACTGTGTATTCTGGAACGTGTGTGACAATTAAATCGAAGAGTAAACTGCAGTTACTGTATGTCAAAGAATTATAACTTTGGAAAATTATACAAACCTATTACTTTCGTTATGGACGTGAGAAGTAGTACAGTTTTCCTAAAGTTACATATTGATGCTCAACCATTTTCTTATAGGAAATTAGGTACAGGACACGTACGCAAGAGTGCGCTGCAAGTTCTACATTTTTAAATTGACGAAACGACAGTCAAACTTTGTTTTATGGAACGTGTGTTACAATTATGACAAAGCGTAAACTGCAGCCGTAACAAAATTCCATGATAACAATAAATCCCGACGCCATCTACAGGCAAATGGCTTCATTTAACCGCTTCTCTGAAAGGTGAATTCTTATCAAATTGCTAGGTCTTTGTCTGATAAGTTACAAGCATTTTGAATGACAGTCTCAGTTAATTTTAAAAGATTAAGCTTTAGCGTGACATGCATTTTGCCATTGACAGCTGAGTTTTGAACCAACGTTAAGCACACAGCAACGTTGTGTTGTACAGTAAAATACATTTGTTATTACACAGAGCGTTTGATGGGGATCGTATCTCTAGCAAGATGACGATCTCGCGCAGCCCACCAACGAAGGCCGCGACCTACCGGCAAGTGCAAGTGGAGTGGGACTGATAAGAAATTTTATTGTAAGCATCTCTGTTTCGCGATGTTACTTAAGCACGTTGTATAACGCTATATGCTATGTGTGAAAGTCTGTGGGGGGATTCATTACGACGTGACGACTATTTAAGCGGCTGAAGCGAGCATCGTTTCATCAAACGCCTCTTGAACAACTAAAGAAAATGAACGCTAGGGTAAGTATAAGTATAACCGACACTAATCTCTTGTCTCGAGAATACCATATAAAAATAATACGGGTGAAATAGCAACGTGTGCAAATTTTTATAAAGAATTTTTTTTATTAAAATTAAAAAAACGTGAACGTTAATAGGTGACTTATATTTTGCAAGATCGAGTCTTAATGAAAACCGTCCTATAAAATGATGTATAAAAATCGCAGTGTGTTAGCATTTTCTACAGCATACTTGTCACAATATTTCAGGTAGCAGCAACGGCTTTGGTAGCCGCGGTATTGCGTCTCACTACAGCGACTTACGCAGGTGGCCATTCTGCAGGCATTTCTTCATTTCCAGTGTCAAAGGACGGACCTATCGGATACCACGGACCGCTAGCGAAACCAGTCGTACAGAAGGATGGTAACTTAGCAGACACACTGGAAGTTGCCGCTACCAGAGGGGAACATCTAATCGCAGTCGCCAAAGCGCATTCCGCGGCAGCGGCAGGTTACGGAGGTGACGATTACGGTAGCGGCTCATCCGGTCACGGTAGTATTTCCGACCCAGGCTACGAAGGAGCTCTTCACGGCATCTACAGCTACGGACCAGCAACCGGCGATATCTACAAGGGCGAATACGGTTACGCCGGTCTTCAGTCGTTCAGCACAGACCACGGCTACGGTGACGGAGACGCTGGAGCTGGAGCCGGCGGCTACGGTGGCCATTCTGCAGGTGCAGGTTACGCTGTTGAAGCTGCCAGTTATGAAGCTACCGGTCACGAAGGAGGATCCGCATACCATGGACCACTCGCCGCTCCTATTGTCCTCAAGTCAGGATACCTCGCCGACACACACGACGTCGCTGCCGCTAAAGGTGCTCACTACGTTGCCCTTTCTCTCGCATCCCAACACGGAGGCCACCATTAAATTTGTATTTTGTGAATAAGTTTAAATAAACTAACTGTTTTTATACCTGCTTGTTGATCTGTTGACCATCTCAACGCTAAAGCTAAGTTTTCGCTAAACTGTAAGCTGAACAGGTGTAATGGACACATAACTGTCTTCGTATTGAGCTTCATGTTCATCCATCCTCTTTCACCCATTGTAAATTATCTTCCGTAAGCTAAAAGAATTTCGTTTACCTTCTTTATTTCGGGGTCTGTTCTGACATCCTAATTCCTTCTTCTATATTGCAATGTACATTTTAAAGTACTTCGAGGAAACGGAATTTCAGAAATCTGAATCTAGCCTCATTCCTTTATCGTCATTACACACGCTTTACTCGAAAATATTAATGCGGGTATTCCAATTGTTTTAGAAAATTTACCCTTCTGCTGATTCATATTTAATTTCTAAAATTTATATGAACAAATATTCTAACTTTATTTATATTCCCTTTTATATATTATTTAGTCTCATATCACGTTTAAATCTCACTCTACGTTGATATTACCTTTTGTGACTGTTCAATGCGTCTTTAACGTGTCTCACTGGGGTAGAGACCACGAGCAAATCTGCATACTACAAGCCATTATTAGCTAACATTCCCTCAAACCAGGCTCTGTGATTTATGGCAGCAATACGTGCTTTCAAATATTGTCACGTTTTATTGATAAATTGGTACTCACTGTTCCGTTAGTGGCTGTTCTGTTTCATTGTTTCCTGGAATGTACGAATATGCTTCCTTATTACATTGTGTCGGGAATTACGATGTTTGCAACATACCACAACGTTTCACGAAACCATAAAGTGTGTGTAAATCTTGTGCAACTAGTCGAATAAGACGCTTCTGTTGGTAACAATTCACAGCTAGACGCATCGTCTTCACCAGGTTACCAGCCTGCAGGTACTGGGAAAGCTTCCGCTACTACTACGATCATGACGTTATGATGCAGACCTTTTGCGATACGCAAGGAAGCACATAACCGTACGACAGGTAAACTACCTCACTATCCGGGTACCGTGACAGGTGGCGGAGCAAACCAATAGCCGAAGCAATTGGTAATCACCTTTGAAAACGACTTGAAACTACTTAGCACGTTTAACTGCTCGTCAGCGGTGGTCAACACGTCCACAGTGTCGGGTTTCATGCCTTCCGACGGTCGACGCAGCATTAACTGTCTTCGTCACGTGGTTCTTTAATACTCCCGTATATCATTTACACAGCAGCTAAAAACATACCCTCCTTGAAGGACGTCGTTTGACTCCTTCTGCTTACCAATCTTAAGCTGTCGTCATAAATTCAGAATATAACAATAGGTATTGTCTATAGCGTTGACCGTTGGCCAGAAAATGATAACGTTGGTATTTCCAACAGACTAATTGCTCTCGTGTTGGTCGTGAGAAGTAGTAGCCTGTTTCTAAAGTATAATGGTTAATTATTGAGTCTCAACCATTTTTTTTTTTTAAGGAAAATCAATAATAAAAACGTATGCGAGAGTGTGCTGCATATATTACACTTTACAATTAACGAAACGAAACGACACACAAACTGTGTATTCTGGAACGTGTGTGACAATTAAATCGAAGAGTAAACTGCAGTTACTGTATGTCAAAGGATTATAACTTTGGAAAATTATACAAACCTATTACTTTCGTTATGGACGTGAGAAGTAGTACAGTTTTCCTAAAGTTACATATTGATGCTCAACCATTTTCTTATAGGAAATTAGGTACAGGACACGTACGCAAGAGTGCGCTGCAAGTTCTACATTTTTAAATTGACGAAACGACAGTCAAACTTTGTTTTATGGAACGTGTGTTACAATTATGACAAAGCGTAAACTGCAGCCGTAACAAAATTCCATGATAACAATAAATCCCGACGCCATCTACAGGCAAATGGCTTCATTTAACCGCTTCTCTGAAAGGTGAATTCTTATCAAATTGCTAGGTCTTTGTCTGATAAGTTACAAGCATTTTGAATGACAGTCTCAGTTAATTTTAAAAGATTAAGCTTTAGCGTGACATGCATTTTGCCATTGACAGCTGAGTTTTGAACCAACGTTAAGCACACAGCAACGTTGTGTTGTACAGTAAAATACATTTGTTATTACACAGAGCGTTTGATGGGGATCGTATCTCTAGCAAGATGACGATCTCGCGCAGCCCACCAACGAAGGCCGCGACCTACCGGCAAGTGCAAGTGGAGTGGGACTGATAAGAAATTTTATTGTAAGCATCTCTGTTTCGCGATGTTACTTAAGCACGTTGTATAACGCTATATGCTATGTGTGAAAGTCTGTGGGGGGATTGATTACGACGTGACGACTATTTAAGCGGCTGAAGCGAGCATCGTTTCATCAAACGCCTCTTGAACAACTAAAGAAAATGAACGCTAGGGTAAGTATAAGTATAACCGACACTAATCTCTTGTCTCGAGAATACCATATAAAAATAATACGGGTGAAATAGCAACGTGTGCAAATTTTTATAAAGAATTTTTTTTATTAAAATTAAAAAAACGTGAACGTTAATAGGTGACTTATATTTTGCAAGATCGAGTCTTAATGAAAACCGTCCTATAAAATGATGTATAAAAATCGCAGTGTGTTAGCATTTTCTACAGCATACTTGTCACAATATTTCAGGTAGCAGCAACGGCTTTGGTAGCCGCGGTATTGCGTCTCACTACAGCGACTTACGCAGGTGGCCATTCTGCAGGCATTTCTTCATTTCCAGTGTCAAAGGACGGACCTATCGGATACCACGGACCGCTAGCGAAACCAGTCGTACAGAAGGATGGTAACTTAGCAGACACACTGGAAGTTGCCGCTACCAGAGGGGAACATCTAATCGCAGTCGCCAAAGCGCATTCCGCGGCAGCGGCAGGTTACGGAGGTGACGATTACGGTAGCGGCTCATCCGGTCACGGTAGTATTTCCGACCCAGGCTACGAAGGAGCTCTTCACGGCATCTACAGCTACGGACCAGCAACCGGCGATATCTACAAGGGCGAATACGGTTACGCCGGTCTTCAGTCGTTCAGCACAGACCACGGCTACGGTGACGGAGACGCTGGAGCTGGAGCCGGCGGCTACGGTGGCCATTCTGCAGGTGCAGGTTACGCTGTTGAAGCTGCCAGTTATGAAGCTACCGGTCACGAAGGAGGATCCGCATACCATGGACCACTCGCCGCTCCTATTGTCCTCAAGTCAGGATACCTCGCCGACACACACGACGTCGCTGCCGCTAAAGGTGCTCACTACGTTGCCCTTTCTCTCGCATCCCAACACGGAGGCCACCATTAAATTTGTATTTTGTGAATAAGTTTAAATAAACTAACTGTTTTTATACCTGCTTGTTGATCTGTTGACCATCTCAACGCTAAAGCTAAGTTTTCGCTAAACTGTAAGCTGAACAGGTGTAATGGACACATAACTGTCTTCGTATTGAGCTTCATGTTCATCCATCCTCTTTCACCCATTGTAAATTATCTTCCGTAAGCTAAAAGAATTTCGTTTACCTTCTTTATTTCGGGGTCTGTTCTGACATCCTAATTCCTTCTTCTATATTGCAATGTACATTTTAAAGTACTTCGAGGAAACGGAATTTCAGAAATCTGAATCTAGCCTCATTCCTTTATCGTCATTACACACGCTTTACTCGAAAATATTAATGCGGGTATTCCAATTGTTTTAGAAAATTTACCCTTCTGCTGATTCATATTTAATTTCTAAAATTTATATGAACAAATATTCTAACTTTATTTATATTCCCTTTTATATCTTATTTAGTCTCATATCACGTTTAAATCTCACTCTACGTTGATATTACCTTTTGTGACTGTTCAATGCGTCTTTAACGTGTCTCACTGGGGTAGAGACCACGAGCAAATCTGCATACTACAAGCCATTATTAGCTAACATTCCCTCAAACCAGGCTCTGTGATTTATGGCAGCAATACGTGCTTTCAAATATTGTCACGTTTTATTGATAAATTGGTACTCACTGTTCCGTTAGTGGCTGTTCTGTTTCATTGTTTCCTGGAATGTACGAATATGCTTCCTTATTACATTGTGTCGGGAATTACGATGTTTGCAACATACCACAACGTTTCACGAAACCATAAAGTGTGTGTAAATCTTGTGCAACTAGTCGAATAAGACGCTTCTGTTGGTAACAATTCACAGCTAGACGCATCGTCTTCACCAGGTTACCAGCCTGCAGGTACTGGGAAAGCTTCCGCTACTACTACGATCATGACGTTATGATGCAGACCTTTTGCGATACGCAAGGAAGCACATAACCGTACGACAGGTAAACTACCTCACTATCCGGGTACCGTGACAGGTGGCGGAGCAAACCAATAGCCGAAGCAATTGGTAATCACCTTTGAAAACGACTTGAAACTACTTAGCACGTTTAACTGCTCGTCAGCGGTGGTCAACACGTCCACAGTGTCGGGTTTCATGCCTTCCGACGGTCGACGCAGCATTAACTGTCTTCGTCACGTGGTTCTTTAATACTCCCGTATATCATTTACGCAGCAGCTAAAAACATACCCTCCTTGAAGGACGTCGTTTGACTCCTTCTGCTTACCAATCTTAAGCTGTCGTCATAAATTCAGAATATAACAATAGGTATTGTCTATAGCGTTGACCGTTGGCCAGAAAATGATAACGTTGGTATTTCCAACAGACTAATTGCTCTCGTGTTGGTCGTGAGAAGTAGTAGCCTGTTTGTAAAGTATAATGGTTAATTATTGAGTCTCAACCATTTTTTTTTTTTAAGGAAAATCAATAATAAAAACGTATGCGAGAGTGTGCTGCATATATTACACTTTACAATTAACGAAACGAAACGACACACAAACTGTGTATTCTGGAACGTGTGTGACAATTAAATCGAAGAGTAAACTGCAGTTACTGTATGTCAAAGGATTATAACTTTGGAAAATTATACAAACCTATTACTTTCGTTATGGACGTGAGAAGTAGTACAGTTTTCCTAAAGTTACATATTGATGCTCAACCATTTTCTTATAGGAAATTAGGTACAGGACACGTACGCAAGAGTGCGCTGCAAGTTCTACATTTTTAAATTGACGAAACGACAGTCAAACTTTGTTTTATGGAACGTGTGTTACAATTATGACAAAGCGTAAACTGCAGCCGTAACAAAATTCCATGATAACAATAAATCCCGACGCCATCTACAGGCAAATGGCTTCATTTAACCGCTTCTCTGAAAGGTGAATTCTTATCAAATTGCTAGGTCCTTGTCTGATAAGTTACAAGCATTTTGAATGACAGTCTCAGTTAATTTTAAAAGATTAAGCTTTAGCGTGACATGCATTTTGCCATTGACAGCTGAGTTTTGAACCAACGTTAAGCACACAGCAACGTTGTGTTGTACAGTAAAATACATTTGTTATTACACAGAGCGTTTGATGGGGATCGTATCTCTAGCAAGATGACGATCTCGCGCAGCCCACCAACGAAGGCCGCGACCTACCGGCAAGTGCAAGTGGAGTGGGACTGATAAGAAATTTTATTGTAAGCGTCTCTGTTTCGCGATGTTACTTAAGCACGTTGTATAACGCTATATGCTATGTGTGAAAGTCTGTGGGGGGATTCATTACGACGTGACGACTATTTAAGCGGCTGAAGCGAGCATCGTTTCATCAAACGCCTCTTGAACAACTAAAGAAAATGAACGCTAGGGTAAGTATAAGTATAACCGACACTAATCTCTTGTCTCGAGAATACCATATAAAAATAATACGGGTGAAATAGCAACGTGTGCAAATTTTTATAAAGAATTTTTTTTATTAAAATTAAAAAAACGTGAACGTTAATAGGTGACTTATATTTTGCAAGATCGAGTCTTAATGAAAACCGTCCTATAAAATGATGTATAAAAATCGCAGTGTGTTAGCATTTTCTACAGCATACTTGTCACAATATTTCAGGTAGCAGCAACGGCTTTGGTAGCCGCGGTATTGCGTCTCACTACAGCGACTTACGCAGGTGGCCATTCTGCAGGCATTTCTTCATTTCCAGTGTCAAAGGACGGACCTATCGGATACCACGGACCGCTAGCGAAACCAGTCGTACAGAAGGATGGTAACTTAGCAGACACACTGGAAGTTGCCGCTACCAGAGGGGAACATCTAATCGCAGTCGCCAAAGCGCATTCCGCGGCAGCGGCAGGTTACGGAGGTGACGATTACGGTAGCGGCTCATCCGGTCACGGTAGTATTTCCGACCCAGGCTACGAAGGAGCTCTTCACGGCATCTACAGCTACGGACCAGCAACCGGCGATATCTACAAGGGCGAATACGGTTACGCCGGTCTTCAGTCGTTCAGCACTGACCACGGCTACGGTGACGGAGACGCTGGAGCTGGAGCCGGCGGCTACGGTGGCCATTCTGCAGGTGCAGGTTACGCTTTTGAAGCTGCCAGTTATGAAGCTACCGGTCACGAAGGAGGATCCGCATACCATGGACCACTCGCCGCTCCTATTGTCCTCAAGTCAGGATACCTCGCCGACACACACGACGTCGCTGCCGCTAAAGGTGCTCACTACGTTGCCCTTTCTCTCGCATCCCAACACGGAGGCCACCATTAAATTTGTATTTTGTGAATAAGTTTAAATAAACTAACTGTTTTTATACCTGCTTGTTGATCTGTTGACCATCTCAACGCTAAAGCTAAGTTTTCGCTAAACTGTAAGCTGAACAGGTGTAATGGACACATAACTGTCTTCGTATTGAGCTTCATGTTCATCCATCCTCTTTCACCCATTGTAAATTATCTTCCGTAAGCTAAAAGAATTTCGTTTACCTTCTTTATTTCGTGGTCTGTTCTGACATCCTAATTCCTTCTTCTATATTGCAATGTACATTTTAAAGTACTTCGAGGAAACGGAATTTCAGAAATCTGAATCTAGCCTCATTCCTTTATCGTCATTACACACGCTTTACTCGAAAATATTAATGCGGGTATTCCAATTGTTTTAGAAAATTTACCCTTCTGCTGATTCATATTTAATTTCTAAAATTTATATGAACAAATATTCTAACTTTATTTATATTCCCTTTTATATCTTATTTAGTCTCATATCACGTTTAAATCTCACTCTACGTTGATATTACCTTTTGTGACTGTTCAATGCGTCTTTAACGTGTCTCACTGGGGTAGAGACCACGAGCAAATCTGCATACTACAAGCCATTATTAGCTAACATTCCCTCAAACCAGGCTCTGTGATTTATGGCAGCAATACGTGCTTTCAAATATTGTCACGTTTTATTGATAAATTGGTACTCACTGTTCCGTTAGTGGCTGTTCTGTTTCATTGTTTCCTGGAATGTACGAATATGCTTCCTTATTACATTGTGTCGGGAATTACGATGTTTGCAACATACCACAACGTTTCACGAAACCATAAAGTGTGTGTAAATCTTGTGCAACTAGTCGAATAAGACGCTTCTGTTGGTAACAATTCACAGCTAGACGCATCGTCTTCACCAGGTTACCAGCCTGCAGGTACTGGGAAAGCTTCCGCTACTACTACGATCATGACGTTATGATGCAGACCTTTTGCGATACGCAAGGAAGCACATAACCGTACGACAGGTAAACTACCTCACTATCCGGGTACCGTGACAGGTGGCGGAGCAAACCAATAGCCGAAGCAATTGGTAATCACCTTTGAAAACGACTTGAAACTACTTAGCACGTTTAACTGCTCGTCAGCGGTGGTCAACACGTCCACAGTGTCGGGTTTCATGCCTTCCGACGGTCGACGCAGCATTAACTGTCTTCGTCACGTGGTTCTTTAATACTCCCGTATATCATTTACGCAGCAGCTAAAAACATACCCTCCTTGAAGGACGTCGTTTGACTCCTTCTGCTTACCAATCTTAAGCTGTCGTCATAAATTCAGAATATAACAATAGGTATTGTCTATAGCGTTGACCGTTGGCCAGAAAATGATAACGTTGGTATTTCCAACAGACTAATTGCTCTCGTGTTGGTCGTGAGAAGTAGTAGCCTGTTTGTAAAGTATAATGGTTAATTATTGAGTCTCAACCATTTTTTTTTTTTAAGGAAAATCAATAATAAAAACGTATGCGAGAGTGTGCTGCATATATTACACTTTACAATTAACGAAACGAAACGACACACAAACTGTGTATTCTGGAACGTGTGTGACAATTAAATCGAAGAGTAAACTGCAGTTACTGTATGTCAAAGGATTATAACTTTGGAAAATTATACAAACCTATTACTTTCGTTATGGACGTGAGAAGTAGTACAGTTTTCCTAAAGTTACATATTGATGCTCAACCATTTTCTTATAGGAAATTAGGTACAGGACACGTACGCAAGAGTGCGCTGCAAGTTCTACATTTTTAAATTGACGAAACGACAGTCAAACTTTGTTTTATGGAACGTGTGTTACAATTATGACAAAGCGTAAACTGCAGCCGTAACAAAATTCCATGATAACAATAAATCCCGACGCCATCTACAGGCAAATGGCTTCATTTAACCGCTTCTCTGAAAGGTGAATTCTTATCAAATTGCTAGGTCCTTGTCTGATAAGTTACAAGCATTTTGAATGACAGTCTCAGTTAATTTTAAAAGATTAAGCTTTAGCGTGACATGCATTTTGCCATTGACAGCTGAGTTTTGAACCAACGTTAAGCACACAGCAACGTTGTGTTGTACAGTAAAATACATTTGTTATTACACAGAGCGTTTGATGGGGATCGTATCTCTAGCAAGATGACGATCTCGCGCAGCCCACCAACGAAGGCCGCGACCTACCGGCAAGTGCAAGTGGAGTGGGACTGATAAGAAATTTTATTGTAAGCGTCTCTGTTTCGCGATGTTACTTAAGCACGTTGTATAACGCTATATGCTATGTGTGAAAGTCTGTGGGGGGATTCATTACGACGTGACGACTATTTAAGCGGCTGAAGCGAGCATCGTTTCATCAAACGCCTCTTGAACAACTAAAGAAAATGAACGCTAGGGTAAGTATAAGTATAACCGACACTAATCTCTTGTCTCGAGAATACCATATAAAAATAATACGGGTGAAATAGCAACGTGTGCAAATTTTTATAAAGAATTTTTTTTATTAAAATTAAAAAAACGTGAACGTTAATAGGTGACTTATATTTTGCAAGATCGAGTCTTAATGAAAACCGTCCTATAAAATGATGTATAAAAATCGCAGTGTGTTAGCATTTTCTACAGCATACTTGTCACAATATTTCAGGTAGCAGCAACGGCTTTGGTAGCCGCGGTATTGCGTCTCACTACAGCGACTTACGCAGGTGGCCATTCTGCAGGCATTTCTTCATTTCCAGTGTCAAAGGACGGACCTATCGGATACCACGGACCGCTAGCGAAACCAGTCGTACAGAAGGATGGTAACTTAGCAGACACACTGGAAGTTGCCGCTACCAGAGGGGAACATCTAATCGCAGTCGCCAAAGCGCATTCCGCGGCAGCGGCAGGTTACGGAGGTGACGATTACGGTAGCGGCTCATCCGGTCACGGTAGTATTTCCGACCCAGGCTACGAAGGAGCTCTTCACGGCATCTACAGCTACGGACCAGCAACCGGCGATATCTACAAGGGCGAATACGGTTACGCCGGTCTTCAGTCGTTCAGCACAGACCACGGCTACGGTGACGGAGACGCTGGAGCTGGAGCCGGCGGCTACGGTGGCCATTCTGCAGGTGCAGGTTACGCTGTTGAAGCTGCCAGTTATGAAGCTACCGGTCACGAAGGAGGATCCGCATACCATGGACCACTCGCCGCTCCTATTGTCCTCAAGTCAGGATACCTCGCCGACACACACGACGTCGCTGCCGCTAAAGGTGCTCACTACGTTGCCCTTTCTCTCGCATCCCAACACGGAGGCCACCATTAAATTTGTATTTTGTGAATAAGTTTAAATAAACTAACTGTTTTTATACCTGCTTGTTGATCTGTTGACCATCTCAACGCTAAAGCTAAGTTTTCGCTAAACTGTAAGCTGAACAGGTGTAATGGACACATAACTGTCTTCGTATTGAGCTTCATGTTCATCCATCCTCTTTCACCCATTGTAAATTATCTTCCGTAAGCTAAAAGAATTTCGTTTACCTTCTTTATTTCGGGGTCTGTTCTGACATCCTAATTCCTTCTTCTATATTGCAATGTACATTTTAAAGTACTTCGAGGAAACGGAATTTCAGAAATCTGAATCTAGCCTCATTCCTTTATCGTCATTACACACGCTTTACTCGAAAATATTAATGCGGGTATTCCAATTGTTTTAGAAAATTTACCCTTCTGCTGATTCATATTTAATTTCTAAAATTTATATGAACAAATATTCTAACTTTATTTATATTCCCTTTTATATCTTATTTAGTCTCATATCACGTTTAAATCTCACTCTACGTTGATATTACCTTTTGTGACTGTTCAATGCGTCTTTAACGTGTCTCACTGGGGTAGAGACCACGAGCAAATCTGCATACTACAAGCCATTATTAGCTAACATTCCCTCAAACCAGGCTCTGTGATTTATGGCAGCAATACGTGCTTTCAAATATTGTCACGTTTTATTGATAAATTGGTACTCACTGTTCCGTTAGTGGCTGTTCTGTTTCATTGTTTCCTGGAATGTACGAATATGCTTCCTTATTACATTGTGTCGGGAATTACGATGTTTGCAACATACCACAACGTTTCACGAAACCATAAAGTGTGTGTAAATCTTGTGCAACTAGTCGAATAAGACGCTTCTGTTGGTAACAATTCACAGCTAGACGCATCGTCTTCACCAGGTTACCAGCCTGCAGGTACTGGGAAAGCTTCCGCTACTACTACGATCATGACGTTATGATGCAGACCTTTTGCGATACGCAAGGAAGCACATAACCGTACGACAGGTAAACTACCTCACTATCCGGGTACCGTGACAGGTGGCGGAGCAAACCAATAGCCGAAGCAATTGGTAATCACCTTTGAAAACGACTTGAAACTACTTAGCACGTTTAACTGCTCGTCAGCGGTGGTCAACACGTCCACAGTGTCGGGTTTCATGCCTTCCGACGGTCGACGCAGCATTAACTGTCTTCGTCACGTGGTTCTTTAATACTCCCGTATATCATTTACGCAGCAGCTAAAAACATACCCTCCTTGAAGGACGTCGTTTGACTCCTTCTGCTTACCAATCTTAAGCTGTCGTCATAAATTCAGAATATAACAATAGGTATTGTCTATAGCGTTGACCGTTGGCCAGAAAATGATAACGTTGGTATTTCCAACAGACTAATTGCTCTCGTGTTGGTCGTGAGAAGTAGTAGCCTGTTTGTAAAGTATAATGGTTAATTATTGAGTCTCAACCATTTTTTTTTTTTAAGGAAAATCAATAATAAAAACGTATGCGAGAGTGTGCTGCATATATTACACTTTACAATTAACGAAACGAAACGACACACAAACTGTGTATTCTGGAACGTGTGTGACAATTAAATCGAAGAGTAAACTGCAGTTACTGTATGTCAAAGAATTATAACTTTGGAAAATTATACAAACCTATTACTTTCGTTATGGACGTGAGAAGTAGTACAGTTTTCCTAAAGTTACATATTGATGCTCAACCATTTTCTTATAGGAAATTAGGTACAGGACACGTACGCAAGAGTGCGCTGCAAGTTCTACATTTTTAAATTGACGAAACGACAGTCAAACTTTGTTTTATGGAACGTGTGTTACAATTATGACAAAGCGTAAACTGCAGCCGTAACAAAATTCCATGATAACAATAAATCCCGACGCCATCTACAGGCAAATGGCTTCATTTAACCGCTTCTCTGAAAGGTGAATTCTTATCAAATTGCTAGGTCTTTGTCTGATAAGTTACAAGCATTTTGAATGACAGTCTCAGTTAATTTTAAAAGATTAAGCTTTAGCGTGACATGCATTTTGCCATTGACAGCTGAGTTTTGAACCAACGTTAAGCACACAGCAACGTTGTGTTGTACAGTAAAATACATTTGTTATTACACAGAGCGTTTGATGGGGATCGTATCTCTAGCAAGATGACGATCTCGCGCAGCCCACCAACGAAGGCCGCGACCTACCGGCAAGTGCAAGTGGAGTGGGACTGATAAGAAATTTTATTGTAAGCATCTCTGTTTCGCGATGTTACTTAAGCACGTTGTATAACGCTATATGCTATGTGTGAAAGTCTGTGGGGGGATTCATTACGACGTGACGACTATTTAAGCGGCTGAAGCGAGCATCGTTTCATCAAACGCCTCTTGAACAACTAAAGAAAATGAACGCTAGGGTAAGTATAAGTATAACCGACACTAATCTCTTGTCTCGAGAATACCATATAAAAATAATACGGGTGAAATAGCAACGTGTGCAAATTTTTATAAAGAATTTTTTTTATTAAAATTAAAAAAACGTGAACGTTAATAGGTGACTTATATTTTGCAAGATCGAGTCTTAATGAAAACCGTCCTATAAAATGATGTATAAAAATCGCAGTGTTAGCATTTTCTACAGCATACTTGTCACAATATTTCAGGTAGCAGCAACGGCTTTGGTAGCCGCGGTATTGCGTCTCACTACAGCGACTTACGCAGGTGGCCATTCTGCAGGCATTTCTTCATTTCCAGTGTCAAAGGACGGACCTATCGGATACCACGGACCGCTAGCGAAACCAGTCGTACAGAAGGATGGTAACTTAGCAGACACACTGGAAGTTGCCGCTACCAGAGGGGAACATCTAATCGCAGTCGCCAAAGCGCATTCCGCGGCAGCGGCAGGTTACGGAGGTGACGATTACGGTAGCGGCTCATCCGGTCACGGTAGTATTTCCGACCCAGGCTACGAAGGAGCTCTTCACGGCATCTACAGCTACGGACCAGCAACCGGCGATATCTACAAGGGCGAATACGGTTACGCCGGTCTTCAGTCGTTCAGCACAGACCACGGCTACGGTGACGGAGACGCTGGAGCTGGAGCCGGCGGCTACGGTGGCCATTCTGCAGGTGCAGGTTACGCTGTTGAAGCTGCCAGTTATGAAGCTACCGGTCACGAAGGAGGATCCGCATACCATGGACCACTCGCCGCTCCTATTGTCCTCAAGTCAGGATACCTCGCCGACACACACGACGTCGCTGCCGCTAAAGGTGCTCACTACGTTGCCCTTTCTCTCGCATCCCAACACGGAGGCCACCATTAAATTTGTATTTTGTGAATAAGTTTAAATAAACTAACTGTTTTTATACCTGCTTGTTGATCTGTTGACCATCTCAACGCTAAAGCTAAGTTTTCGCTAAACTGTAAGCTGAACAGGTGTAATGGACACATAACTGTCTTCGTATTGAGCTTCATGTTCATCCATCCTCTTTCACCCATTGTAAATTATCTTCCGTAAGCTAAAAGAATTTCGTTTACCTTCTTTATTTCGGGGTCTGTTCTGACATCCTAATTCCTTCTTCTATATTGCAATGTACATTTTAAAGTACTTCGAGGAAACGGAATTTCAGAAATCTGAATCTAGCCTCATTCCTTTATCGTCATTACACACGCTTTACTCGAAAATATTAATGCGGGTATTCCAATTGTTTTAGAAAATTTACCCTTCTGCTGATTCATATTTAATTTCTAAAATTTATATGAACAAATATTCTAACTTTATTTATATTCCCTTTTATATATTATTTAGTCTCATATCACGTTTAAATCTCACTCTACGTTGATATTACCTTTTGTGACTGTTCAATGCGTCTTTAACGTGTCTCACTGGGGTAGAGACCACGAGCAAATCTGCATACTACAAGCCATTATTAGCTAACATTCCCTCAAACCAGGCTCTGTGATTTATGGCAGCAATACGTGCTTTCAAATATTGTCACGTTTTATTGATAAATTGGTACTCACTGTTCCGTTAGTGGCTGTTCTGTTTCATTGTTTCCTGGAATGTACGAATATGCTTCCTTATTACATTGTGTCGGGAATTACGATGTTTGCAACATACCACAACGTTTCACGAAACCATAAAGTGTGTGTAAATCTTGTGCAACTAGTCGAATAAGACGCTTCTGTTGGTAACAATTCACAGCTAGACGCATCGTCTTCACCAGGTTACCAGCCTGCAGGTACTGGGAAAGCTTCCGCTACTACTACGATCATGACGTTATGATGCAGACCTTTTGCGATACGCAAGGAAGCACATAACCGTACGACAGGTAAACTACCTCACTATCCGGGTACCGTGACAGGTGGCGGAGCAAACCAATAGCCGAAGCAATTGGTAATCACCTTTGAAAACGACTTGAAACTACTTAGCACGTTTAACTGCTCGTCAGCGGTGGTCAACACGTCCACAGTGTCGGGTTTCATGCCTTCCGACGGTCGACGCAGCATTAACTGTCTTCGTCACGTGGTTCTTTAATACTCCCGTATATCATTTACGCAGCAGCTAAAAACATACCCTCCTTGAAGGACGTCGTTTGACTCCTTCTGCTTACCAATCTTAAGCTGTCGTCATAAATTCAGAATATAACAATAGGTATTGTCTATAGCGTTGACCGTTGGCCAGAAAATGATAACGTTGGTATTTCCAACAGACTAATTGCTCTCGTGTTGGTCGTGAGAAGTAGTAGCCTGTTTCTAAAGTATAATGGTTAATTATTGAGTCTCAACCATTTTTTTTTTTTAAGGAAAATCAATAATAAAAACGTATGCGAGAGTGTGCTGCATATATTACACTTTACAATTAACGAAACGAAACGACACACAAACTGTGTATTCTGGAACGTGTGTGACAATTAAATCGAAGAGTAAACTGCAGTTACTGTATGTCAAAGGATTATAACTTTGGAAAATTATACAAACCTATTACTTTCGTTATGGACGTGAGAAGTAGTACAGTTTTCCTAAAGTTACATATTGATGCTCAACCATTTTCTTATAGGAAATTAGGTACAGGACACGTACGCAAGAGTGCGCTGCAAGTTCTACATTTTTAAATTGACGAAACGACAGTCAAACTTTGTTTTATGGAACGTGTGTTACAATTATGACAAAGCGTAAACTGCAGCCGTAACAAAATTCCATGATAACAATAAATCCCGACGCCATCTACAGGCAAATGGCTTCATTTAACCGCTTCTCTGAAAGGTGAATTCTTATCAAATTGCTAGGTCTTTGTCTGATAAGTTACAAGCATTTTGAATGACAGTCTCAGTTAATTTTAAAAGATTAAGCTTTAGCGTGACATGCATTTTGCCATTGACAGCTGAGTTTTGAACCAACGTTAAGCACACAGCAACGTTGTGTTGTACAGTAAAATACATTTGTTATTACACAGAGCGTTTGATGGGGATCGTATCTCTAGCAAGATGACGATCTCGCGCAGCCCACCAACGAAGGCCGCGACCTACCGGCAAGTGCAAGTGGAGTGGGACTGATAAGAAATTTTATTGTAAGCATCTCTGTTTCGCGATGTTACTTAAGCACGTTGTATAACGCTATATGCTATGTGTGAAAGTCTGTGGGGGGATTGATTACGACGTGACGACTATTTAAGCGGCTGAAGCGAGCATCGTTTCATCAAACGCCTCTTGAACAACTAAAGAAAATGAACGCTAGGGTAAGTATAAGTATAACCGACACTAATCTCTTGTCTCGAGAATACCATATAAAAATAATACGGGTGAAATAGCAACGTGTGCAAATTTTTAAAAAAGAATTTTTTTTATTAAAATTAAAAAAACGTGAACGTTAATAGGTGACTTATATTTTGCAAGATCGAGTCTTAATGAAAACCGTCCTATAAAATGATGTATAAAAATCGCAGTGTGTTAGCATTTTCTACAGCATACTTGTCACAATATTTCAGGTAGCAGCAACGGCTTTGGTAGCCGCGGTATTGCGTCTCACTACAGCGACTTACGCAGGTGGCCATTCTGCAGGCATTTCTTCATTTCCAGTGTCAAAGGACGGACCTATCGGATACCACGGACCGCTAGCGAAACCAGTCGTACAGAAGGATGGTAACTTAGCAGACACACTGGAAGTTGCCGCTACCAGAGGGGAACATCTAATCGCAGTCGCCAAAGCGCATTCCGCGGCAGCGGCAGGTTACGGAGGTGACGATTACGGTAGCGGCTCATCCGGTCACGGTAGTATTTCCGACCCAGGCTACGAAGGAGCTCTTCACGGCATCTACAGCTACGGACCAGCAACCGGCGATATCTACAAGGGCGAATACGGTTACGCCGGTCTTCAGTCGTTCAGCACAGACCACGGCTACGGTGACGGAGACGCTGGAGCTGGAGCCGGCGGCTACGGTGGCCATTCTGCAGGTGCAGGTTACGCTGTTGAAGCTGCCAGTTATGAAGCTACCGGTCACGAAGGAGGATCCGCATACCATGGACCACTCGCCGCTCCTATTGTCCTCAAGTCAGGATACCTCGCCGACACACACGACGTCGCTGCCGCTAAAGGTGCTCACTACGTTGCCCTTTCTCTCGCATCCCAACACGGAGGCCACCATTAAATTTGTATTTTGTGAATAAGTTTAAATAAACTAACTGTTTTTATACCTGCTTGTTGATCTGTTGACCATCTCAACGCTAAAGCTAAGTTTTCGCTAAACTGTAAGCTGAACAGGTGTAATGGACACATAACTGTCTTCGTATTGAGCTTCATGTTCATCCATCCTCTTTCACCCATTGTAAATTATCTTCCGTAAGCTAAAAGAATTTCGTTTACCTTCTTTATTTCGGGGTCTGTTCTGACATCCTAATTCCTTCTTCTATATTGCAATGTACATTTTAAAGTACTTCGAGGAAACGGAATTTCAGAAATCTGAATCTAGCCTCATTCCTTTATCGTCATTACACACGCTTTACTCGAAAATATTAATGCGGGTATTCCAATTGTTTTAGAAAATTTACCCTTCTGCTGATTCATATTTAATTTCTAAAATTTATATGAACAAATATTCTAACTTTATTTATATTCCCTTTTATATCTTATTTAGTCTCATATCACGTTTAAATCTCACTCTACGTTGATATTACCTTTTGTGACTGTTCAATGCGTCTTTAACGTGTCTCACTGGGGTAGAGACCACGAGCAAATCTGCATACTACAAGCCATTATTAGCTAACATTCCCTCAAACCAGGCTCTGTGATTTATGGCAGCAATACGTGCTTTCAAATATTGTCACGTTTTATTGATAAATTGGTACTCACTGTTCCGTTAGTGGCTGTTCTGTTTCATTGTTTCCTGGAATGTACGAATATGCTTCCTTATTACATTGTGTCGGGAATTACGATGTTTGCAACATACCACAACGTTTCACGAAACCATAAAGTGTGTGTAAATCTTGTGCAACTAGTCGAATAAGACGCTTCTGTTGGTAACAATTCACAGCTAGACGCATCGTCTTCACCAGGTTACCAGCCTGCAGGTACTGGGAAAGCTTCCGCTACTACTACGATCATGACGTTATGATGCAGACCTTTTGCGATACGCAAGGAAGCACATAACCGTACGACAGGTAAACTACCTCACTATCCGGGTACCGTGACAGGTGGCGGAGCAAACCAATAGCCGAAGCAATTGGTAATCACCTTTGAAAACGACTTGAAACTACTTAGCACGTTTAACTGCTCGTCAGCGGTGGTCAACACGTCCACAGTGTCGGGTTTCATGCCTTCCGACGGTCGACGCAGCATTAACTGTCTTCGTCACGTGGTTCTTTAATACTCCCGTATATCATTTACGCAGCAGCTAAAAACATACCCTCCTTGAAGGACGTCGTTTGACTCCTTCTGCTTACCAATCTTAAGCTGTCGTCATAAATTCAGAATATAACAATAGGTATTGTCTATAGCGTTGACCGTTGGCCAGAAAATGATAACGTTGGTATTTCCAACAGACTAATTGCTCTCGTGTTGGTCGTGAGAAGTAGTAGCCTGTTTGTAAAGTATAATGGTTAATTATTGAGTCTCAACCATTTTTTTTTTTTAAGGAAAATCAATAATAAAAACGTATGCGAGAGTGTGCTGCATATATTACACTTTACAATTAACGAAACGAAACGACACACAAACTGTGTATTCTGGAACGTGTGTGACAATTAAATCGAAGAGTAAACTGCAGTTACTGTATGTCAAAGGATTATAACTTTGGAAAATTATACAAACCTATTACTTTCGTTATGGACGTGAGAAGTAGTACAGTTTTCCTAAAGTTACATATTGATGCTCAACCATTTTCTTATAGGAAATTAGGTACAGGACACGTACGCAAGAGTGCGCTGCAAGTTCTACATTTTTAAATTGACGAAACGACAGTCAAACTTTGTTTTATGGAACGTGTGTTACAATTATGACAAAGCGTAAACTGCAGCCGTAACAAAATTCCATGATAACAATAAATCCCGACGCCATCTACAGGCAAATGGCTTCATTTAACCGCTTCTCTGAAAGGTGAATTCTTATCAAATTGCTAGGTCCTTGTCTGATAAGTTACAAGCATTTTGAATGACAGTCTCAGTTAATTTTAAAAGATTAAGCTTTAGCGTGACATGCATTTTGCCATTGACAGCTGAGTTTTGAACCAACGTTAAGCACACAGCAACGTTGTGTTGTACAGTAAAATACATTTGTTATTACACAGAGCGTTTGATGGGGATCGTATCTCTAGCAAGATGACGATCTCGCGCAGCCCACCAACGAAGGCCGCGACCTACCGGCAAGTGCAAGTGGAGTGGGACTGATAAGAAATTTTATTGTAAGCGTCTCTGTTTCGCGATGTTACTTAAGCACGTTGTATAACGCTATATGCTATGTGTGAAAGTCTGTGGGGGGATTCATTACGACGTGACGACTATTTAAGCGGCTGAAGCGAGCATCGTTTCATCAAACGCCTCTTGAACAACTAAAGAAAATGAACGCTAGGGTAAGTATAAGTATAACCGACACTAATCTCTTGTCTCGAGAATACCATATAAAAATAATACGGGTGAAATAGCAACGTGTGCAAATTTTTATAAAGAATTTTTTTTATTAAAATTAAAAAAACGTGAACGTTAATAGGTGACTTATATTTTGCAAGATCGAGTCTTAATGAAAACCGTCCTATAAAATGATGTATAAAAATCGCAGTGTGTTAGCATTTTCTACAGCATACTTGTCACAATATTTCAGGTAGCAGCAACGGCTTTGGTAGCCGCGGTATTGCGTCTCACTACAGCGACTTACGCAGGTGGCCATTCTGCAGGCATTTCTTCATTTCCAGTGTCAAAGGACGGACCTATCGGATACCACGGACCGCTAGCGAAACCAGTCGTACAGAAGGATGGTAACTTAGCAGACACACTGGAAGTTGCCGCTACCAGAGGGGAACATCTAATCGCAGTCGCCAAAGCGCATTCCGCGGCAGCGGCAGGTTACGGAGGTGACGATTACGGTAGCGGCTCATCCGGTCACGGTAGTATTTCCGACCCAGGCTACGAAGGAGCTCTTCACGGCATCTACAGCTACGGACCAGCAACCGGCGATATCTACAAGGGCGAATACGGTTACGCCGGTCTTCAGTCGTTCAGCACAGACCACGGCTACGGTGACGGAGACGCTGGAGCTGGAGCCGGCGGCTACGGTGGCCATTCTGCAGGTGCAGGTTACGCTGTTGAAGCTGCCAGTTATGAAGCTACCGGTCACGAAGGAGGATCCGCATACCATGGACCACTCGCCGCTCCTATTGTCCTCAAGTCAGGATACCTCGCCGACACACACGACGTCGCTGCCGCTAAAGGTGCTCACTACGTTGCCCTTTCTCTCGCATCCCAACACGGAGGCCACCATTAAATTTGTATTTTGTGAATAAGTTTAAATAAACTAACTGTTTTTATACCTGCTTGTTGATCTGTTGACCATCTCAACGCTAAAGCTAAGTTTTCGCTAAACTGTAAGCTGAACAGGTGTAATGGACACATAACTGTCTTCGTATTGAGCTTCATGTTCATCCATCCTCTTTCACCCATTGTAAATTATCTTCCGTAAGCTAAAAGAATTTCGTTTACCTTCTTTATTTCGGGGTCTGTTCTGACATCCTAATTCCTTCTTCTATATTGCAATGTACATTTTAAAGTACTTCGAGGAAACGGAATTTCAGAAATCTGAATCTAGCCTCATTCCTTTATCGTCATTACACACGCTTTACTCGAAAATATTAATGCGGGTATTCCAATTGTTTTAGAAAATTTACCCTTCTGCTGATTCATATTTAATTTCTAAAATTTATATGAACAAATATTCTAACTTTATTTATATTCCCTTTTATATCTTATTTAGTCTCATATCACGTTTAAATCTCACTCTACGTTGATATTACCTTTTGTGACTGTTCAATGCGTCTTTAACGTGTCTCACTGGGGTAGAGACCACGAGCAAATCTGCATACTACAAGCCATTATTAGCTAACATTCCCTCAAACCAGGCTCTGTGATTTATGGCAGCAATACGTGCTTTCAAATATTGTCACGTTTTATTGATAAATTGGTACTCACTGTTCCGTTAGTGGCTGTTCTGTTTCATTGTTTCCTGGAATGTACGAATATGCTTCCTTATTACATTGTGTCGGGAATTACGATGTTTGCAACATACCACAACGTTTCACGAAACCATAAAGTGTGTGTAAATCTTGTGCAACTAGTCGAATAAGACGCTTCTGTTGGTAACAATTCACAGCTAGACGCATCGTCTTCACCAGGTTACCAGCCTGCAGGTACTGGGAAAGCTTCCGCTACTACTACGATCATGACGTTATGATGCAGACCTTTTGCGATACGCAAGGAAGCACATAACCGTACGACAGGTAAACTACCTCACTATCCGGGTACCGTGACAGGTGGCGGAGCAAACCAATAGCCGAAGCAATTGGTAATCACCTTTGAAAACGACTTGAAACTACTTAGCACGTTTAACTGCTCGTCAGCGGTGGTCAACACGTCCACAGTGTCGGGTTTCATGCCTTCCGACGGTCGACGCAGCATTAACTGTCTTCGTCACGTGGTTCTTTAATACTCCCGTATATCATTTACGCAGCAGCTAAAAACATACCCTCCTTGAAGGACGTCGTTTGACTCCTTCTGCTTACCAATCTTAAGCTGTCGTCATAAATTCAGAATATAACAATAGGTATTGTCTATAGCGTTGACCGTTGGCCAGAAAATGATAACGTTGGTATTTCCAACAGACTAATTGCTCTCGTGTTGGTCGTGAGAAGTAGTAGCCTGTTTGTAAAGTATAATGGTTAATTATTGAGTCTCAACCATTTTTTTTTTTTAAGGAAAATCAATAATAAAAACGTATGCGAGAGTGTGCTGCATATATTACACTTTACAATTAACGAAACGAAACGACACACAAACTGTGTATTCTGGAACGTGTGTGACAATTAAATCGAAGAGTAAACTGCAGTTACTGTATGTCAAAGGATTATAACTTTGGAAAATTATACAAACCTATTACTTTCGTTATGGACGTGAGAAGTAGTACAGTTTTCCTAAAGTTACATATTGATGCTCAACCATTTTCTTATAGGAAATTAGGTACAGGACACGTACGCAAGAGTGCGCTGCAAGTTCTACATTTTTAAATTGACGAAACGACAGTCAAACTTTGTTTTATGGAACGTGTGTTACAATTATGACAAAGCGTAAACTGCAGCCGTAACAAAATTCCATGATAACAATAAATCCCGACGCCATCTACAGGCAAATGGCTTCATTTAACCGCTTCTCTGAAAGGTGAATTCTTATCAAATTGCTAGGTCCTTGTCTGATAAGTTACAAGCATTTTGAATGACAGTCTCAGTTAATTTTAAAAGATTAAGCTTTAGCGTGACATGCATTTTGCCATTGACAGCTGAGTTTTGAACCAACGTTAAGCACACAGCAACGTTGTGTTGTACAGTAAAATACATTTGTTATTACACAGAGCGTTTGATGGGGATCGTATCTCTAGCAAGATGACGATCTCGCGCAGCCCACCAACGAAGGCCGCGACCTACCGGCAAGTGCAAGTGGAGTGGGACTGATAAGAAATTTTATTGTAAGCGTCTCTGTTTCGCGATGTTACTTAAGCACGTTGTATAACGCTATATGCTATGTGTGAAAGTCTGTGGGGGGATTCATTACGACGTGACGACTATTTAAGCGGCTGAAGCGAGCATCGTTTCATCAAACGCCTCTTGAACAACTAAAGAAAATGAACGCTAGGGTAAGTATAAGTATAACCGACACTAATCTCTTGTCTCGAGAATACCATATAAAAATAATACGGGTGAAATAGCAACGTGTGCAAATTTTTATAAAGAATTTTTTTTATTAAAATTAAAAAAACGTGAACGTTAATAGGTGACTTATATTTTGCAAGATCGAGTCTTAATGAAAACCGTCCTATAAAATGATGTATAAAAATCGCAGTGTGTTAGCATTTTCTACAGCATACTTGTCACAATATTTCAGGTAGCAGCAACGGCTTTGGTAGCCGCGGTATTGCGTCTCACTACAGCGACTTACGCAGGTGGCCATTCTGCAGGCATTTCTTCATTTCCAGTGTCAAAGGACGGACCTATCGGATACCACGGACCGCTAGCGAAACCAGTCGTACAGAAGGATGGTAACTTAGCAGACACACTGGAAGTTGCCGCTACCAGAGGGGAACATCTAATCGCAGTCGCCAAAGCGCATTCCGCGGCAGCGGCAGGTTACGGAGGTGACGATTACGGTAGCGGCTCATCCGGTCACGGTAGTATTTCCGACCCAGGCTACGAAGGAGCTCTTCACGGCATCTACAGCTACGGACCAGCAACCGGCGATATCTACAAGGGCGAATACGGTTACGCCGGTCTTCAGTCGTTCAGCACAGACCACGGCTACGGTGACGGAGACGCTGGAGCTGGAGCCGGCGGCTACGGTGGCCATTCTGCAGGTGCAGGTTACGCTGTTGAAGCTGCCAGTTATGAAGCTACCGGTCACGAAGGAGGATCCGCATACCATGGACCACTCGCCGCTCCTATTGTCCTCAAGTCAGGATACCTCGCCGACACACACGACGTCGCTGCCGCTAAAGGTGCTCACTACGTTGCCCTTTCTCTCGCATCCCAACACGGAGGCCACCATTAAATTTGTATTTTGTGAATAAGTTTAAATAAATTAACTGTTTTTATACCTGCTTGTTGATCTGTTGACCATCTCAACGCTAAAGCTAAGTTTTCGCTAAACTGTAAGCTGAACAGGTGTAATGGACACATAACTGTCTTCGTATTGAGCTTCATGTTCATCCATCCTCTTTCACCCATTGTAAATTATCTTCCGTAAGCTAAAAGAATTTCGTTTACCTTCTTTATTTCGGGGTCTGTTCTGACATCCTAATTCCTTCTTCTATATTGCAATGTACATTTTAAAGTACTTCGAGGAAACGGAATTTCAGAAATCTGAATCTAGCCTCATTCCTTTATCGTCATTACACACGCTTTACTCGAAAATATTAATGCGGGTATTCCAATTGTTTTAGAAAATTTACCCTTCTGCTGATTCATATTTAATTTCTAAAATTTATATGAACAAATATTCTAACTTTATTTATATTCCCTTTTATATCTTATTTAGTCTCATATCACGTTTAAATCTCACTCTACGTTGATATTACCTTTTGTGACTGTTCAATGCGTCTTTAACGTGTCTCACTGGGGTAGAGACCACGAGCAAATCTGCATACTACAAGCCATTATTAGCTAACATTCCCTCAAACCAGGCTCTGTGATTTATGGCAGCAATACGTGCTTTCAAATATTGTCACGTTTTATTGATAAATTGGTACTCACTGTTCCGTTAGTGGCTGTTCTGTTTCATTGTTTCCTGGAATGTACGAATATGCTTCCTTATTACATTGTGTCGGGAATTACGATGTTTGCAACATACCACAACGTTTCACGAAACCATAAAGTGTGTGTAAATCTTGTGCAACTAGTCGAATAAGACGCTTCTGTTGGTAACAATTCACAGCTAGACGCATCGTCTTCACCAGGTTACCAGCCTGCAGGTACTGGGAAAGCTTCCGCTACTACTACGATCATGACGTTATGATGCAGACTTTTGCGATACGCAAGGAAGCACATAACCGTACGACAGGTAAACTACCTCACTATCCGGGTACCGTGACAGGTGGCGGAGCAAACCAATAGCCGAAGCAATTGGTAATCACCTTTGAAAACGACTTGAAACTACTTAGCACGTTTAACTGCTCGTCAGCGGTGGTCAACACGTCCACAGTGTCGGGTTTCATGCCTTCCGACGGTCGACGCAGCATTAACTGTCTTCGTCACGTGGTTCTTTAATACTCCCGTATATCATTTACGCAGCAGCTAAAAACATACCCTCCTTGAAGGACGTCGTTTGACTCCTTCTGCTTACCAATCTTAAGCTGTCGTCATAAATTCAGAATATAACAATAGGTATTGTCTATAGCGTTGACCGTTGGCCAGAAAATGATAACGTTGGTATTTCCAACAGACTAATTGCTCTCGTGTTGGTCGTGAGAAGTAGTAGCCTGTTTGTAAAGTATAATGGTTAATTATTGAGTCTCAACCATTTTTTTTTTTTAAGGAAAATCAATAATAAAAACGTATGCGAGAGTGTGCTGCATATATTACACTTTACAATTAACGAAACGAAACGACACACAAACTGTGTATTCTGGAACGTGTGTGACAATTAAATCGAAGAGTAAACTGCAGTTACTGTATGTCAAAGGATTATAACTTTGGAAAATTATACAAACCTATTACTTTCGTTATGGACGTGAGAAGTAGTACAGTTTTCCTAAAGTTACATATTGATGCTCAACCATTTTCTTATAGGAAATTAGGTACAGGACACGTACGCAAGAGTGCGCTGCAAGTTCTACATTTTTAAATTGACGAAACGACAGTCAAACTTTGTTTTATGGAACGTGTGTTACAATTATGACAAAGCGTAAACTGCAGCCGTAACAAAATTCCATGATAACAATAAATCCCGACGCCATCTACAGGCAAATGGCTTCATTTAACCGCTTCTCTGAAAGGTGAATTCTTATCAAATTGCTAGGTCTTTGTCTGATAAGTTACAAGCATTTTGAATGACAGTCTCAGTTAATTTTAAAAGATTAAGCTTTAGCGTGACATGCATTTTGCCATTGACAGCTGAGTTTTGAACCAACGTTAAGCACACAGCAACGTTGTGTTGTACAGTAAAATACATTTGTTATTACACAGAGCGTTTGATGGGGATCGTATCTCTAGCAAGATGACGATCTCGCGCAGCCCACCAACGAAGGCCGCGACCTACCGGCAAGTGCAAGTGGAGTGGGACTGATAAGAAATTTTATTGTAAGCATCTCTGTTTCGCGATGTTACTTAAGCACGTTGTATAACGCTATATGCTATGTGTGAAAGTCTGTGGGGGGATTCATTACGACGTGACGACTATTTAAGCGGCTGAAGCGAGCATCGTTTCATCAAACGCCTCTTGAACAACTAAAGAAAATGAACGCTAGGGTAAGTATAAGTATAACCGACACTAATCTCTTGTCTCGAGAATACCATATAAAAATAATACGGGTGAAATAGCAACGTGTGCAAATTTTTATAAAGAATTTTTTTTATTAAAATTAAAAAAACGTGAACGTTAATAGGTGACTTATATTTTGCAAGATCGAGTCTTAATGAAAACCGTCCTATAAAATGATGTATAAAAATCGCAGTGTGTTAGCATTTTCTACAGCATACTTGTCACAATATTTCAGGTAGCAGCAACGGCTTTGGTAGCCGCGGTATTGCGTCTCACTACAGCGACTTACGCAGGTGGCCATTCTGCAGGCATTTCTTCATTTCCAGTGTCAAAGGACGGACCTATCGGATACCACGGACCGCTAGCGAAACCAGTCGTACAGAAGGATGGTAACTTAGCAGACACACTGGAAGTTGCCGCTACCAGAGGGGAACATCTAATCGCAGTCGCCAAAGCGCATTCCGCGGCAGCGGCAGGTTACGGAGGTGACGATTACGGTAGCGGCTCATCCGGTCACGGTAGTATTTCCGACCCAGGCTACGAAGGAGCTCTTCACGGCATCTACAGCTACGGACCAGCAACCGGCGATATCTACAAGGGCGAATACGGTTACGCCGGTCTTCAGTCGTTCAGCACAGACCACGGCTACGGTGACGGAGACGCTGGAGCTGGAGCCGGCGGCTACGGTGGCCATTCTGCAGGTGCAGGTTACGCTGTTGAAGCTGCCAGTTATGAAGCTACCGGTCACGAAGGAGGATCCGCATACCATGGACCACTCGCCGCTCCTATTGTCCTCAAGTCAGGATACCTCGCCGACACACACGACGTCGCTGCCGCTAAAGGTGCTCACTACGTTGCCCTTTCTCTCGCATCCCAACACGGAGGCCACCATTAAATTTGTATTTTGTGAATAAGTTTAAATAAACTAACTGTTTTTATACCTGCTTGTTGATCTGTTGACCATCTCAACGCTAAAGCTAAGTTTTCGCTAAACTGTAAGCTGAACAGGTGTAATGGACACATAACTGTCTTCGTATTGAGCTTCATGTTCATCCATCCTCTTTCACCCATTGTAAATTATCTTCCGTAAGCTAAAAGAATTTCGTTTACCTTCTTTATTTCGGGGTCTGTTCTGACATCCTAATTCCTTCTTCTATATTGCAATGTACATTTTAAAGTACTTCGAGGAAACGGAATTTCAGAAATCTGAATCTAGCCTCATTCCTTTATCGTCATTACACACGCTTTACTCGAAAATATTAATGCGGGTATTCCAATTGTTTTAGAAAATTTACCCTTCTGCTGATTCATATTTAATTTCTAAAATTTATATGAACAAATATTCTAACTTTATTTATATTCCCTTTTATATCTTATTTAGTCTCATATCACGTTTAAATCTCACTCTACGTTGATATTACCTTTTGTGACTGTTCAATGCGTCTTTAACGTGTCTCACTGGGGTAGAGACCACGAGCAAATCTGCATACTACAAGCCATTATTAGCTAACATTCCCTCAAACCAGGCTCTGTGATTTATGGCAGCAATACGTGCTTTCAAATATTGTCACGTTTTATTGATAAATTGGTACTCACTGTTCCGTTAGTGGCTGTTCTGTTTCATTGTTTCCTGGAATGTACGAATATGCTTCCTTATTACATTGTGTCGGGAATTACGATGTTTGCAACATACCACAACGTTTCACGAAACCATAAAGTGTGTGTAAATCTTGTGCAACTAGTCGAATAAGACGCTTCTGTTGGTAACAATTCACAGCTAGACGCATCGTCTTCACCAGGTTACCAGCCTGCAGGTACTGGGAAAGCTTCCGCTACTACTACGATCATGACGTTATGATGCAGACCTTTTGCGATACGCAAGGAAGCACATAACCGTACGACAGGTAAACTACCTCACTATCCGGGTACCGTGACAGGTGGCGGAGCAAACCAATAGCCGAAGCAATTGGTAATCACCTTTGAAAACGACTTGAAACTACTTAGCACGTTTAACTGCTCGTCAGCGGTGGTCAACACGTCCACAGTGTCGGGTTTCATGCCTTCCGACGGTCGACGCAGCATTAACTGTCTTCGTCACGTGGTTCTTTAATACTCCCGTATATCATTTACGCAGCAGCTAAAAACATACCCTCCTTGAAGGACGTCGTTTGACTCCTTCTGCTTACCAATCTTAAGCTGTCGTCATAAATTCAGAATATAACAATAGGTATTGTCTATAGCGTTGACCGTTGGCCAGAAAATGATAACGTTGGTATTTCCAACAGACTAATTGCTCTCGTGTTGGTCGTGAGAAGTAGTAGCCTGTTTGTAAAGTATAATGGTTAATTATTGAGTCTCAACCATTTTTTTTTTTTAAGGAAAATCAATAATAAAAACGTATGCGAGAGTGTGCTGCATATATTACACTTTACAATTAACGAAACGAAACGACACACAAACTGTGTATTCTGGAACGTGTGTGACAATTAAATCGAAGAGTAAACTGCAGTTACTGTATGTCAAAGGATTATAACTTTGGAAAATTATACAAACCTATTACTTTCGTTATGGACGTGAGAAGTAGTACAGTTTTCCTAAAGTTACATATTGATGCTCAACCATTTTCTTATAGGAAATTAGGTACAGGACACGTACGCAAGAGTGCGCTGCAAGTTCTACATTTTTAAATTGACGAAACGACAGTCAAACTTTGTTTTATGGAACGTGTGTTACAATTATGACAAAGCGTAAACTGCAGCCGTAACAAAATTCCATGATAACAATAAATCCCGACGCCATCTACAGGCAAATGGCTTCATTTAACCGCTTCTCTGAAAGGTGAATTCTTATCAAATTGCTAGGTCTTTGTCTGATAAGTTACAAGCATTTTGAATGACAGTCTCAGTTAATTTTAAAAGATTAAGCTTTAGCGTGACATGCATTTTGCCATTGACAGCTGAGTTTTGAACCAACGTTAAGCACACAGCAACGTTGTGTTGTACAGTAAAATACATTTGTTATTACACAGAGCGTTTGATGGGGATCGTATCTCTAGCAAGATGACGATCTCGCGCAGCCCACCAACGAAGGCCGCGACCTACCGGCAAGTGCAAGTGGAGTGGGACTGATAAGAAATTTTATTGTAAGCGTCTCTGTTTCGCGATGCTACTTAAGCACGTTGTATAACGCTATATGCTATGTGTGAAAGTCTGTGGGGGGATTCATTACGACGTGACGACTATTTAAGCGGCTGAAGCGAGCATCGTTTCATCAAACGCCTCTTGAACAACTAAAGAAAATGAACGCTAGGGTAAGTATAAGTATAACCGACACTAATCTCTTGTCTCGAGAATACCATATAAAAATAATACGGGTGAAATAGCAACGTGTGCAAATTTTTATAAAGAATTTTTTTTATTAAAATTAAAAAAACGTGAACGTTAATAGGTGACTTATATTTTGCAAGATCGAGTCTTAATGAAAACCGTCCTATAAAATGATGTATAAAAATCGCAGTGTGTTAGCATTTTCTACAGCATACTTGTCACAATATTTCAGGTAGCAGCAACGGCTTTGGTAGCCGCGGTATTGCGTCTCACTACAGCGACTTACGCAGGTGGCCATTCTGCAGGCATTTCTTCATTTCCAGTGTCAAAGGACGGACCTATCGGATACCACGGACCGCTAGCGAAACCAGTCGTACAGAAGGATGGTAACTTAGCAGACACACTGGAAGTTGCCGCTACCAGAGGGGAACATCTAATCGCAGTCGCCAAAGCGCATTCCGCGGCAGCGGCAGGTTACGGAGGTGACGATTACGGTAGCGGCTCATCCGGTCACGGTAGTATTTCCGACCCAGGCTACGAAGGAGCTCTTCACGGCATCTACAGCTACGGACCAGCAACCGGCGATATCTACAAGGGCGAATACGGTTACGCCGGTCTTCAGTCGTTCAGCACAGACCACGGCTACGGTGACGGAGACGCTGGAGCTGGAGCCGGCGGCTACGGTGGCCATTCTGCAGGTGCAGGTTACGCTGTTGAAGCTGCCAGTTATGAAGCTACCGGTCACGAAGGAGGATCCGCATACCATGGACCACTCGCCGCTCCTATTGTCCTCAAGTCAGGATACCTCGCCGACACACACGACGTCGCTGCCGCTAAAGGTGCTCACTACGTTGCCCTTTCTCTCGCATCCCAACACGGAGGCCACCATTAAATTTGTATTTTGTGAATAAGTTTAAATAAACTAACTGTTTTTATACCTGCTTGTTGATCTGTTGACCATCTCAACGCTAAAGCTAAGTTTTCGCTAAACTGTAAGCTGAACAGGTGTAATGGACACATAACTGTCTTCGTATTGAGCTTCATGTTCATCCATCCTCTTTCACCCATTGTAAATTATCTTCCGTAAGCTAAAAGAATTTCGTTTACCTTCTTTATTTCGGGGTCTGTTCTGACATCCTAATTCCTTCTTCTATATTGCAATGTACATTTTAAAGTACTTCGAGGAAACGGAATTTCAGAAATCTGAATCTAGCCTCATTCCTTTATCGTCATTACACACGCTTTACTCGAAAATATTAATGCGGGTATTCCAATTGTTTTAGAAAATTTACCCTTCTGCTGATTCATATTTAATTTCTAAAATTTATATGAACAAATATTCTAACTTTATTTATATTCCCTTTTATATCTTATTTAGTCTCATATCACGTTTAAATCTCACTCTACGTTGATATTACCTTTTGTGACTGTTCAATGCGTCTTTAACGTGTCTCACTGGGGTAGAGACCACGAGCAAATCTGCATACTACAAGCCATTATTAGCTAACATTCCCTCAAACCAGGCTCTGTGATTTATGGCAGCAATACGTGCTTTCAAATATTGTCACGTTTTATTGATAAATTGGTACTCACTGTTCCGTTAGTGGCTGTTCTGTTTCATTGTTTCCTGGAATGTACGAATATGCTTCCTTATTACATTGTGTCGGGAATTACGATGTTTGCAACATACCACAACGTTTCACGAAACCATAAAGTGTGTGTAAATCTTGTGCAACTAGTCGAATAAGACGCTTCTGTTGGTAACAATTCACAGCTAGACGCATCGTCTTCACCAGGTTACCAGCCTGCAGGTACTGGGAAAGCTTCCGCTACTACTACGATCATGACGTTATGATGCAGACCTTTTGCGATACGCAAGGAAGCACATAACCGTACGACAGGTAAACTACCTCACTATCCGGGTACCGTGACAGGTGGCGGAGCAAACCAATAGCCGAAGCAATTGGTAATCACCTTTGAAAACGACTTGAAACTACTTAGCACGTTTAACTGCTCGTCAGCGGTGGTCAACACGTCCACAGTGTCGGGTTTCATGCCTTCCGACGGTCGACGCAGCATTAACTGTCTTCGTCACGTGGTTCTTTAATACTCCCGTATATCATTTACGCAGCAGCTAAAAACATACCCTCCTTGAAGGACGTCGTTTGACTCCTTCTGCTTACCAATCTTAAGCTGTCGTCATAAATTCAGAATATAACAATAGGTATTGTCTATAGCGTTGACCGTTGTCCAGAAAATGATAACGTTGGTATTTCCAACAGACTAATTGCTCTCGTGTTGGTCGTGAGAAGTAGTAGCCTGTTTGTAAAGTATAATGGTTAATTATTGAGTCTCAACCATTTTTTTTTTTTAAGGAAAATCAATAATAAAAACGTATGCGAGAGTGTGCTGCATATATTACACTTTACAATTAACGAAACGAAACGACACACAAACTGTGTATTCTGGAACGTGTGTGACAATTAAATCGAAGAGTAAACTGCAGTTACTGTATGTCAAAGGATTATAACTTTGGAAAATTATACAAACCTATTACTTTCGTTATGGACGTGAGAAGTAGTACAGTTTTCCTAAAGTTACATATTGATGCTCAACCATTTTCTTATAGGAAATTAGGTACAGGACACGTACGCAAGAGTGCGCTGCAAGTTCTACATTTTTAAATTGACGAAACGACAGTCAAACTTTGTTTTATGGAACGTGTGTTACAATTATGACAAAGCGTAAACTGCAGCCGTAACAAAATTCCATGATAACAATAAATCCCGACGCCATCTACAGGCAAATGGCTTCATTTAACCGCTTCTCTGAAAGGTGAATTCTTATCAAATTGCTAGGTCCTTGTCTGATAAGTTACAAGCATTTTGAATGACAGTCTCAGTTAATTTTAAAAGATTAAGCTTTAGCGTGACATGCATTTTGCCATTGACAGCTGAGTTTTGAACCAACGTTAAGCACACAGCAACGTTGTGTTGTACAGTAAAATACATTTGTTATTACACAGAGCGTTTGATGGGGATCGTATCTCTAGCAAGATGACGATCTCGCGCAGCCCACCAACGAAGGCCGCGACCTACCGGCAAGTGCAAGTGGAGTGGGACTGATAAGAAATTTTATTGTAAGCGTCTCTGTTTCGCGATGCTACTTAAGCACGTTGTATAACGCTATATGCTATGTGTGAAAGTCTGTGGGGGGATTCATTACGACGTGACGACTATTTAAGCGGCTGAAGCGAGCATCGTTTCATCAAACGCCTCTTGAACAACTAAAGAAAATGAACGCTAGGGTAAGTATAAGTATAACCGACACTAATCTCTTGTCTCGAGAATACCATATAAAAATAATACGGGTGAAATAGCAACGTGTGCAAATTTTTATAAAGAATTTTTTTTATTAAAATTAAAAAAACGTGAACGTTAATAGGTGACTTATATTTTGCAAGATCGAGTCTTAATGAAAACCGTCCTATAAAATGATGTATAAAAATCGCAGTGTGTTAGCATTTTCTACAGCATACTTGTCACAATATTTCAGGTAGCAGCAACGGCTTTGGTAGCCGCGGTATTGCGTCTCACTACAGCGACTTACGCAGGTGGCCATTCTGCAGGCATTTCTTCATTTCCAGTGTCAAAGGACGGACCTATCGGATACCACGGACCGCTAGCGAAACCAGTCGTACAGAAGGATGGTAACTTAGCAGACACACTGGAAGTTGCCGCTACCAGAGGGGAACATCTAATCGCAGTCGCCAAAGCGCATTCCGCGGCAGCGGCAGGTTACGGAGGTGACGATTACGGTAGCGGCTCATCCGGTCACGGTAGTATTTCCGACCCAGGCTACGAAGGAGCTCTTCACGGCATCTACAGCTACGGACCAGCAACCGGCGATATCTACAAGGGCGAATACGGTTACGCCGGTCTTCAGTCGTTCAGCACAGACCACGGCTACGGTGACGGAGACGCTGGAGCTGGAGCCGGCGGCTACGGTGGCCATTCTGCAGGTGCAGGTTACGCTGTTGAAGCTGCCAGTTATGAAGCTACCGGTCACGAAGGAGGATCCGCATACCATGGACCACTCGCCGCTCCTATTGTCCTCAAGTCAGGATACCTCGCCGACACACACGACGTCGCTGCCGCTAAAGGTGCTCACTACGTTGCCCTTTCTCTCGCATCCCAACACGGAGGCCACCATTAAATTTGTATTTTGTGAATAAGTTTAAATAAACTAACTGTTTTTATACCTGCTTGTTGATCTGTTGACCATCTCAACGCTAAAGCTAAGTTTTCGCTAAACTGTAAGCTGAACAGGTGTAATGGACACATAACTGTCTTCGTATTGAGCTTCATGTTCATCCATCCTCTTTCACCCATTGTAAATTATCTTCCGTAAGCTAAAAGAATTTCGTTTACCTTCTTTATTTCGGGGTCTGTTCTGACATCCTAATTCCTTCTTCTATATTGCAATGTACATTTTAAAGTACTTCGAGGAAACGGAATTTCAGAAATCTGAATCTAGCCTCATTCCTTTATCGTCATTACACACGCTTTACTCGAAAATATTAATGCGGGTATTCCAATTGTTTTAGAAAATTTACCCTTCTGCTGATTCATATTTAATTTCTAAAATTTATATGAACAAATATTCTAACTTTATTTATATTCCCTTTTATATCTTATTTAGTCTCATATCACGTTTAAATCTCACTCTACGTTGATATTACCTTTTGTGACTGTTCAATGCGTCTTTAACGTGTCTCACTGGGGTAGAGACCACGAGCAAATCTGCATACTACAAGCCATTATTAGCTAACATTCCCTCAAACCAGGCTCTGTGATTTATGGCAGCAATACGTGCTTTCAAATATTGTCACGTTTTATTGATAAATTGGTACTCACTGTTCCGTTAGTGGCTGTTCTGTTTCATTGTTTCCTGGAATGTACGAATATGCTTCCTTATTACATTGTGTCGGGAATTACGATGTTTGCAACATACCACAACGTTTCACGAAACCATAAAGTGTGTGTAAATCTTGTGCAACTAGTCGAATAAGACGCTTCTGTTGGTAACAATTCACAGCTAGACGCATCGTCTTCACCAGGTTACCAGCCTGCAGGTACTGGGAAAGCTTCCGCTACTACTACGATCATGACGTTATGATGCAGACCTTTTGCGATACGCAAGGAAGCACATAACCGTACGACAGGTAAACTACCTCACTATCCGGGTACCGTGACAGGTGGCGGAGCAAACCAATAGCCGAAGCAATTGGTAATCACCTTTGAAAACGACTTGAAACTACTTAGCACGTTTAACTGCTCGTCAGCGGTGGTCAACACGTCCACAGTGTCGGGTTTCATGCCTTCCGACGGTCGACGCAGCATTAACTGTCTTCGTCACGTGGTTCTTTAATACTCCCGTATATCATTTACGCAGCAGCTAAAAACATACCCTCCTTGAAGGACGTCGTTTGACTCCTTCTGCTTACCAATCTTAAGCTGTCGTCATAAATTCAGAATATAACAATAGGTATTGTCTATAGCGTTGACCGTTGGCCAGAAAATGATAACGTTGGTATTTCCAACAGACTAATTGCTCTCGTGTTGGTCGTGAGAAGTAGTAGCCTGTTTGTAAAGTATAATGGTTAATTATTGAGTCTCAACCATTTTTTTTTTTTAAGGAAAATCAATAATAAAAACGTATGCGAGAGTGTGCTGCATATATTACACTTTACAATTAACGAAACGAAACGACACACAAACTGTGTATTCTGGAACGTGTGTGACAATTAAATCGAAGAGTAAACTGCAGTTACTGTATGTCAAAGGATTATAACTTTGGAAAATTATACAAACCTATTACTTTCGTTATGGACGTGAGAAGTAGTACAGTTTTCCTAAAGTTACATATTGATGCTCAACCATTTTCTTATAGGAAATTAGGTACAGGACACGTACGCAAGAGTGCGCTGCAAGATCTACATTTTTAAATTGACGAAACGACAGTCAAACTTTGTTTTATGGAACGTGTGTTACAATTATGACAAAGCGTAAACTGCAGCCGTAACAAAATTCCATGATAACAATAAATCCCGACGCCATCTACAGGCAAATGGCTTCATTTAACCGCTTCTCTGAAAGGTGAATTCTTATCAAATTGCTAGGTCTTTGTCTGATAAGTTACAAGCATTTTGAATGACAGTCTCAGTTAATTTTAAAAGATTAAGCTTTAGCGTGACATGCATTTTGCCATTGACAGCTGAGTTTTGAACCAACGTTAAGCACACAGCAACGTTGTGTTGTATAGTAAAATACATTTGTTATTACACAGAGCGTTTGATGGGGATCGTATCTCTAGCAAGATGACGATCTCGCGCAGCCCACCAACGAAGGCCGCGACCTACCGGCAAGTGCAAGTGGAGTGGGACTGATAAGAAATTTTATTGTAAGCATCTCTGTTTCGCGATGTTACTTAAGCACGTTGTATAACGCTATATGCTATGTGTGAAAGTCTGTGGGGGGATTGATTACGACGTGACGACTATTTAAGCGGCTGAAGCGAGCATCGTTTCATCAAACGCCTCTTGAACAACTAAAGAAAATGAACGCTAGGGTAAGTATAAGTATAACCGACACTAATCTCTTGTCTCGAGAATACCATATAAAAATAATACGGGTGAAATAGCAACGTGTGCAAACTTTTATAAAGAATTTTTTTTATTAAAATTAAAAAAACGTGAACGTTAATAGGTGACTTATATTTTGCAAGATCGAGTCTTAATGAAAACCGTCCTATAAAATGATGTATAAAAATCGCAGTGTGTTAGCATTTTCTACAGCATACTTGTCACAATATTTCAGGTAGCAGCAACGGCTTTGGTAGCCGCGGTATTGCGTCTCACTACAGCGACTTACGCAGGTGGCCATTCTGCAGGCATTTCTTCATTTCCAGTGTCAAAGGACGGACCTATCGGATACCACGGACCGCTAGCGAAACCAGTCGTACAGAAGGATGGTCACTTAGCAGACACACTGGAAGTTGCCGCTACCAGAGGAGAACATCTAATCGCAGTCGCCAAAGCGCATTCCGCGGCAGCGGCAGGTTACGGAGGTGACGATTACGGTAGCGGCTCTTCCGGTCACGGTAGTATTTCCGACCCAGGCTACGAAGGAGCTCTTCACGGCATCTACAGCTACGGACCAGCAACCGGCGATATCTACAAGGGCGAATACGGTTACGCCGGTCTTCAGTCGTTCAGCACTGACCACGGCTACGGTGACGGAGACGCTGGAGCTGGAGCCGGCGTCTACGGTGGCCATTCTGCAGGTGCAGGTTACGCTGTTGAAGCTGCCAGTTATGAAGCTACCGGTCACGAAGGAGGATCCGCATACCATGGACCACTCGCCGCTCCTATTGTCCTCAAGTCAGGATACCTCGCCGACACACACGACGTCGCTGCCGCTAAAGGTGCTCACTACGTTGCCCTTTCTCTCGCATCCCAACACGGAGGCCACCATTAAATTTGTATTTTGTGAATAAGTTTAAATAAACTAACTGTTTTTATACCTGCTTGTTGATCTGTTGACCATCTCAACGCTAAAGCTAAGTTTTCGCTAAACTGTAAGCTGAACAGGTGTAATGGACACATAACTGTCTTCGTATTGAGCTTCATGTTCATCCATCCTCTTTCACCCATTGTAAATTATCTTCCGTAAGCTAAAAGAATTTCGTTTACCTTCTTTATTTCGGGGTCTGTTCTGACATCCTAATTCCTTCTTCTATATTGCAATGTACATTTTAAAGTACTTCGAGGAAACGGAATTTCAGAAATCTGAATCTAGCCTCATTCCTTTTTCGTCATTACACACGCTTTACTCGAAAATATTATTGCGGGTATTCCAATTGTTTTAGAAAATTTACCCTTCTGCTGATTCATATTTAGTTTCTAAAATTTATATGAACAAATATTCTAACTTTATTTATATTCCCTTTTATATCTTATTTAGTCTCATATCACGTTTAAATCTCACTCTACGTTGATATTACCTTTTGTGACTGTTCAATGCGTCTTTAACGTGTCTCACTGGGGTAGAGACCACGAGCAAATCTGCATACTACAAGCCATTATTAGCTAACATTCCCTCAAACCAGGCTCTGTGATTTATGGCAGCAATACGTGCTTTCAAATATTGTCACGTTTTATTGATAAATTGGTACTCACTGTTCCGTTAGTGGCTGTTCTGTTTCATTGTTTCCTGGAATGTACGAATATGCTTCCTTATTACATTGTGTCGGGAATTACGATGTTTGCAACATACCACAACGTTTCACGAAACCATAAAGTGTGTGTAAATCTTGTGCAACTAGTCGAATAAGACGCTTCTGTTGGTAACAATTCACAGCTAGACGCATCGTCTTCACCAGGTTACCAGCCTGCAGGTACTGGGAAAGCTTCCGCTACTACTACGATCATGACGTTATGATGCAGACCTTTTGCGATACGCAAGGAAGCACATAACCGTACGACAGGTAAACTACCTCACTATCCGGGTACCGTGACAGGTGGCGGAGCAAACCAATAGCCGAAGCAATTGGTAATCACCTTTGAAAACGACTTGAAACTACTTAGCACGTTTAACTGCTCGTCAGCGGTGGTCAACACGTCCACAGTGTCGGGTTTCATGCCTTCCGACGGTCGACGCAGCATTAACTGTCTTCGTCACGTGGTTCTTTAATACTCCCGTATATCATTTACGCAGCAGCTAAAAACATACCCTCCTTGAAGGACGTCGTTTGACTCCTTCTGCTTACCAATCTTAAGCTGTCGTCATAAATTCAGAATATAACAATAGGTATTGTCTATAGCGTTGACCGTTGGCCAGAAAATGATAACGTTGGTATTTCCAACAGACTAATTGCTCTCGTGTTGGTCGTGAGAAGTAGTAGCCTGTTTCTAAAGTATAATGGTTAATTATTGAGTCTCAACCATTTTTTTTTTTTAAAGAAAATCAATAATAAAAACGTATGCGAGAGTGTGCTGCATATATTACACTTTACAATTAACGAAACGAAACGACACACAAACTGTGTATTCTGGAACGTGTGTGACAATTAAATCGAAGAGTAAACTGCAGTTACTGTATGTCAAAGAATTATAACTTTGGAAAATTATACAAACCTATTACTTTCGTTATGGACGTGAGAAGTAGTACAGTTTTCCTAAAGTTACATATTGATGCTCAACCATTTTCTTATAGGAAATTAGGTACAGGACACGTATGCAAGAGTGCGCTGCAAGTTCTACATTTTTAAATTGACGAAACGACAGTCAAACTTTGTTTTATGGAACGTGTGTTACAATTATGACAAAGCGTAAACTGCAGCCGTAACAAAATTCCATGATAACAATAAATCCCGACGCCATCTACAGGCAAATGGCTTCATTTAACCGCTTCTCTGAAAGGTGAATTCTTATCAAATTGCTAGGTCTTTGTCTGATAAGTTACAAGCATTTTGAATGACAGTCTCAGTTAATTTTAAAAGATTAAGCTTTAGCGTGACATGCATTTTCCCATTGACAGCTGAGTTTTGAACCAACGTTAAGCACACAGCAACGTTGTGTTGTACAGTAAAATACATTTGTTATTACACAGAGCGTTTGATGGGGATCGTATCTCTAGCAAGATGACGATCTCGCGCAGCCCACCAACGAAGGCCGCGACCTACCGGCAAGTGCAAGTGGAGTGGGACTGATAAGAAATTTTATTGTAAGCATCTCTGTTTCGCGATGTTACTTAAGCACGTTGTATAACGCTATATGCTATGTGTGAAAGTCTGTGGGGGGATTGATTACGACGTGACGACTATTTAAGCGGCTGAAGCGAGCATCGTTTCATCAAACGCCTCTTGAACAACTAAAGAAAATGAACGCTAGGGTAAGTATAAGTATAACCGACACTAATCTCTTGTCTCGAGAATACCATATAAAAATAATACGGGTGAAATAGCAACGTGTGCAAATTTTTATAAAGAATTTTTTTTATTAAAATTAAAAAAACGTGAACGTTAATAGGTGACTTATATTTTGCAAGATCGAGTCTTAATGAAAACCGTCCTATAAAATGATGTATAAAAATCGCAGTGTGTTAGCATTTTCTACAGCATACTTGTCACAATATTTCAGGTAGCAGCAACGGCTTTGGTAGTCGCGGTATTGCGTCTCACTACAGCGACTTACGCAGGTGGCCATTCTGCAGGCATTTCTTCATTTCCAGTGTCAAAGGACGGACCTATCGGATACCACGGACCGCTAGCGAAACCAGTCGTACAGAAGGATGGACACTTAGCAGACACACTGGAAGTTGCCGCTACCAGAGGAGAACATCTAATCGCAGTCGCCAAAGCGCATTCCGCGGCAGCGGCAGGTTACGGAGGTGACGATTACGGTAGCGGCTCATCCGGTCACGGTAGTTTTTCCGACCCAGGCTACGAAGGAGCTCTTCACGGCTTCTACAGCTACGGACCAGCAACCGGCGATATCTACAAGGGCGAATACGGTTACGCCGGTCTTCAGTCGTTCAGCACTGACCACGTCTACGGTGACGGAGGCGCTGGAGCTGGAGCCGGCGGCTACGGTGGCCATTCTGCAAGTGCAGGTTACGCTGTTGAAGCTGCCAGTTATGAAGCTACCGGTCACGAAGGAGGATCCGCATACCATGGACCACTCGCCGCTCCTATTGTCCTCAAGTCAGGATACCTCGCCGACACACACGACGTCGCTGCCGCTAAAGGTGCTCACTACGTTGCCCTTTCTCTCGCATCCCAACACGGAGGCCACCATTAAATTTGTATTTTGTGAATAAGTTTAAATAAACTAACTGTTTTTATACCTGCTTGTTGATCTGTTGACCATCTCGACGCTAAAGCTATGTTTTCGCTAAACTGTAAGCTGAACAGGTGTAATGGACACATAACTGTCTTCGTATTGAGCTTCATTTTCATCCATCGTCTTTCACCCGTTGTAAATTATCTTCCGTAAGCTGAAATAATTTCGTTTACCTCCTTTATTTCGGGGTCTGTTCTGACATCCTAATTCCTTCTTCTATATTGCAATGTACATTTTAAAGTACTTCGAGGAAACTGAATTTCAGCAATCTGTATCTAGCCTTATTCCTTTACCGTTATTGCACACGCTTTACTCGAAAATATTAATGCGGGTATTCCAATTGTTTTAGAAAATTTACCCTTCTACTGATTCATATTTAATTTCTAAAATTTATATGAACAAATATTCTAAATTTATTTATATTCCCTTTTATATCTTATTTAGTCTCATATCACGTTTAAAACTCACTCTACGTTGATATTACCTTTGTGACTGTTCAAAGCGTCTTTAACGTGTCTCACTGGGGTAGAGACCACGAGCAAATCCGCCATACTACAAGCCATTATTAGCTAACATTCCCTAACCAGGCTGTGATTTATGGCAGCAATACGTGCTTTCAAATATTGTCACGTTTTATTGATAAATTTGTACTCACTGTTCCGTTAGTGGCTGTTCTGTTTCATTTTTTCCTGGAATGTACGAATATGCTTCCTTATTATATTGTGTCGGGAATCACGATGTTTGCAACATACCATAACGTTTCACGAAACCATAAAGTGTGTGTAAATCTTGTGCAACTAGTCGAATTAGACGCTTCTGTTGGGCACGATTCACAGCTAGACGCATCGTCTTCACCAGGTTACCAGCCTGCAGGTACTGGGAAAGCTTCCGCTACTACTACGATCATGACGTTATGATGCAGACTTTTGCGATACGCAAGGAAGCACATAACCGTACGACAGGTAAACTACCTCACTATCCGGGTACCGTGACAGGTGGCGGAGCAAACCAATAGCCGAAGCAATTGGTAATCACCTTTGAAAACGACTTGAAACTACTTAGCACGTTTAACTGCTCGTCAGCGGTGGTCAACACGTCCACAGTGTCGGGTTTCATGCCTTCGGACGGTCGACGCAGCATTAACTGTCTTCGTCACGTGGTTCTTTAATACTCCCGTATATCATTTACGCAGCAGCTAAAAACGTACCCTCTTTGAAGGACGTCGTTTGACTCCTTCTGCTTACCAATCATAAGCTGTCGTCATAAATACAGAATATAACAATAGGTATTGTCTATAGCGTTGACCGTTGCCCAGAGAATGATAACGTTGGTATTTCCAACAGACTAATTGCTCTCGTGTTGGTCGTGAGAAGTAGTAGCCTGTTTCTAAAGTATAGTAGTTAGTTATTGAGTCTCAACCTTTTTTTCTTTTAAGGAAAATCAATAATAAAAACGTATGCGAGAGTGTGCTGCATATATTACACTTTACAATTAACGAAACGAAACGACACACAAACTGTGTATTCTGGAACGTGTGTGACAATTAAATCGAAGAGTAAACTGCAGTTATTGTATGTCAAAGAATTATAACTTTGGAACATTAAACAAACCTATTACTTTCGTTATGGACGTGAGAAGTTGTACAGTTTTCCTAAAGTTACATATTGATGCTCAACCATTTTCTTACAGGAAATTCGGTACAGGACACGTATGCAAGAGTGCGCTGCAAGTTCTACATTTTTAAATTGACGAAACGACACTCAATCTTTGTATTATGGAACGTGTGTTACAATTATGACAAAGCGTAAACTGCAGCCGTAACAAAATTCCATGATAACAAAAAATCCCGACGCCATCTACAGGCAAATGGCTTCATTTAACCGCTTCTCTGAAAGGTGAATTCTTATCAAATTGCTAGGTCTTTGTCTGATAAGTTACAAATATTTTGAATGACAGTCTCCGTTAATTTTAAAAGATTAGGCTTTAGCGTGACAAGCATTTTGCCATTGACAGCTGAGTTTTGAACCAACGTTAAGCACACAGCAACGTTGTGTTGTACAGTAAAATACAGTTGTTATTACACAGAGCGTTTGATGGGGATCGTATCCCTAGCAAGATGACGATCTCGCGCAGCCCACCAACGAAGGCCGCGACCTACCGGCAAGTGCAAGTGGAGTGGGACTGATAAGAAATTTTATTGTAAGCATCTCTGTTTCGCGATGTTACTTAAGCACGTTGTATAACGCTATATGCTATGTGTGAAAGTCTGTGGGGGGATTGATTACGACGTGACGACTATTTAAGCGGCTGAAGCGAGCATCGTTTCATCAAACGCCTCTTGAACAACTAAAGAAAATGACCGCTTGGGTAAGTAAAAGTATAACCGACACTATTCTCTTGTCTCGGGAATACCATATAAAAATAATACGGGTGAAATAGCAACGTGTGCTAATTTTTATAAAGAATTTTTTTTATTAAAATTAGAAAAACGTGAACGTTAATAGGTGACTTATATTTTGCAAGATCGAGTCTTAATGAAAACCGTCCTATAAAATGATGTATAAAAATCGCAGTGTGTTAGCATTTTCTACAGCATACTTGTCACAATATTTCAGGTAGCAGCAACGGCTTTGGTAGCCGCGGTATTGCGTCTCACTACAGCGACTTACGAAGGTGGCCATTCTGCATTCATTTCTTCATTTCCAGTGTCAAAGGACGGACCTATCGGATACCACGGACCGCTAGCGAAACCAGTCGTACAGAAGGATGGTCACTTAGCAGACACACTGGAAGTTGCCGCTACCAGAGGAGAACATCTAATCGCAGTCGCCAAAGCGCAATCCGCGGCAGCGGCAGGTTACGGAGGTGACGATTACGGTAGCGGCTCATCCGGTCACGGTAGTATTTCCGACCCAGGCTACGAAGGAGCTCTTCACGGCATCTACAGCTACGGACCAGCAACCGGCGATATCTACAAGGGCGAATACGGTTACGCCGGTCTTCAGTCGTTCAGCACTGACCACGGCTACGGTGACGGAGACGCTGGAGCTGGAGCCGGCGTCTACGGTGGCCATTCTGCAGGTGCAGGTTACGCTGTTGAAGCTGCCAGTTATGAAGCTACCGGTCACGAAGGAGGATCCGCATACCATGGACCACTCGCCGCTCCTATTTTCCTCAAGTCAGGATACCTCGCCGACACACACGACGTCGCTGCCGCTAAAGGTGCTCACTACGTTGCCCTTTCTCTCGCATCCCAACACGGAGGCCACCATTAAATTTGTATTTTGTGAATAAGTTTAAATAAACTAACTGTTTTTATACCTGCTTGTTGATCTGTTGACCATCTCAACGCTAAAACTAAGTTTTCGCTAAACTGTAAGCTGAACAGGTGTAATGGACACATAACTGTCTTCGTATTGAGCTTCATTTTCATCCATCGTCTTTCACCCGTTGTAAATTATCTTCCGTAAGCTGAAATAATTTCGTTTACCTCCTTTATTTCGGGGTCTGTTCTGACATCCTAATTCCTTCTTCTATATTGCAATGTACATTTTAAAGTACTTCGAGGAAACTGAATTTCAGCAATCTGTATCTAGCCTTATTCCTTTACCGTTATTGCACACGCTTTACTCGAAAATATTAATGCGGGTATTCCAATTGTTTTAGAAAATTTACCCTTCTACTGATTCATATTTAATTTCTAAAATTTATATGAACAAATATTCTAAATTTATTTATATTCCCTTTTATATCTTATTTAGTCTCATATCACGTTTAAAACTCACTCTACGTTGATATTACCTTTGTGACTGTTCAAAGCGTCTTTAACGTGTCTCACTGGGGTAGAGACCACGAGCAAATCCGCCATACTACAAGCCATTATTAGCTAACATTCCCTAACCAGGCTGTGATTTATGGCAGCAATACGTGCTTTCAAATATTGTCACGTTTTATTGATAAATTTGTACTCTCTGTTTAGTTAGTGGCTGTTCTGTTTCATTTTTTCCTGGAATGTACGAATATGCTTCCTTATTATATTGTGTCGGGAATCACGATGTTTGCAACATACCATAACGTTTCACGAAACCATAAAGTGTGTGTAAATCTTGTGCAACTAGTCGAATTAGACGCTTCTGTTGGGCACGATTCACAGCTAGACGCATCGTCTTCACCAGGTTACCAGCCTGCAGGTACTGGGAAAGCTTCCGCTACTACTACGATCATGACGTTATGATGCAGACTTTTGCGATACGCAAGGAAGCACATAACCGTACGACAGGTAAACTACCTCACTATCCGGGTACCGTGACAGGTGGCGGAGCAAACCAATAGCCGAAGCAATTGGTAATCACCTTTGAAAACGACTTGAAACTACTTAGCACGTTTAACTGCTCGTCAGCGGTGGTCAACACGTCCACAGTGTCGGGTTTCATGCCTTCGGACGGTCGACGCAGCATTAACTGTCTTCGTCACGTGGTTCTTTAATACTCCCGTATATCATTTACGCAGCAGCTAAAAACGTACCCTCTTTGAAGGACGTCGTTTGACTCCTTCTGCTTACCAATCATAAGCTGTCGTCATAAATACAGAATATAACAATAGGTATTGTCTATAGCGTTGACCGTTGCCCAGAGAATGATAACGTTGGTATTTCCAACAGACTAATTGCTCTCGTGTTGGTCGTGAGAAGTAGTAGCCTGTTTCTAAAGTATAGTAGTTAGTTATTGAGTCTCAACCTTTTTTTCTTTTAAGGAAAATCAATAATAAAAACGTATGCGAGAGTGTGCTGCATATATTACACTTTACAATTAACGAAACGAAACGACACACAAACTGTGTATTCTGGAACGTGTGTGACAATTAAATCGAAGAGTAAACTGCAGTTATTGTATGTCAAAGAATTATAACTTTGGAACATTAAACAAACCTATTACTTTCGTTATGGACGTGAGAAGTTGTACAGTTTTCCTAAAGTTACATATTGATGCTCAACCATTTTCTTACAGGAAATTCGGTACAGGACACGTATGCAAGAGTGCGCTGCAAGTTCTACATTTTTAAATTGACGAAACGACACTCAATCTTTGTATTATGGAACGTGTGTTACAATTATGACAAAGCGTAAACTGCAGCCGTAACAAAATTCCATGATAACAAAAAATCCCGACGCCATCTACAGGCAAATGGCTTCATTTAACCGCTTCTCTGAAAGGTGAATTCTTATCAAATTGCTAGGTCTTTGTCTGATAAGTTACAAATATTTTGAATGACAGTCTCCGTTAATTTTAAAAGATTAGGCTTTAGCGTGACAAGCATTTTGCCATTGACAGCTGAGTTTTGAACCAACGTTAAGCACACAGCAACGTTGTGTTGTACAGTAAAATACAGTTGTTATTACACAGAGCGTTTGATGGGGATCGTATCCCTAGCAAGATGACGATCTCGCGCAGCCCACCAACGAAGGCCGCGACCTACCGGCAAGTGCAAGTGGAGTGGGACTGATAAGAAATTTTATTGTAAGCATCTCTGTTTCGCGATGTTACTTAAGCACGTTGTATAACGCTATATGCTATGTGTGAAAGTCTGTGGGGGGATTGATTACGACGTGACGACTATTTAAGCGGCTGAAGCGAGCATCGTTTCATCAAACGCCTCTTGAACAACTAAAGAAAATGACCGCTTGGGTAAGTAAAAGTATAACCGACACTATTCTCTTGTCTCGGGAATACCATATAAAAATAATACGGGTGAAATAGCAACGTGTGCTAATTTTTATAAAGAATTTTTTTTATTAAAATTAGAAAAACGTGAACGTTAATAGGTGACTTATATTTTGCAAGATCGAGTCTTAATGAAAACCGTCCTATAAAATGATGTATAAAAATCGCAGTGTGTTAGCATTTTCTACAGCATACTTGTCACAATATTTCAGGTAGCAGCAACGGCTTTGGTAGCCGCGGTATTGCGTCTCACTACAGCGACTTACGCAGGTGGCCATTCTGCATTCATTTCTTCATTTCCAGTGTCAAAGGACGGACCTATCGGATACCACGGACCGCTAGCGAAACCAGTCGTACAGAAGGATGGTCACTTAGCAGACACACTGGAAGTTGCCGCTACCAGAGGAGAACATCTAATCGCAGTCGCCAAAGCGCAATCCGCGGCAGCGGCAGGTTACGGAGGTGACGATTACGGTAGCGGCTCATCCGGTCACGGTAGTATTTCCGACCCAGGCTACGAAGGAGCTCTTCACGGCATCTACAGCTACGGACCAGCAACCGGCGATATCTACAAGGGCGAATACGGTTACGCCGGTCTTCAGTCGTTCAGCACTGACCACGGCTACGGTGACGGAGACGCTGGAGCTGGAGCCGGCGTCTACGGTGGCCATTCTGCAGGTGCAGGTTACGCTGTTGAAGCTGCCAGTTATGAAGCTACCGGTCACGAAGGAGGATCCGCATACCATGGACCACTCGCCGCTCCTATTTTCCTCAAGTCAGGATACCTCGCCGACACACACGACGTCGCTGCCGCTAAAGGTGCTCACTACGTTGCCCTTTCTCTCGCATCCCAACACGGAGGCCACCATTAAATTTGTATTTTGTGAATAAGTTTAAATAAACTAACTGTTTTTATACCTGCTTGTTGATCTGTTGACCATCTCAACGCTAAAACTAAGTTTTCGCTAAACTGTAAGCTGAACAGGTGTAATGGACACATAACTGTCTTCGTATTGAGCTTCATGTTATCCATCCTCTTTCACCCATTGTAAATTATCTTCCGTAAGCTGAAAGAAATTCGTTTATCTCCTATATTTCGGGGTCTGTTCTGACATCCTAATTCCTTCTTCTATATTGCAATGTACATTTTAAAGTACTTCGAGGAAACTGAATTTCAGAAATCTGAATCTAGCCTAATTCCTTTATCGTCATTACACACGCTTTAATCGAAAATATTAATGCGGGTATTCCAATTGTTTTATAAAATTTACACTTCTGCTGATACATATTTAATTTCTAAAATTTGTATGAACAAATATTCTAAATTTATTTATATTTCCTTTTATATCTTATTTAGTCTCATATCACGTTTAAATCTCACTCTACGTTGATATTACCTTTTGTGACTGTTCAAAGCGTCTTTAACGTGTCTCACTGGGGTAGAGACCACGATCAAATCCGCCATACTACAAGCCATTATTAGCTAACATTCCCTCAAACCAGGCTGTGATTTATGGCAGCAATACGTGCTTTCAAATTTTGTCACGTTTTATTGATAAATTTGTACTCACTGTTCCGTTAGTGGCTGTTCTGTTTCATTTTTTCCTGGAATGTACGAATATGCTTCCTTATTATATTGTGTCGGGAATCACGATGCTTGCAACATACCACAACGTTTCACGAAACCATAAAGTGTGTGTAAATCTTGTGCAACTAGTCGAATTAGACGCTTCTGTTGGGCACGATTCACAGCTAGACGCATCGTCTTCACCAGGTTACCAGCCTGCAGGTACTGGGAAAGCTTCCGCTACTACTACGATCATGACGTTATGATGCAGACTTTTGCGATACGCAAGGAAGCACATAACCGTACGACAGGTAAACTACCTCACTATCCGGGTACCGTGACAGGTGGCGGAGCAAACCAATAGCCGAAGCAATTGGTAATCACCTTTGAAAACGACTTGAAACTACTTAGCACGTTTAACTGCTCGTCAGCGGTGGTCAACACGTCCACAGTGTCGGGTTTCATGCCTTCGGACGGTCGACGCAGCATTAACTGTCTTCGTCACGTGGTTCTTTAATACTCCCGTATATCATTTACGCAGCAGCTAAAAACGTACCCTCTTTGAAGGACGTCGTTTGACTCCTTCTGCTTACCAATCATAAGCTGTCGTCATAAATACAGAATATAACAATAGGTATTGTCTATAGCGTTGACCGTTGCCCAGAGAATGATAACGTTGGTATTTCCAACAGACTAATTGCTCTCGTGTTGGTCGTGAGAAGTAGTAGCCTGTTTCTAAAGTATAGTAGTTAGTTATTGAGTCTCAACCATTTTTTCTTTTAAGGAAAATCAATAATAAAAACGTATGCGAGAGTGTGCTGCATATATTACACTTTACAATTAACGAAACGAAACGACACACAAACTGTGTATTCTGGAACGTGTGTGACAATTAAATCGAAGAGTAAACTGCAGTTATTGTATGTCAAAGAATTATAACTTTGGATCATTAAACAAACCTATTACTTTCGTTATGGACGTGAGAAGTTGTACAGTTTTCCTAAAGTTACATATTGATGCTCAACCATTTTCTTACAGGAAATTCGGTACAGGACACGTATGCAAGAATGCGCTGCAAGTTCTACATTTTTAAATTGACGAAACGACACTCAATCTTTGTATTATGTAACGTGTGTTACAATTATGACAAAGCGTAAACTGCAGCCGTAACAAAATTCCATGATAACAAAAAATCCCGACGCCATCTACAGGCAAATGGCTTCATTTATCCGCTTCTCTGAAAGGTGAATTCTTATCAAATTGCTAGGTCTTTGTCTGATAAGTTACAAATATTTTGAATGACAGTCTCCGTTAATTTTAAAAGATTAGGCTTTAGCGTGACAAGCATTTTGCCATTGACAGCTGAGTTTTGAACCAACGTTAAGCACACAGCAACGTTGTGTTGTACAGTAAAATACAGTTGTTATTACACAGAGCGTTTGATGGGGATCGTATCCCTAGCAAGATGACGATCTCGCGCAGCCCACCAACGAAGGCCGCGACCTACCGGCAAGTGCAAGTGGAGTGGGACTGATAAGAAATTTTATTGTAAGCATCTCTGTTTCGCGATGTTACTTAAGCACGTTGTATAACGCTATATGCTATGTGTGAAAGTCTGTGGGGGGATTGATTACGACGTGACGACTATTTAAGCGGCTGAAGCGAGCATCGTTTCATCAAACGCCTCTTGAACAACTAAAGAAAATGACCGCTTGGGTAAGTAAAAGTATAACCGACACTATTCTCTTGTCTCGGGAATACCATATAAAAATAATACGGGTGAAATAGCAACGTGTGCTAATTTTTATAAAGAATTTTTTTTATTAAAATTAGAAAAACGTGAACGTTAATTGGTGACTTATATTTTGCAAGATCGAGTCTTAATGAAAACCGTCCTATAAAATGATGTATAAAAATCGCAGTGTGTTAGCATTTTCTACAGCATACTTGTCACAATATTTCAGGTAGCAGCAACGGCTTTGGTAGCCGCGGTATTGCGTCTCACTACAGCGACTTACGCAGGTGGCCATTCTGCAGGCATTTCTTCATTTCCAGTGTCAAAGGACGGACCTATCGGATACCACGGACCGCTAGCGAAACCAGTCGTACAGAAGGATGGTCACTTAGCAGACACACTGGAAGTTGCCGCTACCAGAGGAGAACATCTAATCGCAGTCGCCAAAGCGCAATCCGCGGCAGCGGCAGGTTACGGAGGTGACGATTACGGCAGCGGCTCATCCGGTCACGGTAGTATTTCCGACCCAGGCTACGAAGGAGCTCTTCACGGCATCTACAGCTACGGACCAGCAACCGGCGATATCTACAAGGGCGAATACGGTTACGCCGGTCTTCAGTCGTTCAGCACTGACCACGGCTACGGTGACGGAGACGCTGGAGCTGGAGCCGGCGTCTACGGTGGCCATTCTGCAGGTGCAGGTTACGCTGTTGAAGCTGCCAGTTATGAAGCTACCGGTCACGAAGGAGGATCCGCATACCATGGACCACTCGCCGCTCCTATTTTCCTCAAGTCAGGATACCTCGCCGACACACACGACGTCGCTGCCGCTAAAGGTGCTCACTACGTTGCCCTTTCTCTCGCATCCCAACACGGAGGCCACCATTAAATTTGTATTTTGTGAATAAGTTTAAATAAACTAACTGTTTTTATACCTGCTTGTTGATCTGTTGACCATCTCAACGCTAAAGCTAAGTTTTCGCTAAACTGTAAGCTGAACAGGTGTAATGGACACATAACTGTCTTCGTATTGAGCTTCATGTTCATCCATCCTCTTTCACCCATTGTAAATTATCTTCCGTAAGCTAAAAGAATTTCGTTTACCTTCTTTATTTCGGGGTCTGTTCTGACATCCTAATTCCTTCTTCTATATTGCAATGTACATTTTAAAGTACTTCGAGGAAACTGAATTTCAGAAATCTGAATCTAGCCTTATTCCTTTACCGTTATTGCACACGCTTTACTCGAAAATATTAATGCGGGTATTCCAATTGTTTTAGAAAATTTACCCTTCTACTGATTCATATTTAATTTCTAAAATTTATATGAACAAATATTCTAAATTTATTTATATTCCCTTTTATATCTTATTTAGTCTCATATCACGTTTAAAACTCACTCTACGTTGATATTACCTTTGTGACTGTTCAAAGCGTCTTTAACGTGTCTCACTGGGGTAGAGACCACGAGCAAATCCGCCATACTACAAGCCATTATTAGGTAACATTCCCTCAAACCAGGCTGTGATTTATGGCAGCAATACGTGCTTTCAAATTTTGTCACGTTTTATTGATAAATTTGTACTCACTGTTCCGTTAGTGGCTGTTCTGTTTCATTGTTTCCTGGAATGTACGAATATGCTTCCTTATTATATTGTGTCGGGAATCACGATGTTTGCAACATACCACAACGTTTCACGAAACCATAAAGTGTGTGTAAATCTTGTGCAACTAGTCGAATTAGACGCTTCTGTTGGGCACGATTCACAGCTAGACGCATCGTCTTCACCAGGTTACCAGCCTGCAGGTACTGGGAAAGCTTCCGCTACTACTACGATCATGACGTTATGATGCAGACTTTTGCGATACGCAAGGAAGCACATAACCGTACGACAGGTAAACTACCTCACTATCCGGGTACCGTGACAGGTGGCGGAGCAAACCAATAGCCGAAGCAATTGGTAATCACCTTTGAAAACGACTTGAAACTACTTAGCACGTTTAACTGCTCGTCAGCGGTGGTCAACACGTCCACAGTGTCGGGTTTCATGCCTTCGGACGGTCGACGCAGCATTAACTGTCTTCGTCACGTGGTTCTTTAATACTCCCGTATATCATTTACGCAGCAGCTAAAAACGTACCCTCTTTGAAGGACGTCGTTTGACTCCTTCTGCTTATCAATCATAAGCTGTCGTCATAAATACAGAATATAACAATAGGTATTGTCTATAGCGTTGACCGTTGCCCAGAGAATGATAACGTTGGTATTTCCAACAGACTAATTGCTCTCGTGTTGGTCGTGAGAAGTAGTAGCCTGTTTCTAAAGTATAGTAGTTAGTTATTGAGTCTCAACCATTTTTTCTTTTAAGGAAAATCAATAATAAAAACGTATGCGAGAGTGTGCTGCATATATTACACTTTACAATTAACGAAACGAAACGACACACAAACTGTGTATTCTGGAACGTGTGTGACAATTAAATCGAAGAGTAAACTGCAGTTATTGTATGTCAAAGAATTATAACTTTGGAACATTAAACAAACCTATTACTTTCGTTATGGACGTGAGAAGTTGTACAGTTTTCCTAAAGTTACATATTGATGCTCAACCATTTTCTTACAGGAAATTCGGTACAGTACACGTATGCAAGAGTGCGCTGCAAGTTCTACATTTTTAAATTGACGAAACGACACTCAATCTTTGTATTATGTAACGTGTGTTACAATTATGACAAAGCGTAAACTGCAGCCGTAACAAAATTCCATGATAACAAAAAATCCCGACGCCATCTACAGGCAAATGGCTTCATTTATCCGCTTCTCTGAACGGTGAATTCTTATCAAATTGCTAGGTCTTTGTCTGATAAGTTACAAATATTTTGAATGACAGTCTCCGTTAATTTTAAAAGATTAGGCTTTAGCGTGACAAGCATTTTGCCATTGACAGCTGAGTTTTGAACCAACGTTAAGCACACAGCAACGTTGTGTTGTACAGTAAAATACAGTTGTTATTACACAGAGCGTTTGATGGGGATCGTATCCCTAGCAAGATGACGATCTCGCGCAGCCCACCAACGAAGGCCGCGACCTACCGGCAAGTGCAAGTGGAGTGGGACTGATAAGAAATTTTATTGTAAGCATCTCTGTTTCGCGATGTTACTTAAGCACGTTGTATAACGCTATATGCTATGTGTGAAAGTCTGTGGGGGGATTGATTACGACGTGACGACTATTTAAGCGGCTGAAGCGAGCATCGTTTCATCAAACGCCTCTTGAACAACTAAAGAAAATGACCGCTTGGGTAAGTAAAAGTATAACCGACACTATTCTCTTGTCTCGGGAATACCATATAAAAATAATACGGGTGAAATAGCAACGTGTGCTAATTTTTATAAAGAATTTTTTTTATTAAAATTAGAAAAACCTGAACGTTAATAGGTGACATATATTTTGCAAGATGGAGTCTTAATGAAAACCGTCCTATAAAATGATGTATAAAAATCGCAGTGTGTTAGCATTTTCTACAGCATACTATTCACAATATTTCAGGTAGCAGCAACGGCTATGGTAGCCGCGGTAGTTGGTCTCACTACAGCGACTTACGCAGGTGGCCATTCTGCAGGCATTTCTTCATTTCCAGTGTCAAAGGACGGACCTATCGGATACCACGGACCGCTAGCGAAACCAGTCGTACAGAAGGATGGACACTTAGCAGACACACTGGAAGTTGCCGCTACCAGAGGAGAACATCTAATCGCAGTCGCCAAAGCGCATTCCGCGGCAGCGGCAGGTTACGGAGGTGACGATTACGGTAGCGGCTCATCCGGTCACGGTAGTATTTCCGACCCAGGCTACGAAGGAGCTCTTCACGGCATCTACAGCTACGGACCAGCAACCGGCGATATCTACAAGGGCGAATACGGTTACGCCGGTCTTCAGTCGTTCAGCACTGACCACGGCTACGGTGACGGAGACGCTGGAGCTGGAGCCGGCGGCTACGGTGGCCATTCTGCAGGTGCAGGTTACGCTGTTGAAGCTCCCAGTTATGAAGCTACCGGTCACGAAGGAGGATCCGCATACCATGGACCACTCGCCACTCCTATTGTCCTCAAGTCAGGATACCTCGCCGACACACACGACGTCGCTGCCGCTAAAGGTGCTCACTACGTTGCCCTTTCTCTCGCATCCCAACACGGAGGCCACCATTAAATTTGTATTTTGTGAATAAGTTTAAATAAACTAACTGTATTTATACCTGCTTGTTGATCTGTTGACCATCTCAACGCTAAAACTAAGTTTTCGCTAAACTGTAAGCTGAACAGGTGTAATGGACACATAACTGTCTTCGTATTGAGCTTCATGTTATCCATCCTCTTTCACCCATTGTAAATTATCTTCCGTAAGCTGAAAGAAATTCGTTTATCTCCTTTATTTTGGGGTCTGTTCTGACATCCTAATTCCTTCTTCTATATTGCAATGTACATTTTAAAGTACTTCGAGGAAACTGAATTTCAGAAATCTGAATCTAGCCTGATTCCTTTATCGTCATTACACACGCTTTAATCGAAAATATTAATGCGGGTATTCCAATTGTTTTATAAAATTTACACTTCTGCTGATACATATTTAATTTCTAAAATTTGTATGAACAAATATTCTAAATTTATTTATATTTCCTTTTATATCTTATTTAGTCTCATATCACGTTTAAATCTCACTCTACGTTGATATTACCTTTTGTGACTGTTCAAAGCGTCTTTAACGTGTCTCACTGGGGTAGAGACCACGAGCAAATCCGCCATACTACAAGCCATTATTAGCTAACATTCCCTCAAACCAGGCTGTGATTTATGGCAGCAATACGTGCTTTCAAATTTTGTCACGTTTTATTGATAAATTTGTACTCACTGTTCCGTTAGTGGCTGTTCTGTTTCATTTTTTCCTGGAATGTACGAATATGCTTCCTTATTATATTGTGTCGGGAATCACGATGTTTGCAACATACCACAACGTTTCACGAAACCATAAAGTGTGTGTAAATCTTGTGCAACTAGTCGAATTAGACGCTTCTGTTGGGCACGATTCACAGCTAGACGCATCGTCTTCACCAGGTTACCAGCCTGCAGGTACTGGGAAAGCTTCCGCTACTACTACGATCATGACGTTATGATGCAGACTTTTGCGAAACGCAAGGAAGCACATAACCGTACGACAGGTAAACTACCTCACTATCCGGGTACCGTGACAGGTGGCGGAGCAAACCAATAGCCGAAGCAACTGGTAATCACCTTTGAAAACGACTTGAAACTACTTAGCACGTTTAACTGCTCGTCAGCGGTGGTCAACACGTCCACAGTGTTGGGTTTCATGCCTTCGGACGGTCGACGCAGCATTAACTGTCTTCGTCACGTGGTTCTTTACTACTCCCGTATATCATTTACGCAGCAGCTAAAAACGTACCGTCTTTGAAGGACGTCGTTTGACTCCTTCTGCTTACCAATCATAAGCTGTCGTCATAAATACAGAATATAACAATAGGTATTGTCTATAGCGTTGACCGTTGCCCAGAGAATGATAACGTTGGTATTTCCAACAGACTAATTGCTCTCGTGTTGGTCGTGAGAAGTAGTAGCCTGTTTCTAAAGTATAGTAGTTAGTTATTGAGTCTCAACCATTTTTTCTTTTAAGGAAAATCAATAATAAAAACGTATGCGAGAGTGTGCTGCATATATTACACTTTACAATTAACGAAACGAAACGACACACAAACTGTGTATTCTGGAACGTGTGTGACAATTAAATCGAAGAGTAAACTGCAGTTATTGTATGTCAAAGAATTATAACTTTGGAACATTAAACAAACCTATTACTTTCGTTATGGACGTGAGAAGTAGTACAGTTTTCCTAAAGTTACATATTGATGCTCAACCATTTTCTTACAGGAAATTCGGTAAAGGACACGTATGCAAGAGTGCGCTGCAAGTTCTACATTTTTAAATTGACGAAACGACACTCAATCTTTGTATTATGTAACGTGTGTTACAATTATGACAAAGCGTAAACTGCAGCCGTAACAAAATTCCATGATAACAAAAAATCCCGACGCCATCTACAGGCAAATGGCTTCATTTATCCGCTTCTCTGAACGGTGAATTCTTATCAAATTGCTAGGTCTTTGTCTGATAAGTTACAAATATTTTGAATGACAGTCTCCGTTAATTTTAAAAGATTAGGCTTTAGCGTGACAAGCATTTTGCCATTGACAGCTGAGTTTTGAACCAACGTTAAGCACACAGCAACGTTGTGTTGTACAGTAAAATACAGTTGTTATTACACAGAGCGTTTGATGGGGATCGTATCCCTAGCAAGATGACGATCTCGCGCAGCCCACCAACGAAGGCCGCGACCTACCGGCAAGTGCAAGTGGAGTGGGACTGATAAGAAATTTTATTGTAAGCATCTCTGTTTCGCGATGTTACTTAAGCACGTTGTATAACGCTATATGCTATGTGTGAAAGTCTGTGGGGGGATTGATTACGACGTGACGACTATTTAAGCGGCTGAAGCGAGCATCGTTTCATCAAACGCCTCTTGAACAACTAAAGAAAATGACCGCTTGGGTAAGTAAAAGTATAACCGACACTATTCTCTTGTCTCGGGAATACCATATAAAAATAATACGGGTGAAATAGCAACGTGTGCTAATTTTTATAAAGAATTTTTTTTATTAAAATTAGAAAAACCTGAACGTTAATAGGTGACATATATTTTGCAAGATGGAGTCTTAATGAAAACCGTCCTATAAAATGATGTATAAAAATCGCAGTGTGTTAGCATTTTCTACAGCATACTATTCACAATATTTCAGGTAGCAGCAACGGCTATGGTAGCCGCGGTAGTTGGTCTCACTACAGCGACTTACGCAGGTGGCCATTCTGCAGGCATTTCTTCATTTCCAGTGTCAAAGGACGGACCTATCGGATACCACGGACCGCTAGCGAAACCAGTCGTACAGAAGGATGGACACTTAGCAGACACACTGGAAGTTGCCGCTACCAGAGGAGAACATCTAATCGCAGTCGCCAAAGCGCATTCCGCGGCAGCGGCAGGTTACGGAGGTGACGATTACGGTAGCGGCTCATCCGGTCACGGTAGTATTTCCGACCCAGGCTACGAAGGAGCTCTTCACGGCATCTACAGCTACGGACCAGCAACCGGCGATATCTACAAGGGCGAATACGGTTACGCCGGTCTTCAGTCGTTCAGCACTGACCACGGCTACGGTGACGGAGACGCTGGAGCTGGAGCCGGCGGCTACGGTGGCCATTCTGCAGGTGCAGGTTACGCTGTTGAAGCTGCCAGTTATGAAGCTACCGGTCACGAAGGAGGATCCGCATACCATGGACCACTCGCCACTCCTATTGTCCTCAAGTCAGGATACCTCGCCGACACACACGACGTCGCTGCCGCTAAAGGTGCTCACTACGTTGCCCTTTCTCTCGCATCCCAACACGGAGGCCACCATTAAATTTGTATTTTGTGAATAAGTTTAAATAAACTAACTGTATTTATACCTGCTTGTTGATCTGTTGACCATCTCAACGCTAAAACTAAGTTTTCGCTAAACTGTAAGCTGAACAGGTGTAATGGACACATAACTGTCTTCGTATTGAGCTTCATGTTATCCATCCTCTTTCACCCATTGTAAATTATCTTCCGTAAGCTGAAAGAAATTCGTTTATCTCCTTTATTTCGGGGTCTGTTCTGACATCCTAATTCCTTCTTCTATATTGCAATGTACATTTTAAAGTACTTCGAGGAAACTGAATTTCAGAAATCTGAATCTAGCCTGATTCCTTTATCGTCATTACACACGCTTTAATCGAAAATATTAATGCGGGTATTCCAATTGTTTTATAAAATTTACACTTCTGCTGATACATATTTAATTTCTAAAATTTGTATGAACAAATATTCTAAATTTATTTATATTTCCTTTTATATCTTATTTAGTCTCATATCACGTTTAAATCTCACTCTACGTTGATATTACCTTTTGTGACTGTTCAAAGCGTCTTTAACGTGTCTCACTGGGGTAGAGACCACGAGCAAATCCGCCATACTACAAGCCATTATTAGCTAACATTCCCTCAAACCAGGCTGTGATTTATGGCAGCAATACGTGCTTTCAAATTTTGTCACGTTTTATTGATAAATTTGTACTCTCTGTTTAGTTACTGGTTGTTCTGATTCATTGTTTCCTGGAATGTACGAATATGCTTCCTTATTATATTGTGTCGGGAATCGCGATGTTTGCAACATACCACAACGTTTCACGAAACCATAAAGTGTGTGTAAATCTTGTGCAACTAGTCGAATTAGACGCTTCTGTTGGTCACGATTCACAGCTAGACGCATCGTCTTCACCTGGTTACCAGTCTGCAGGTGCTGGGAAAGCTTCCGCTACTTCTACGATCATGACGTTATGATGCAGACCTTTTGCGATACGCAAGGAAGCACATAACCGTACAACAGGTAAACTACCTCACTATCCGGGTACCGTGACAGGTGGCGGAGCAAACCAATAGCCGAAGCAATTGGTAATCACCTTTGAAAACGACTTGAAACTACTTAGCACGTTTAACTGCTCGTCAGCGGTGGTCAGCACGTCCACAGTGTCGGGTTTCATGCCTTCCGACGGTCGACGCAGCATTAACTGTCTTCGTCACGTGGTTCCTTAATACTCCCGTATATCATTTACGCAGCAGCTAAAAACGTACCCTCTTTGAAGGACGTCGTTTGACTCCTTCTGCTTACCAATCTTAAGCTGTCGTCATTAATACAGAATATAACAATAGGTATTGTCTATAGCGTTGACCGTTGGCCAGAGAATGATACGTTGGTATTTCCAACAGACTAATTGCTCTCGTGTTGGTCGTGAGAAGTAGTAGCCTGTTTGTAAAGTATAATGGTTAGTTATTGATTCTCAACCATTTTTTTTTAAGGAAAATCAATAATAAAAACATATGCGAGAGTGTGCTGCAAATTTTACACTTTACAATTAACGAAAACAAACGACACACAAACTGTGTATTCTGGAACGTGTGTGACAATTAAATCGAAGAATAAACTGCAGGTACTGTCTGTCAAAGATTTATAACTTTGGAACATTAAACAAACCAATTACTCTCGTTATGGACGTCAGAAGTAGTACAGTTTTCCTAAAGTTACATATTGATGCTCAACCATTTTCTTACAGGAAATTCGGTACAGGGCACGTATGCAAGTGTGCGCTGCAAGTTCTACATTTTTAAATTGACGATACGTGAGCCGCTCATCACCAAAGACATCACAACAAAATTTTTAACTTTCCAAATCTGACACATTTTCTAAGTTTGACATCCACAAAAGAAAATTAAAAACCTACAACTTACCTTGATGACCGGCCCACTTGGTCACTCGAACTAGGAGGAGACTCCTAGTGGAAGAATGTCCACATGCTGGGTAACCATAGGAGAATTGGCGAATGAGGTGACCTCGATTTTTTTTTTTTTTTTTTTTTATTAAACAATCACAAATTTATTGATTCTCTTAGAAATATATAAATCATATAAAATATTTTATGTGACAGTATCCCATTAGGAATATATAAAATATAGCAGGGCTCTCCTCACATCTTTCCACCTGTGAGCGACCCCCTCGTTGCGCGAATCCGGGAGAAGATCCTCCAGTTTCCACAAATTACCAAGGGGATGAGCGGGTGGAGAAACCAAACATGACCTCAAAAGGCACGGCACGATGGCTTTCATGAATGGACGAATTGAAAGCCATCTGTAACCACTTGAGATTCTGGACCCACGTATTCTGCTGCTCCGCGTGGTAGGCTATAAGAGCGGATCTCAGGTTGCGATTGAATCGCTCAGCGTGGGAAGGTTGCGGGTGGTAAGGGGAAGTGGTTACATGCCGAATGCCGTGCCTGAAACACATGTTCCGGAATTGCCTCTAGATGAATTGAGGGCCATTGTCTGAGACAATGATGGAGGGAAGCCCGAAATGCTGAAAAATACTGGTCTGAAGGGCTACGATGGTATTGGCAGTACTAGCCTGGCGCAAGGGAAGTAGCCAGACATACTTGGAGAAGGCGTCCACACAAACAAGGAGGAACGAATTTCCGGCCTTGCTACGCGGGAAAGGACCCACGTAGTCGATGAAAACCTTCTCCATCGGTCTGCCAGCCACCTCAGAAGACAGCAACCCCAACTTAGTGTTCTGAGCGGGCTTGCTCAGACTGCCCAGATGACAACACTTCAACCGGGTGGCGATGTCCCGGTCCATGCCTTTCCAGATGAAGTTCTTTCTGATCGCGGCGATGGTCTTTGAAACACCCAAATGGCCTCCTACCGGGGAATCATGATAATATTGGAAGACCATGGGTATCAGCTTGCTCGGCAGCACTATCTTAGGGACCCGTCCTCTACGTTCCTTGCAGCAGAGGACGCCCTTGGGCAGATGATATGGAGCCTTCATCTCGCCTGATTTGATTCTATCGATGATGGGACCCAACACCTCATCATCAAGCTGATGAGGGATAACTTCAGTGAAGGCGAGGGGAAACTCCAGGAGTAAGGCGCAGGGTTCAGTTATAGGCTCCTCACTGGTTAGGTGATACATACGGGACAGAGCGTCGGCAACAACAGTTTGGGTCCCCCCCATATGTTGTGCCCGAAACTTAAAAGAAGAAATCTTGACCACCCAGCGGCCAAGTTTACCCAGTTGACGGGGATGCGCCAGAAGCCACGAGAGAGCCTGATTGTCGGTCTCTAATAGGAACTCAGCATGTTCCAAAAACCTCCTAAACTTGTCAAGGGCGAAGACTATCGCCAAACACTCTAACTAGTACACCGAGGATTTCTTTTCAGGGTTTGTAAGGGTCCTGGATACAAATGCGACTGGCTGCCGAGCACCATCCACCTCCTGAGAGAGCACGGCCCCGATCGCCACAGAGCTGGGGTCAGATTGCACAATGAAGGGCTTCGCGAAATCGGGCATCCGAAGCACGGGGGGCGACAAAATGGACTCCTTTAGGGACTCGAAGGCACGTTGCTGCTCGTCTCCCCACACAAATTTGGCCCCTTTTTTCCTTAAGGAATTTAGGGGAGCCGCAAAAATTCACCATACCCACGAAGCGGGCCACCCCTTTAGCATCCCGAGGAGGAGGAAAATCCCGGATTGCCTGCGTCCTCTCTGGATCAACCGTGACCCCTTTATGAGAGACAAGGTGACCGAGGAAAGAAATTTCCTTTTGGGCAAATTTCACCTTGTCGGCTTGTCGGGATTCACCGTAAGCCCCGTGCGCCTCAAGCGACACAACACCTCTCGGAGATGGTTCATGTGTTCCTCTAGAGTAGAGCTGTAAATGAGCAGATCGTCCAGTTAATTAAACACATACTGGAATTTAATGTCGTGGAACACCGAGTCCAGTAGACGGGTTAACGTCTGAGCACCAACCGCCAGTCCCATGGGGACTCTCTTGTATTGGTACAAGTTCCACGGCACGCAAAAGGTGGTGTACGGCCGATAATTCTTGTGTAAGGGAATCTGGTGGTATGCTGAATTTAGGTCGAAAATGATGAAATATCGGGCCTGCGAAAACCAATCAAAGGCCGAATGCAGGTACGAGAGGGGCACCGACTCAACTTCAATATTTTGGTTCAATTTTCGATAATCAATGACCAGCCTATGCTTCCCTCCCGGTTTAGGCACCAGGAATGCTGGACTGGCATAGGCCGACGTGGAAGGTTCAATAACCACCTGGTCCAACAATTCTTGCACCTTCTCACGCAAAATGGTCATTTTGGGCGGAGCGAATTTTTACGGGTGCGAACGGACAACCGCGGAGTCGCAAAGACGGATACGATACTCTAAATTGTGAGTGAGTCCGAGGTTGGCGGTCAGCACCTCAGGGAACTCCTCACACAATTTACGGAAAGTGGTCTGTAGAGATGGGCTTAAATTGTTAATATACGCCGGGGGTTGAAGTTCATTAAGACCTTCCCCCGCCTCATCCCGATATCCAAGAAAATGGACGCGTACGGCACGGTTGAACTTAAAGAAACATACGTGCCCCTGGATATCGAGAACCAGGCCACTTTTCACAATAAAATCCGCACCCACAATACAGTCTACGCTCAGATTCGGAGCCACAAGAAACTCCCAAACCCACGAAAAATAATTTATTTTAAATTTAAAAGCCACCAATCTGGAGGTCGGCAAAACCTCCCTTGAGGCCGTCCAACACACCACCGACGAAAGAGTATTTGACCGGATCAATGACTCCCTGACCAACTGCTGGTAAACACGGGAGGAGATAAGACACCGTGCCGATCCGGAGTCCACCAGGACCCTAACCCGGCCCTTCCCAACCTCCAGCTCCAAAAATGGACACACGGAGAGACCCGGACGAATCGGCTTGGGATCGGACTCCCCGGAAGGGTGTCCCATCTCAACGGCACATAACGGGACCTGGGATGCGCCAACGATACCACACGTGGGGAGGGACCGGCGTCCCCTCAATTCCCCACACGCAGGCCGTTTTTTGAAGGACGGTTCTCTCGCGAGACCTCCGATCGTTTGAGAGGGCAATTCCGGGCCAAGTGCCCCATCTTACCACAGGATAACAGCGGAACTCTCTCCTCTCAGAGTTGCTACCACGTTGCTCTCTGAAAGGGTTGCCACCACGTTGCTCCCGGGTAGGCCGCTGCTGACCAGATGAGGAACAGGGGACAGGGAAATCGGAACGGCCGGAGTGAGCCTCATCGTTCATCTGGATGGTGCGGGCGAAGACACAAGCTCCGCTAAGATCAGCGGAGCTACGCGGTCGCTCCAAAAACACCAACCTTGACCTCTCCTGCGGATTGAGGCCCTCCAAAATAACCCGCACCACCTCAGCCTCCGACACGTCCACCCGGAGCACACGGGCAGCACTTTTGATGGAATTTATAAATACGTTCAACTGTTCCCCGTGGCCCTGAACTCTGTAAAATAATCGTTGCCGCATCTGGTCACGCAGCCTCCCGGGCATAAACAGTTCCAAAACATCCTTGTGGAACGCCTCAAAATCCGCGCCCGCGCCCAGATGCCAGACCACACGATCCAGCAGGGGCCCCCGACAATACGGGTAAATCATATTTAACAAGGCAACACCGGTCACCCCAGGGAAATCAAAAATGCCGAAAACCCCTTCAAAGAAGTTTACAAGCTGGTCAAGGTCCAACCCGTCGACCACTGGAAGCCGACGGAGGAGGTCATAAATGGGGTTCGGCAACGATTCATACTTAACGCTGGCAAGGGCTGTACCAAACCCTCGAGGGATTTCCACCTGATCCCCCTGCAATCCCTGGGGGCGACTGCCCACCGAAATAGACGGACGTTCCTCCACCAGGGCACTACAGGCCTCCCCCAGAAGATCCACCCGCTCAGCGGCCACGGTCTGGCGCGTGGGCATCTCCTTAGGGTTACTTTCTGGAGCCTCCCCAGGTAGGCCAATCTTTGACTGCAGGGCCGACGCAGTCCGCCTACCCTCCTCCTCCAGATCGTCCTGCAACAGCAAATTACTCAGGCGAGCGGACAAGTGGTGCATCCTTTGGGTCACCCGCTGCCAAACGCGGGTGGAACTCCCCATATATTCCGAGTCCTCCATCAAGGTGGAGAACTCGGTCCACTTGTCCGCACACAAGGCCAGCTCCTCCTCCAAATCCTCAATTTCGATTCTCCGGGGGGGGGGGGCCCAACAGCAGCTCCCGCAGTTGACGCCTCAAGGACGCCACATCCCTCTGGGGAACCCCACCCCGCAAACGTATCTCGAACTGGAGCTTGTCTTTCGTAAAATATTCGGGCACCAGACCGCGGCCTTCACGCCGACTCCTACTCTACCCCGGCTCTGCCATGGTTTCAAACAACAAGAGACTGAATACAACAAGTGCTGACAATCAAGGTGCCTCAGGGTCCCCGACCCGACACCGGACCAACAACCAAGACCAAGAGGATGTGCTAAAAGACAACAAAGACAATGACAACACAAGAACACAAACAAACAGATAAACACTTAAGAACACCCCAAAGACACAATCAGGAATCACCAAGCTGTGCTCAACCCCCCCAGGAGTCCCGGCCCGGCAACCGCACCCAAAGATCAAGATTTACAACACTAGTAACGCATCACAACTGACCTGACATGTCCAACTAAGATATGGAGGTCACCTCATCCGTTTCCAAATTTCGGTTCAGAGGTGGCCAGGACTACGTCCAACCACGCTCTGCTACCATTTGTGAGCCGCTCATCACCAAAGACATCACAACAAAATTTTAACTTTCCAAATCTGACACATTTTCTAAGTTTGACATCCACAAAAAACAATTAAAAACCTACAACTTACCTTGATGACCGGCTCACTTGTTCACTCGAACTAGGAGGAGACTCCTAGTGGAAGAATGTCCACATGCTGGGTAACCATAGGGGAATTGGACGAATGAGGTGTCCTCGATTTTTTTTTTTTTTTTTTTTAATTTAACAATCACAAATTTATTGATTCTCTTAGAAATATATAAATCATATACAATATTTTATGTGACAGTATCCCATTAGGAATATATAAAATATACAAAATATTTAAAATATATGACATGGTATTCAGAATGTAAATTTCAAAATATTCAAAATTTAATATTTGAAAAATATTCCATTAAAATTATATAAAATATGTAAAACATTTAAAATCTCTTACATGGCATAGAAATCACCATTGACATGCACTAACAAGCAATTCTATCCTACAACAATTTAAACAATCAGATTACATAACAACATGCGCCCTCTGAAATCTAATTCAAAAATTAAAAAGGAGAATCATGTAATTAGGAAAATATAATGTAGACATAAGATAGGTGATTATACACTCTGTGTGGAATTCACAAGTGCATGTGGTCAATTTTCCCTAAACCTGCATAAACTTGAGTAGCACAAAGGCTTGCAGATTTCAGAGTGCACCATTATTAAGAAAAACTAACAAATAGTCAGGTACATATATCTCTCAGCCATGTAATATGTTGTGTGCATGGAATTATGAGCATATACATGTACAAAAGAATTTTCACAGTGACTGTACATGGATAGAGAATGAAATTAAATATGAGTATCTACATCTACAAAAGAATTTTTTAAAGGTCACTGTACATTGATAGAGAATTAAAAATAATACGAAATCCCAAAATGGGAACTTCATCTGGTACAAAGGTTCAGTCCTAATTTATTAACAGGCGAAATACTTCTGAATTACAGTTCTAGTACAGGGCAATGTATTGTTACAATTGTAGGTGATCTGCAACTCTTTTCATAATCAGATTTACAAGTTCCAATAAAAGGCAGCCACAATATAAGTTCCACACAGATTATAGTAAAAAAAGTATACTAGAATTTACATGCTTCCACAATTAAAACACAAGACATTTATATGAACACACTGAATATGAGCATTTAAGGAACTCAGCTGAATTTTGCTTCACTCGGCCCATGAGCACACTGGCCAATTCCCAACACATTTTCTTAAGTTTTTTTATTTTTGTGTTTTTTTTTTCCTCTTTTGTAGGTAAAAATTTTGCACATAAGCTATTACTGTCGACTAAGAAACTAGTCACATAAGAAACTAGTAAGGTTCACCAGACTTTTCTTTTATTAAAAACTTGCGTTCAAAAATTTGCAAAGACTGCAGCAACCTGCCTATTATATTCCCAGTATATAGAGAAGTAAAAAAAATATCCAGAATTAAGCAACAGTTGTTCTTTTTTTTGTGTGTTAAAAACCAGCTAGGCCCCACTTGACTCCAAAACAAGCAGCGCGAAAGCGCATCCCAGGCAAAAATTTAATAATTTTTATTTTTCCATACCTGTACAATTTTGCAAAGTGTCACTTGCAATTGAGTTCCTCAATTTACTCACACATAAATCACATCTCGGTCTTCACAGTATCACGGCCGCCGGCACACTTTACACTTATCCTGCCATGATTAATTTTAAAAACCCAGGCCTTAATAAAAATAAAACAACTTTTCAAACGCCGATCTCCAAGACAGCTCTTGATGAGAACCGCTCTCTAAAATGTCTCCCCAACACGTGGCGTCGTGAACAGCTGACCAACCCAAAAACCAGCTGGCATCTCTCCACAGCTGATAACCAACCAACCGACTTCCGCAGGCTCACTATACACCACGACGAAGACTGTAGGCTCAATCTAGCAGCGGGAACGAAAGGTACAGAAGTCCGAAGTCTCAGACCGATAGCGACAAACAAATACCCAAGTTACAGTAACGACTCCTAGATGGCGAGAGTGTTCACGATCCAAAGCTCAGGTTCAATACAACAAAATTTCGCAAATTGCCGTAACGTCTCATAGATGGCGGGAGAGTCGACGGGCGCAAACTACACAGATTAAGGAGTCTATCACCCCGATTCGATATAACCAATTTTCAGAATTCGCCGTAACGCCTAGATACGGCACAAACGACACACAAACTTTGTATTATAAAACGTGTGTGACAATTATGACAAAGCGTAAACTGCAGCCGTAACAAAATTCCATGATAACAATAAATCCCGACGCCATCTACAGGCAAATGGCTTCATTTAACCGCTTCTCTGAAAAGATGAATACTTATCAAATTGCTAGGTCTTTGTCTGAAAAATTACAAGCATTTTGAATGACAGTCTCAGTTTAATTTAAAAGATTAGGCTTTAGCGTGACAAGCATTTTGCCATTGACAGCTGAGTTTTGAACCAACGTTAAGCACACAGCAACGTTGTGTTGTACAGTAAAATACAGTTGTTATTACACAGAGCGTTTGATGGGGATCGTTTCCCTAGCAAGAAGACGATTTCGGGCAGCCCACCAAAGAAGGACGCAACTTACCGGCAAGTTCAAGTGGAGTGGGACTGATAAGAAATTTTATTGTAAGCATCTCTGTTTCGCGATGTTACTTAAGCACGTTGTATAACGCTATATGCTATGTGCGAAAGTCTGTGGGGGGATTGATTACGACGTGACGACTATTTATGCAGCTGAAGCGAGCATCGTTTCATCAAACGCCTCTTGAACAACTAAAGAAAATGAACGCTTGGGTAAGTAAAAGTATAACCGACACTATTCTCTTGTCTCGGGAATACCATATAAAAATAATACGGGTGAAATAGAAACGTGTGCTAATTTTTATAAAGAATTTTTTTATTAAACTTAGAAAAACCTGAACGTTAATAGGTGACATATATTTTGCAAGATCGAGTCTTAATAAAAACCGTCCTATAAAATGATGTATAAAAATCGTAGTGTGTTAGCATTTTCTGCAGCATAATTTTCACAATATTTCAGGTAGCAGCAATGGCTTTGGTAGCCGCAGTAATGCGTCTCACTACAGCGACTTACGCAGGTGGCAATTCTGCAGGCATTTCTTCATTTCCAGTGTCAAAGGACGGACCTATCCGATACCACGGACCGCTAGCGAAACCAGTCGTACAGAAGGATGGACACTTAGCAGACACACTGGAAGTTGCCGCTACCAGAGGAGAACATCTAATCGCAGTCGCCAAAGCGCATTCCGCGGCAGCGGCAGGTTACGGAGGTGACGATTACGGTAGCGGCTCATCCGGTCACGGTAGTATTTCCGACCCAGGCTACGAAGGAGCTCTTCACGGCATCTACAGGTACGGACCAGCAACCGGCGATATCTACAAGGGCGAATACGGTTACGCCGGTCTTCAGTCGTTCAGCACTGACCACGGCTACGGTGACGGAGACGCTGGAGCTGGAGCCGGCGGCTTCGGTGGCCATTCTGCCTGGTTACCCTGTTGAAGCTGCCGGTCACGAAGGAGGATCCGCATACCATGGACCACTCGCCGCTCCTATTGTCCTCAAGTCAGGATACCTCGCCGACACACACGACGTCGCTGCCGCTAGAGGTGCTCACTACGTTGCCCTTTCTCTCGCATCCCAACACGGAGGCCACCATTAAATTTGTATTCTGTGAATAAGTTTAAATAAACTAACTGTTTTTATACCTGCTTCTTGATCTGTTGACCATCTCAACGCTAAAGCTACGTTTTCGCTAAACTGTAAGCTGAACAGGTGTAATGGACACATAACTGTCTTCGTATTGAGCTTCATGTTCATCCATCCTGTTTGACCCATTGTAAATTATCTTCCGTAAGCTGAAAGAATTTCGTTTACCTCCTTTATTTCGGGGTCTGTTCTGACATCCTAATTCCTTCTTCTATATTGCAATGTACATTTTAAAGTACTTCGAGGAAACTGAATTTCAGCAATCTGAATCTAGCCTCATTCCTTTATCGTCATTACACATGCTTTACTCGAAAATATTAATGCGGGTATTCCAATTGTTTTAGAAAATTTACCCTTCTGCTGATTCATATTTAATTTCTAAAATTTATATGAACAAATATTCTAAATTTATTTATATTTCCTTTTATATATTATTTAGACTCATATCACGTTTAAATCTCACTCTACATAGATATTATCTTTTGTGACTGTTCAATGCGTCTTCAACGTGTCTCACTGGGGTAGTGACCACGAGCAAATCTGCCATACTACAAGCCATTATTAGCTAACATTCCCTCAAACCAGGCTGTGATTTATGGCAGCAATACGTGCTTTCCAATATTATCACGTTTTATTGATAAGTTTGTACTCACTGTTCCGTTAGTGGCTGTTCTGTTTAATATATTTTAAATATTATAGTGCTTCCTTATTATATTTTGTCGGGAATCACGATGTTTGCAACATACCACAACGTTTCAGGAAACCATAAAATGTGTGTAAATCTTGTGCAACTAGTCGAGTTAGACGCTTCTGTTGGGTACGATTCACAGCTAGACGCATCGTCTTCACCAGGTTACCAGCCTGCAAGTACTGGGAAAGCTACAGCTTCTACTACGATCATATCGTTATGATGCAGACATTTTGCGATACGCAAGGAAGCACATAACCGTACGACAGGTAAACTACCTCACTATCCGGGTACCGTGACAGGTGGCGGAGCAAACCAATAGCCGAAGCAATTGGTAATCACCTTTGAAAACGACTTGAAACTACTTAGCACGTTTAACTGCTCGTCAGCGGTGGTCAACACGTCCACAGTGTCGGGTTTCATGCCTTCGGACGGTCGACGCAGCATTAACTGTCTTCGTCACGTGGTCCTTTAATACTCCCGTATATCATTTACGCAGCAGCTAAAAACGTACCCTCTTTCAAGGACGTAGTTTGACTCCTTCTGCTTACCAATCTTAAGCTGTCGTCAGAAATATAAGTATACAGAATATAACAAACGGAATTGTCTATAGCGTTGGTCGGTGGAAACAAAAACGCGACTGCTGGAAACGAAACGTGTAAATATGGTCCCAGATTTTATTTGCTGCCCCTGTCCAATACGTCGTTAAGAGGGCGCCAAGGTTGGCCAGCCAGGCGCTCGCAGTAGTGTACGCTTTTAACATGGGATAACTGTTTAAATTTACGTTTTTAATATAAGAACGTCATAAATAAAATAAATCTTCACTAACATGTCATAGAACTAATTCATCTATTACTAAGAAACCTAGGCCAATGTGATTTCCGCTAAAAAATAATTTTTTATAATTTAATTTAAAAGGTTATTTCCCATAAGGAATATTTATTTTATACTGATTTTGCCTAAACGATTAAAATTTATTGCGACTGTCAATAACGTTGGAAGTTATACTATTTTAAAGTATATTTTGTGTAGAACGATTCTGTAGTGATATAATATGTAATTTTTTTCTCAATTCTTTATACAAACGGTTTTTCTACAAGTTTACATTTTATAATTCAGGGCCGCTGCTCGCTGCCGCGCTGGAAGTTCGCCGGTTCGCCTACAGGTCGCATTAGTGCAGTGTCGGTAAAGTAGTACCACTCGCTATGGTAGTACAGTAATGACGCGTCATGCGGTAGTTTATAGAATTATTTATTAGTGTACTTTTCATGGTACGTTGGCTGGACGTAATTCTTTGTCACTGTGATTTTTTAACTATAACGCAAATACATGTGCCCATTGTTTTCGACGGTATTTCTTTGAATGTTGTGATTTATTTGTACAGTTTTTTTATATCGCTGCATGTGTATTGTAATTCATATTTTTTAATTTTGTTCAAAATATGGGGAAATCTCGCCTTGCACTTTCTGCATATCGGAAAAAAAGAAGACTAAACCCTGTGCTTGAACGATACAACGAAAAAAGAAGGTAAGCTGTAATTAATTTGTGTTAGACCTTCGATTTATGTATTACCACATGTGGTATCAGTTTGACGACGATACTAAAAAAAACAATTAGTCTTTATTATTATATTTTTTATTATATAGGAACATGAAGGAACGGAAGTGCACGTTCTGGACAGTTACCAAAGAAGGAGAAATTGGGGATATCCAAACAAATCATAATTTCTATTACCAGGTACAGGGCCAGCTACAAGTCACTCAAAGAAAATACTGCATTTTTGCACTGTGGACTCCCAAGGGCCTCAAAACCACAACAATTGAACGGGATGAAGTCTTTTGGCGTGATCGAATGTTTCCGAAACTCAAAAGGTTTTACATGGACTGCCTCCTACCTGAAATAATTGACCCTCGGCACAACCGCTCCATGCCAATAAGAAATCCCCTTTACATACTCGAGGCCCAAAATACGTCCCGAGAGAAAAAAGCAAACTCTCAAGAATAACTTTTAAAAATATATGACATCTGTACATAGCACATCCATAGTTTCCATTAGAACAATTTCTCCTTCAATTGTATTTATTTAGTTATAAAAATTCTATTCATTAAAAAATAATGCTTTTGTATGTGTGACTTTTTTAGGTATTGTTTTATTGTTTGTTGATGTAATTGGTTTAATTTAAGTTGTGTATTGCTTTAATTTATATATTTTTATTATATATAGTGTTTATTATCTCTCTTACCATTTATGTATGTAGACTATAGTTCGTATATTGTTAAAGGAAAATATATAATATAATATCTATTTCATGTGAATTTACAAAGTACGGAGTACACTTGTTTTACTTTTGCTAAATATATAAACACAATTTTTGTATTGTAATGTAACCTTTAATGGTTGTTTACATTTTCTTTTTTTCGTTGAATATATAGTTACTCAAAACATGTTTAGCATCAATAATTGTGTAGAGTACCCCGTTTTTACTAAATTGTCTTTGAATAGCATTTCCGTATCATCGTATCGTATTTCCGTATATACTCATAGCATGTATCTGTATCATCTATGAGTAATTTAATTGGACAGCATGACAGTTTCTCTAAGAATAAATTAAAATCTACGATTCTCCTTCCCCATTATGTATAAATTCCATCTACTATGTTCTATATTTGTAGAACATTTCCATGATCTAAAAAAAGTGATAGAAAATAAAGAATAGCAGTTTTTTGCAAAAACGGATCTGTTTATTTGTTTGTTCCCTAACCCTAGTAGTGGCAGACCGCAACATTTGTTGCTGCGCCAGAAAACGCAAGTCAAGTGGCTAGTTGCAACATATGTTGCCGTTCCGACATGCCTCTTGGTTTTTGCAAAAACCATGTATTATATATTCTCTAAATGCATTGATATTTATACCATTGTAAAGAAGACATTCTGAGCTACCAATTTCATGTATAATACTTTATATTTAGCGGAAATTGTGAATTATATAAACAATACTATAAAAAGCGCGTAAATTCCGCTCCACTGAAATTATCGTCAAACATCCCGGTCGCTCCACGACTTTCACTTTCTAATGGTGTTTAATTAATTTTTATAATATGGTATAAAAACTTATATTAACTATTTTACAATTGTTTATTAGACCCGTGAAAAATATTGTTGAATAACAATTTGTAATGAGAATAACGATATACGGTAATAACGCTATATATCTAGCACTGCGCAAGTAGTTATACGAAAGTTACAGGTCTAATGTAAAGATAAGCTAATACGGTCCGTGGGTGCTAAACGACATAACACAGTCGGCACTCAGGAGGGCCATACGACGAAGTGCCGTGGTAAGTTCACGGCACTGCCACGCGAGTAAAGTTGGTTGAATTTGAATGGAGTGTTGTGCAAATAGCGGCAACACTGCACGTATCGCTGCTTGCCCTAGCGAAGTGACAACACCGCGCCGCTGACTTATGTGACTCATGAAAGTGGATAGAACGTTTGCATGTTGCCTAGCTGCAAGAGCAGGCGTCGCGATGACAGCGCTTGGTGGCCACCCCGTAAACTAAAATGCGATTCTCGGGCCAACCTTGGCGCCCTCTTAACGTGTCTTCCTCCGGTAGTGAATGCGATCATATCTGCCAAACCACAAGCGATAATCAGATAACGTGCGCTTAAATCTGGCTGTTATCTATGTCAGAAGTACGAGCTACAATACGTGCTTTCCAATACTGACACGTTTTATTGATAAGAATATGACCTTACTTATTCGTTATAGTCCCTTTTTTGTTTTCTTTTTCCTTCAAATGAAAGAATACGCTTCTGTATTACACCATATTTGGAATCACGACTTTTCGTAACATTCAAGAAACGATCAAATCTAATAACGGCAGTATTATCTGACTATATTTTAAAAGTCGGTGATTATAAGTTTACTGCTATTACTATACGTTAAAAATATATTAAATTTTATTTTGACCAGTTGCTCTTCAAATTAAAAAAAAGGTCATTACAACGTTGTGTAACATTTTTTTAGCGTCTCTCATATATAGGCTACATGACTTTTTATTTACACGGCAAAGTCAAGATTTTGTTGTTGTTAATATCTGAATAATTTTCTAAGAAAAATATTACGTGACACGATCCTATCACGACTCTTTGAGGAAATGGCGACGTTAAAGCTGCTCACATGCTGAGTTGGTTCGCGTGCTGGTCAAGCTGTAACGTTTGTTCTATTTACATATTTTGTTAGCCGTATATTGCTGTTTGAGCACATGAGCGGACGGTGGTCGCCGATACAGAAAAGTAGAGTCTTAACTAAAATAAAATGCCGCCTAAATCAATGTCGCTTGAAAGTTTAACTGATTTCGTTCACTCTTATCATGTCTGCAAGCAACGTAGTCTTCATTATCTTCAAACTAGCTCTGACTTTCTTTGAACCTTCTTTATATTTTCCGCATCGTGACGTCTCGCTTAAAAACACGCGGGTCGCATAGTAACTTGGAAGAAGGCATGTTACTTAGTAATATTGTTAATATTACTGGCAGAAGAAGAATCCTTATTCCAAGGCTCCAATTACAAGAAATAGCAAGATAGTAGTCACTGACACTTTCAGTGACTAAAAGTGTATAAAAATAATTGTATCTCTTTTGGAAATTTTTGCAGAAACTACCAGAAAGTAGCTATGTGATATTATTTATGGTGATTATGTATGAATACTGAAACCATGGCTTTTAAAGATAAATATCCAGTGATGACTAAGATAATTATGTACAACAGCACTGTAGAACAAGTGAGCCGTTTCAAATATCTCGGCTGTGGAGTAAATTATGAATCTGAATATGATGTAAGAAAAAATATAAATAAATTTAAAAATATTTGTGGAAAGAATCATAGAAATCTTAGAAATAAAACACGAGACATCACAAGGTTTAAGTTTTATAAGACAATTGCAATACCTACTTTGATTTATGCAAGTGAGGCATGGGTCATAACAAAAAATGAATGCGGCAAGATTCAGAGTGCTGAAATGCAGTTTCTTCGAAGTACTTTAAACTCTACATTGCAAGATAGAATAAGGAATGAGGATATCAGAGCAAAAATTGAAATAGACAAATTATTTCAGGTTACAGAAGACAATGGTGGGATCATCTGCAGGGTCGTTTGCCGAAAGGGTCACTGAACTATAAAGCCATTAGTTGTAGAAGAAGAAGAAGAAGAAGAAGAAGAAGAAGAAGAATCGGCATCATCCTAATAAAACCATCAGAGAACCAACCTCCTCTTCTTTTCGATTAATTATGTTATGCTTATGAAATATGTGTCTACGTTCAGTAGACTTAAGTACGCGGTGTTTGAACAGCTGGCTTACAGAAGTTGTTACGTCTTATTTGGAAACGCGTAAGTTATGCAGCGGCAGAGAATTGGGTTGTGACGTCATTCTTCCTTGTAACTGACCGTGAAATTTGTGCGCCAGTAAATAGTAAATTCACGCATTCTGAGCATCCGAAACGTTCGTTTATAGCTTGCGCGTGTTCCGCTGCGTTACGATTAAGCGTTTGCTAACATCGTGACAAACAAATAAGGTGACAGCACAGTTGTTCTAACTGAATACAATTATAATTTATGCGAATGACTACTAGGTATGTTTTATAAAGTTTTATTGGAGTTAATATGACCACTGGACTCATCTGTATGTCAGCATTTTATGTTTAATATTTTTGTTAAAAGCTAAATGTATTGTATAAGTTTTATTGCTCTGCAGTAGGAGCCTTCCTCGGAAGTCTTCAGCTAATATCATTTGGCTTGTAGGCAGTCGTCACATTAAGTATATGTTTGTCCAATTCACTTAATATAATAATCACTACAACGTGACAGAAATGATTAAATGTCTCTTCGCAATTAATTTTTTAATAAGAGAGCCGGGAATAAGTTGCCATTTGTCACAATTAAAGTAAGGCTTTAAATTAACATTAAAATTTTAGCTTAATTCTTTGCCAAAATGAAATAAGTTTTTAAAAAATTGAAAATTTTGAAAAAGCTTGAAATCGGTAAAGGTTTGCTGCAATATTAAGTTTTTGTGGAAATTTATATAAGTGTATAAAAATAATTGTATCTCTTTTGGAAATTTTTGCAGAAACTACCAGAAAGTAGCTATGTGATATTATTTATGGTGATTATGTATGAATAATGAACAATGTATAAACATATGTACATAAGGAAAGTGTTTATGTACACTAACTGGTTTCTATGTTACTTATACTTCTACAGTAGAATGCGGCAAAAATACATTTTAAATTTGATCGCTCTGTATGGCGTTGAAAAGATGCAGTCAAACAAATTACGCAATACACCATAGAACATTCACGCTATAAAACAACACACTTGTCTCATGATACGGAATTATGGAAACAAATAGAAATTTAACTCTTAAATAGAAAATAACAGTGCAGCCAAACTCTCATGGTTGAAAAAGGACAAAGAAATAAAACGATGCTAATTTATCACAAATACAAATAAATTTACTAAAACATGTAGAAAAGAGGCGTGTCTCGAAAACGTATTTAATACGTTCAGCCTAATGAACTAAGTTGTTCTGTATAACTTTAATGAAAAAATTGCTTTTAAAGTAATCTTGTATGTGAGAATATATAATTTTGAAGCAGACATATTGTTTTTCATCTACTTCAGGAATTGGTGATTTATTTCGAACACGGTGGGTAACATTTTTACAAGAGTAGAATGAATGAAAATTCTATATTATTTTGTTGAAGAAGAAATATTATAATTCTTATTCAAAAAATAAAGTGCACATTTATTATGCACATAGGAAACATTATGTTTCGACCGACCATAGAGTCTGGGTGGAGATCTGACTTCTAATAGCTGTGGGAGCACTTCTAATTTGCATAGAGAGGATTGGTTGAAATAGTGGAATATAGCGGATTGTTGTTGAAATAGTGGTTGTTGGTTGAATATAGCGGACTAATACGTCAAAACATATTTTTCTTAAGTAATTAAAAAAAAAGTCGATCGAAAACTTAATATAACACTCGTTTCTAAATAATTTGTGTTACACCATATCAGATTTCAGTAAGAGAATAAACAGATGAAAGAAAGGTTAAAATATTTCTAATAAAATATTTCCTTCTCATGACGGTTGTTGATGAAATAAGGAATAAAATTAATAGCTCGCACAATAACATTCACGCAGGCTTACATTTATGTAATTCAAACGAACGTCGGTGCAATAATTTCATTCCAAACGTAATATAATTAGTTACACCCATGTGAATACGTTGTTTGCTAGTTAATGGTATTCGTAGAGATGGTCGCTTTGCTTTAAAATTACTACCTCTAAATTAGTAGCTAGCGGAAATTCCACCTTTACTTCCCATTCGCATAATATTTACATAACGAAAACAAACATTCTCGTACATTCTTGTAATCAAATTAAATAACAGCAACAGTAATGTTATTGTACTTGTAACAATTAGTTTTCCGGTGTGGCTTGCTAGCGTACAGATAACTCCCAACTCCCAACCCTCACAGAAAAATGGGATCGGGTACCAAATTTGGGTTTATACAAGATGCATGCGGCGGTCAAAAGACTTTAAAGGGACACTTTACAACTCCAAAAGGTCTGTACAAGGTGGGCGCGAGGCAACATTTTATTTAATTAATATATTACCTTATTTCAGTTCCCTCTTGTGACTTCTTCTAGTAGCTTTGTGACGCGTTTCGGAACGATCGTCCCATCTTCACACATGGAGTAGCTCCCATCTTCCATCTTCAGCGGTTACTAATGTATTCCACTAAATAAGCTCTGGCGGTGTTATTAAAAGTGCCGTCAATGCTGTGTATGTTAGAGCTGTGAAGTCGTAGCTACACAGCAAAGTTACTAACGATATGAAGATAGGCTCAAGACTATCTGATGAATTTCTAGTCAGCAAGGGATTGCTACAAGGTTGTGCTATAGCACCCAACTTACTTAAGACATAGGTCTACTTGAATTCAGCCGTAGAACGTTGGACACGTGCCTGTCACAACATGGGAATAGCCATCAATAACAAAAAACTCTTCACTTTGCATTTCGCAGAGTCATGGTTAAAAATGACGGCACAAGTCTAGCAGAAATAAAAAATCGTATAGGGCAAGGGAATCAAGTCACATGACAGTGCATTCTCCTTTATGGAGCAATCCATTTTATACAAGACAATATTGGAATGAGGAAAAGATTACTGTTTTGATTCCACATTTTTATAGTGTTTTCTATTGTATTAATCAAACTAACAGTATACTAGAGGTATTTTAACAAATGTGTGGGTTTTAACTTATAACATCAAATAATTCCATATTAGAATAACTCCGATTAAAATTTTTTGATATAACCACAAAATACGTATATACTAATACGAATGTAACAACATACCAAATTATAGAATAGTGTATAGAATAGTGGTCCTCTTTTTTTACATCAGGCTTAGAATGAGCAGAACTGACCGCCGGGCGCACCTTGTATAAGAAACTTGGTGAGGACGCACCTTGTACGCCAAAGTTTAGATATCTTGATTTCCGCGCGAATCTTTAAAACCCTGGGCTCCTCAAAGTTTAGCTTTAAAGTTTCGGTTTAGAGTGTCGGAGAATTGTCCTCATTCTCGTTCTTCTGAGTCAGGATTTGGTGGTTGTATCTGCTGTTTTGATAATAACCATTTGTTAGCAATCACAGTGTCAAATTTAAGCCACCCGGCTTATGACCAATGATAATAAGACCAGGAAGCGTTCAGGATGGATATGTGGGCGTTGAGAATAGGGAGGGATAATCATATTTGAACGCGATCGGATAACTCGTTATACGGCCCTGATAACTCGTTAAGGTCAGGAGTAATTTCTTGTTATAGCAAACGAGTAATATCCTATCACGAGATATTTGAAGTTCAATGAAGTGACGTGTTTTAATAAACAGACGTGTCTGGTTTCTATGTAATATTTCACGCTGAGTATATAAAAGACGCAGAATATTTTGCGGTGAAGATAAAATATTGTATATATTTAGCAACATACATTAGTCACAATGAATGAGTTGTCCTGACCAGGTGGATAGGACACGTATCGACTATAAGCACAATATAAACACATTTACATAAAATTAAAAAAAAATTTTTTTTTAAATAACATAACATAAAAAGTATTAACAAAAATATTCAAGTTCACACTTTGTTTGTGTCGCTGTGAGAAAAATATTCATCAAGTGCAATTACTATGAGGATTAAAAAGTGGGTTTAGCAAGCTATGTTTGTACTTCCTACTTTAAAAAAAAATATGATTTTAACAGCCAGTACCCAGAATGCACCGCGGAGAGCTGACCTCAAAGAGAGACAACCAAAACAATAAACAAGAGAAAATATCGGTATGGAGAACCATACATGACTTCCATGTTCTAAGATTTATATTTAAAATCATATTCGAAATGAAATATTTCCATAGAAACTACGTCTTTCTACTTATTGCTTCAGCATTAACCACAGTACTGTGCTCACTAACGTATACCATCACCACCTCACGTTTTCGCACTAGATTTTCACCGATGATGGCAGTCGATTCCACTGCCGAAAAGTCTGGTTTTGCAGAAAACATTGGACTACGGCTAAAGAGCCCGGGAAGCAATTTTAACAAAAAACTACTTCTTTGTTGCCGATAACGTAGTACACATATAAAAAATTCTCCCCTCCACCTTCAACTATAATTTTTAATAATAGAAAATTACCCCCACCCCGTTCACCTAACGTCTTCATTTATAGATATTTCATCTACGTTTCTACAGTGGATTACTATGAGCTTCTTATCAGGATACTTTATTTATAACAATTAAGTACTTTACTCTTGTTAAATCATAAAATGTTTCAGGTAAACTACCCCTTTGTCTTAACCGATCTTCTCCAAAATCAACAGACCTTCCGTCCTCTACAATTCAGGGAAGCATGCAAAAAAATATTTGATTCTGTTTGAATGTGCGGCAGTTATCGTTCGTCATGGAAACATTTCTCTTGTTACAACATAAAATGTTGCAGGTAAACTACCCCTTTCCCTTAACCGATCTTCACCAAAATCAATAGACCTTGAGCTCTCTGCAACTCAGGGGGTGCAAAAAATTATTTCATTCTCATTGAATTTTCGGCAGTTATCGTTCGTCATAAAAAATTACCCTTTTTAAAACATAAAACGTTGCTGATAAACTACCCCTTTCCTTAACCGATCTTCAACAAAATCAACAGACCTTGAGTTCTCTTTAGTTCAAAAAGGTATGCAAAAACCTAGTTGATTCTGTTTGAATTTACGGCAGTTATCGTTCGTCATATAAAAAATTACCCTTGTTAAAACATAAAATGTTGCTGGTAAACTACCCCTTTCCCTTAACCGATCTTCACCAACACCAATACGTATTGAGAACTCTACAATATAGGGCTGTATGCAAAACATCATTTGATTCTGTTTGAATTTGCGGCTGTTATCGTTTACTATAGAAAAAAATTACCCTTGATAAAAAAACCATTGCTGGTAAACTACCCCTTTCCTTTAACCGATCTTCACCAAAAACGATAGATGTTAGGTACTCTACAATTCAGGCCTGTATGCAAACAATTATTTGATTCTGTTTGAATTTGCGGCTGTTATCGTTTGCCATAGAAAACACCCTTGATAAAACATAAAACGTTGCTGGTAAACTACCCTATTCCATTAACCGATCTTCACCAAAAACAATAGGTCTTGAGAACTCTACAATTTAGGGCTGTATGCAAATAATCTTTTGATTCTGTTTGAATTTGCGGCTGTTATCGTTTGCCAAAAAAAGAAAAAATTCCCTTGATAAAAAAAAACCGTTGCCGGTAAACTACCCCTTGCCCTCAACCGATCTTCACCAAAAAAAATAGGTCTTGAGTACTCTACAAATCAGGGCTGTAGGCAGAAAATTATTTGATTCTGTTTGAATTTGCGGCTGTTATCGTTTGCCATAGAAATACCCTTGTTAAAAAAACGTTGTAGGTAAACTACCCCTTTCCCTTAACCGATCTTCACCAAAAGCAACAGGTCTTGAGTACTCTACAAATCAGGGCTGTACGCAGAAAATTATTTGATTCTGTTTGAATTTGCGGCTGTTATCGTTTGCCATAGAAAATACCCTTGTTAAAAAAAACGTTGTCGGTAAACTACCCCATTCCCTTAACCGATCTTCACCAACAACAACAGGTATTGAGAACTCTACAATACAGGGCTGTATGCAAAACATCATTTGATTCTGTTTGAATTTGCGGCTGTTATCGTTTGCCATATAAAATACGCTTGATAAAAAAACGTTGCTGGTAAACTACCCCTTCCCCTTAACCGATCTTCACCAAAAACAATAGATCTTGAGTACTCTACAAGTCAGGGCTGTATGCAAAAAATTATTTGATTCTGTTTGAACTTGCGGCTGTTATCGTTTGCCATAGAAAATACCCTTGTTAAAAAAACGTTGTAGGTAAACTACCCCTTCCCCTTAACCGATCTTCACCAAAAGCAACAGGTCTTGAGAACTCTACAATTTAGGGCTGTATGCAAATAATCTTTTGATTCTGTTTGAATTTGCGGCTGTTAACGTTTGCAATAGGAAATACCCTTGTTGAAACATAAAAGGTTACAGGTAAACTACCCCTTTGCCTTAACCGATCTTCACCAAAAACAACAGGTTTTGAGAACTCTATAATTCAGGGCTGTATGCGAAACATTATTTGATTCTGTTTGAATTTGCGGCTGTTATCGTTTGCCAAAAAAAAAAATTTCCCTTGATAAAAAAAAACCGTTGCAGGTAAACTACCCCTTTTCCTCAACCGATCTTCACCAAAAACAATAGGTCGCGAGTACTCTACAAATCAGGGCTGTGTGCAAAAAATTATTTGATTCTGTTTGAATTTGCGGCAGTTATCGTTTGCCATAGAAAAAAATCTATAGACAGACAGACACACACACAGACAGACAGACACACAGACACACACACAGAGACACTTTTCGAAAAATGACTTTTTTTCATGTTTTGAGTGTAGTACAATCATATTCTGCAATAATCTCGAACACGATTTTTTTTGCCATCACCATACTTCCATTTCCTTAAGGAACATGGAAGTAAAAATGGGTGCATTTTTTACCGAGCCGGGACACTGCTGGCCCTTATAAAGGCTTAGAGCACTACTAAAGACTGCTTGCTTTTTGTGTCCTGAGAGCCAGGTGCTCTGCTGTTTAGCATTCTACCTAGTTACTAGTAATTCATCAAATTCATCATACATTGATATAAGTTAGAGTGTTTCTAACTATAGCCTAATGTAACAAATAAATCAGGATAATAAAAGTTAGGTATGATAAGAAAGCTCATAGTTAGTGCACCGAAGCATTTTTTCAAATGCTTGCCTTGGGGGCGGAGCGGTCAGTCGGCTGTTAAAACAGCGCTCAGGACTGGAAGCGAAGTGATATTAATTACGTTCATCAAATCAAGTCATCAATATCATTTTGACTGGAAGATACATGACAAATGCGCCGCCTATTTTCAAAAGATGAGAGATAAGTAAGCATGTGAAACAGCTCTTTGGTGACAATAATACTGTTGAATACGTAATCGTTTATTTACTTTGGGCAAACACTGCTTGCGTTGCTTCGTATGAGGATTCGCCTCTGATTAAAACAATAAGGAAATTAATAAAAGCAAAATACTCGAGTTAATCAGATAAAGTAAGGCCATAAAGAGGCAAGAGTTTTAGTACGTGTTTACAGGGGCGTAACGACCGAACATCAGTGTGAAAGTAAGAGAGGGGAGTGTTTGCACGCAGTAACGCACGTGAGGGGTATTTAAACACGAGACTGTCCCTGCTACTGTATCACACATCTCACACATACTTCACAATGAACCACTGGGTAAGTTTTAGTAAGGAATAGCACGCGTAACACTATTTTATGTAGTAGACCTATGCAGTACATTTGTATTGTGTTAACAGCCTGCCTACGTATGACAGGCACTAGTAAAGCTATCAAAAAGTCTCAGGAGTGTAGGAGCATAATGTTTATAAACAGTATGTCGTATTCCAGTACATTGTTCTTGGACCAATTTATTTTCAAAATCTTAATTTTCACACACACACACACACACACACACACACACACACACACACACACACACACACACACACACACACACACACACACACACACACACACACACACACACACACACACACACACACACACACACACACACACACACACACACACACACACACATTTTTCCACTGAAACATCTTTGCTACAGTCTGTTTCCTGATGCATATATAATATATTTAAAATTTATAATTACTTTACCTCAAGATGTTTTTTCCCTTATTTGGGACATCTTTCAGTAAACATAATGTTTCCATCATCAGTCTTCTTAATTTTGAATCTTGTAGAGTACTTATATTTTGGTTGGTTGTTGTTATGGTTGTCTGTTGGTTTTTGGCATTTTAAACGGTGTTATTGTGGTGTATATACTTAGATTTTTGTGTATTTTTGATGTTGAGTGCTTTGAAAATTGTGTCATGTTTTGTATTGATGTGTACAAATCAATATCTGAACAAATACAAATCAATACAAAACATGACACAATTTTCAAAGCACTCAACATCAAAAATACACAAAACGCTAATATGTACACCACAATCACACACAATAACACCAGTTTAAAACCAACAGGAACCAATAACAACAACCAGCCAAAACATAAGTACTCCAAAAGATTCAAAATTAAAAAGGCTGAGGATGGGAACAATATGTTTCCCGAAACATGTCCCAAATTAGGGTAAAAATATCTTGAGGTAAAGTAATTATAAATTTTAAATATAGCCTATTATATTTTTTTATATAAAACTCAAAGATTCTTTCAGCAATTATATAATATTATTCAATATAGTGTCTTCTGCAAGTAGTGTATTTCGTTTTTGTCTTTTCAATACCTGACGCACGTTTCAGTGAAACACTTCAGCATCAGTTTTTAAATAAATCAACAACAATCGAAATAATTCTACGTTAAAGTAGAAAGTAACAAATAATCGAAATTAATGTTTGGATTTTAATGTCAAATTATGTATAGTCGGTGTAATTCGATTAATTAACAATTGGTTTTATGTTTGTTTACTTAAACGGTGGTTTTGTCGGTTATATTAGAAATATTTAATTTTAATGTTTTATTTATTTTTTATTTATTTTACCAAATTTATAATTTTAAATAGCCAATCTTACTTTGTTTTTTGTTTCAGTTTGTTCTTTAATTAATATTAATTAAAGATTAATTATAGATTAATTCTTTAATTGTAAATATTAAGATTCTCCCAAATATTCATATAAATGCCAATATTGGCGACGGCAATTACGTAATTGTATTCTACAGCGTTTATCTGCAGTTAAAAGTAAGTAAATAAGTATAAGTTGTTTTCTAACTAATGTAAAATATAAAAATTTTCGTGCGATTTCGTATGAGAGAACCGCATTTTTAGTACTTACCTTATCCGTAGAGTACAGGTATCACAAAAATGCAGAAGAAATAAAAATTTTGTAATAAAAAAAGACTAATTGGAAGTAATACATACATATAAGTTACCATCCAATAGCTGACATAATATCAGTAGTAATGCAACAATAATAATCGTCAGCAGGTATGGATAATTTTAGCTTGATAATAGTTTTCATCATCATCATCCTTGTTTCAACAGGCCTTTGTGGGCCCTTGGCCTTCTTGAGAACATTTCGCCATTCTTCTCTATTCATAGCCATATTCTTTGGATGTCCTGACTTACCCCGTTCTTCGATCTCAATTTTTGCCTTCTGGATTTCCATTAAATATCTTCTTAAAAATTCTGCTTTCACAAGCACGTGTAATGTATCCAGCCCACTCTAATCTTTTTAGTTTAATAAAGCTGACCAACATTAGAATCATTATACAAATTATACGCGTAGAGCTCTTATAGTTTTCACTATATGACAATATACGTGTGTTTACGCTTTAGGTGGCGGCAGCAGTTCTCCTAGCCGTGTTGACACGGTTGACCGCAGCAGGAGGCCATTCTGTAGGCATTTCTTCATTTCCAGTGTCAAAGCACGGACCTATCGGATACCACGGACCACTTGCGAAACCAGTCGTACAGAAGGACGGACACTTAGCAGACACACTGGAAGTTGCCGCTGCCAGAGGAGAACATCTAATCGCAGTCGCCAAAGCTCACTCCACGTCTGGTTACGGATCGGATGAAGATTACGGATCTTCCGATCACGATAGCAGTCTGTACGATCCAGGCTACGAAGGAGCGCTTCACGGTATCTACAGTCACGGACCAACAACAGGTGACATCTATAAGGGCGAATACGGTTACGCCGGGCTTCAGTCGTTCAGCACTGGCCATGGTTATGGTCACGGAGGGGATGGAGCAGATTTCGGCGGACTGGCTGGAGGTTACGGTGGTCAATCTGCTGGCTACGGAGGTGTAGATGTCAGTTATGGTTCAGGTCATGAAGGAGGATCCGCATACCACGGACCACTCGCCGCTCCCGTTGTCCTCAAGTCAGGATACCTCGCCGACACGCACGACGTCGCTGCCGCTAAAGGTGCTCACTACGTTGCCCTTTCTCTCGCGTCCCAACACGGAGGCCACCATTAACCAGTTACCTGTGTATATGTTTTAATAAATCAGTTGTGTAGTTAAACTGATCTGTATCTTACCTGTGTGATCACTTTGTGTAGTTACATACGTGTATTTTCTTTATGAAAATTGATTACCGGTAACTACAACACGGTTAATAATAAGTGATTTTTATTTTATGTGAATTGAGTGGTATATTCAAACATTGAGGTATCTCAAGTATAATTGCTTATTTGTAAAAGGGCAGCCCAGTAAGAACTGTAACACCCAGTAACGAAATGTAGGCAGTGTGACCCAGTAACAGTAATAACAGTCTAGTAGTTTGCTTGTAGTTTCAAACAGTCTTTTAACATTAAAAATGTTTCTAAGGACGTTTCGCACATTTGGGCGTGATCGCTGGAAAATGGGAACCGGTGAGTTTCCATAGAAACTACTTCTTTGTTGTCAGTAACGTAGTACACATATAAAACTTATAAAATACGCAAAATCAACACAGATGATTGATGAATGCGTGCGCGCTAATAAATGCGACTACATTTAACTTATAATTTGTACATTGAAAAATAAAGAAAAATAAATATATATTTTTTTAATTTATTGAAGCTGTAAATTTTTGGTACAGGTTTTTTGCGCTGTGTGTGTATTGTACTATTGTTTTCAGTGCGATATATTTACTGTTGTTTTCTGGGTTCTGTGATTTCCTTTTCACTAAGTAAGTTTATACATTCCATTTTATTTTCAGCTGATTACACAGCGACATAGTGATGATAATATACGTAATTTATCGTTATCAAATGTGTTGTCAGAGTCATACATCGTTATTCGGTGCGTTTTCATAGAGTTTTTAAAAACAATTAGACCGGAAAATTATAAGCATTATAGGGGAGATGGAAGAGGCGATCAGAAATCTGGACCCCAGCTTATAAAACAATTCCGTAGTAAATCGTAGTGAATAGTTTCTTTGCAGATTTGTGATCTGTTCAACTAAGCGAACATTGAGCAAATTGTCTGACAAAACACATACATACATGATTATGAAGACATGACCATTGACAGCTCTTCTTGTTTTTCTTAACAGATTAAACAGATACACAAATTACAAGACTAAATGACGAAAACATGTAAACAAATGAACAAAAATCACTTCCACTTGCTGCTGGAATGATACAATACGTTCAAAATGTTAAACACTAGCCCTATAAGGCACATATACTGTACTGGTTGAAATTAACACTTAATGTTGACATGAACACAAGTGATACAGATATTGCAGAAGAGATATCATAGACATTACAATACAGGTAATACAGAGAATACATTATTAGTTAAACCTGAATAGTAAGTCTAATAGTTTGTGCCTTTTAGTCTATAAATATCTTCAATATTATCTAACAAATTAATTGCTAGCGGGTTTGGATGCTTTTCTAATTTAGAGATGTGAGTCCTGCAGAGGCGCATGATTTCTTCTTTCACAGTTGGAACTTAGAGGTCTCGGTGTATTGAATTGTTGGAGATAAACCATGGAGCGTCGACAATTGATCTCAAAGTTTTGGACTAAAAACACTAAAAGCACTGTATAATCTAGATATTACTCGTACTAGCAGTACCCCAAAAGTTGAATACCATAATTCCAAACCTGTTTAAGAACAGCTTTATATATTAAAAGCTTGTTGACTAGACTTAACCGCGATTGTCTGCCTACCAGTCAGTAGATATTTCTGACCTCAGATTAAGTTCAATCTTCTTAAAGGTTATATATACGTTTTAATAAATCAAGAAAATTTGTTGTAGTTAAAATTGTCTCTACGACGCGTTCATACATAGCGGCTTTTGTGCCGTGTGATGTTCAGTACGCGTTGTATTCGGTATCGTGTACTGTAGTGTGAGTCGGATTGATCCATTCAGCAAGTCACCTAGAAAAATATCGATTTAGCAATTGTTTTACTGTATATGATTTAAAGGTATTAACTGTTGTGTTTTGGTACATCATATCTGAATGTCGCTACTAATGTTAAGCATACCTGATGGGTTAAAACATAGTGTTACGCAATACGGAACGTTCTGGTACTATGGTGAACGTTGTTCTACGCGTTTCTCGCTTATCCCGGTGAGTGCGTGTTTCTGAAAAAGGTCACGCTGAAGTATCTTCTAGAATTTTCGAGTACTTGTTAAGGACGCATATCATGGAATCCTGCAGACGATAAATATATATATATATAGTATTTAAAATTTATAATTATATTACCTCAAGATGTTCTATTCCTTATTTGGAACATGTTTCGAGAGTTCCTGTTCTCTCATCTTCAGCCTTCGCCATCTTGTTTCTGCTGAAGTGACTTCACCAGAAACAAGATGGCGAAGGCTGAAGATGAGAGAACAGGAACTCTCGAAACATGTTCCAAATAAGGAATAGAATATCTTGAGGTAATATAATTATAAATTTTAAATAATTTATGTATATCAAGAAACGAACTGTAGCAGAAAGTGATTCAATATATATATATATATGTATATATATATTACATTTAATATTTATACATAAATTTACCTCAAGATGTTATTTTTCTATTTGGAAATGTTTCGGGTACTATCTTGTACCCATCCTCAGCCTTCCGTTTTTTTTGTCTGGTGAAGTACATATGTGTTGTTGGTTGACAATTATTATTGTGGCTTCCTGTTGGCTTCTGGTATTTCAAGTTGGTTTTATTGTGTGTGATTGTGGTGTATGTGTTAGTTTTTTGAGTATTTTCAATGTTGAGTGCTTTGAATATTGTGTCATGCTTTGTATTCATTTGTATTTGTTCAGGTATTAGTTTGTTTTCTGTTTTATGTTTGTATATTTGTAAGTTTTCCCATATGTTCATTATGGTGCCTTTGTGTGGTATATGTTTTATTAGTGTTACATTGGTTATGTCTGGGAATTCATGTCCTGTGTTTATTGCATGTGTGGCTAAATTGGATTTATATGTTTCTGGTTTTTTGTATGCATTTAGGTGTTCAAAATAACGTTTTTTCAGCTGTTTTTTTGTTTGTCCTATATAACATTTATTGCAATCTTCGCATTCAATTTTGTATATACCGTTAGTTGTTGTATTATCTTTGTTGTGTGAGCTATTTAGATTTTGTAATTTATTTTTATTAGTTTTGTATGCTATTTTTATATCTGCGTTTTTAAATAGTTTTGTTAGTTTTGTCATTTTATTATTTATATATGTGAATGTGGCCCATTTGTTGTTGTTGTTGTTATTATTTATGTGTTGTTCAGTTTGATTATTTCTTAAGTGTTCAGTTTTTATTTTGTATTTGATTTTATTTTCTATTTTGATCATAGTATTTTTATTGTATCCACTTTCATAACCAATTTGGTATATTATATTTCTTTCTTTGTCAGTTTCTTGTTTGTTTAGGGTTATTTTGTACATTCTGTTAAATAACGAATAAAATGCTGCCATTTTATGTTGTGGTGGGTGGTAAGAATGATTAGGTATAATGATGTTAGTGGAAGTTGGTTTTCTATATATTGCATATTGTATGTGTTTGTTGTATCTTGTGATGGTTATGTCTAAATAGTTTAAGTGGGAATTACACAGTGAGTTTAAGTGGCGATTTTTTCAAGTGAGTCTCAAAGTATTGTGGCGATGAGTTATTGTGTTATAATTGTGCGGGACCCTATTAGTTGGTGTTGGGACTAATTACTCTGATAAACACTGGTTCTTTAGAAAGCTAGAAATGTTGGTTAACCCCAACTGAACTTGGTCAATTGCTGGAATTGTTGTGGGAGTTGTAAATTCCCTCCCAGCAATTGCCCTTTACACTAATGAAAGACAAATTACTTACAGTACCTGTGATTTGATGGGAAGCACTCATATAGGTTACAAGACCGCATGTAGCGGAAGCTGCTTGTTGTGGTAGTTGATGTAGTGGAAACTGCGGTGCCGATGAACAATGTCGCACATACACGATTTTTCGAACTTTTGCGTGAGTTTTATACCGTTTACCGTACTTGCGAAAAAACGTTACATATGAAAAAGAGGCAGGCCTGCGACGGCGACGCGAACACACGTGAAAACTAACAAGCGAACAACAGAACACAGTTTTGCGCACGCGCGAGAGATCGATTGTGGTTGGTCTTGCATAAACCGACACGCACTCGCGCACTATTTGAACTTAATCGTACGTGAAATTAAAGTTACGAGGAAAGACAAACACAGGATACTTACACAATGACAATTAAATACAACTGAAAATTAGTTAAACGCTACATCTAACACACCGCCCGCCAAAAACCTATGGTTTTTCAAATAGTGACGGGGGTGACCACGTGCATTTACAAAACTGGAAAGGGTGCAACCTTATTGACGGGTCGCACTACGGTACCATTTGCGGTACGTATGGTCAAAACTCGGGTAACGGAATCAGGAGCGGGATGAAGGGAGAGGATTCGTCCGACAGGCCAGTGCAGTGGTGCTGACTCTCCGTCTTGTAATAGTACAAGTTGCCCTTCATGGAGTGACGCCGAGTTCTTGTTCCACTTGGAGCGTTGAAGTTGACTGTGAAGATAGCTCTTACTCCACCGTTTCCAAAACGATTGAACTATTTGACGTAGATGAATCCATCGCTGACGTGGATGGGCGACATTATCTTGAGGCTCTTCTGGAGCTGATAACAAGGATCTTCCAACGAGGAAATGTCCAGGGGTAAGAAAATCAAGTTCCTCAGATGGATCTGGTGACATGTCGCATAGAGGACGACTGTTCAATGTCGCTTCAATGCGAGTGAATATGGTACAATATTCTTCAAATGTAAATATTACATCACCAAGAGTGCGGTACAAATGACCTTTCGCGGATTTGACGGCGGCTTCCCAAATTCCACCGAAATTCGGCGCATACGGCGGATTGAAGTGCCATTGAATTTTGCGTTTCGCTAATTGAGCGGCTATTTCATCGGTATGAGTTTCCAACATAGAACATAGATCACGAAGGTGGCGGGAGGCGCCGACGAAGTTACGACCATTGTCAGAATAAAGATCTGAAGGAAGTCCACGACGAGCGATGAAACGATCCAGCGTGGCGAGGAAAGCCTCAGTAGACAAATCTGAGACAACTTCTAGGTGTACTGCACGGGTAACCATACACACAAATAGGCAAAGATAACATTTATAGGTGTGTGGTTTTCGAAGGCGAGAGTCTTTAGTTGAGAACGGACCAGCATAATCAATGCCGGTGGACAAGAATGCAGGTTGTGGTGTTACTCGAGACATAGGCAACGAAGCCATGATAGGTTGCGAGGGCCTTGCAGACATTTTAAAGCACTTGACACATTTACGCAGCCGAGCTCTCAAGGTGGAACGAAGGCAAGGAATCCAAAAGGTTTGGTTGATCAATCCTTGAGTAGTACGTGGTCCAGAATGCAAACCTAAAGTATGAAAGTGATCAATAGCGAGATCAGTTAGATGTGATTTCTTTGGCAGAAGCATAGGAAACTTGGATCTGTCCGGCAACACGGAGTGACATAGTCTACCACCAGCACGAAGGATACCATCGTTGGAGATAAACGGAGACAGCGAACGTAACGAGTCAGGAATCTTTCCCTTCTTCATACAGGCAATCTCTTGATCAAAGTAGTCTTGTTGCGTTAGACGTACTACGGTGATTTCGGCAACTTTGAGTTCTTTGACAGACAAAACAGTAGATTTTGACGCCATATGCTTACGAGAGTGATTTACGAACCGATGAATGTAAGCAAATACACGTATGAGTTTTTGAAAACTCGACATTCTTTGGTAGAAGTCAGTGAATCTTTCTGGAGAGGTGACCACAAGAGTTGTGGCCGGAACAGGTTTCAATTCAGGAATCTCCAAGTGGACCTTTCTACTGTAGACAAGCAGAGGCCAAGACTTAGATGACACGTGAAATTGCGGTGGTCCCTTCCACCACAGTCCTGAGTTTTGAAGCGAGGCAGCAGTGCATCCACGGGAACCCACATCAGCTGGATTACTGTGCGTAGGAATGTGAGCCCAACATTTAAGTGCGGTGAGTTCCAGGATGGTCACCACTCGATTAGCAACATATGTTCTGAGTTTGTAAGATGGCGTATTAAGCCAATCCAATACAGTACTAGCATCAGTGTACAGTCGAATTTCCTGTATAGGAAGAGTGGATAGGACCTGTTGAGTTGATGCTGTCAATCGTGACAATAGCACTGCGGCATTGAGCTCTAGTCGAGGGATGGAGACAGTTTTTAGTGGGGCGACACGACTTTCGGCTAGAAGCAGTTGCATGTTGACTCGGTTGTCATTACTTTCTGAATGCAGATAAACGGCGGCGGCAAAGCCATGCTGTGACGCATCACAAAATCCGATGAGACGATAATGAGCGTTGTCAATAGTGGCGCGACGTGGAAATGATATTTCACTTACAGCTGATAATCCAACAACGAATTTTTTCCAATCCTCTTCGGATTCAGAGCATAACGGGTCATCCCAATCCAATGAAGCAGTCCAAAGACGTTGCATGAAACATTTGGCCCAAAAAACGACAGGCGAAAGCCAACCAAGAGGATCGAAAAATTGGGAGATGTAGGACAAGATACTGCGTTTGGTGATTTTCCCTTTGAACGGAATATAGTTATACGAAAAGGTATCAGAAGATGGACACCAACGAATACCAAGAATTTTTACTGTTTGGTTTTCATCAGAAAAAATGAAAGGATTTTCCAGGTGTTCTGGAGGAAATTGGGCTATCAGTGCTGGGTTGTTTGACGTCCACTTTCTTAGCTCAAATCCCGAAAGTGACAACATTGAATTCAGCTCCTTTATGAGATGAACAGCTTCCTCATAGGTGTCAGTACCAGTGACTAGGTCGTCTACAAAGGTATGATGTTCTAGTGCATACGCGGCGCGTGGGAAAGATGAGCCTTCATCTGAAATCAGTAGTTTTAAAGAACGTTGAGCTAAATACGCTGACGGTTTTAGTCCATATGTTACAGTGGCTAACTCATATTCTTGGAGAGGTTGAGATGAATCGCTACGCCAAAAGATATGTTGGAGATGTCGATCTTCCGGACGAAGTATAATTTGACGATACATCTGACGACAGTCTGCGGTGATGACAAATTTGTGAGTACTGAATGATATCAATATGTGTTGAAGGTCACTTTGAAGCTTGGGACCTGCAAGAAGACGTTCGTTGAGTGACACACCAGTGTGATCTGGAGAACTGGCATTAAACACGACCCGGATTTTTGAGTGGGGATCGTGCCTTTTGAATACACAATGGTTTGGAATTAGGGCTTATATACGAAGACGGAGTGTGCCCAACAGACATGTGGCCCAGGTCCAAGTATTCCTGCATGAAATTGTTATACTTGTCCTGCACTTCGGGGTTTTTTGAAAGGCGATGTTCCAAGTTAAGAAAGGAACCAACAGCGGCTGGACGATTCGATCCAATTTCAGTAGCTTCAGGAGCAACTGGCAGTGAAACCATGTACCGCCCGCCCTGTACTCTCGTCGTGGTTTGAACAAACAAGTCTTCACAATATTAGTCTTGGGGAGATATAGATTTGGGTGTTTCGACTTCCTCTATTTCCCAAAACCGTTTAAGTTGGAGATCAACCCTATCGTTCAGAGTTGAGAACAAGGTGGTGGACGTCGCTTGACGTGATGAGAATGATTGGCGATTGACTACAGTGCCGACTAGGACATATCCGAACATGGTAGATATAGCAGAAGGATTGCCTTTGATTACGGAGCGTGGGCCGTCTGACAGGCAATATGGATACACGTCGCTTCCAATGAGTAGGTCGACCTTGGCAGGGCAATAAAAATCAGGGTCAGCAAGTTGCAGGCCTGAGAATTGGGCAGCTACATCCTTGTGGAGATTAATGGAAGGCAATTCACTAGTGATGCGATCCATGACTACAGACTGTACATGAATTGGACGTTGACGAGCGTCTCGAGACCGAAGACTGAGATCTACGGTGAAAGTAGCCTTGTTTACTTGAGAATTTATACCAGTGAGTGTGAAGTCAACAGGGCATTGTTTAAGAGCAAGACGTGCATCGCAGTCTGCGGTGATTATACTGCGTTGACTGCCAGAATCGAGAACAGCTCGAATTTCCTGGCACTGACCATATGCATCCTTTACTAATACTTTTGCTGTGCCGAGTAACACAATCTTCGAAACAATATCGACGGTTGAGGCGTGACAAGAGAAAGTTGCATTCTGATTGTTTGCACAGCTTGATGGTGATAAAACAGGTCCGAGTGCGCCCGTTTGCACACTACTCGGCGTTGAATTGACAGACGAGCTTTGAACATTTGTCTGACAAAGCATAGTGTTGTGGCTTTTGCTGTTACATGTTCGACAACTTTTGTTTGAAGTACAATTTGCACGAGGATGAGTGGAAAAACAAGCAAAGCATCGTTTGTGCTGACGAAGTACATCGTAACGAGAGTCAACAGGCAGTTGTTGAAACTTTTCACAATTGAATATTTTGTGATTGCCATTACAATGAAAACAGGTAGTGTTGGGTCGAGCTTCCTGAGAGGTTTGAACTAACAGAGTCTTTGCAGATTTATTTACAAATTTTGCCTGGTTAGGTGTGCCATTGAAACCACTTGTGCCGGGAAACGATCGCCTATTGACAGGTGGTGTACTGGGAGGCGAACTAGGAGGCGATTCAGCCTGAATGATTTCGTATGACCTTTCTAAGTTGGTGATAAATTTTATCAAGTCCTGAAAGGTAGGAATTTTATTATCATCCTCCGTTTGTTTTTGTTCGTACAGCATACGGACGTCAGAAGGCAATTTGTGTAAAGCAAGCTGCAACAGGAGAAAATCTTGCATGTTTATGTCAAGGCTGAGCAAGGCATTGACGGATGACTGAAAGGTTGACAGGTAATGTTTTAAGTTGTCATGGCTATTTTCTTTTATTTGATAATTTTCCATCAAAGCATAATAATGATTTGCAGCGGACCTCTTATTACTGTATCTATTACATAAAATGTCATACGTTGTTTGGTAATTTACATCAGTAATTGGTAATGTTTCAACTAAGGACAATGCATGACCTGACAAGTGCGTACGCAAACATTGAAGTTTTTGACATGGTGTGAAGACAGATGAATTGTGAACAGATGAATCAAACAAATTTTTAAAATTAATCCATTGATTAGGTTCACCAGAGAAAACAGGAAGTGAAATTTTGGGCACCTTAAAGGAAGCATGTGCCTGTATGACAGGCTTTTGTTCAGTTGAATTGTCCAGTGTGAGGAGACTGAACAGTTCATCACATTCTTTTGAAATGTCAAGTACATCAGTTGAATCCTTTTCTTGTAAGGAAATATTATTTATTTCAATTTTTTCGATTGCATCTGAAAAGTCGTTGTATAATGTAAGTGCGATTTCGTACGTTTTCCCATCTAAATTATGCCCCTTTGAAGTTGCAAAGGTCTGTAGCGTATTTAGGGTACGTTTGCATTTGGCAAAATAAACTGCATTTGCGCATAGTAATGCGTCCTTTTTACCGGTCATGTTGAATGATTGTTGAACAATTTATTGCGGAGAAGACTAGACGAGATGACTTTTTTCAGTATAATGTGCACGATGCATTTGAAGTATGCGATGTATAATGTGCGTGTACAGTAGCACAGACGGCTGAATGTATTTTTGAGTGTGGACTGGCTCCCGGATACGTGAGTTATGCGTAAACACAACGATGGATACGTGAGTTATGCGTAAACACAGCGGGGGGGTTCGGAGTCATAGGTGACGTACTGGGAATGTCGCAATAGTTTTTAGCCAACAAAACAAGGAAAAAACAGTTATGAAATGTACCTTATGAAATAACAGTTACTTGACACTAATAACAATTACCGTACACCGTTTACATGGAGACATACGAGAGTAGTTGCACAACATAACCACCGTTACTGGTACCCGACAAAATGAGCGGTAGTAACAGTTCGCCCGACCACGTTTCACAAGTTTTTATGATTTCACAAAAACGACACTATGAATTTGAACCATCCACTATTTGAACAATCCGGCCCGGAGGACCATTTGTTGGGACTAATTACTCTGATAAACACTGGTTCTTTAGAAAGCTAGAAATGTTGGTTAACCCCAACTGAACTTGGTCAATTGCTGGAATTGTTGTGGGAGTTGTAAATTCCCTCCCAGCAATTGCCCTTTACACTAATGAAAGACAAATTACTTACAGTACCTGTGATTTGATGGGAAGCACTCATATAGGTTACAAGACCGCATGTAGCGGAAGCTGCTTGTTGTGGTAGTTGATGTAGTGGAAACTGCGGTGCCGATGAACAATGTCGCACATACACGATTTTTCGAACTTTTGCGTGAGTTTTATACCGTTTACCGTACTTGCGAAAAAACGTTACATATGAAAAAGAGGCAGGCCTGCGACGGCGACGCGAACACACGTGAAAACTAACAAGCGAAAAACAGATTGTATTGTATTAGTCGTAAACACTATTACAAAATATATCGGCCTTACATAATGTGTCTTGCATCAAATCGTAATAGACAACGTTTACGCAGCTCTTTATCATGACTTATTTTCCATCTAAAAAAAACAAGAATAAATTGAACTAATGGAAAGCGAGACTGTTATTACTTTAATTCGCTCCCTACACCAAACGGGATTAAGCATACACGTACTACAAGTGGCTCCTTATTACGTCGTAAATCATAATGCTTAATGAGCTAACATACCTCGTACAAGTGTATACAAACTAGTATTTGAATACCATTTTTATTAGTATTTAACCAACTGAATTAAGTAGTTAACTAGTTGTAAGAATTACATACTTAAACTAGCTGTAGAAACCGTTCTATAGGGTTTGCCCTCTAAATGGAGGCGGCGCGTACTCTCGTTCTACCTTATAATCGGCTACTGGTTAAATTCATAATTTTAAAAGTCAAAATTAGAGTGAAGTTAAAAGCACACTCAGTAAGCGATTGCGTAAGTAGGTTGTATTTATGTATGCAAAGGATAGCAATCGGAATGCTGAAACGGCCTTCTAGAGCTCTACATAAAACTAAACATCAATTGGAAAGCACGCTGCACATTAACCTAAGGTAAAAAAGTTCAAATTCACTTATTTTGCAACAATTCATAGACAACGGTTTAGTGCGAAAAACATTTTATAACCTCAAACCGAACACTTAATTGTTTACGAATTTAAGAGGTTGCTACTACATTTCATAGTGCCAGACAAGAACTGTTTTACTGGACCTGAAAGAGAACAACTTTTTCATAATAACAAAAACCCGGTACAATCATTATATAAAAAATGGTAGCTTTTTATCTATGGTCAAGTGAATGCTACGAATTCAAATTTTAAAAAAACTTTCTGAAACGGGTTACGACTCTCGAAAACTACCACCTTTATCTGCCTAATGGGAAGCCCGAAATGCAGCACACGTAGCGAGTACCAAACTGAATTTAGTTTCCCATTGGTAGTAACTTAATACATACGCGTATATGGCAGTACAGAGAGTAAAAACAGATTACTAAACGTAGTACAGTGCTTAAATGCTTAATATAACAAAACACTTACGTCAAAATTGATACGTAATTAATTATAGATAATTAGTTAAGTTTACAAGGATTTTTTGCTTATTTTTGTGGCATTAATCTTAAACAAGCTAAGGCATTAATATTTAAAAAATGTCGTGTTTCAAAGGCCTCTTTACAAGAAAGTCCGTTTCCTCAGTACACTCTAATAAAAGTAACAACATTATAGGAGTTCAATCAAACGTAACATGATAACTTATTAAACCGTCTACCAAATTATGTCACGCACGGAAACAAACTAAACGCCAACACTACAGTCAACTAAACATCAAAACCATCATTTTGCTACTTGGATGCCAGTTCGGACGAACTGCATAGTTCACGAACAGCGAGCTCACTGTTGAAAAACTGCGACGCGGTTTACTGTAGCAAGTCGCATTCTCACAAGCATGTCTCAGCGTATATAATTTAATACGTAGGACTAACCTGTATGTGAAAAATATCGAAGTTTTCTTTTGATAAGATACGGTTCGGGATTCACTTTAAATCAAAAGCACACTCATCATTCTCTTATATTATGTTAAGTTTTTCATTGATTCTTTTGATTTGTTCATTAATAGTAGAATCTGCAAATTTTATCGGCTAGCCTACAGTCTATACTACAACACGTGACTGCTACTTAGTTGCCAATTGTCGATTTTTACATCAGCGTCCGTTTCCTGAGTACACTGTAATAAATAGAACAATCTTATAGGCGTACGGTCAACATTTTCCTGCCAGTATAGCCACTCGATTTAGGAGGAATTTCACTATCGATAGACAGCAAAATTAAATCGTGCCTTTGGAGGACGTTTTATTTTGCAAGGGCCAAAGCATTCGGCGTTGCACAAGGTAAAGTCATTGTCGTTCAATCCGCTTCACTCTAACGTAACATGATAACTTATGAAACCGTCTACCAAAGAAAGTCAGGTACGACAAATTAAACGTCAGTTGAATAGGACGCTGTACAATAATCAACGATATTAGAAAATCCTTAAAACCTTTTATTTTCTAACAATTCACGGCCAACGGTTCAGTCCGAAAATTATTTTATTACCTCGTACCAACCGATTAATAGTTTACGAGTCTAAGATGTTGCTATCACTTTTCTACGTACCAGAGAAGAACAGATTTACTAGTTCTTAAAGAGAACCAAATTTTCGTAATAATAAACGAACCTATGCAATGGTTTTCTGTAAAAATGGTAGCCTTTCATCTACGGCTAATTGACTACTACGATTTCTGGTTAAAGAAAATTCCTATCTGAAACGGCTTACGGCTAATAACTCAATAACCACCACCTTTATCCGCCTAATGGAAAGTACGATATGCAGCACACATAGCGAGTACCAAGCTTTATTTCGTTTGCTTTTTGTTAGTAACTTATTACATATATGGCAGTACACATAGTATCAACAGATTCCTAAATGTAGTACAGTGTTTAAATGTTTAATATGACAAAAACAGTTACGCATACGTCAGAATAAATAAAATCGTGCAAAATAATAAAGACAATCGTGAATAAAATAAAGACAGCAAAATAAAATCGTGCATTTGGAGGACGTTTTATTTTGCAAGGACCAATGCATTTGGCGTCGCACAAGGTAAAGTCGTTGTCGTTTCATCCCCTTCATTCTAACGTAACATGATAACTTATTAAACTGTCTACCAAAAAAAGTCAAGTACGACAAATAAACTAAACGCCAACATTAAAAAGAGTCAGTTGAACTTCAAAGCCATCATTTTGCTACTTGGGTGCCAGCTCGAACAAACTGCGTAGCTCACGAAGAGCGACCTTTCTGTTGTAAAACTGCGGGGCGATTTACTGTAGCAAGTCGGATTCTCACAAGCATATCTAAGCGTACCCTGTTCGTGAAAAATTTTGAGGTCTTCTTTTGATAAACTACCATTCGTGATTCACTTAAAATCAGCCGCACACGTATCAGTTCTCTTACTTGTTGTTAGGTTTTTGATTGATTCTATTGATTAGTTCATTAATCGTACAGATATTTATCGGCTAGCCTACAGTTTATACTGCAACAATAGACTGCTCTTTAATTGCCAATTTTCGTGTTTAATGCATATAGAACAAAAAATGCTTCTTCTGCGAGTATGACTGTTTGGAATGCCTGATATGCGGGATCTGATTAAGAAAATAGCGTTGGACTCTACGAGACTGTAATTAAGGGCGGCGATGTGAGCAAGCTATGTTGACCGAAAAGTAAGATCCGGAGGTTTCTGTCGTGTGCCCATGAAACATCCCGGCTGATTGCTTTACCTTCTGAAAAATAGAAGCTGTCAAAAGGACTAGCTTCACGAATCGCGGGTTTCTCTTACAGTACAATCCATGACGTGGCAAATAAGGCTGGCATTGAAAAATAATAAATAATTTTTGAACGATAACATACTATATTTATTTCATAAGGTTACAGATACAAGATAGGAATTTACATTTGTATAACGGCCACAAATTAGTAATGTCCACCGCTCTTCTGGGACGCTTGAGAAAGAGCAACATAGTGAGCACCCTTGGCTGAAGCGACGTCAGCAGTGTCGGCCAGAAATCCTGACTTGAGGACAACTGGTGCTGCTAGTGGTCCGTGGTACGCGTTACCTCCTACGGCTGATGCGCCTGCGGAGAAAACTTTCGCGTTGCTTGATGAAAGGCCTGATCCGTAACTTGATGAGGCGTAGTGGCCATCGGAACTGAAAGAGTTTAGTCCGGCGTAGCCGTACTGTCCGTTGTAGACGTCAGAGGTACCTTCTCCGCCGCTGTACACTCCGTGAAGTGCTCCTTCGTAGACAGCGTCGTAGTATTTGCCGGATGAACCGTCGTCGTAGTACTGTGCTCCGTATCCGCTTGCAGACTGAGCTTTCAGGGTGGCAATCAGGTGCTGGCCTCTAGCGGCTGCTACCTCCACAGTGTCGGCCAAGTGTCCGTCCTTTTGTACTACCGGCTTAGCTAGAGGTCCGTGGTATCCGACGGGACCGTGCTTTGAAGTCGGGAAAGAAGACACTCCACTTCCTAAGGCTAACCGCGCCAAAACGGCCAACAATGACGTTGTTGCTAGCTGGAAACATACAATAAATTCAGGTAAATTCTTTGACAAAATAATATTGACACTCGCACAAGGTAAAGACGAGTCCACTTACCAGTGAGTGCATGTTGGTATTTTTTATCACGTCTGATGAGGGTACACGCGTTACACGCGTTTATATATAGCATATATACTATTATTAAAATTTGTTTGGTATTGACGTTTGTACTGAAAGGGAAACAATGTTGCCAAACTCTGACCACGTGACTTCTACAAGTTGATAAACACAAAACAATGATTCACATACAAACAACTTACAACACATTCACGCTCAAGGTCATTTAATACGGATTTTCAAGACAAAACAGTTTACTTTTAAAACATGATATGATACCTCTTAATGTACTTTTAATTACAGTAAGGCATCCAGAGATGCTTTTGTAGTGAAGTGGCGTAGCTTATATCGTAGTGAATACGATTATTTAATGTATGGTTGCAATAACATGTACGTATTATACTGTGCATTGCCTTAATCATAGTGCACATTAATCTGTTCACATCGCGTAAAAAATCTTTTATTTTGTGAAATGACGTGAACCGTGTTACGCAAATTCTAGTTAAGTCCAACTATGGTAATATGAGATCTTACTTAATATTTTGGTATGGATTTAATATCATAATAATTTACTCGAAAAACGTGTTAAATAATTACTCTATTATTATATCATCAACTTAATAAATACAGATAATTTGGTATTAAGCAAGCATAAATATTTGCGGGTTCTTCATAAATGAAACTGCCTATAAATAGTGAAATATTAATTTATAATTGATAGAAATTTGTAATATTGGACTATAACATTTCGTTTGTTAATTTTTGTTTAGTTAAAGATAAAATTAAATATTTTTGTATTGCAATTTTATATTTAACATTACTTGTAACATTAAACAAAATAAAAACTTACGTTTATAATGGGTGAACTCCGCTTAATGTAGAATCACTATCTTCAGATTCAACTGATTCACTGTCACTTGAACAATTTACAGAAATGATCAAAATTTCTACCTGCTGTTCCACTATACCTTCATTTTTCCAAGCGTCTTCAATAATTGACTTGGTGTGTTCGATTACCTTCTTCCAGTCTTCTCCAGTAATCATTTGCATGGCTTCATTTGTTAATTTTTCTACTTCAGTCATCGTGAATTTTGTATTATTTATGGCAACGTATTTTTTAACCCTGGCCCATATTAGTTCTATGGCGTTAAAGTGACAATGATATGGAGGCAGCCGGATGACTTCATGACCGTAACTTTCAGCCAACTCGTCAACAATATACACAGGAAACTTTGGTTTATTAAATAGTACTAATTCCATCAACTCAGCCTTTTTCATATCCCCTGTCAATGGAATGTTTCGGCGTTTTAACCATTCAACCATCTCTTCTTTTTTTGAAGCCATTGTTGGAGCCTTGTCTTTAATCACTGAATGATATGGGGCGTTGTCCATCACGATCACTGAATTGGGAGGAATATTCTTTAACAGGAATTCTTCAAACCATGTTTTAAATTTGTTGTGATTCATTTCTTCGTGATAGTCAGAAGTCTTTTTCGATTTAAATACATAGAGGCAATTGGGAATAAACCCCTGAGAATTTCCGGCGTGGATAATTATAAGTCTTCCACCTTTTCCAATTCGCACTGGCATAGTTCCCGCCGTAGAATCATCCGACCAACACTTTTTTAAAGAATGTCCTGCGTTCACCCATGTTTCGTCAACCCACACGACGTTATTAAAATTTTTATTTATTACACCCCTAAGAAATCTACAGCGAGAAGCTACTACGTGTTGTTGCTCCATTAATACTTTTCTACCCGAAACGGTAGTAAATTTAAATCCCAAATTTTTAATTACGGACCGTAAAGACGAGTGGGTACCAGTGAAAAGCTCTGCATCATGAAGAGTAACGAGTAGCTTTTTTATTGTAGGATACTCTTTACGACTGTAATACTCATATACGTGGCGACGGATCCCATCTTCTGCAAAAGCATCCAGATTAGTAACACGTTTTTCTATCCGTCTTTTTTTACCTGGTGTTTCCAGTTTAGAAGGGCCAGCTTCCTCGCTTTGTTTACACTTCTCCTTACCTATCGTTACGACCGTATTTTTACTTATAGAGAGTGCAGCTGCTGTTCTATCAACAACTTGACCAACTGAAATCAGAGGCCCACCATGTTCCTTCTCTTTCTCGAAATAATCTCGTAGAGAACAAACGAATTCTCTGGACTGCCTTCTAATTGGTACTCCGCGACCGGAAATACGTTTTTTCTCTTTTACCGGGTGTATTCGCGGTCGACCACGCTTTTTCCCAGTTTCCTCACTTTCAGATATACCTTCTGTTTGAAAGTAAACGCGTATAGGTTAAAGCTGTTACGTATTTTAAAGAATTCAAAATTTAAGAATGTAGATATTTATACTAATTGTTTTAAAATAAAAATCGCACGCACAAAGTTCCGTAAAATGAACAAAATAAAGTAAATTTATACTTAGGTAAACATGTAATTTAAACATGCTTATGCTTATTTAGTTAATAATAGATTCACACGTTTTCACTACACTTAGTTAATTAGTCAGAAATTAGTTAAGTAATTAGAAATTAATTAGCAATAAACTTGTATCTGCAACACAACTATTTAAGTATTAAACTAACGTACACCCACGAATAATCAAACAAGTGTAACCGAGAACACAGCACTCTTAACAAACAGACTAACAGTTCACTCTGTGGCGCGACATTCCACACTGGTTTGAATAACAGCACGTGTGGGACATTATTGGCAACAGTGTGCGTTGCTACGGTTACTGTTTACAATTTTGAGTACGGCGATTGGTTGAGAGGCACGTAGCAGTCAGTTGTTTAATCAACAGTTCCATCTGTCAATACCAAACAAATTTTAATAATAGTATAGGCATCCACAGCACATCCCCACTTTGATGGCTTTCACGTGCGCCCGGCATTGTGTAATTGGAATTTTTAGATTTTAGCAAGGCTGCTTCATTAGTTTATTCTCGCGACAAGCTCTGCAGAAAATTAAACGTCAGTTGAATAGCACGCTGTACAATAATCAACGATTTTAGAAAATCCTTAAAACTTTTTATTTTCTAACAATTCACGGACAACCGTTCAGTCCGTAAATTATTTTATTACCTCGTAACAACCGATTAATAGTTTACGAGTCTAAGATGTTGCTATCACTTTTCTACGTACCAGAGAAGAACAGATTTACTGGTTCTTAAAGGGAACCACATTTTCGTAATAACAAACGAACCTATGCAATGGTTTTCTGTAAAAATGGTTGCCTTTCATCTACGGCTAATTGACTACTACGATTTCTGGTTAAAGAAAATTCCTATCTGAAACGGCTTACGGCTAATAACTCGATAACCACCACCTTTATCCGCCTAATGGAATGTCCGATATGCAGCACACGTAGCGAGTACCAAGCTTTATTTCGTTTGTTTTTGTTAGTAACTTATTACATATATGGCAGTACACATAGTATCAACAGATTCCTAAATGTAGTACGGTGCTTAAATGTTTAATATGACAAAAACAGTTACGCATACGTCAGAATTGAAACGTTATTAATTATAGATAATTAATTAAGCTTTGAAACACTTTTTGTTTGTTTGTTTTTCTGGCATTAATAATAAACCGTCTATGGTCGATAAACTAACGTATTTCTAATGGCGTTTTTACATCAGCGTCCGTTTCCTTAGTACACTCTGATAAATAGAACAAACTTATAGGCGAACTGTCATCATTTTCCTGCCAGTTTGGCCACTCGATTTAGGAGGATTTTCACTATCGATAGACAGCAAATAAAATCGTGCATTTGGAGGACGCTTTTTTTTGCAAGGGCCAATGCATTCGGCGTCGCACAAGGTAAAGTCGTTGTCGTTTCATCCCCTTCATTCTAACGTAACATGATAACTTATTAAACTGTCTACCAAAGAAAGTCAAGTACGACAAATAAACTAAACGCCAACATTAAAAAGAGTCAGCTGAACTTCAAAGCCATCATTTTGCTACTTGGGTGCCAGCTCGAACAAACTGCGTAGCTCACGAAGAGCGACCTTTCTGTTGTAAAACTGCGGGGCGATTTACTGTAGCAAGTCGGATTCTCACAAGCATATCTAAGCGTACCCTGTTCGTGAAAAATTTTGAGGTCTTCTTTTGATGAACTACCATTCGTGATTCACTTAAAATCAGCCGCACACGTATCAGTTCTCTTACTTGTTGTTAGGTTTTTGATTGATTCTATTGATTAGTTCATTAATCGTACAGATATTTATCGGCTAGCCTACAGTTTATACTGCAACAATAGACTGCTCTTTAATTGCCAATTTTCGTGTTTAATGCATATAGAACAAAAAATGCTTCTTCTGCGAGTATGACTGTTTGGAATGTCTGATATGCGGGATCTGATTAAGAAAATAGCGTTGGACTCTACGAGACTGTAATTAAGGGCGGCGATGTGAGCAAGCTATGTTGACCGAAAAGTAAGATCCGGAGGTTTCTGTCGTGTGCCCATGAAACATCCCGGCTGATTGCTTTACCTTCTGAAAAATAGAAGCTGTCAAAAGGACTAGCTTCACGAATCGCGGGTTTCTCTTACAGTACAATCCATGACGTGGCAAATAAGGCTGGCATTGAAAAATAATAAATAATTTTTGAACGATAACATACAAATTTTATTTCATAAGGTTACAGATTCAAGATAGGAATTTACATTTATGTAACGGCCACAAATTAGTAATGTCCACCGCTCTTCTGGGACGCTTGAGAAAGAGCAACATAGTGAGCACCCTTGGCTGAAGCGACGTCAGCAGTGTCGGCCAGAAATCCTGACTTGAGGACAACTGGTGCTGCTAGTGGTCCGTGGTACGCGTTACCTCCTACGGCTGATGCGCCTGCGGAGAAAACTTTCGCGTTGCTTGATGAAAGGCCTGATCCGTAACCTGATGAGGCGTAGTGGCCATCGGAACTGAAAGAGTTTAGTCCGGCGTAGCCGTACTGTCCGTTGTAGACGTCAGAGGTACCTTCTCCGCCGCTGTACACTCCGTGAAGTGCTCCTTCGTAGCCAGCGTCGTAGTATTTGCCGGATGAACCGTCGTCGTAGTTCTGTGCTCCGTATCCGCTTGCAGACTGAGCTTTCAGGGTGGCAATCAGGTGTTGGCCTCTAGCGGCTGCTACCTCCACAGTGTCGGCCAAGTGTCCGTCCTTTTGTACTACCGGCTTAGCTAGAGGTCCGTGGTATCCGACGGGACCGTGCTTTGAAGTAGGGAAAGAAGACACTCCACTTCCTAAGGCTAACCGCGCCAAAACGGCAAACAATGACGTTGTTGCTAGCTGGAAACATACAATAAATTCAGGTAAATTCTTTGACAAAATAATATTGACACTCGCACAAGGTAAAGACGAGTCCACTTACCAGTGAGTGCATGTTGGTATTTTTTATCACGTCTGATGAGGGTACACGCGTTACACGCGTTTATATAGCATATAGGCATCCACAGCACATCCCCACTTTGATGGCTTTCACGTGCGCCCGGCATTGTGTAATTGGAATTTTTAGATTTTAGCAAGGCTGCTTCATTAGTTTATTCTCGCGTCAAGCTCTGCAGAAAATTAAACGTCAGTTGAATAGCACGCTGTACAATAATCAACGATTTTAGAAAATCCTTAAAACTTTTTATTTTCTAACAATTCACGGACAACCGTTCAGTCCGTAAATTATTTTATTACCTCGTACCAACCGATTAATAGTTTACGAGTCTAAGATGTTGCTATCACTTTTCTACGTACCAGAGAAGAACAGATTTACTGGTTCTTAAAGAGAACAACATTTTCGTAAAAACAAACGAACCTATGCAATTCTTTTCTGTAAAAATGGTTGCCGTTCATCTACGGCTAATGGACTACTACGATTTCTGGTTAAAGAAAATTCCTATCTGAAACGGCTTACGGCTAATAACTCGATAACCACCACCTTTATCCGCCTAATGGAAAGTCCGATATGCAGCACACGTAGCGAGTACCAAGCTTTATTTCGTTTGCTTTTTGTTAGTAACTTCTTACATATATGGCAGTACACATAGTATCAATAGATTCCAAAATGTAGTACAGTGCTTAAATGTTTAATATGACAAAAACAGTTACGCATACGTCAGAATTGATACGTTATTAATTATAGATAATTAATTAAGCTTTGAAACACTTTTTTGTTTGTTTTTCTGGCATTAATAATAAACCGGCTATGGACGATAAACTAACGTATTTCTAATGGCGTTTTTACATCAGCGTCCGTTTCCATAGCACACTCTGATAAATAGAACAAGCTTATAGGCGAACTGTCATCTTTTTCCTGCCAGTTTGGCCACTCGATTTAGGAGGGTTTTCACTATCGATAGACAGCAAAATAAAATCGTGCATTTGGAGGACGTTTTATTTTGCAAGGGCCAATGCATTCGGCGTCGCACAAGGTAAAGTCGTTGTCGTTTCAACCGCTTCATTCTAACGTAACATGATAACTTATTAAACTGTCTACCAAAGAAAGTCAGGTACGACAAATAAACTAAACGCCAACATTAAAAACAGTCAGCTGAACTTCAAAGCCATCATTTTGCTACTTGGGTGCCAGCTCGAACAAACTGCGTAGCTCACGAAGAGCGACCTTTCTGTTGTAAAACTGCGGGGCGATTTACTGTAGCAAGTCGGATTCTCACAAGCATGTCTAAGCGTACCCTGTTCGTGAAAAATTTTGAGGTCTTCTTTGGTAAACTATCATTCGTGATTCACTTAAAATCAGCCGCACACGTATCAGTTCTCTTACTTGTTGTTAGGTTTTTGATTGATTCTATTGATTAGTTCATTAATCGAACAGATATTTATCGGCTAGCCTACAGTTTATACTGCAACAATAGACTGCTCTTTAATTGCCAATTTTTCGTGTTTAATGCATATAGAACAAAAAATGCTTCTTCTGCGAGTATGACTGTTTGGAATGTCTGATATGCGGGATCTCATTAAGAAAATAGCTTTGGAATCTACGAGACTGTAATTAAGGGCGGCGATGTGAGCAAGCTATGTTGACCGAGAAGTACGATCCGGAGGTTTCTGTCGTGTGCCCATGAAACTTCCTGGCTGATTGCTTTATCTTCTGAAAATGGAAGCTGTCAAAAGGACTAGCTTCACGAATCGCGGGTTTCTCTTACAGTACAATCCATGACGTTTCAAATAAGGCTGGCATTGAAAAAAATAAATAATTTTTGAACGATAACATACTATTTTTATTTCATAAGGTTATAGATACAAGATAGGAATTTACATTTGTATAACGGCCACAAATTAGTAATGTCCACCGCTCTTCTGGGACGCTTGAGAAAGAGCAACATAGTGAGCACCCTTGGCTGAAGCGACGTCAGCAGTGTCGGCCAGAAATCCTGACTTGAGGACAACTGGTGCTGCTAGTGGTCCGTGGTACGCGTTACCTCCTACGGCTGATGCGCCTGCGGAGAAAACTTTCGCGTTGCTTGATGAAAGGCCTGATCCGTAACCTGATGAGGCGTAGTGGCCATCGGAACTGAAAGAGTTTAGTCCGGCGTAGCCGTACTGTCCGTTGTAGACGTCAGAGGTACCTTCTCCGCCGCTGTACACTCCGTGAAGTGCTCCTTCGTAGCCAGCGTCGTAGTATTTGCCGGATGAACCATCGTCGTAGTTCTGTGCTCCGTATCCGCTTGCAGACTGAGCTTTCAGGGTGGCAATCAGGTGTTGGCCTCTAGCGGCTGCTACCTCCACAGTGTCGGCCAAGTGTCCGTCCTTTTGTACTACCGGCTTAGCTAGAGGTCCGTGGTATCCGACGGGACCGTGCTTTGAAGTCGGGAAAGAAGACACTCCACTTCCTAAGGCTAACCGCGCCAAAACGGCAAACAATGACGTTGTTGCTAGCTGGAAACATACAATAAATTCAGGTAAATTCTTTGACAAAATAATATTGACACTCGCACAAGGTAAAGACGAGTCCACTTACCAGTGAGTGCATGTTGGTATTTTTTATCACGTCTGATGAGGGTACACGCGTTACACGCGTTTATATAGCATATAGGCATCCACAGCACATCCCCACTTTGATGGCTTTCACGTGCGCCCGGCATTGTGTAATTGGAATTTTTAGATTTTAGCAAGGCTGCTTCATTAGTTTATTCTCGCGACAAGCTCTGCAGAAAATTAAACGTCAGTTGAATAGCACGCTGTACAATAATCAACGATTTTAGAAAATCCTTATAACTTTTTATTTTCTAACAATTCACGGACAACCGTTCAGTCCGTATATTATTTTATTACCTCGTACCAACCGATTAATAGTTTACGAGTCTAAGAAGTTGCTGTCACTTTTCTACGTACGAGAGAAGAACAGATTTACTGGTTCTTAAAGAGAACCACATTTTCGTAAAAACAATCGAACCTATGCAATTCTTTTCTGTAAAAATGGTTGCCGTTCATCTACGGCTAATGGACTACTACGATTTCTGGTTAAAGAAAATTCCTATCTGAAACGGCTTACGGCTAATAACTCGATAACCACCACCTTTATCCGCCTAATGGAAAGTCCGATATGCAGCACACGTAGCGAGTACCAAGCTTTATTTCGTTTGCTTTTTGTTAGTAACTTATTACATATATGGCAGTACACATAGTATCAATAGATTCCAAAATGTAGTACAGTGCTTAAATGTTTAATATGCCAAAAACAGTTACGCATACGTCAGAATTGATACGTTATTAATTATAGATAATGAATTAAGCTTTGAAACACTTTTTTGTTTGTTTTTCTGGCATTAATAATAAACCGGCTATGGACGATAAACTAACGTATTTCTAATGGCGTTTTTACATCAGCGTCCGTTTCCTTAGTACACTCTGATAAATAGAACAAGCTTATAGGCGAACTGTCATCTTTTTCCTGCCAGTTTGGCCACTCGATTTAGGAGGGTTTTCACTATCGATAGACAGCAAAATAAAATCGTGCATTTGGAGGACGTTTTATTTTGCAAGGGCCAATGCATTCGGCGTCGCACAAGGTAAAGTCGTTGTCGTTTCATCCGCTTCATTGTAACGTAACATGATAACTTATTAAACTGTCTACCAAAGAAAGTCAGGTACGACAAATAAACTAAACGCCAACATTAAAAACAGTCAGCTGAACTTCAAAGCCATCATTTTGCTACTTGGGTGCCAGCTCGAACAAACTGCGTAGCTCACGGAGAGCGACCTTTCTGTTGTAAAACTGCGGGGCGATTTACTGTAGCAAGTCGGATTCTCACAACCATGTCTAAGCGTACCCTGTTCGTGAAAAATTTTGAGGTCTTCTTTGGTAAACTACCATTCGTGATTCACTTAAAATCAGCCGCACACGTATCAGTTCTCTTACTTGTTGTTAGGTTTTTGATTGATTCTATTGATTAGTTCATTAATCGTACAGATATTTATCGGCTAGCCTACAGTTTATACTACAACAATAGACTGCTCTTTAATTGCCAATTTTCGTGTTTAATGCATATAGAACAAAAAATGCTTCTTCTGCGAGTATGACTGTTTGGAATGTCTGATATGCGGGATCTCATTAAGAAAATAGCTTTGGAATCTACGAGACTGTAATTAAGGGCGGCGATGTGAGCAAGCTATGTTGGCCGAGAAGTACGATCCGGAGGTTTCTGTCGTGTGCCCATGAAACTTCCTGGCTGATTGCTTTATCTTCTGAAAATGGAAGCTGTCAAAAGGACTAGCTTCACGAATCGCGGGTTTCTCTTACAGTACAATCCATGACGTTTCAAATAAGGCTGGCATTGAAAAAAATAAATAATTTTTGAACGATAACATACTATTTTTATTTCATAAGATTATAGATACAAGATAGGAATTTACATTTGTATAACGGCCACAAATTAGTAATGTCCACCGCTCTTCTGGGACGCTTGAGAAAGAGCAACATAGTGAGCACCCTTGGCTGAAGCGACGTCAGCAGTGTCGGCCAGAAATCCTGACTTGAGGACAACTGGTGCTGCTAGTGGTCCGTGGTACGCGTTACCTCCTACGGCTGATGCGCCTGCGGAGAAAACTTTCGCGTTGCTTGATGAAAGGCCTGATCCGTAACCTGATGAGGCGTAGTGGCCATCGGAACTGAAAGAGTTTAGTCCGGCGTAGCCGTACTGTCCGTTGTAGACGTCAGAGGTACCTTCTCCGCCGCTGTACACTCCGTGAAGTGCTCCTTCGTAGCCAGCGTCGTAGTATTTGCCTGATGAACCGTCGTCGTAGTTCTGTGTTCCGTATCCGCTTGCAGACTGAGCTTTCAGGGTGGCAATCAGGTGTTGGCCTCTAGCGGCTGCTACCTCCACAGTGTCGGCCAAGTGTCCGTCCTTTTGTACTACCGGCTTAGCTAGAGGTCCGTGGTATCCGACGGGACCGTGCTTTGAAGTCGGGAAAGAAGACACTCCACTTCCTAAGGCTAACCGCGCCAAAACGGCCAACAATGACGTTGTTGCTAGCTGGAAACATACAATAAATTCAGGTAAATTCTTTGACAAAATAATATTGACACTCGCACAAGGTAAAGACGAGTCCACTTACCAGTGAGTGCATGTTGGTATTTTTTATCACGTCTGATGAGGGTACACGCGTTTATATAGCATATAGGCATCCACAGCACATCCCCACTTTGATGGCTTTCACGTGCGCCCGGCATTGTGTAATTGGAATTTTTAGATTTTAGCAAGGCTGCTTCATTAGTTTATTCTCGCGACAAGCTCTGCAGAAAATTAAACGTCAGTTGAATAGCACGCTGTACAATAATCAACGATTTTAGAAAATCCTTAAAACTTTTTATTTTCTAACAATTCACGGACAACCGTTCAGTCCGTAAATTATTTTATTACCTCGTACCAACCGATTAATAGTTTACGAGTCTAAGATGTTGCTATCACTTTTCTACGTACCAGAGAAGAACAGATTTACTGGTTCTTAAAGAGAACCACATTTTCGTAAAAACAAACGAACCTATGCAATGTTTTTCTGTAAAAATGGTTGCCTTTCATCTACGGCTAATTGTCTACTACGATTTCTGGTTAAAGAAAATTCCTATCTGAAACGGCTTACGGCTAATAACTCGATAACCACCACCTCTACCCGCCTAATGGAAAGTCCGATATGCAGCACACGTAGCGAGTACCAAGCTTTATTTCGTTTGCTTTTTGTTAGTAACTAATTAAATATATGGCCGTACACATAGTATCAACAGATCCCTAATTGTAGTACAGTGCTTAAAAGTTTAATATGTCAAAAACAGTTACGCATACGTCAGAATTGATACGTTATTAGTTATAGCTAATTAATTAAGCTTTGAAACACTTTTTTGTATGTTTTTCTGGCATTAATAATAAACCGGCTATGGACGATAAACTAACGTATTTCTAATGGCGTTTTTACATCAGCGTCCGTTTCCATAGCACACTCTGATAAATAGAACAAGCTTATAGGCGAACTGTCATCTTTTTCCTGCCAGTTTGGCCACTCGATTTAGGAGGGTTTTCACTATCGATAGACAGCAAAATAAAATCGTGCATTTGGAGGACGTTTTATTTTGCAAGGGCCAATGCATTCGGCGTCGCACAAGGTAAAGTCGTTGTCGTTTCAACCGCTTCATTCTAACGTAACATGATAACTTATTAAACTGTCTACCAAAGAAAGTCAGGTACGACAAATAAACTAAACGCCAACATTAAAAACAGTCAGCTGAACTTCAAAGCCATCATTTTGCTACTTGGGTGCCAGCTCGAACAAACTGCGTAGCTCACGAAGAGCGACCTTTCTGTTGTAAAACTGCGGGGCGATTTACTGTAGCAAGTCGGATTCTCACAAGCATGTCTAAGCGTACCCTGTTCGTGAAAAATTTTGAGGTCTTCTTTGGTAAACTACCATTCGTGATTCACTTAAAATCAGCCGCACACGTATCAGTTCTCTTACTTGTTGTTAGGTTTTTGATTGATTCTATTGATTAGTTCATTAATCGAACAGATATTTATCGGCTAGCCTACAGTTTATACTGCAACAATAGACTGCTCTTTAATTGCCAATTTTCGTGTTTAATGCATATAGAACAAAAAATGCTTCTTCTGCGAGTATGACTGTTTGGAATGTCTGATATGCGGGATCTCATTAAGAAAATAGCTTTGGAATCTACGAGACTGTAATTAAGGGCGGCGATGTGAGCAAGCTATGTTGACCGAGAAGTACGATCCGGAGGTTTCTGTCGTGTGCCCATGAAACTTCCTGGCTGATTGCTTTATCTTCTGAAAATGGAAGCTGTCAAAAGGACTAGCTTCACGAATCGCGGGTTTCTCTTACAGTACAATCCATGACGTTTCAAATAAGGCTGGCATTGAAAAAAATAAATAATTTTTGAACGATAACATACTATTTTTATTTCATAAGGTTATAGATACAAGATAGGAATTTACATTTGTATAACGGCCACAAATTAGTAATGTCCACCGCTCTTCTGGGACGCTTGAGAAAGAGCAACATAGTGAGCACCCTTGGCTGAAGCGACGTCAGCAGTGTCGGCCAGAAATCCTGACTTGAGGACAACTGGTGCTGCTAGTGGTCCGTGGTACGCGTTACCTCCTACGGCTGATGCGCCTGCGGAGAAAACTTTCGCGTTGCTTGATGAAAGGCCTGATCCGTAACCTGATGAGGCGTAGTGGCCATCGGAACTGAAAGAGTTTAGTCCGGCGTAGCCGTACTGTCCGTTGTAGACGTCAGAGGTACCTTCTCCGCCGCTGTACACTCCGTGAAGTGCTCCTTCGTAGCCAGCGTCGTAGTATTTGCCGGATGAACCGTCGTCGTAGTTCTGTGCTCCGTATCCGCTTGCAGCCTGAGCTTTCAGGGTGGCAATCAGGTGTTGGCCTCTAGCGGCTGCTACCTCCACAGTGTCGGCCAAGTGTCCGTCCTTTTGTACTACCGGCTTAGCTAGAGGTCCGTGGTATCCGACGGGACCGTGCTTTGAAGTCGGGAAAGAAGACACTCCACTTCCTAAGGCTAACCGCGCCAAAACGGCAAACAATGACGTTGTTGCTAGCTGGAAACATACAATAAATTCAGGTAAATTCTTTGACAAAATAATATTGACACTCGCACAAGGTAAAGACGAGTCCACTTACCAGTGAGTGCATGTTGGTATTTTTTATCACGTCTGATTAGGGTACACGCGTTACACGCGTTTATATAGCATATAGGCATCCACAGCACATCCCCACTTTGATGGCTTTCACGTGCGCCCGGCATTGTGTAATTGGAATTTTTAGATTTTAGCAAGGCTGCTTCATTAGCTTATTCTCGCGACAAGTTCTGCAGAAAATTAAACGTCAGTTGAATAGCACGCTGTACAATAATCAACGATTTTAGAAAATCCTTAAAACTTTTTATTTTCTAACAATTCACGGACAACCGTTCAGTCCGTATATTATTTTATTACCTCGTACCAACCGATTAATAGTTTACGAGTCTAAGATGTTGCTATCACTTTTCTACGTACCAGAGAAGAACAGATTTACTGGTTCTTAAAGAGAACCACATTTTCGTAAAAACAAACGAACCTATGCAATTCTTTTCTGTAAAAATGGTTGCCGTTCATCTACGGCTAATGGACTACTACGATTTCTGGTTAAAGAAAATTCCTATCTGAAACGGCTTACGGCTAATAACTCGATAACCACCACCTTTATCCGCCTAATGGAAAGTCCGATATGCAGCACACGTAGCGAGTACCAAGCTTTATTTCGTTTGCTTTTTGTTAGTAACTTATTACATATATGGCAGTACACATAGTATCAATAGATTCCAAAATGTAGTACAGTGCTTAAATGTTTAATATGCCAAAAACAGTTACGCATACGTCAGAATTGATACGTTATTAATTATAGATAATTAATTAAGCTTTGAAACACTTTTTTGTTTGTTTTTCTGGCATTAATAATAAACCGGCTATGGACGATAAACTAACGTATTTCTAATGGCGTTTTTACATCAGCGTCCGTTTCCATAGCACACTCTGATAAATAGAACAAGCTTATAGGCGAACTGTCATCTTTTTCCTGCCAGTTTGGCCACTCGATTTAGGAGGGTTTTCACTATCGATAGACAGCAAAATAAAATCGTGCATTTGGAGGACGTTTTATTTTGCAAGGGCCAATGCATTCGGCGTCGCACAAGGTAAAGTCGTTGTCGTTTCAACCGCTTCATTCTAACGTAACATGATAACTTATTAAACTGTCTACCAAAGAAAGTCAGGTACGACAAATAAACTAAACGCCAACATTAAAAACAGTCAGCTGAACTTCAAAGCCATCATTTTGCTACTTGGGTGCCAGCTCGAACAAACTGCGTAGCTCACGAAGAGCGACCTTTCTGTTGTAAAACTGCGGGGCGATTTACTGTAGCAAGTCGGATTCTCACAAGCATGTCTAAGCGTACCCTGTTCGTGAAAAATTTTGAGGTCTTCTTTGGTAAACTATCATTCGTGATTCACTTAAAATCAGCCGCACACGTATCAGTTCTCTTACTTGTTGTTAGGTTTTTGATTGATTCTATTGATTAGTTCATTAATCGAACAGATATTTATCGGCTAGCCTACAGTTTATACTGCAACAACAGACTGCTCTTTAATTGCCAATTTTCGTGTTTAATGCATATAGAACAAAAAATGCTTCTTCTGCGAGTATGACTGTTTGGAATGTCTGATATGCGGGATCTCATTAAGAAAATAGCTTTGGAATCTACGAGACTGTAATTAAGGGCGGCGATGTGAGCAAGCTATGTTGACCGAGAAGTACGATCCGGAGGTTTCTGTCGTGTGCCCATGAAACTTCCTGGCTGATTGCTTTATCTTCTGAAAATGGAAGCTGTCAAAAGGACTAGCTTCACGAATCGCGGGTTTCTCTTACAGTACAATCCATGACGTTTCAAATAAGGCTGGCATTGAAAAAAATAAATAATTTTTGAACGATAACATACTATTTTTATTTCATAAGGTTATAGATACAAGATAGGAATTTACATTTGTATAACGGCCACAAATTAGTAATGTCCACCGCTCTTCTGGGACGCTTGAGAAAGAGCAACATAGTGAGCACCCTTGGCTGAAGCGACGTCAGCAGTGTCGGCCAGAAATCCTGACTTGAGGACAACTGGTGCTGCTAGTGGTCCGTGGTACGCGTTACCTCCTACGGCTGATGCGCCTGCGGAGAAAACTTTCGCGTTGCTTGATGAAAGGCCTGATCCGTAACCTGATGAGGCGTAGTGGCCATCGGAACTGAAAGAGTTTAGTCCGGCGTAGCCGTACTGTCCGTTGTAGACGTCAGAGGTACCTTCTCCGCCGCTGTACACTCCGTGAAGTGCTCCTTCGTAGCCAGCGTCGTAGTATTTGCCGGATGAACCGTCGTCGTAGTTCTGTGCTCCGTATCCGCTTGCAGACTGAGCTTTCAGGGTGGCAATCAGGTGTTGGCCTCTAGCGGCTGCTACCTCCACAGTGTCGGCCAAGTGTCCGTCCTTTTGTACTACCGGCTTAGCTAGAGGTCCGTGGTATCCGACGGGACCGTGCTTTGAAGTCGGGAAAGAAGACACTCCACTTCCTAAGGCTAACCGCGCCAAAACGGCAAACAATGACGTTGTTGCTAGCTGGAAACATACAATAAATTCAGGTAAATTCTTTGACAAAATAATATTGACACTCGCACAAGGTAAAGACGAGTCCACTTACCAGTGAGTGCATGTTGGTATTTTTTATCACGTCTGATGAGGGTACACGCGTTACACGCGTTTATATAGCATATAGGCATCCACAGCACATCCCCACTTTGATGGCTTTCACGTGCGCCCGGCATTGTGTAATTGGAATTTTTAGATTTTAGCAAGGCTGCTTCATTAGTTTATTCTCGCGACAAGCTCTGCAGAAAATTAAACGTCAGTTGAATAGCACGCTGTACAATAATCAACGATTTTAGAAAATCCTTAAAACTTTTTATTTTCTAACAATTCACGGACAACCGTTCAGTCCGTATATTATTTTATTACCTCGTACCAACCGATTAATAGTTTACGAGTCTAAGATGTTGCTGTCACTTTTCTACGTACCAGAGAAGAACAGATTTACTGGTTCTTAAAGAGAACCACATTTTCGTAAAAACAATCGAACCTATGCAATTCTTTTCTGTAAAAATGGTTGCCGTTCATCTACGGCTAATGGACTACTACGATTTCTGGTTAAAGAAAATTCCTATCTGAAACGGCTTACGGCTAATAACTCGATAACCACCACCTTTATCCGCCTAATGGAAAGTCCGATATGCAGCACACGTAGCGAGTACCAAGCTTTATTTCGTTTGCTTTTTGTTAGTAACTTATTACATATATGGCAGTACACATAGTATCAATAGATTCCAAAATGTAGTACAGTGCTTAAATGTTTAATATGCCAAAAACAGTTACGCATACGTCAGAATTGATACGTTATTAATTATAGATAATTAATTAAGCTTTGAAACACTTTTTTGTTTGTTTTTCTGGCATTAATAATAAACCGGCTATGGACGATAAACTAACGTATTTCTAATGGCGTTTTTACATCAGCGTCCGTTTCCTTAGTACACTCTGATAAATAGAACAAGCTTATAGGCGAACTGTCATCTTTTTCCTGCCAGTTTGGCCACTCGATTTAGGAGGGTTTTCACTATCGATAGACAGCAAAATAAAATCGTGCATTTGGAGGACGTTTTATTTTGCAAGGGCCAATGCATTCGGCGTCGCACAAGGTAAAGTCGTTGTCGTTTCATCCGCTTCATTGTAACGTAACATGATAACTTATTAAACTGTCTACCAAAGAAAGTCAGGTACGACAAATAAACTAAACGCCAACATTAAAAACAGTCAGCTGAACTTCAAAGCCATCATTTTGCTACTTGGGTGCCAGCTCGAACAAACTGCGTAGCTCACGGAGAGCGACCTTTCTGTTGTAAAACTGCGGGGCGATTTACTGTAGCAAGTCGGATTCTCACAAGCATGTCTAAGCGTACCCTGTTCGTGAAAAATTTTGAGGTCTTCTTTGGTAAACTACCATTCGTGATTCACTTAAAATCAGCCGCACACGTATCAGTTCTCTTACTTGTTGTTAGGTTTTTGATTGATTCTATTGATTAGTTCATTAATCGTACAGATATTTATCGGCTAGCCTACAGTTTATACTACAACAATAGACTGCTCTTTAATTGCCAATTTTCGTGTTTAATGCATATAGAACAAAAAATGCTTCTTCTGCGAGTATGACTGTTTGGAATGTCTGATATGCGGGATCTCATTAAGAAAATAGCTTTGGAATCTACGAGACTGTAATTAAGGGCGGCGATGTGAGCAAGCTATGTTGGCCGAGAAGTACGATCCGGAGGTTTCTGTCGTGTGCCCATGAAACTTCCTGGCTGATTGCTTTATCTTCTGAAAATGGAAGCTGTCAAAAGGACTAGCTTCACGAATCGCGGGTTTCTCTTACAGTACAATCCATGACGTTTCAAATAAGGCTGGCATTGAAAAAAATAAATAATTTTTGAACGATAACATACTATTTTTATTTCATAAGATTATAGATACAAGATAGGAATTTACATTTGTATAACGGCCACAAATTAGTAATGTCCACCGCTCTTCTGGGACGCTTGAGAAAGAGCAACATAGTGAGCACCCTTGGCTGAAGCGACGTCAGCAGTGTCGGCCAGAAATCCTGACTTGAGGACAACTGGTGCTGCTAGTGGTCCGTGGTACGCGTTACCTCCTACGGCTGATGCGCCTGCGGAGAAAACTTTCGCGTTGCTTGATGAAAGGCCTGATCCGTAACCTGATGAGGCGTAGTGGCCATCGGAACTGAAAGAGTTTAGTCCGGCGTAGCCGTACTGTCCGTTGTAGACGTCAGAGGTACCTTCTCCGCCGCTGTACACTCCGTGAAGTGCTCCTTCGTAGCCAGCGTCGTAGTATTTGCCTGATGAACCGTCGTCGTAGTTCTGTGTTCCGTATCCGCTTGCAGACTGAGCTTTCAGGGTGGCAATCAGGTGTTGGCCTCTAGCGGCTGCTACCTCCACAGTGTCGGCCAAGTGTCCGTCCTTTTGTACTACCGGCTTAGCTAGAGGTCCGTGGTATCCGACGGGACCGTGCTTTGAAGTCGGGAAAGAAGACACTCCACTTCCTAAGGCTAACCGCGCCAAAACGGCCAACAATGACGTTGTTGCTAGCTGGAAACATACAATAAATTCAGGTAAATACTTTGACAAAATAATATTGACACTCGCACAAGGTAAAGACGAGTCCACTTACCAGTGAGTGCATGTTGGTATTTTTTATCACGTCTGATGAGGGTACACGCGTTACACGCGTTTATATAGCATATAGGCATCCACAGCACATCCCCACTTTGATGGCTTTCACGTGCGCCCGGCATTGTGTAATTGGAATTTTTAGATTTTAGCAAGGCTGCTTCATTAGTTTATTCTCGCGACAAGCTCTGCAGAAAATTAAACGTCAGTTGAATAGCACGCTGTACAATAATCAACGATTTTAGAAAATCCTTATAACTTTTTATTTTCTAACAATTCACGGACAACCGTTCAGTCCGTATATTATTTTATTACCTCGTACCAACCGATTAATAGTTTACGAGTCTAAGAAGTTGCTGTCACTTTTCTACGTACGAGAGAAGAACAGATTTACTGGTTCTTAAAGAGAACCACATTTTCGTAAAAACAATCGAACCTATGCAATTCTTTTCTGTAAAAATGGTTGCCGTTCATCTACGGCTAATGGACTACTACGATTTCTGGTTAAAGAAAATTCCTATCTGAAACGGCTTACGGCTAATAACTCGATAACCACCACCTTTATCCGCCTAATGGAAAGTCCGATATGCAGCACACGTAGCGAGTACCAAGCTTTATTTCGTTTGCTTTTTGTTAGTAACTTATTACATATATGGCAGTACACATAGTATCAATAGATTCCAAAATGTAGTACAGTGCTTAAATGTTTAATATGCCAAAAACAGTTACGCATACGTCAGAATTGATACGTTATTAATTATAGATAATGAATTAAGCTTTGAAACACTTTTTTGTTTGTTTTTCTGGCATTAATAATAAACCGGCTATGGACGATAAACTAACGTATTTCTAATGGCGTTTTTACATCAGCGTCCGTTTCCTTAGTACACTCTGATAAATAGAACAAGCTTATAGGCGAACTGTCATCTTTTTCCTGCCAGTTTGGCCACTCGATTTAGGAGGGTTTTCACTATCGATAGACAGCAAAATAAAATCGTGCATTTGGAGGACGTTTTATTTTGCAAGGGCCAATGCATTCGGCGTCGCACAAGGTAAAGTCGTTGTCGTTTCATCCGCTTCATTCTAACGTAACATGATAACTTATTAAACTGTCTACCAAAGAAAGTCAGGTACGACAAATAAACTAAACGCCAACATTAAAAACAGTCATCTGAACTTCAAAGCCATCATTTTGCTACTTGGGTGCCAGCTCGAACAAACTGCGTAGCTCACGAAGAGCGACCTTTCTGTTGTAAAACTGCGGGGCGATTTACTGTAGCAAGTCGGATTCTCACAAGCATGACTAAGCGTACCCTGTTCGTGAAAAATTTTGAGGTTTTCTTTGGTAAACTACCATTCGTGATTCACTTAAAATCAGCCGCACACGTATCAGTTCTCTTACTTGTTGTTAGGTTTTTGATTGATTCTATTGATTAGTTCATTAATCGTACAGATATTTATCGGCTAGCCTACAGTTTATACTGCAACAATAGACTGCTCTTTAATTGGCAATTTTCGTGTTTACTGCATATAGAACAAAAAATGCTTCTTCTGCGAGTATGACTGTTTGGAATGTCTGATATGCGGGATCTCATTAAGAAAATAGCTTTGGAATCTACGAGACTGTAATTAAGGGCGGCGATGTGAGCAAGCTTTGTTGACCGAAAAGTACGATCCGGAGGTTTCTGTCGTGTGCCCATGAAGCTTCCTGGCTGATTGCTTTATCTTCTGAAAATGGAAGCTGTCAAAAGGACTAGCTTCACGAATCGCGGGTTTCTCTTACAGTACAATCCATGACGTTTCAAATAAGGCTGGCATTGAAAAAAATAAATAATTTTTGAACGATAACATACTATTTTTATTTCATATGATTATAGATACAAGATAGGAATTTACATTTGTATAACGGCCACAAATTAGTAATGTCCACCGCTCTTCTGGGACGCTTGAGAAAGAGCAACATAGTGAGCACCCTTGGCTGAAGCGACGTCAGCAGTGTCGGCCAGAAATCCTGACTTGAGGACAACTGGTGCTGCTAGTGGTCCGTGGTACGCGTTACCTCCTACGGCTGATGCGCCTGCGGAGAAAACTTTCGCGTTGCTTGATGAAAGGCCTGATCCGTAACCTGATGAGGCGTAGTGGCCATCGGAACTGAAAGAGTTTAGTCCGGCGTAGCCGTACTGTCCGTTGTAGACGTCAGAGGTACCTTCTCCGCCGCTGTACACTCCGTGAAGTGCTCCTTCGTAGCCAGCGTCGTAGTATTTGCCGGATGAACCGTCGTCGTAGTTCTGTGCTCCGTATCCGCTTGCAGACTGAGCTTTCAGGGTGGCAATCAGGTGTTGGCCTCTAGCGGCTGCTACCTCCACAGTGTCGGCCAAGTGTCCGTCCTTTTGTACTACCGGCTTAGCTAGAGGTCCGTGGTATCCGACGGGACCGTGCTTTGAAGTCGGGAAAGAAGACACTCCACTTCCTAAGGCTAACCGCGCCAAAACGGCCAACAATGACGTTGTTGCTAGCTGGAAACATACAATAAATTCAGGTAAATTCTTTGACAAAATAATATTGACACTCGCACAAGGTAAAGACGAGTCCACTTACCAGTGAGTGCATGTTGGTATTTTTTATCACGTCTGATGAGGGTACACGCGTTACACGCGTTTATATAGCATATAGGCATCCACAGCACATCCCCACTTTGATGGCTTTCACGTGCGCCCGGCATTGTGTAATTGGAATTTTTAGATTTTAGCAAGGCTGCTTCATTAGTTTATTCTCGCGACAAGCTCTGCAGAAAATTAAACGTCAGTTGAATAGCACGCTGTACAATAATCAACGATTTTAGAAAATCCTTAAAACTTTTTATTTTCTAACAATTCACGGACAACCGTTCAGTCCGTAAATTATTTTATTACCTCGTACCAACCGATTAATAGTTTACGAGTCTAAGATGTTGCTATCACTTTTCTACGTACCAGAGAAGAACAGATTTACTGGTTCTTAAAGAGAACCACATTTTCGTAAAAACAAACGAACCTATGCAATTCTTTTCTGTAAAAATGGTTGCCGTTCATCTACGGCTAATGGACTACTACGATTTCTGGTTAAAGAAAATTCCTATCTGAAACGGCTTACGGCTAATAACTCGATAACCACCACCTTTATCCGCCTAAAGGAAAGTCCGATATGCAGCACACGTAGCGAGTACCAAGCTTTATTTCGTTTGCTTTTTGTTAGTGTGCCGAGTTTTGGAATACTCGGCCATTTTCCTAGTTAATCATGTGACGGTCATTGCGGGGGTTTGTGATTTAATTATTTGAGCGAAGTATGAGCCGTTATCTGCATGTCTCGTTCGCGATCCGTGCGCGCTCTAGGCGGGAGTGATAGAGATATTTTTCTTGTGACTACGGAGTTCAGTTATCGTCAGGCAGACGAACACGAAACACGAATCCAATTTCTCCCGGCGGCCATCAGTTTGATTTCGTTCTCTGCTATTAACCTTCATGACTAGATAATCGACTAAGCGACTCTTCGGTAAGTCTGTTAAAAGTAACTTATTTATTATTTAAGAAAAGAATAGTTATTTAGCTTAAAGTAATGCCGATGCAATGTGATATAAATACGAAAGTCACCACGTGGCGAGTGCAAGTGAAACTCTGTGTATGCATGCCTTGAAAGTTAACACTGGCTGAGCTAAAGCATTTATAAAGTAATTATAGCTGTGTATTTTTTCTAATTATATCATAATAATTTCTTTATAATCATAGGGGGGCATAAGAGAATGTTTTATGCACTAAATGTAGAGGTATATGAACTGTATATGTCTTATGAACCTGTTTAAGTTTGCAACTCATCTCGGTATTGTAATAAGGGTTTATTAAGTTGACGAACTGTCCATAAATACTAGTAATTTTAATTCTAAAATTCTCTACTGAAGGTAACTTCTGTGCTTTCTTAAAAATTGCAAATTTTCTTTTAATCTGAGCATGTGGTAGAGTGTGATTTTGCTGGAGTCATGAATATTAGGGGGATCGTGAATTGGATAACATTAAGTAATTGTCAATATATATAATTGTTCAGGGTTCCCGACCTAAGACGATCTCGATCCACTCCAGCGGGTGGCCGAACGTCTGCCACCAATGACATTACACGAATAATTCTCCGTCTGTGCCGTCGGGAGGAAGAAATGGACAATACACCAGGTTTTGTGCCGGATTTCACAGGTGACATTTAACCATTTATCTATATTTTGGCCTCTACAATGTAGAACACCGTATTCTCTTCCTGGAACTTCTCCAATTAAAGTTGTTGGGACACCAGTCCAGCGAGACAATTAGTGCTTTTAAATTTTGTCAGTATATTTTATTAAGGCTTATGCCCCCTTAGTAAATGTGAGCCCGGACGGGGTCATGCGCTACCGAATTTTGCTGTGAAATTTTCTTTAAAGGGTAAAAGTGTGGGTGACTTAAGTTTACTGATTTGTAGGGGGTGAATTATGCTTACATTGATTAAGGGTATTCATAGCTATATGGGTTTCGTTTTTTTTGTAGATTTAAAGGTTTGGGGTGGTGCTGTAACCTGTGGACGTCACCCGCTGGTGCCGTTAGTACAGGTCTATAGCAGGTTTTGGGTTGCTGAAACTGGTGGTGCGCATGGCCTCGCCTGTGGCCAAGCCAACACTGTAGAAACAACTCAAACGTGTTTTATTAGGGGCTGATGTTATAAAGTTTTTTAATTAAAATGGTCTTTATATATATATATTTTATAAAATTATTTTAACTCGGTAACAATTCAATATAAGTGAATTTCATTCAGTTCTTTACTGCCATAGCCAGTGTACTACTAGTTAAATTGTTAATATGAGCACCCTATTGGTTCAATCATAAACCATATTTTATATATTTTATAAAAATTATTTTAACTCAGTAACAATTCAATATAACTGAATTTCATTCAGTTCTTTTACTGCCATAGCCAGTGTACTACTAGTTAAATTGTTAATATGAGCACACAATTGGTTCAATCATAAACCATATTTTATATGTTTTATAAAAATTATATTAACTCAGTAACAATTCAATATAAGTGAAATTTCATTCAGTTCTTCTACTGCCATAGCCAGTGTACTACTGGTGCCGTTGTTAATATGAGTACACTATTGATTCTTACTGCTATTCATAAATTCTGTTATACCTTCGTACGGCCGTGCGCCCATGTTGACCTGGCCATGGCGCAGTCCTATCTGGGGGAGCTTTCCTAAAATTTTGAAATTTTGTGATAATTTCTTTGGTTGCAAGCAGTCATAACTGGACTGGTTAATGGTTTGGTTTATGAAAGTTTATGGAGGCTGGGCACTTTACCCTTTTACAGTATTTTGGGATGGGGATCTAGGTCACTGATACTGAAGATGCTATTCTTCGGTGACATGGTTAAATGTTTCTGAGCTGCCTGCCAGGTGAACATGTGTGTAGTATATATATATATATATATATATATATATATATATATATATATATATATATGTGCATATCGATATGTGTCCGCCATGTGTATTTATGTAACTATTTATTTGTGTGTAATTATGAGTGCATATTGATTGATGTTATAGTTATTTATATTTGGGAGGTATTATTATTATGCTGATGTCTACATGTAAGGAGTTATTATTATGCTGATGTCTACATGTAATTTAATTTGATGAAAGGATACTTGCATGCTAGTTGAAATAGCTAAATAAAATTGTTATTGTTGCTAAACAATGAGTTTAATTGCAAGTCCCGTCATACTGGACCCAGCGCAGTTTTGGCTTCCCTAGGCTCTGGCCTAGTTTTAAATAACCAGTGGCCCATCTTTCAAAAAAAAAAAAAAAATAAAAAAAAAAAAAAGGTTTTTTTTAATAAAGTCTAAAAGTTGAAAGAGGGGTTACAAATGGTAGCAGAGCGCGATCGATTCTTTGGGTCGAACCCTTGGGTCCTGTGGTGTGACGAGGCTTGCAAACTCTGAAATAGTTTTGAAAGAACATTAAACATCAGCAATATTTGAAAATGAAAATAATTGGTAGATGCTATAGGATTTCAATTGTAAACCTGGTGCCGCCACGTGGCATGCGTTTTAGTTGGGAGTTTTATTATTGTTGAGATTGGACCTTACCGGTGAGCGCGGGGGGGTTGCCGGGGGAATGGCTGCCTGTTATATAAAGTGTTATGAAGTAATAGCGCGAGAGGTTAACTGGATGCGGTATGGCCTGACCGGAAGTCGGTACTGTCATTGACCCGACTTAGTCATGGAAGTTATAATAAATGTCTTGTTGAATTGTTATATGTTGTGGTAGTTGTTCGGTGGTGTGGATTGTATGTTAGTGTTAGTGTCTGATGTCGTTTCTTCTTTGAGTCTGGCGGCTGACGGGGAGTTGGTTCTGGAGTGCATTGAGTTTTCGCAGCGCTAGGGAACCCGGGGGTCTACTCAAAGGAAGGACAGTACTTGAGTTTTTCCGATTCTTGTTAATATGTGTTGTAAGTCATGTTTTTGTGTTAGGTGTTTCGTGGGAATTATGTTTGTTGTTGTGGGTTTTGAATTGTGATTCTGGCGGGGGTAGGCTACCAGAAACTACCCAACCCTATTTCCGGCATTCTCCAGAGACTTCCGGTGGTAGATGGACAAGATGTGGGCAAATTGTTGGTTTTCCTGGACATCGTCCTGCAGTTGGCGGAGTTTCCGGGGCTGCCCGAGGATGTCCTCTTGTCTGTTATATATCCATATTGCCGGGGTTCATTGGCTGAGCTGGTCACCCGCACTCTGCGTCGTGGTGGCAGTATCGACTCTCTCCATGGGGAGGTGTTGGACTCTTTCATACCCCGTCGGCAACGTGAGCATTTGAAACTTAGCCGGTTCTATCGTGCACAGGCCAACGGAGAGGCGTTGGGGGATTTTGTGCAGGATATCCGTAAATGTGCTCGGGTTTTGAGGTTAGGGTTGCCCGAGAAGGATGTCGTTGGAAGAATTTTAGAAGGGGTGACTCCCCAAGAGAGATCCCGTTTGGTGTTCGCGGACCGTCCACGTTGTTTTGCGGATCTCGAACGGCTATGTGTGTTTTCTAGAACGGTCCAGGGGATTGACGAGTCCCGTGAGCACGTGGCCCATGATAAGTTAAGACACGAGAGGCATGGGGGGCGAATCGTTCCATCCTCATGCGGTAATGAAAATAGAATTATAAACTCTTGTAGCGAGAGGCGCCGTCGTTCGCCTAATGTGACTTGTTTTAAGTGTGGTAGGTTGGGGCCACGTCAGACGATTTTGTACTGGGGTTGGGTCGAGTCCAACGTCCCTCCCCAAGGCGCCCAAGGTCATTCAGAAAAGGGTCAATGAGGGGAAGATATGTCGGAGGTCTTCCCCTACCTGTCGCGGGTCTTCTAAGGTACGCGCCTCCAGGCCAGTTGTAGGTCCCAAGTCTTTAGGCAGCAAGGTCCTCCAAACCATCTCTAGAACCACTTCTGTATGCCCCTTCTTGCTGTTGGAGTTGAAAAAGAGTCAACTCAGAGCATTAGTTGACTCCGGATCAGCAAGATCTATCATTTCATCCAAAGTGTGCGAGGACCTTGAACGACAGGGTTTGATTAAAAGGTCGGAACAGTCTTACGTAGTGTGCTGGACGGCATCCCAGGAAATTCTGCCCATTTCCCGGGTAGTTTCTTTCAAGTTCAAAATCGAGGGATTTTCTTGGGTGTGGAGCTTTCTGGTTTCTCCTGCTCTGGGAGTTGAATGCATTATTGGTGCCGATTTCATCTGCAAAAGTGGTCTCGTTATTGACATCCAAGAGCACCAATGCTATTTTAAATTTAATCGGGGAGTTGTAATCCCTTTCCTTGGATATCAGGGGACCAGGCAAGGTATCCAAGAGGTTAAGTGCCCCGACACATCTAGAGACCACCTCTCCCAGTCCCAGCGGTCCGCTTTAGATCAGTTGTGTGAGCGTTTCCCCACTGTATTAACTCCGGCCCTTGGGCTCACACATCTCTTGGAGTATAAGATCCGCCTAACGGACTCCAAGGTGGTGCGCTCCCACCCTTATAAGTTTGCCCCTCCGAAGATGAGCATCTTGAGGGAGAAGGTTCAAGAATTATTAGATCAAGGGGTGATTGAACCTTCTCAGTCCAGTTATGCCAGTCCAGCGTTCCTAGTGCCCAAGCCTGGAGGTAAGCACAGGATGGTCATCGACTACCGCAAGCTGAACGCTAACATCGAGGTAGATTCGGTCCCACTTCCTGACCTTCATTCCGCGTTCGATTGGTTCAGTGAGGCGAGGTATTTTACCATCATTGACCTCAACTCTGCATATCACCAGATTCCCTTGACGAAAGAAAGTAGGCCCTACACGGCATTCTGTGTTCCGTGGAACCTCTATCAGTATACTAGGGTTCCTATGGGTCTAGCGGTAGGGGCCCAAACACTCACCCGTTTGCTTGACACCGTTTTTCACGATGTCAAGTTCAAGTACGTTTTTAATTATCTTGATGACTTGCTGGTGTACAGCAAGGGGTACGAGGAACATTTGGATCATCTTGAAGAGGTGATGTGCAGGTTGAGGGGTGCCGGCCTCACTGTCAATCCAGAAAAGGTGAAGTTTGCCCAGACACAAATTTCTTTTCTGGGCCACCTGATTTCCCATAGAGGTGTCACTGTGGATCCTGAGCGAACACAGGGGATCAGGGACTTTCCCCCACCAAAGGATGCCAAAGGCATTGCGAGATTTGTGGGGATGGTCAATTTCTATCGACGTTTCATCCCAAACGCGGCGGAGATCGCGGCACCTCTGAATGAACTCCGGAAGAAGGGCGCCAAATTTGTATGGGGGGAAAAGCAACAGAAGGCTTTCGAGACTCTGAAGGAAGCCATTATTTCCCCTCCAGTACTGAAGATGCCAGACTTCTCGAGACAGTTTATCTTACAGACGGACGCGAGTTCGGTGGCGCTCGGGGCGGTTCTGTCCCAAGTTGTTGATGGTGCTAGGCAGCCTGTGGCCTTCATTTCTAGAACTTTGACCCAACAAGAACGGAAGTCTTCAGTGTATGAGCTAGAGTGTTTGGCTGTTGTATACGCTCTAGATAAGTTCAGGCGTTTTCTGGAACACGCTGAGTTCCTGCTCGAGACCGACAACCAGGCTCTCTCTTGGCTTCTCGCTCATCCCCGGCAGCTGGGTAAGATTGGACGATGGGTGGTTAAAATCTCATCCTTTAAATTTAAGGTGCAACACATTCGGGGAACTCAAAATGTGGTTGCAGATGCTTTGTCCCGTATGTTCTCCCAGCCCAGCGAAGCCCAGCCGGAGCAACCCTGTTCTGTTCTACTGGACTTTCCTTTAGCTTTTACTGATGTGTTGCCCCATCAGTTAAATGATGAAGAGTTGGGTCCGATCATCCAAAATCTAAAAGAGGGTAACGTGCAGGTCCCCTACTTCTTGTCCAGGGGCGTCCTATGTTGCAGAGAGAAGAAAGGACGGGCCCCGAAGATAGTGCTGCCTAGCAACCTCGTGCCCATGGTCTTCAGCTACTATCACAATTCCCCGGTAGGTGGACATAAGGGAATTTCGAAGACCATTTCCAGTATTAGGAAAAACTTCATCTGGAAGGGCATGGATAGGGACATAGCAACTCGGGTGAAGGCATGTCATCTCTGTGGCTTAAGCAAGGCTGCCCAAAACACAAAGTTAGGGCTGTTGTCATCTGATGTGGCGAGCAGACCGATGGAGAAGCTATTCATCGACTACGTGGGACCCTTCCCGCGTAGCAAGTCAGGTAATGCTTACCTACTTGTCTGTGTGGATGCTTTTTCGAAGTTTGCCTGGCTACTGCCCTTACGGCAGGCAACTGCTCGATTGACCATAAACGCGCTCCAGAGTCATGTATTTCAGCACTTCGGTCTTCCGGCCATCATTGTCTCGGACAATGGTCCACAATTTATTTCAGGCGATTTTCGGCGAATGTGCTTCGCCAATGGCATCAAACATGTAACCACTTCCCCCTATTACCCACAGCCGTCCCACGCGGAGAGATTCAACAGGAATCTCCGGTCCGCACTCATCGCCTATCATGCGGAACAACAGACCACCTGGGACTAGAACCTTAAGTGGTTACAGCTAGCTTTCAATACGGCCCTGCATGACAGCCATAAGGCCGTTCCTTTTGAAGTTATGTTTGGTTTCTCGCCTACGCTTCCCTTGGCCAACTTATGGAACATAGACGATCTTCTGCCGAGTAATCCGGACATTAGGACGGTAGATAGGTGGAAAGAGGCCCGGAAGAATTTGCTTCGTGCGCACGAGCGCGTCCGTACTCGGTACAATCAGGGGCGTATTCCAAATCCCTTTAAGGTAGGAGATTTGGTCTACTGCCAGAGCCACCCGATCAGCTCAGCTGCCGATAAAAGAGCCGCCAAGCTGTGCTACCGCTGGTCGGGGCCGTACCGCATCCTGGGGTTCGCGTCGCCTGTGACGGCTAGGTTGGGCGAACCGGGAGGTACTTCTAAAGAGATAGTCTCTCACGTCTCGAAGTTGAAGCCCTGCCACATCGGGCGGACGGGCTGATAGAAAGGGGGGAACTTGCCGGTCCCCATTTAGGTAGGGATGGAGGTTATTCGGGGAGGTGTGTGCTCTGGGGGGGGGAGTTGATAGATGGTAGCGGGTGGACGCTTCCCACAGTCCCGGTGGGGTTCGTCTACTTCAGGGATGCGCCCCTGCCTGCGCGAGCCTTGGTTTCCTCCAATTGTCCTTATGTCCGGAGGGAGCCATGTCCTTACCTTCAGTCCTAGCCTATGACCGTAATCATCCTTGACCATCCACCTTCCGAATTTCCTAACCTTACCTAAAAAAAAAAAAAAAAAAAAAAAAAAAGGAGAGTAGAGAGCCCTTGGAGCACACACACACACCCGTATGGGATTATGGATATGTATACAGATACATGCAAGTGAGATTATTGCCTCATGGAGACCAGATCCCCTTTTCTCTTCGGTGATTCTGAAACACGGTTATTGTTTGGCGTTTTGGGGGCTAGTCCCTCTGGTAACTATAGGGCTTGCCGCCCTGTTGTGGTTGTGTCGGTTTCTCAAAAAATAGTTGGGCATGTCTCGGGGGGCCGGTGCTCAGGGAGCTCCCGTACCTTCTTTCGTCTTTTCTTCGCTGTCTCTTCTTGCCGTAGGCTGGCCCTGATCAGGTCGGCCTGCGGTGGCTACACACTTACACGTTACATGTCTTCTTCTGTTCTTTCATTTTCCTTCTGAGCCTCTGTTCTCCTGGGAGCCATGACTGAGGGGAAAACCGATAACAACTTGAGTATGGTATATAAGGATGGTACACTGCAGGGTACCACTGAGTTCCAATTGGGGCAACCATGTTGCCCTTTTGGAGTGGGGGTGTGCCGAGTTTTGGAATACTCGGCCATTTTCCTAGTTAATCATGTGACGGTCATTGCGGGGGTTTGTGATTTAATTATTTGAGCGAAGTATGAGCCGTTATCTGCATGTCTCGTTCGCGATCCGTGCGCGCTCTAGGCGGGAGTGATAGAGATATTTTTCTTGTGACTACGGAGTTCAGTTATCGTCAGGCAGCCGAACACGAAACACGAATCCAATTTCTCCCGGCGGCCATCAGTTTGATTTCGTTCTCTGCTATTAACCTTCATGACTAGATAATCGACTAAGCGACTCTTCGGTAAGTCTGTTAAAAGTAACTTATTTATTATTTAAGAAAAGAATAGTTATTTAGCTTAAAGTAATGCCGATGCAATGTGATATAAATACGAAAGTCACCACGTGGCGAGTGCAAGTGAAACTCTGTGTATGCATGCCTTGAAAGTTAACACTGGCTGAGCTAAAGCATTTATAAAGTAATTATAGCTGTGTATTTTTTCTAATTATATCATAATAATTTCTTTATAATCATAGGGGGGCATAAGAGAATGTTTTATGCACTAAATGTAGAGGTATATGAACTGTATATGTCTTATGAACCTGTTTAAGTTTGCAACTCATCTCGGTATTGTAATAAGGGTTTATTAAGTTGACGAACTGTCCATAAATACTAGTAATTTTAATTCTAAAATTCTCTACTGAAGGTAACTTCTGTGCTTTCTTAAAAATTGCAAATTTTCTTTTAATCTGAGCATGTGGTAGAGTGTGATTTTGCTGGAGTCATGAATATTAGGGGGATCGTGAATTGGATAACATTAAGTAATTGTCAATATATATAATTGTTCAGGGTTCCCGACCTAAGACGATCTCGATCCACTCCAGCGGGTGGCCGAACGTCTGCCACCAATGACATTACACGAATAATTCTCCGTCTGTGCCGTCGGGAGGAAGAAATGGACAATACACCAGGTTTTGTGCCGGATTTCACAGGTGACATTTAACCATTTATCTATATTTTGGCCTCTACAATGTAGAACACCGTATTCTCTTCCTGGAACTTCTCCAATTAAAGTTGTTGGGACACCAGTCCAGCGAGACAATTAGTGCTTTTAAATTTTGTCAGTATATTTTATTAAGGCTTATGCCCCATTAGTAAATGTGAGCCCGGACGGGGTCATGCGCTACCGAATTTTGCTGTGAAATTTTCTTTAAAGGGTAAAAGTGTGGGTGACTTAAGTTTACTGATTTGTAGGGGGTGAATTATGCTTACATTGATTAAGGGTATTCATAGCTATATGGGTTTCGTTTTTTTTTGTAGATTTAAAGGTTTGGGGTGGTGCTGTAACCTGTGGACGTCACCCGCTGGTGCCGTTAGTACAGGTCTATAGCAGGTTTTGGGTTGCTGAAACTGGTGGTGCGCATGGCCTCGCCTGTGGCCAAGCCAACACTGTAGAAACAACTCAAACGTGTTTTATTAGGGGCTGATGTTATAAAGTTTTTTAATTAAAATGGTCTTTATATATATATATTTTATAAAATTATTTTAACTCGGTAACAATTCAATATAAGTGAATTTCATTCAGTTCTTTACTGCCATAGCCAGTGTACTACTAGTTAAATTGTTAATATGAGCACCCTATTGGTTCAATCATAAACCATATTTTATATGTTTTATAAAAATTATTTTAACTCAGTAACAATTCAATATAACTGAATTTCATTCAGTTCTTTTACTGCCATAGCCAGTGTACTACTAGTTAAATTGTTAATATGAGCACACAATTGGTTCAATCATAAACCATATTTTATATGTTTTATAAAAATTATATTAACTCAGTAACAATTCAATATAAGTGAAATTTCATTCAGTTCTTCTACTGCCATAGCCAGTGTACTACTGGTGCCGTTGTTAATATGAGTACACTATTGATTCTTACTGCTATTCATAAATTCTGTTATACCTTCGTACGGCCGTGCGCCCATGTTGACCTGGCCATGGCGCAGTCCTATCTGGGGGAGCTTTCCTAAAATTTTGAAATTTTGTGATAATTTCTTTGGTTGCAAGCAGTCATAACTGGACTGGTTAATGGTTTGGTTTATGAAAGTTTATGGAGGCTGGGCACTTTACCCTTTTACAGTATTTTGGGATGGGGATCTAGGTCACTGATACTGAAGATGCTATTCTTCGGTGACATGGTTAAATGTTTCTGAGCTGCCTGCCAGGTGAACATGTGTGTAGTATATATATATATATATATATATATATATATATATATGTGCATATCGATATGTGTCCGCCATGTGTATTTATGTAACTATTTATTTGTGTGTAATTATGAGTGCATATTGATTGATGTTATAGTTATTTATATTTGGGAGGTATTATTATTATGCTGATGTCTACATGTAAGGAGTTATTATTATGCTGATGTCTACATGTAATTTAATTTGATGAAAGGATACTTGCATGCTAGTTGAAATAGCTAAATAAAATTGTTATTGTTGCTAAACAATGAGTTTAATTGCAAGTCCCGTCATACTGGACCCAGCGCAGTTTTGGCTTCCCTAGGCTCCGGCCTAGTTTTAAATAACCAGTGGCCCATCTTTCAAAAAAAAAAAAAAAATAAAAAAAAAAAAAAGGTTTTATTTAATAAAGTCTAAAAGTTGAAAGAGGGGTTACAAATTAGTAACTTATTATATATATGGCAGTACACATAGTATCAATAGATTCCTAAATATAGTACAGTGCTTAAATGTTTAATATGACAAAAACAGTTACGCATACGTCAGAATTGATACGTTATTAATTATAGATAATTAATTAAGCTTTGAAACACTTTTTTGTTTGTTTTTCTGGCATTAATAATAAACCGGCTATGGACGATAAACTAACGTATTTCTAATGGCGTTTTTACATCAGCGTCCGTTTCCTTAGTACACTCTGATAAATAGAACAAGCTTATAGGCGAACTGTCATCTTTTTCCTGCCAGTTTGGCCACTCGATTTAGGAGGGTTTTCACTATCGATAGACAGCAAAATAAAATCGTGCATTTGGAGGACGTTTTATTTTGCAAGGGCCAATGCATTCGGCGTCGCACAAGGTAAAGTCGTTGTCGTTTCATCCGCTTCATTCTAACGTAACATGATAACTTATTAAACTGTCTACCAAAGAAAGTCAGGTACGACAAATAAACTAAACGCCAACATTAAAAACAATCAGCTGAACTTCAAAGCCATCATTTTGCTACTTGGGTGCCAGCTCGAACAAACTGCGTAGCTCACGAAGAGCGACCTTTCTGTTGTAAAACTGCGGGGCGATTTACTGTAGCAAGTCGGATTCTCACAAGCATGTCTAAGCGTACCCTGTTCGTGAAAAATTTTGAGGTCTTCTTTGGTAAACTACCATTCGTGATTCACTTAAAATCAGCCGCACACGTATCAGTTCTCTTACTTGTTGTTAGGTTTTTGATTGATTCTATTGATTAGTTCATTAATCGTACAGATATTTATCGGCTAGCCTACAGTTTATACTACAACAATAGACTGCTCTTTAATTGCCAATTTTCGTGTTTAATGCATATAGAACAAAAAATGCTTCTTCTGCGAGTATGACTGTTTGGAATGTCTGATATGCGGGATCTCATTAAGAAAATAGCTTTGGAATCTACGAGACTGTAATTAAGGGCGGCGATGTGAGCAAGCTATGTTGGCCGAGAAGTACGATCCGGAGGTTTCTGTCGTGTGCCCATGAAACTTCCTGGCTGATTGCTTTATCTTCTGAAAATGGAAGCTGTCAAAAGGACTAGCTTCACGAATCGCGGGTTTCTCTTACAGTACAATCCATGACGTTTCAAATAAGGCTGGCATTGAAAAAAATAAATAATTTTTGAACGATAACATACTATTTTTATTTCATAAGATTATAGATACAAGATAGGAATTTACATTTGTATAACGGCCACAAATTAGTAATGTCCACCGCTCTTCTGGGACGCTTGAGAAAGAGCAACATAGTGAGCACCCTTGGCTGAAGCGACGTCAGCAGTGTCGGCCAGAAATCCTGACTTGAGGACAACTGGTGCTGCTAGTGGTCCGTGGTACGCGTTACCTCCTACGGCTGATGCGCCTGCGGAGAAAACTTTCGCGTTGCTTGATGAAAGGCCTGATCCGTAACCTGATGAGGCGTAGTGGCCATCGGAACTGAAAGAGTTTAGTCCGGCGTAGCCGTACTGTCCGTTGTAGACGTCAGAGGTACCTTCTCCGCCGCTGTACACTCCGTGAAGTGCTCCTTCGTAGCCAGCGTCGTAGTATTTGCCGGATGAACCGTCGTCGTAGTTCTGTGCTCCGTATCCGCTTGCAGACTGAGCTTTCAGGGTGGCAATCAGGTGTTGGCCTCTAGCGGCTGCTACCTCCACAGTGTCGGCCAAGTGTCCGTCCTTTTGTACTACCGGCTTAGCTAGAGGTCCGTGGTATCCGACGGCACCGTGCTTTGAAGTCGGGAAAGAAGACACTCCACTTCCTAAGGCTAACCGCGCCAAAACGGCCAACAATGACGTTGTTGCTAGCTGGAAACATACAATAAATTCAGGTAAATTCTTTGACAAAATAATATTGACACTCGCACAAGGTAAAGACGAGTCCACTTACCAGTGAGTGCATGTTGGTATTTTTTATCACGTCTGATGAGGGTACACGCGTTACACGCGTTTATATAGCATATAGGCATCCACAGCACATCCCCACTTTGATGGCTTTCACGTGCGCCCGGCATTGTGTAATTGGAATTTTTAGATTTTAGCAAGGCTGCTTCATTAGTTTATTCTCGCGACAAGCTCTGCAGAAAATTAAACGTCAGTTGAATAGCACGCTGTACAATAATCAACGATTTTAGAAAATCCTTAAAACTTTTTATTTTCTAACAATTCACGGACAACCGTTCAGTCCGTAAATTATTTTATTACCTCGTACCAACCGATTAATAGTTTACGAGTCTAAGATGTTGCTATCACTTTTCTACGTACCAGAGAAGAACAGATTTACTGGTTCTTAAAGAGAACCACATTTTCGTAAAAACAAACGAACCTATGCAATTCTTTTCTGTAGAAATGGTTGCCTTTCATCTACGGCTAATGGACTACTACGATTTCTGGTTAAAGAAAATTCCTATCTGAAACGGCTTACGGCTAATAACTCGATAACCACCACCTTTATCCGCCTAATGGAAAGTCCGATATGCAGCACACGTAGCGAGTACCAAGCTTTATTTCGTTTGCTTTTTGTTAGTAACTTATTACATATATGGCAGTGCACATAGTATCAATAGATTCCTAAATGTAGTACAGTGCTTAAATGTTTAATATGACAAAAACAGTTACGCATACGTCAGAATTGATACGTTATTAATTATAGATAATTAATTAAGCTTTGAAACACTTTTTTGTTTGTTTTTCTGGCATTAATAATAAACCGGCTATGGACGATAAACTAACGTATTTCTAATGGCGTTTTTACATCAGCGTCCGTTTCCTTAGTACACTCTGATAAATAGAACAAGCTTATAGGCGAACTGTCATCTTTTTCCTGCCAGTTTGGCCACTCGATTTAGGAGGGTTTTCACTATTGATAGACAGCAAAATAAAATCGTGCATTTGGAGGACGTTTTATTTTGCAAGGGCCAATGCATTCGGCGTCGCACAAGGTAAAGTCGTTGTCGTTTCATCCGCTTCATTCTAACGTAACATGATAACTTATTAAACTGTCTACCAAAGAAAGTCAGGTACGACAAATAAACTAAACGCCAACATTAAAAACAGTCAGCTGAACTTCAAAGCCATCATTTTGCTACTTGGGTGCCAGCTCGAACAAACTGCGTAGCTCACGAAGAGCGACCTTTCTGTTGTAAAACTGCGGGGCGATTTACTGTAGCAAGTCGGATTCTCACAAGCATGTCTAAGCGTACCCTGTTCGTGAAAAATTTTGAGGTCTTCTTTGGTAAACTACCATTCGTGATTCACTTAAAATCAGCCGCACACGTATCAGTTCTCTTACTTGTTGTTAGGTTTTTGATTGATTCTATTGATTAGTTCATTAATCGTACAGATATTTATCGGCTAGCCTACAGATTATACTGCAACAATAGACTGCTCTTTAATTGCCAATTTTCGTGTTTACTGCATATAGAACAAAAAATGCTTCTTCTGCGACTATGACTGTTTGGAATGTCTGATATGCGGGATCTCATTAAGAAAATAGCGTTGGAATCTACGAGACTGTAATTAAGGGCGGCGATGTGAGCAAGCTATGTTGACCGAAAAGTACGATCCGGAGGTTTCTGTCGTGTGCCCATGAAACTTCCCGGCTGATTGCTTTACCTTCTGAAAAATGGAAGCTGTCAAAAGGACTAGCTTCACGAATCGCGGGTTTCTCTTACAGTACAATCCATGACGTTTCAAATAAGGCTGGCATTGAAAAAAATAAATAATTTTTGAACGATAACATACTATTTTTATTTCATAAGTTTACAGATACAAGATAGGAATTTACATTTGTATAACGGCCACAAATTAGTAATGTCCACCGCTCTTCTGGGACGCTTGAGAAAGAGCAACATAGTGAGCACCCTTGGCTGAAGCGACGTCAGCAGTGTCGGCCAGAAATCCTGACTTGAGGACAACTGGTGCTGCTAGTGGTCCGTGGTACGCGTTACCTCCTACGGCTGATGCGCCTGCGGAGAAAACTTTCGCGTTGCTTGATGAAAGGCCTGATCCGTAACCTGATGAGGCGTAGTGGCCATCGGAACTGAAAGAGTTTAGTCCGGCGTAGCCGTACTGTCCGTTGTAGACGTCAGAGGTACCTTCTCCGCCGCTGTACACTCCGTGAAGTGCTCCTTCGTAGCCAGCGTCGTAGTATTTGCCGGATGAACCGTCGTCGTAGTTCTGTGCTCCGTATCCGCTTGCAGACTGAGCTTTCAGGGTGGCAATCAGGTGTTGGCCTCTAGCGGCTGCTACCTCCACAGTGTCGGCCAAGTGTCCGTCCTTTTGTACTACCGGCTTAGCTAGAGGTCCGTGGTATCCGACGGGACCGTGCTTTGAAGTCGGGAAAGAAGACACTCCACTTTCTAAGGCTAACCGCGCCAAAACGGCCAACAATGACGTTGTTGCTAGCTGGAAACATACAATAAATTCAGGTAAATTCTTTGACAAAATAATATTGACACTCGCACAAGGTAAAGACGAGTCCACTTACCAGTGAGTGCATGTTGGTATTTTTTATCACGTCTGATGAGGGTACACGCGTTACACGCGTTTATATAGCATATAGGCATCCACAGCACATCCCCACTTTGATGGCTTTCACGTGCGCCCGGCATTGTGTAATTGGAATTTTTAGATTTTAGCAAGGCTGCTTCATTAGTTTATTCTCGCGACAAGCTCTGCAGAAAATTAAACGTCAGTTGAATAGCACGCTGTACAATAATCAACGATTTTAGAAAATCCTTAACACTTTTTATTTTCTAACAATTCACGGACAACCGTTCAGTCCGTAAATTATTTTATTACCTCGTACCAACCGATTAATAGTTTACGAGTCTAAGATGTTGCTATCACTTTTCTACGTACCAGAGAAGAACAGATTTACTGGTTCTTAAAGAGAACCACATTTTCGTAAAAACAAACGAACCTATGCAATTCTTTTCTGTAAAAATGGTTGCCTTTCATCTACGGCTAATGGACTACTACGATTTCTGGTTAAAGAAAATTTATATCTGAAACGGCTTACGGCTAATAACTCGATAACCACCACCTTTATCCGCCTAATGGAAAGTCCGATATGCAGCACACGTAGCGAGTACCAAGCTTTATTTCGTTTGCTTTTTGTTAGTAACTTATTACATATATGGCAGTACACATAGTATCAATAGATTCCTAAATGTAGTACAGTGCTTAAATGTTTAATATGACAAAAACAGTTACGCATACGTCAGAATTGATACGTTATTAATTATAGATAATTAATTAAGCTTTGAAACACTTTTTTGTTTGTTTTTCTGGCATTAATAATAAACCGGCTATGGACGATAAACTAACGTATTTCTAATGGCGTTTTTACATCAGCGTCCGTTTCCTTAGGACACTCTGATAAATAGAACAAGCTTATAGGCGAACTGTCATCTTTTTCCTGCCAGTTTGGCCACTCGATTTAGGAGGGTTTTCACTATTGATAGACAGCAAAATAAAATCGTGCATTTGGAGGACGTTTTATTTTGCAAGGGCCAATGCATTCGGCGTCGCACAAGGTAAAGTCGTTGTCGTTTCATCCGCTTCATTCTAACGTAACATGATAACTTATTAAACTGTCTACCAAAGAAAGTCAGGTACGACAAATAAACTAAACGCCAACATTAAAAACAGTCAGCTGAACTTCAAAGCCATCATTTTGATACTTGGGTGCCAGCTCGAACAAACTGCGTAGCTCACGAAGAGCGACCTTTCTGTTGTAAAACTGCGGGGCGATTTACTGTAGCAAGTCGGATTCTCACAAGCATGTCTAAGCGTACCCTGTTCGTGAAAAATTTTGAGGTCTTCTTTGGTAAACTACCATTCGTGATTCACTTAAAATCAGCCGCACACGTATCAGTTCTCTTACTTGTTGTTAGGTTTTTGATTGATTCTATTGATTAGTTCATTAATCGTACAGATATTTATCGGCTAGCCTACAGTTTATACTGCAACAATAGACTGCTCTTTAATTGCCAATTTTCGTGTTTAATTCATATAGAACAAAAAATGCTTCTTCTGCGAGTATGACTGTTTGGAATGTCTGATATGCGGGATCTCATTAAGAAAATTGCTTTGGAATCTACGAGACTGTAATTAAGGGCGGCGATGTGAGCAAGCTATGTTGACCGAGAAGTACTATCCGGAGGTTTCTGTCGTGTGCCCATGAAACTTCCTGGCTGATTGCTTTGTCTTCTGAAAATGGAAGCTGTCAAAAGGACTAGATTCACGAATCGCGGGTTTCTCTTACAGTACAATCCATGACGTTTCAAATAAGGCTGGCATTGAAAAAAATAAATAATTTTTGAACGATAACATACTATTTTTATTTCATAAGTTTACAGATACAAGATAGGAATTTACATTTGTATAACGGCCACAAATTAGTAATGTCCACCGCTCTTCTGGGACGCTTGAGAAAGAGCAACATAGTGAGCACCCTTGGCTGAAGCGACGTCAGCAGTGTCGGCCAGAAATCCTGACTTGAGGACAACTGGTGCTGCTAGTGGTCCGTGGTACGCGTTACCTCCTACGGCTGATGCGCCTGCGGAGAAAACTTTCGCGTTGCTTGATGAAAGGCCTGATCCGTAACCTGATGAGGCGTAGTGGCCATCGGAACTGAAAGAGTTTAGTCCGGCGTAGCCGTACTGTCCGTTGTAGACGTCAGAGGTACCTTCTCCGCCGCTGTACACTCCGTGAAGTGCTCCTTCGTAGCCAGCGTCGTAGTATTTGCCGGATGAACCGTCGTCGTAGTTCTGTGCTCCGTATCCGCTTGCAGACTGAGCTTTCAGGGTGGCAATCAGGTGTTGGCCTCTAGCGGCTGCTACCTCCACAGTGTCGGCCAAGTGTCCGTCCTTTTGTACTACCGGCTTAGCTAGAGGTCCGTGGTATCCGACGGGACCGTGCTTTGAAGTCGGGAAAGAAGACACTCCACTTCCTAAGGCTAACCGCGCCAAAACGGCCAACAATGACGTTGTTGCTAGCTGGAAACATACAATAAATTCAGGTAAATTCTTTGACAAAATAATATTGACACTCGCACAAGGTAAAGACGAGTCCACTTACCAGTGAGTGCATGTTGGTATTTTTTATCACGTCTGATGAGGGTACACGCGTTACACGCGTTTATATAGCATATAGGCATCCACAGCACATCCCCACTTTGATGGCTTTCACGTGCGCCCGGCATTGTGTAATTGGAATTTTTAGATTTTAGCAAGGCTGCTTCATTAGTTTATTCTCGCGACAAGCTCTGCAGAAAATTAAACGTCAGTTGAATAGCACGCTGTACAATAATCAACGATTTTAGAAAATCCTTAACACTTTTTATTTTCTAACAATTCACGGACAACCGTTCAGTCCGTAAATTATTTTATTACCTCGTACCAACCGATTAATAGTTTACGAGTCTAAGATGTTGCTATCACTTTTCTACGTACCAGAGAAGAACAGATTTACTGGTTCTTAAAGAGAACCACATTTTCGTAAAAACAAACGAACCTATGCAATTCTTTTCTGTAAAAATGGTTGCCTTTCATCTACGGCTAATGGACTACTACGATTTCTGGTTAAAGAAAATTCCTATCTGAAACGGCTTACGGCTAATAACTCGATAACCACCACCTTTATCCGCCTAATGGAAAGTCCGATATGCAGCACACGTAGCGAGTACCAAGCTTTATTTCGTTTGCTTTTTGTTAGTAACTTATTACATATATGGCAGTGCACATAGTATCAATAGATTCCTAAATGTAGTACAGTGCTTAAATGTTTAATATGACAAAAACAGTTACGCATACGTCAGAATTGATACGTTATTAATTATAGATAATTAATTAAGCTTTGAAACACTTTTTTGTTTGTTTTTCTGGCATTAATAATAAACCGGCTATGGACGATAAACTAACGTATTTCTAATGGCGTTTTTACATCAGCGTCCGTTTCCTTAGTACACTCTGATAAATAGAACAAGCTTATAGGCGAACTGTCATCTTTTTCCTGCCAGTTTGGCCACTCGATTTAGGAGGGTTTTCACTATCGATAGACAGCAAAATAAAATCGTGCATTTGGAGGACGTTTTATTTTGCAAGGGCCAATGCATTCGGCGTCGCACAAGGTAAAGTCGTTGTCGTTTCATCCGCTTCATTCTAACGTAACATGATAACTTATTAAACTGTCTACCAAAGAAAGTCAGGTACGACAAATAAACTAAACGCCAACATTAAAAACAGTCAGCTGAACTTCAAAGCCATCATTTTGCTACTTGGGTGCCAGCTCGAACAAACTGCGTAGCTCACGAAGAGCGACCTTTCTGTTGTAAAACTGCGGGGCGACTTACTGTAGCAAGTCGGATTCTCACAAGCATGTCTAAGCGTACCCTGTTCGTGAAAAATTTTGAGGTCTTCTTTGGTAAACTACCATTCGTGATTCACTTAAAATCAGCCGCACACGTATCAGTTCTCTTACTTGTTGTTAGGTTTTTGATTGATTCTATTGATTAGTTCATTAATCGTACAGATATTTATCGGCTAGCCTACAGATTATACTGCAACAATAGACTGCTCTTTAATTGCCAATTTTCGTGTTTACTGCATATAGAACAAAAAATGCTTCTTCTGCGACTATGACTGTTTGGAATGTCTGATATGCGGGATCTCATTAAGAAAATAGCGTTGGAATCTACGAGACTGTAATTAAGGGCGGCGATGTGAGCAAGCTATGTTGACCGAAAAGTACGATCCGGAGGTTTCTGTCGTGTGCCCATGAAACTTCCCGGCTGATTGCTTTACCTTCTGAAAAATGGTAGCTGTCAAAAGGACTAGCTTCACGAATCGCGGGTTTCTCTTACAGTACAATCCATGACGTTTCAAATAAGGCTGGCATTGAAAAAATAAATAATTTTTGAACGATAACATACTATTTTTATTTCATAAGTTTACAGATACAAGATAGGAATTTACATTTGTATAACGGCCACAAATTAGTAATGTCCACCGCTCTTCTGGGACGCTTGAGAAAGAGCAACATAGTGAGCACCCTTGGCTGAAGCGACGTCAGCAGTGTCGGCCAGAAATCCTGACTTGAGGACAACTGGTGCTGCTAGTGGTCCGTGGTACGCGTTACCTCCTACGGCTGATGCGCCTGCGGAGAAAACTTTCGCGTTGCTTGATGAAAGGCCTGATCCGTAACCTGATGAGGCGTAGTGGCCATCGGAACTGAAAGAGTTTAGTCCGGCGTAGCCGTACTGTCCGTTGTAGACGTCAGAGGTACCTTCTCCGCCGCTGTACACTCCGTGAAGTGCTCCTTCGTAGCCAGCGTCGTAGTATTTGCCGGATGAACCGTCGTCGTAGTTCTGTGCTCCGTATCCGCTTGCAGACTGAGCTTTCAGGGTGGCAATCAGGTGTTGGCCTCTAGCGGCTGCTACCTCCACAGTGTCGGCCAAGTGTCCGTCCTTTTGTACTACCGGCTTAGCTAGAGGTCCGTGGTATCCGACGGGACCGTGCTTTGAAGTCGGGAAAGAAGACACTCCACTTCCTAAGGCTAACCGCGCCAAAACGGCCAACAATGACGTTGTTGCTAGCTGGAAACATACAATAAATTCAGGTAAATTCTTTGACAAAATAATATTGACACTCGCACAAGGTAAAGACGAGTCCACTTACCAGTGAGTGCATGTTGGTATTTTTTATCACGTCTGATGAGGGTACACGCGTTACACGCGTTTATATAGCATATAGGCATCCACAGCACATCCCCACTTTGATGGCTTTCACGTGCGCCCGGCATTGTGTAATTGGAATTTTTAGATTTTAGCAAGGCTGCTTCATTAGTTTATTCTCGCGACAAGCTCTGCAGAAAATTAAACGTCAGTTGAATAGCACGCTGTACAATAATCAACGATTTTAGAAAATCCTTAAAACTTTTTATTTTCTAACAATTCACGGACAACCGTTCAGTCCGTAAATTATTTTATTACCTCGTACCAACCGATTAATAGTTTACGAGTCTAAGATGTTGCTATCACTTTTCTACGTACCAGAGAAGAACAGATTTACTGGTTCTTAAAGAGAACCACATTTTCGTAAAAACAAACGAACCTATGCAATTCTTTTCTGTAGAAATGGTTGCCTTTCATCTACGGCTAATGGACTACTACGATTTCTGGTTAAAGAAAATTCCTATCTGAAACGGCTTACGGCTAATAACTCGATAACCACCACCTTTATCCGCCTAATGGAAAGTCCGATATGCAGCACACGTAGCGAGTACCAAGCTTTATTTCGTTTGCTTTTTGTTAGTAACTTATTACATATATGGCAGTGCACATAGTGTCAATAGATTCCTAAATGTAGTACAGTGCTTAAATGTTTAATATGACAAAAACAGTTACGCATACGTCAGAATTGATACGTTATTAATTATAGATAATTAATTAAGCTTTGAAACACTTTTTTGTTTGTTTTTCTGGCATTAATAATAAACCGGCTATGGACGATAAACTAACGTATTTCTAATGGCGTTTTTACATCAGCGTCCGTTTCCTTAGTACACTCTGATAAATAGAACAAGCTTATAGGCGAACTGTCATCTTTTTCCTGCCAGTTTGGCCACTCGATTTAGGAGGGTTTTCACTATCGATAGACAGCAAAATAAAATCGTGCATTTGGAGGACGTTTTATTTTGCAAGGGCCAATGCATTCGGCGTCGCACAAGGTAAAGTCGTTGTCGTTTCATCCGCTTCATTCTAACGTAACATGATAACTTATTAAACTGTCTACCAAAGAAAGTCAGGTACGACAAATAAACTAAACGCCAACATTAAAAACAGTCAGCTGAACTTCAAAGCCATCATTTTGATACTTGGGTGCCAGCTCGAACAAACTGCGTAGCTCACGAAGAGCGACCTTTCTGTTGTAAAACTGCGGGGCGATTTACTGTAGCAAGTCGGATTCTCACAAGCATGTCTAAGCGTACCCTGTTCGTGAAAAATTTTGAGGTCTTCTTTGGTAAACTACCATTCGTGATTCACTTAAAATCAGCCGCACACGTATCAGTTCTCTTACTTGTTGTTAGGTTTTTGATTGATTCTATTGATTAGTTCATTAATCGTACAGATATTTATCGGCTAGCCTACAGATTATACTGCAACAATAGACTGCTCTTTAATTGCCAATTTTCGTGTTTACTGCATATAGAACAAAAAATGCTTCTTCTGCGACTATGACTGTTTGGAATGTCTGATATGCGGGATCTCATTAAGAAAATAGCGTTGGAATCTACGAGACTGTAATTAAGGGCGGCGATGTGAGCAAGCTATGTTGACCGAAAAGTACGATCCGGAGGTTTCTGTCGTGTGCCCATGAAACTTCCCGGCTGATTGCTTTACCTTCTGAAAAATGGAAGCTGTCAAAAGGACTAGCTTCACGAATCGCGGGTTTCTCTTACAGTACAATCCATGACGTTTCAAATAAGGCTGGCATTGAAAAAAATAAATAATTTTTGAACGATAACATACTATTTTTATTTCATAAGTTTACAGATACAAGATAGGAATTTACATTTGTATAACGGCCACAAATTAGTAATGTCCACCGCTCTTCTGGGACGCTTGAGAAAGAGCAACATAGTGAGCACCCTTGGCTGAAGCGACGTCAGCAGTGTCGGCCAGAAATCCTGACTTGAGGACAACTGGTGCTGCTAGTGGTCCGTGGTACGCGTTACCTCCTACGGCTGATGCGCCTGCGGAGAAAACTTTCGCGTTGCTTGATGAAAGGCCTGATCCGTAACCTGATGAGGCGTAGTGGCCATCGGAACTGAAAGAGTTTAGTCCGGCGTAGCCGTACTGTCCGTTGTAGACGTCAGAGGTACCTTCTCCGCCGCTGTACACTCCGTGAAGTGCTCCTTCGTAGCCAGCGTCGTAGTATTTGCCGGATGAACCGTCGTCGTAGTTCTGTGCTCCGTATCCGCTTGCAGACTGAGCTTTCAGGGTGGCAATCATGTGTTGGCCTCTAGCGGCTGCTACCTCCACAGTGTCGGCCAAGTGTCCGTCCTTTTGTACTACCGGCTTAGCTAGAGGTCCGTGGTATCCGACGGGACCGTGCTTTGAAGTCGGGAAAGAAGACACTCCACTTCCTAAGGCTAACCGCGCCAAAACGGCCAACAATGACGTTGTTGCTAGCTGGAAACATACAATAAATTCAGGTAAATTCTTTGACAAAATAATATTAACACTCGCACAAGGTAAAGACGAGTCCACTTACCAGTGAGTGCATGTTGGTATTTTTTATCACGTCTGATGAGGGTACACGCGTTACACGCGTTTATATAGCATATAGGCATCCACAGCACATCCCCACTTTGATGGCTTTCACGTGCGCCCGGCATTGTGTAATTGGAATTTTAGAAAATCCTTAAAACTTTTTATTTTCTAACAATTCACGGACAACCGTTCAGTCCGTAAATTATTTTATTACCTCGTACCAACCGATTAATAGTTTACGAGTCTAAGATGTTGCTATCACTTTTCTACGTACCAGAGAAGAACAGATTTACTGGTTCTTAAAGAGAACCACATTTTCGTAAAAACAAACGAACCTATGCAATTCTTTTCTGTAAAAATGGTTGCCGTTCATCTACGGCTAATGGACTACTACGATTTCTGGTTAAAGAAAATTCCTATCGGAAACGGCTTACGGCTAATAACTCGATAACCACCACCTTTATCCGCCTAATGGAAAGTCCGATATGCAGCACACGTAGTGAGTACCAAGCTTTATTTCGTTTGCTTTTTGTTAGTAACTTATTACATATATGGCAGTACACATAGTATCAATAGATTCCTAAATGTAGTACAGTGCTTAAATGTTTAATATGACAAATAAACTAAACGCCAACATTAAAAACAGTCAGCTGAACTTCAAAGCCATCATTTTGCTACTTGGGTGCCAGCTCGAACAAACTGCGTAGCTCACGAAGAGCGACCTTTCTGTTGTAAAACTGCGGGGCGATTTACTGTAGCAAGTCGGATTCTCACAAGCATGTCTAAGCGTACCCTGTTCGTGAAAAATTTTGAGGTCTTCTTTGGTAAACTACCATTCGTGATTCACTTAAAATCAGCCGCACACGTATCAGTTCTCTTACTTGTTGTTAGGTTTTTGATTGATTCTATTGATTAGTTCATTAATCGTACAGATATTTATCGGCTAGCCTACAGTTTATACTGCAACAATAGACTGCTCTTTAATTGCCAATTTTCGTGTTTAATGCATATAGAACAAAAAATGCTTCTTCTGCGAGTATGACTGTTTGGAATGTCTGATATGCGGGATCTCATTAAGAAAATAGCTTTGGAATCTACGAGACTGTAATTAAGGGCGGCGATGTGAGCAAGCTATGTTGACCGAGAAGTACTATCCGGAGGTTTCTGTCGTGTGCCCATGAAACTTCCTGGCTGATTGCTTTGTCTTCTGAAAATGGAAGCTGTCAAAAGGACTAGATTCACGAATCGCTGGTTTCTCTTACAGTACAATCCATGACGTTTCAAATAAGGCTGGCATTGAAAAAAATAAATAATTTTTGAACGATAACATACTATTTTTATTTCATAAGTTTACAGATACAAGATAGGAATTTACATTTGTATAACGGCCACAAATTTGTAATGTCCACCGCTCTTCTGGGACGCTTGAGAAAGAGCAACATAGTGAGCACCCTTGGCTGAAGCGACGTCAGCAGTGTCGGCCAGAAATCCTGACTTGAGGACAACTGGTGCTGCTAGTGGTCCGTGGTACGCGTTACCTCCTACGGCTGATGCGCCTGCGGAGAAAACTTTCGCGTTGCTTGATGAAAGGCCTGATCCGTAACCTGATGAGGCGTAGTGGCCATCGGAACTGAAAGAGTTTAGTCCGGCGTAGCCGTACTGTCCGTTGTAGACGTCAGAGGTACCTTCTCCGCCGCTGTACACTCCGTGAAGTGCTCCTTCGTAGCCAGCGTCGTAGTATTTGCCGGATGAACCGTCGTCGTAGTTCTGTGCTCCGTATCCGCTTGCAGACTGAGCTTTCAGGGTGGCAATCAGGTGTTGGCCTCTAGCGGCTGCTACCTCCACAGTGTCGGCCAAGTGTCCGTCCTTTTGTACTACCGGCTTAGCTAGAGGTCCGTGGTATCCGACGGGACCGTGCTTTGAAGTCGGGAAAGAAGACACTCCACTTCCTAAGGCTAACCGCGCCAAAACGGCCAACAATGACGTTGTTGCTAGCTGGAAACATACAATAAATTCAGGTAAATTCTTTGACAAAATAATATTGACACTCGCACAAGGTAAAGACGAGTCCACTTACCAGTGAGTGCATGTTGGTATTTTTTATCACGTCTGATGAGGGTACACGCGTTACACGCGTTTATATAGCATATAGGCATCCACAGCACATCCCCACTTTGATGGCTTTCACGTGCGCCCGGCATTGTGTAATTGGAATTTTTAGATTTTAGCAAGGCTGCTTCATTAGTTTATTCTCGCGACAAGCTCTGCAGAAAATTAAACGTCAGTTGAATAGCACGCTGTACAATAATCAACGATTTTAGAAAATCCTTAAAACTTTTTATTTTCTAACAATTCACGGACAACCGTTCAGTCCGTAAATTATTTTATTACCTCGTACCAACCGATTAATAGTTTACGAGTCTAAGATGTTGCTATCACTTTTCTACGTACCAGAGAAGAACAGATTTACTGGTTCTTAAAGAGAACCACATTTTCGTAAAAACAAACGAACCTATGCAATTCTTTTCTGTAGAAATGGTTGCCTTTCATCTACGGCTAATGGACTACTACGATTTCTGGTTAAAGAAAATTCCTATCTGAAACGGCTTACGGCTAATAACTCGATAACCACCACCTTTATCCGCCTAATGGAAAGTCCGATATGCAGCACACGTAGCGAGTACCAAGCTTTATTTCGTTTGCTTTTTGTTAGTAACTTATTACATATATGGCAGTGCACATAGTATCAATAGATTCCTAAATGTAGTACAGTGCTTAAATGTTTAATATGACAAAAACAGTTACGCATACGTCAGAATTGATACGTTATTAATTATAGATAATTAATTAAGCTTTGAAACACTTTTTTGTTTGTTTTTCTGGCATTAATAATAAACCGGCTATGGACGATAAACTAACGTATTTCTAATGGCGTTTTTACATCAGCGTCCGTTTCCTTAGTACACTCTGATAAATAGAACAAGCTTATAGGCGAACTGTCATCTTTTTCCTGCCAGTTTGGCCACTCGATTTAGGAGGGTTTTCACTATCGATAGACAGCAAAATAAAATCGTGCATTTGGAGGACGTTTTATTTTGCAAGGGCCAATGCATTCGGCGTCGCACAAGGTAAAGTCGTTGTCGTTTCATCCGCTTCATTCTAACGTAACATGATAACTTATTAAACTGTCTACCAAAGAAAGTCAGGTACGACAAATAAACTAAACGCCAACATTAAAAACAGTCAGCTGAACTTCAAAGCCATCATTTTGCTACTTGGGTGCCAGCTCGAACAAACTGCGTAGCTCACGAAGAGCGACCTTTCTGTTGTAAAACTGCGGGGCGATTTACTGTAGCAAGTCGGATTCTCACAAGCATGTCTAAGCGTACCCTGTTCGTGAAAAATTTTGAGGTCTTCTTTGGTAAACTACCATTCGTGATTCACTTAAAATCAGCCGCACACGTATCAGTTCTCTTACTTGTTGTTAGGTTTTTGATTGATTCTATTGATTAGTTCATTAATCGTACAGATATTTATCGGCTAGCCTACAGTTTATACTGCAACAATAGACTGCTCTTTAATTGCCAATTTTCGTGTTTAATGCATATAGAACAAAAAATGCTTCTTCTGCGAGTATGACTGTTTGGAATGTCTGATATGCGGGATCTCATTAAGAAAATAGCTTTGGAATCTACGAGACTGTAATTAAGGGCGGCGATGTGAGCAAGCTATGTTGACCGAGAAGTACTATCCGGAGGTTTCTGTCGTGTGCCCATGAAACTTCCTGGCTGATTGCTTTGTCTTCTGAAAATGGAAGCTGTCAAAAGGACTAGATTCACGAATCGCTGGTTTCTCTTACAGTACAATCCATGACGTTTCAAATAAGGCTGGCATTGAAAAAAATAAATAATTTTTGAACGATAACATACTATTTTTATTTCATAAGTTTACAGATACAAGATAGGAATTTACATTTGTATAACGGCCACAAATTTGTAATGTCCACCGCTCTTCTGGGACGCTTGAGAAAGAGCAACATAGTGAGCACCCTTGGCTGAAGCGACGTCAGCAGTGTCGGCCAGAAATCCTGACTTGAGGACAACTGGTGCTGCTAGTGGTCCGTGGTACGCGTTACCTCCTACGGCTGATGCGCCTGCGGAGAAAACTTTCGCGTTGCTTGATGAAAGGCCTGATCCGTAACCTGATGAGGCGTAGTGGCCATCGGAACTGAAAGAGTTTAGTCCGGCGTAGCCGTACTGTCCGTTGTAGACGTCAGAGGTACCTTCTCCGCCGCTGTACACTCCGTGAAGTGCTCCTTCGTAGCCAGCGTCGTAGTATTTGCCGGATGAACCGTCGTCGTAGTTCTGTGCTCCGTATCCGCTTGCAGACTGAGCTTTCAGGGTGGCAATCAGGTGTTGGCCTCTAGCGGCTGCTACCTCCACAGTGTCGGCCAAGTGTCCGTCCTTTTGTACTACCGGCTTAGCTAGAGGTCCGTGGTATCCGACGGGACCGTGCTTTGAAGTCGGGAAAGAAGACACTCCACTTCCTAAGGCTAACCGCGCCAAAACGGCCAACAATGACGTTGTTGCTAGCTGGAAACATACAATAAATTCAGGTAAATTCTTTGACAAAATAATATTGACACTCGCACAAGGTAAAGACGAGTCCACTTACCAGTGAGTGCATGTTGGTATTTTTTATCACGTCTGATGAGGGTACACGCGTTACACGCGTTTATATAGCATATAGGCATCCACAGCACATCCCCACTTTGATGGCTTTCACGTGCGCCCGGCATTGTGTAATTGGAATTTTTAGATTTTAGCAAGGCTGCTTCATTAGTTTATTCTCGCGACAAGCTCTGCAGAAAATTAAACGTCAGTTGAATAGCACGCTGTACAATAATCAACGATTTTAGAAAATCCTTAAAACTTTTTATTTTCTAACAATTCACGGACAACCGTTCAGTCCGTAAATTATTTTATTACCTCGTACCAACCGATTAATAGTTTACGAGTCTAAGATGTTGCTATCACTTTTCTACGTACCAGAGAAGAACAGATTTACTGGTTCTTAAAGAGAACCACATTTTCGTAAAAACAAACGAACCTATGCAATTCTTTTCTGTAGAAATGGTTGCCTTTCATCTACGGCTAATGGACTACTACGATTTCTGGTTAAAGAAAATTCCTATCTGAAACGGCTTACGGCTAATAACTCGATAACCACCACCTTTATCCGCCTAATGGAAAGTCCGATATGCAGCACACGTAGCGAGTACCAAGCTTTATTTCGTTTGCTTTTTGTTAGTAACTTATTACATATATGGCAGTGCACATAGTATCAATAGATTCCTAAATGTAGTACAGTGCTTAAATGTTTAATATGACAAAAACAGTTACGCATACGTCAGAATTGATACGTTATTAATTATAGATAATTAATTAAGCTTTGAAACACTTTTTTGTTTGTTTTTCTGGCATTAATAATAAACCGGCTATGGACGATAAACTAACGTATTTCTAATGGCGTTTTTACATCAGCGTCCGTTTCCTTAGTACACTCTGATAAATAGAACAAGCTTATAGGCGAACTGTCATCTTTTTCCTGCCAGTTTGGCCACTCGATTTAGGAGGGTTTTCACTATCGATAGACAGCAAAATAAAATCGTGCATTTGGAGGACGTTTTATTTTGCAAGGGCCAATGCATTCGGCGTCGCACAAGGTAAAGTCGTTGTCGTTTCATCCGCTTCATTGTAACGTAACATGATAACTTATTAAACTGTCTACCAAAGAAAGTCAGGTACGACAAATAAACTAAACGCCAACATTAAAAACAGTCAGCTGAACTTCAAAGCCATCATTTTGATACTTGGGTGCCAGCTCGAACAAACTGCGTAGCTCACGAAGAGCGACCTTTCTGTTGTAAAACTGCGGGGCGATTTACTGTAGCAAGTCGGATTCTCACAAGCATGTCTAAGCGTACCCTGTTCGTGAAAAATTTTGAGGTCTTCTTTGGTAAACTACCATTCGTGATTCACTTAAAATCAGCCGCACACGTATCAGTTCTCTTACTTGTTGTTAGGTTTTTGATTGATTCTATTGATTAGTTCATTAATCGTACAGATATTTATCGGCTAGCCTACAGATTATACTGCAACAATAGACTGCTCTTTAATTGCCAATTTTCGTGTTTACTTCATATAGAACAAAAAATGCTTCTTCTGCGACTATGACTGTTTGGAATGTCTGATATGCGGGATCTCATTAAGAAAATAGCGTTGGAATCTACGAGACTGTAATTAAGGGCGGCGATGTGAGCAAGCTATGTTGACCGAAAAGTACGATCCGGAGGTTTCTGTCGTGTGCCCATGAAACTTCCCGGCTGATTGCTTTACCTTCTGAAAAATGGAAGCTGTCAAAAGGACTAGCTTCACGAATCGCGGGTTTCTCTTACAGTACAATCCATGACGTTTCAAATAAGGCTGGCATTGAAAAAAATAAATAATTTTTGAACGATAACATACTATTTTTATTTCATATGATTATAGATACAAGATAGGAATTTACATTTGTATAACGGCCACAAATTAGTAATGTCCACCGCTCTTCTGGGACGCTTGAGAAAGAGCAACATAGTGAGCACCCTTGGCTGAAGCGACGTCAGCAGTGTCGGCCAGAAATCCTGACTTGAGGACAACTGGTGCTGCTAGTGGTCCGTGGTACGCGTTACCTCCTACGGCTGATGCGCCTGCGGAGAAAACTTTCGCGTTGCTTGATGAAAGGCCTGATCCGTAACCTGATGAGGCGTAGTGGCCATCGGAACTGAAAGAGTTTAGTCCGGCGTAGCCGTACTGTCCGTTGTAGACGTCAGAGGTACCTTCTCCGCCGCTGTACACTCCGTGAAGTGCTCCTTCGTAGCCAGCGTCGTAGTATTTGCCGGATGAACCGTCGTCGTAGTTCTGTGCTCCGTATCCGCTTGCAGACTGAGCTTTCAGGGTGGCAATCAGGTGTTGGCCTCTAGCGGCTGCTACCTCCACAGTGTCGGCCAAGTGTCCGTCCTTTTGTACTACCGGCTTAGCTAGAGGTCCGTGGTATCCGACGGGACCGTGCTTTGAAGTCGGGAAAGAAGACACTCCACTTCCTAAGGCTAACCGCGCCAAAACGGCCAACAATGACGTTGTTGCTAGCTGGAAACATACAATAAATTCAGGTAAATTCTTTGACAAAATAATATTGACACTCGCACAAGGTAAAGACGAGTCCACTTACCAGTGAGTGCATGTTGGTATTTTTTATCACGTCTGATGAGGGTACACGCGTTACACGCGTTTATATAGCATATAGGCATCCACAGCACATCCCCACTTTGATGGCTTTCACGTGCGCCCGGCATTGTGTAATTGGAATTTTTAGATTTTAGCAAGGCTGCTTCATTAGTTTATTCTCGCGACAAGCTCTGCAGAAAATTAAACGTCAGTTGAATAGCACGCTGTACAATAATCAACGATTTTAGAAAATCCTTAAAACTTTTTATTTTCTAACAATTCACGGACAACCGTTCAGTCCGTAAATTATTTTATTACCTCGTACCAACCGATTAATAGTTTACGAGTCTAAGATGTTGCTATCACTTTTCTACGTACCAGAGAAGAACAGATTTACTGGTTCTTAAAGAGAACCACATTTTCGTAAAAACAAACGAACCTATGCAATTCTTTTCTGTAAAAATGGTTGCCGTTCATCTACGGCTAATGGACTACTACGATTTCTGGTTAAAGAAAATTCCTATCTGAAACGGCTTACGGCTAATAACTCGATAACCACCACCTTTATCCGCCTAATGGAAAGTCCGATATGCAGCACACGTAGTGAGTACCAAGCTTTATTTCGTTTGCTTTTTGTTAGTAACTTATTACATATATGGCAGTACACATAGTATCAATAGATTCCTAAATGTAGTACAGTGCTTAAATGTTTAATATGACAAAAACAGTTACGCATACGTCAGAATTGATACGTTATTAATTATAGATAATTAATTAAGCTTTGAAACACTTTTTTGTTTGTTTTTCTGGCATTAATAATAAACCGGCTATGGACGATAAACTAACGTATTTCTAATGGCGTTTTTACATCAGCGTCCGTTTCCTTAGTACACTCTGATAAATAGAACAAGCTTATAGGCGAACTGTCATCTTTTTCCTGCCAGTTTGGCCACTCGATTTAGGAGGGTTTTCACTATTGATAGACAGCAAAATAAAATCGTGCATTTGGAGGACGTTTTATTTTGCAAGGGCCAATGCATTCGGCGTCGCACAAGGTAAAGTCGTTGTCGTTTCATCCGCTTCATTCTAACGTAACATGATAACTTATTAAACTGTCTACCAAAGAAAGTCAGGTACGACAAATAAACTAAACGCCAACATTAAAAACAGTCAGCTGAACTTCAAAGCCATCATTTTGCTACTTGGGTGCCAGCTCGAACAAACTGCGTAGCTCACGAAGAGCGACCTTTCTGTTGTAAAACTGCGGGGCGATTTACTGTAGCAAGTCGGATTCTCACAAGCATGTCTAAGCGTACCCTGTTCGTGAAAAATTTTGAGGTCTTCTTTGGTAAACTACCATTCGTGATTCACTTAAAATCAGCCGCACACGTATCAGTTCTCTTACTTGTTGTTAGGTTTTTGATTGATTCTATTGATTAGTTCATTAATCGTACAGATATTTATCGGCTAGCCTACAGTTTATACTGCAACAATAGACTGCTCTTTAATTGCCAATTTTCGTGTTTAATGCATATAGAACAAAAAATGCTTCTTCTGCGAGTATGACTGTTTGGAATGTCTGATATGCGGGATCTCATTAAGAAAATAGCTTTGGAATCTACGAGACTGTAATTAAGGGCGGCGATGTGAGCAAGCTATGTTGACCGAGAAGTACTATCCGGAGGTTTCTGTCGTGTGCCCATGAAACTTCCTGGCTGATTGCTTTGTCTTCTGAAAATGGAAGCTGTCAAAAGGACTAGATTCACGAATCGCTGGTTTCTCTTACAGTACAATCCATGACGTTTCAAATAAGGCTGGCATTGAAAAAAATAAATAATTTTTGAACGATAACATACTATTTTTATTTCATAAGTTTACAGATACAAGATAGGAATTTACATTTGTATAACGGCCACAAATTAGTAATGTCCACCGCTCTTCTGGGACGCTTGAGAAAGAGCAACATAGTGAGCACCCTTGGCTGAAGCGACGTCAGCAGTGTCGGCCAGAAATCCTGACTTGAGGACAACTGGTGCTGCTAGTGGTCCGTGGTACGCGTTACCTCCTACGGCTGATGCGCCTGCGGAGAAAACTTTCGCGTTGCTTGATGAAAGGCCTGATCCGTAACCTGATGAGGCGTAGTGGCCATCGGAACTGAAAGAGTTTAGTCCGGCGTAGCCGTACTGTCCGTTGTAGACGTCAGAGGTACCTTCTCCGCCGCTGTACACTCCGTGAAGTGCTCCTTCGTAGCCAGCGTCGTAGTATTTGCCGGATGAACCGTCGTCGTAGTTCTGTGCTCCGTATCCGCTTGCAGACTGAGCTTTCAGGGTGGCAATCAGGTGTTGGCCTCTAGCGGCTGCTACCTCCACAGTGTCGGCCAAGTGTCCGTCCTTTTGTACTACCGGCTTAGCTAGAGGTCCGTGGTATCCGACGGGACCGTGCTTTGAAGTCGGGAAAGAAGACACTCCACTTCCTAAGGCTAACCGCGCCAAAACGGCCAACAATGACGTTGTTGCTAGCTGGAAACATACAATAAATTCAGGTAAATTCTTTGACAAAATAATATTGACACTCGCACAAGGTAAAGACGAGTCCACTTACCAGTGAGTGCATGTTGGTATTTTTTATCACGTCTGATGAGGGTACACGCGTTACACGCGTTTATATAGCATATAGGCATCCACAGCACATCCCCACTTTGATGGCTTTCACGTGCGCCCGGCATTGTGTAATTGGAATTTTTAGATTTTAGCAAGGCTGCTTCATTAGTTTATTCTCGCGACAAGCTCTGCAGAAAATTAAACGTCAGTTGAATAGCACGCTGTACAATAATCAACGATTTTAGAAAATCCTTAAAACTTTCTATTTTCTAACAATTCATGGACAACCGTTCAGTCCGTAAATTATTTTATTACCTCGTACCAACCGATTAATAGTTTACGAGTCTAAGATGTTGCTATCACTTTTCTACGTACCAGAGAAGAACAGATTTACTGGTTCTTAAAGAGAACCACATTTTCGTAAAAACAAACGAACCTATGCAATTCTTTTCTGTAAAAATGGTTGCCGTTCATCTACGGCTAATGGACTACTACGATTTCTGGTTAAAGAAAATTCCTATCTGAAACGGCTTACGGCTAATAACTCGATAACCACCACCTTTATCCGCCTAATGGAAAGTCCGATATGCAGCACACGTAGTGAGTACCAAGCTTTATTTCGTTTGCTTTTTGTTAGTAACTTATTACATATATGGCAGTACACATAGTATCAATAGATTCCTAAATGTAGTACAGTGCTTAAATGTTTAATATGACAAAAACAGTTACGCATACGTCAGAATTGATACGTTATTAATTATAGATAATTAATTAAGCTTTGAAACACTTTTTTGTTTGTTTTTCTGGCATTAATAATAAACCGGCTATGGACGATAAACTAACGTATTTCTAATGGCGTTTTTACATCAGCGTCCGTTTCCTTAGTACACTCTGATAAATAGAACAAGCTTATAGGCGAACTGTCATCTTTTTCCTGCCAGTTTGGCCACTCGATTTAGGAGGGTTTTCACTATTGATAGACAGCAAAATAAAATCGTGCATTTGGAGGACGTTTTATTTTGCAAGGGCCAATGCATTCGGCGTCGCACAAGGTAAAGTCGTTGTCGTTTCATCCGCTTCATTCTAACGTAACATGATAACTTATTAAACTGTCTACCAAAGAAAGTCAGGTACGACAAATAAACTAAACGCCAACATTAAAAACAGTCAGCTGAACTTCAAAGCCATCATTTTGCTACTTGGGTGCCAGCTCGAACAAACTGCGTAGCTCACGAAGAGCGACCTTTCTGTTGTAAAACTGCGGGGCGATTTACTGTAGCAAGTCGGATTCTCACAAGCATGTCTAAGCGTACCCTGTTCGTGAAAAATTTTGAGGTCTTCTTTGGTAAACTACCATTCGTGATTCACTTAAAATCAGCCGCACACGTATCAGTTCTCTTACTTGTTGTTAGGTTTTTGATTGATTCTATTGATTAGTTCATTAATCGTACAGATATTTATCGGCTAGCCTACAGTTTATACTGCAACAATAGACTGCTCTTTAATTGCCAATTTTCGTGTTTAATGCATATAGAACAAAAAATGCTTCTTCTGCGAGTATGACTGTTTGGAATGTCTGATATGCGGGATCTCATTAAGAAAATAGCTTTGGAATCTACGAGACTGTAATTAAGGGCGGCGATGTGAGCAAGCTATGTTGACCGAGAAGTACTATCCGGAGGTTTCTGTCGTGTGCCCATGAAACTTCCTGGCTGATTGCTTTGTCTTCTGAAAATGGAAGCTGTCAAAAGGACTAGATTCACGAATCGCTGGTTTCTCTTACAGTACAATCCATGACGTTTCAAATAAGGCTGGCATTGAAAAAAATAAATAATTTTTGAACGATAACATACTATTTTTATTTCATAAGTTTACACATACAAGATAGGAATTTACATTTGTATAACGGCCACAAATTAGTAATGTCCACCGCTCTTCTGGGACGCTTGAGAAAGAGCAACATAGTGAGCACCCTTGGCTGAAGCGACGTCAGCAGTGTCGGCCAGAAATCCTGACTTGAGGACAACTGGTGCTGCTAGTGGTCCGTGGTACGCGTTACCTCCTACGGCTGATGCGCCTGCGGAGAAAACTTTCGCGTTGCTTGATGAAAGGCCTGATCCGTAACCTGATGAGGCGTAGTGGCCATCGGAACTGAAAGAGTTTAGTCCGGCGTAGCCGTACTGTCCGTTGTAGACGTCAGAGGTACCTTCTCCGCCGCTGTACACTCCGTGAAGTGCTCCTTCGTAGCCAGCGTCGTAGTATTTGCCGGATGAACCGTCGTCGTAGTTCTGTGCTCCGTATCCGCTTGCAGACTGAGCTTTCAGGGTGGCAATCAGGTGTTGGCCTCTAGCGGCTGCTACCTCCACAGTGTCGGCCAAGTGTCCGTCCTTTTGTACTACCGGCTTAGCTAGAGGTCCGTGGTATCCGACGGGACCGTGCTTTGAAGTCGGGAAAGAAGACACTCCACTTCCTAAGGCTAACCGCGCCAAAACGGCCAACAATGACGTTGTTGCTAGCTGGAAACATACAATAAATTCAGGTAAATTCTTTGACAAAATAATATTGACACTCGCACAAGGTAAAGACGAGTCCACTTACCAGTGAGTGCATGTTGGTATTTTTTATCACGTCTGATGAGGGTACACGCGTTACACGCGTTTATATAGCATATAGGCATCCACAGCACATCCCCACTTTGATGGCTTTCACGTGCGCCCGGCATTGTGTAATTGGAATTTTTAGATTTTAGCAAGGCTGCTTCATTAGTTTATTCTCGCGACAAGCTCTGCAGAAAATTAAACGTCAGTTGAATAGCACGCTGTACAATAATCAACGATTTTAGAAAATCCTTAAAACTTTTTATTTTCTAACAATTCACGGACAACCGTTCAGTCCGTAAATTATTTTATTACCTCGTACCAACCGATTAATAGTTTACGAGTCTAAGATGTTGCTATCACTTTTCTACGTACCAGAGAAGAACAGATTTACTGGTTCTTAAAGAGAACCACATTTTCGTAAAAACAAACGAACCTATGCAATTCTTTTCTGTAGAAATGGTTGCCTTTCATCTACGGCTAATGGACTACTACGATTTCTGGTTAAAGAAAATTCCTATCTGAAACGGCTTACGGCTAATAACTCGATAACCACCACCTTTATCCGCCTAATGGAAAGTCCGATATGCAGCACACGTAGCGAGTACCAAGCTTTATTTCGTTTGCTTTTTGTTAGTAACTTATTACATATATGGCAGTGCACATAGTATCAATAGATTCCTAAATGTAGTACAGTGCTTAAATGTTTAATATGACAAAAACAGTTACGCATACGTCAGAATTGATACGTTATTAATTATAGATAATTAATTAAGCTTTGAAACACTTTTTTGTTTGTTTTTCTGGCATTAATAATAAACCGGCTATGGACGATAAACTAACGTATTTCTAATGGCGTTTTTACATCAGCGTCCGTTTCCTTAGTACACTCTGATAAATAGAACAAGCTTATAGGCGAACTGTCATCTTTTTCCTGCCAGTTTGGCCACTCGATTTAGGAGGGTTTTCACTATCGATAGACAGCAAAATAAAATCGTGCATTTGGAGGACGTTTTATTTTGCAAGGGCCAATGCATTCGGCGTCGCACAAGGTAAAGTCGTTGTCGTTTCATCCGCTTCATTCTAACGTAACATGATAACTTATTAAACTGTCTACCAAAGAAAGTCAGGTACGACAAATAAACTAAACGCCAACATTAAAAACAGTCAGCTGAACTTCAAAGCCATCATTTTGATACTTGGGTGCCAGCTCGAACAAACTGCGTAGCTCACGAAGAGCGACCTTTCTGTTGTAAAACTGCGGGGCGATTTACTGTAGCAAGTCGGATTCTCACAAGCATGTCTAAGCGTACCCTGTTCGTGAAAAATTTTGAGGTCTTCTTTGGTAAACTACCATTCGTGATTCACTTAAAATCAGCCGCACACGTATCAGTTCTCTTACTTGTTGTTAGGTTTTTGATTGATTCTATTGATTAGTTCATTAATCGTACAGATATTTATCGGCTAGCCTACAGATTATACTGCAACAATAGACTGCTCTTTAATTGCCAATTTTCGTGTTTACTGCATATAGAACAAAAAATGCTTCTTCTGCGACTATGACTGTTTGGAATGTCTGATATGCGGGATCTCATTAAGAAAATAGCGTTGGAATCTACGAGACTGTAATTAAGGGCGGCGATGTGAGCAAGCTATGTTGACCGAAAAGTACGATCCGGAGGTTTCTGTCGTGTGCCCATGAAACTTCCCGGCTGATTGCTTTACCTTCTGAAAAATGGAAGCTGTCAAAAGGACTAGCTTCACGAATCGCGGGTTTCTCTTACAGTACAATCCATGACGTTTCAAATAAGGCTGGCATTGAAAAAAATAAATAATTTTTGAACGATAACATACTATTTTTATTTCATAAGTTTACAGATAAAAGATAGGAATTTACATTTGTATAACGGCCACAAGTTAGTAATGTCCACCGCTCTTCTGGGACGCTTGAGAAAGAGCAACATAGTGAGCACCCTTGGCTGAAGCGACGTCAGCAGTGTCGGCCAGAAATCCTGACTTGAGGACAACTGGTGCTGCTAGTGGTCCGTGGTACGCGTTACCTCCTACGGCTGATGCGCCTGCGGAGAAAACTTTCGCGTTGCTTGATGAAAGGCCTGATCCGTAACCTGATGAGGCGTAGTGGCCATCGGAACTGAAAGAGTTTAGTCCGGCGTAGCCGTACTGTCCGTTGTAGACGTCAGAGGTACCTTCTCCGCCGCTGTACACTCCGTGAAGTGCTCCTTCGTAGCCAGCGTCGTAGTATTTGCCGGATGAACCGTCGTCGTAGTTCTGTGCTCCGTATCCGCTTGCAGACTGAGCTTTCAGGGTGGCAATCAGGTGTTGGCCTCTAGCGGCTGCTACCTCCACAGTGTCGGCCAAGTGTCCGTCCTTTTGTACTACCGGCTTAGCTAGAGGTCCGTGGTATCCGACGGGACCGTGCTTTGAAGTCGGGAAAGAAGACACGCCACTTCCTAAGGCTAACCGCGCCAAAACGGCCAACAATGACGTTGTTGCTAGCTGGAAACATACAATAAATTCAGGTAAATTCTTTGACAAAATAATATTGACACTCGCACAAGGTAAAGACGAGTCCACTTACCAGTGAGTGCATGTTGGTATTTTTTATCACGTCTGATGAGGGTACACGCGTTACACGCGTTTATATAGCATATAGGCATCCACAGCACATCCCCACTTTGATGGCTTTCACGTGCGCCCGGCATTGTGTAATTGGAATTTTTAGATTTTAGCAAGGCTGCTTCATTAGTTTATTCTCGCGACAAGCTCTGCAGAAAATTAAACGTCAGTTGAATAGCACGCTGTACAATAATCAACGATTTTAGAAAATCCTTAAAACTTTTTATTTTCTAACAATTCACGGACAACCGTTCAGTCCGTAAATTATTTTATTACCTCGTACCAACCGATTAATAGTTTACGAGTCTAAGATGTTGCTATCACTTTTCTACGTACCAGAGAAGAACAGATTTACTGGTTCTTAAAGAGAACCACATTTTCGTAAAAACAAACGAACCTATGCAATTCTTTTCTGTAAAAATGGTTGCCTTTCATCTACGGCTAATGGACTACTACGATTTCTGGTTAAAGAAAATTCCTATCTGAAACGGCTTACGGCTAATAACTCGATAACCACCACCTTTATCCGCCTAATGGAAAGTCCGATATGCAGCACACGTAGCGAGTACCAAGCTTTATTTCGTTTGCTTTTTGTTAGTAACTTATTACATATATGGCAGTGCACATAGTATCAATAGATTCCTAAATGTAGTACAGTGCTTAAATGTTTAATATGACAAAAACAGTTACGCATACGTCAGAATTGATACGTTATTAATTATAGATAATTAATTAAGCTTTGAAACACTTTTTTGTTTGTTTTTCTGGCATTAATAATAAACCGGCTATGGACGATAAACTAACGTATTTCTAATGGCGTTTTTACATCAGCGTCCGTTTCCTTAGTACACTCTGATAAATAGAACAAGCTTATAGGCGAACTGTCATCTTTTTCCTGCCAGTTTGGCCACTCGATTTAGGAGGGTTTTCACTATTGATAGACAGCAAAATAAAATCGTGCATTTGGAGGACGTTTTATTTTGCAAGGGCCAATGCATTCGGCGTCGCACAAGGTAAAGTCGTTGTCGTTTCATCCGCTTCATTCTAACGTAACATGATAACTTATTAAACTGTCTACCAAAGAAAGTCAGGTACGACAAATAAACTAAACGCCAACATTAAAAACAGTCAGCTGAACTTCAAAGCCATCATTTTGCTACTTGGGTGCCAGCTCGAACAAACTGCGTAGCTCACGAAGAGCGACCTTTCTGTTGTAAAACTGCGGGGCGATTTACTGTAGCAAGTCGGATTCTCACAAGCATGTCTAAGCGTACCCTGTTCGTGAAAAATTTTGAGGTCTTCTTTGGTAAACTACCATTCGTGATTCACTTAAAATCAGCCGCACACGTATCAGTTCTCTTACTTGTTGTTAGGTTTTTGATTGATTCTATTGATTAGTTCATTAATCGTACAGATATTTATCGGCTAGCCTACAGTTTATACTGCAACAATAGACTGCTCTTTAATTGCCAATTTTCGTGTTTAATGCATATAGAACAAAAAATGCTTCTTCTGCGAGTATGACTGTTTGGAATGTCTGATATGCGGGATCTCATTAAGAAAATAGCTTTGGAATCTACGAGACTGTAATTAAGGGCGGCGATGTGAGCAAGCTATGTTGACCGAGAAGTACTATCCGGAGGTTTCTGTCGTGTGCCCATGAAACTTCCTGGCTGATTGCTTTGTCTTCTGAAAATGGAAGCTGTCAAAAGGACTAGATTCACGAATCGCGGGTTTCTCTTACAGTACAATCCATGACGTTTCAAATAAGGCTGGCATTGAAAAAAATAAATAATTTTTGAACGATAACATACTATTTTTATTTCATAAGTTTACAGATACAAGATAGGAATTTACGTTTGTATAACGGCCACAAATTAGTAATGTCCACCGCTCTTCTGGGACGCTTGAGAAAGAGCAACATAGTGAGCACCCTTGGCTGAAGCGACGTCAGCAGTGTCGGCCAGAAATCCTGACTTGAGGACAACTGGTGCTGCTAGTGGTCCGTGGTACGCGTTACCTCCTACGGCTGATGCGCCTGCGGAGAAAACTTTCGCGTTGCTTGATGAAAGGCCTGATCCGTAACCTGATGAGGCGTAGTGGCCATCGGAACTGAAAGAGTTTAGTCCGGCGTAGCCGTACTGTCCGTTGTAGACGTCAGAGGTACCTTCTCCGCCGCTGTACACTCCGTGAAGTGCTCCTTCGTAGCCAGCGTCGTAGTATTTGCCGGATGAACCGTCGTCGTAGTTCTGTGCTCCGTATCCGCTTGCAGACTGAGCTTTCAGGGTGGCAATCAGGTGTTGGCCTCTAGCGGCTGCTACCTCCACAGTGTCGGCCAAGTGTCCGTCCTTTTGTACTACCGGCTTAGCTAGAGGTCCGTGGTATCCGACGGGACCGTGCTTTGAAGTCGGGAAAGAAGACACGCCACTTCCTAAGGCTAACCGCGCCAAAACGGCCAACAATGACGTTGTTGCTAGCTGGAAACATACAATAAATTCAGGTAAATTCTTTGACAAAATAATATTGACACTCGCACAAGGTAAAGACGAGTCCACTTACCAGTGAGTGCATGTTGGTATTTTTTATCACGTCTGATGAGGGTACACGCGTTACACGCGTTTATATAGCATATAGGCATCCACAGCACATCCCCACTTTGATGGCTTTCACGTGCGCCCGGCATTGTGTAATTGGAATTTTTAGATTTTAGCAAGGCTGCTTCATTAGTTTATTCTCGCGACAAGCTCTGCAGAAAATTAAACGTCAGTTGAATAGCACGCTGTACAATAATCAACGATTTTAGAAAATCCTTAAAACTTTTTATTTTCTAACAATTCACGGACAACCGTTCAGTCCGTAAATTATTTTATTACCTCGTACCAACCGATTAATAGTTTACGAGTCTAAGATGTTGCTATCACTTTTCTACGTACCAGAGAAGAACAGATTTACTGGTTCTTAAAGAGAACCACATTTTCGTAAAAACAAACGAACCTATGCAATTCTTTTCTGTAGAAATGGTTGCCTTTCATCTACGGCTAATGGACTACTACGATTTCTGGTTAAAGAAAATTCCTATCTGAAACGGCTTACGGCTAATAACTCGATAACCACCACCTTTATCCGCCTAATGGAAAGTCCGATATGCAGCACACGTAGCGAGTACCAAGCTTTATTTCGTTTGCTTTTTGTTAGTAACTTATTACATATATGGCAGTGCACATAGTATCAATAGATTCCTAAATGTAGTACAGTGCTTAAATGTTTAATATGACAAAAACAGTTACGCATACGTCAAAATTGATACGTTATTAATTATAGATAATTAATTAAGCTTTGAAACACTTTTTTGTTTGTTTTTCTGGCATTAATAATAAACCGGCTATGGACGATAAACTAACGTATTTCTAATGGCGTTTTTACATCAGCGTCCGTTTCCTTAGTACACTCTGATAAATAGAACAAGCTTATAGGCGAACTGTCATCTTTTTCCTGCCAGTTTGGCCACTCGATTTAGGAGGGTTTTCACTATCGATAGACAGCAAAATAAAATCGTGCATTTGGAGGACGTTTTATTTTGCAAGGGCCAATGCATTCGGCGTCGCACAAGGTAAAGTCGTTGTCGTTTCATCCGCTTCATTCTAACGTAACATGATAACTTATTAAACTGTCTACCAAAGAAAGTCAGGTACGACAAATAAACTAAACGCCAACATTAAAAACAGTCAGCTGAACTTCAAAGCCATCATTTTGCTACTTGGGTGCCAGCTCGAACAAACTGCGTACCTCACGAAGAGCGACCTTTCTGTTGTAAAACTGCGGGGCGATTTACTGTAGCAAGTCGGATTCTCACAAGCATGTCTAAGCGTACCCTGTTCGTGAAAAATTTTGAGGTCTTCTTTGGTAAACTACCATTCGTGATTCACTTAAAATCAGCCGCACACGTATCAGTTCTCTTACTTGTTGTTAGGTTTTTGATTGATTCTATTGATTAGTTCATTAATCGTACAGATATTTATCGGCTAGCCTACAGATTATACTGCAACAATAGACTGCTCTTTAATTGCCAATTTTCGTGTTTACTGCATATAGAACAAAAAATGCTTCTTCTGCGACTATGACTGTTTGGAATGTCTGATATGCGGGATCTCATTAAGAAAATAGCGTTGGAATCTACGAGACTGTAATTAAGGGCGGCGATGTGAGCAAGCTATGTTGACCGAGAAGTACTATCCGGAGGTTTCTGTCGTGTGCCCATGAAACTTCCTGGCTGATTGCTTTGTCTTCTGAAAATGGAAGCTGTCAAAAGGACTAGATTCACGAATCGCGGGTTTCTCTTACAGTACAATCCATGACGTTTCAAATAAGGCTGGCATTGAAAAAAATAAATAATTTTTGAACGATAACATACTATTTTTATTTCATAAGTTTACAGATACAAGATAGGAATTTACGTTTGTATAACGGCCACAAATTAGTAATGTCCACCGCTCTTCTGGGACGCTTGAGAAAGAGCAACATAGTGAGCACCCTTGGCTGAAGCGACGTCAGCAGTGTCGGCCAGAAATCCTGACTTGAGGACAACTGGTGCTGCTAGTGGTCCGTGGTACGCGTTACCTCCTACGGCTGATGCGCCTGCGGAGAAAACTTTCGCGTTGCTTGATGAAAGGCCTGATCCGTAACCTGATGAGGCGTAGTGGCCATCGGAACTGAAAGAGTTTAGTCCGGCGTAGCCGTACTGTCCGTTGTAGACGTCAGAGGTACCTTCTCCGCCGCTGTACACTCCGTGAAGTGCTCCTTCGTAGCCAGCGTCGTAGTATTTGCCGGATGAACCGTCGTCGTAGTTCTGTGCTCCGTATCCGCTTGCAGACTGAGCTTTCAGGGTGGCAATCAGGTGTTGGCCTCTAGCGGCTGCTACCTCCACAGTGTCGGCCAAGTGTCCGTCCTTTTGTACTACCGGCTTAGCTAGAGGTCCGTGGTATCCGACGGGACCGTGCTTTGAAGTCGGGAAAGAAGACACGCCACTTCCTAAGGCTAACCGCGCCAAAACGGCCAACAATGACGTTGTTGCTAGCTGGAAACATACAATAAATTCAGGTAAATTCTTTGACAAAATAATATTGACACTCGCACAAGGTAAAGACGAGTCCACTTACCAGTGAGTGCATGTTGGTATTTTTTATCACGTCTGATGAGGGTACACGCGTTACACGCGTTTATATAGCATATAGGCATCCACAGCACATCCCCACTTTGATGGCTTTCACGTGCGCCCGGCATTGTGTAATTGGAATTTTTAGATTTTAGCAAGGCTGCTTCATTAGTTTATTCTCGCGACAAGCTCTGCAGAAAATTAAACGTCAGTTGAATAGCACGCTGTACAATAATCAACGATTTTAGAAAATCCTTAAAACTTTTTATTTTCTAACAATTCACGGACAACCGTTCAGTCCGTAAATTATTTTATTACCTCGTACCAACCGATTAATAGTTTACGAGTCTAAGATGTTGCTATCACTTTTCTACGTACCAGAGAAGAACAGATTTACTGGTTCTTAAAGAGAACCACATTTTCGTAAAAACAAACGAACCTATGCAATTCTTTTCTGTAGAAATGGTTGCCTTTCATCTACGGCTAATGGACTACTACGATTTCTGGTTAAAGAAAATTCCTATCTGAAACGGCTTACGGCTAATAACTCGATAACCACCACCTTTATCCGCCTAATGGAAAGTCCGATATGCAGCACACGTAGCGAGTACCAAGCTTTATTTCGTTTGCTTTTTGTTAGTAACTTATTACATATATGGCAGTGCACATAGTATCAATAGATTCCTAAATGTAGTACAGTGCTTAAATGTTTAATATGACAAAAACAGTTACGCATACGTCAAAATTGATACGTTATTAATTATAGATAATTAATTAAGCTTTGAAACACTTTTTTGTTTGTTTTTCTGGCATTAATAATAAACCGGCTATGGACGATAAACTAACGTATTTCTAATGGCGTTTTTACATCAGCGTCCGTTTCCTTAGTACACTCTGATAAATAGAACAAGCTTATAGGCGAACTGTCATCTTTTTCCTGCCAGTTTGGCCACTCGATTTAGGAGGGTTTTCACTATCGATAGACAGCAAAATAAAATCGTGCATTTGGAGGACGTTTTATTTTGCAAGGGCCAATGCATTCGGCGTCGCACAAGGTAAAGTCGTTGTCGTTTCATCCGCTTCATTCTAACGTAACATGATAACTTATTAAACTGTCTACCAAAGAAAGTCAGGTACGACAAATAAACTAAACGCCAACATTAAAAACAGTCAGCTGAACTTCAAAGCCATCATTTTGCTACTTGGGTGCCAGCTCGAACAAACTGCGTACCTCACGAAGAGCGACCTTTCTGTTGTAAAACTGCGGGGCGATTTACTGTAGCAAGTCGGATTCTCACAAGCATGTCTAAGCGTACCCTGTTCGTGAAAAATTTTGAGGTCTTCTTTGGTAAACTACCATTCGTGATTCACTTAAAATCAGCCGCACACGTATCAGTTCTCTTACTTGTTGTTAGGTTTTTGATTGATTCTATTGATTAGTTCATTAATCGTACAGATATTTATCGGCTAGCCTACAGATTATACTGCAACAATAGACTGCTCTTTAATTGCCAATTTTCGTGTTTACTGCATATAGAACAAAAAATGCTTCTTCTGCGACTATGACTGTTTGGAATGTCTGATATGCGGGATCTCATTAAGAAAATAGCGTTGGAATCTACGAGACTGTAATTAAGGGCGGCGATGTGAGCAAGCTATGTTGACCGAAAAGTACGATCCGGAGGTTTCTGTCGTGTGCCCATGAAACTTCCCGGCTGATTGCTTTACCTTCTGAAAAATGGAAGCTGTCAAAAGGACTAGCTTCACGAATCGCGGGTTTCTCTTACAGTACAATCCATGACGTTTCAAATAAGGCTGGCATTGAAAAAAATAAATAATTTTTGAACGATAACATACTATTTTTATTTCATAAGTTTACAGATAAAAGATAGGAATTTACATTTGTATAACGGCCACAAGTTAGTAATGTCCACCGCTCTTCTGGGACGCTTGAGAAAGAGCAACATAGTGAGCACCCTTGGCTGAAGCGACGTCAGCAGTGTCGGCCAGAAATCCTGACTTGAGGACAACTGGTGCTGCTAGTGGTCCGTGGTACGCGTTACCTCCTACGGCTGATGCGCCTGCGGAGAAAACTTTCGCGTTGCTTGATGAAAGGCCTGATCCGTAACCTGATGAGGCGTAGTGGCCATCGGAACTGAAAGAGTTTAGTCCGGCGTAGCCGTACTGTCCGTTGTAGACGTCAGAGGTACCTTCTCCGCCGCTGTACACTCCGTGAAGTGCTCCTTCGTAGCCAGCGTCGTAGTATTTGCCGGATGAACCGTCGTCGTAGTTCTGTGCTCCGTATCCGCTTGCAGACTGAGCTTTCAGGGTGGCAATCAGGTGTTGGCCTCTAGCGGCTGCTACCTCCACAGTGTCGGCCAAGTGTCCGTCCTTTTGTACTACCGGCTTAGCTAGAGGTCCGTGGTATCCGACGGGACCGTGCTTTGAAGTCGGGAAAGAAGACACTCCACTTCCTAAGGCTAACCGCGCCAAAACGGCCAACAATGACGTTGTTGCTAGCTGGAAACATACAATAAATTCAGGTAAATTCTTTGACAAAATAATATTGACACTCGCACAAGGTAAAGACGAGTCCACTTACCAGTGAGTGCATGTTGGTATTTTTTATCACGTCTGATGAGGGTACACGCGTTACACGCGTTTATATAGCATATAGGCATCCACAGCACATCCCCACTTTGATGGCTTTCACGTGCGCCCGGCATTGTGTAATTGGAATTTTTAGATTTTAGCAAGGCTGCTTCATTAGTTTATTCTCGCGACAAGCTCTGCAGAAAATTAAACGTCAGTTGAATAGCACGCTGTACAATAATCAACGATTTTAGAAAATCCTTAAAACTTTTTATTTTCTAACAATTCACGGACAACCGTTCAGTCCGTAAATTATTTTATTACCTCGTACCAACCGATTAATAGTTTACGAGTCTAAGATGTTGCTATCACTTTTCTACGTACCAGAGAAGAACAGATTTACTGGTTCTTAAAGAGAACCACATTTTCGTAAAAACAAACGAACCTATGCAATTCTTTTCTGTAAAAATGGTTGCCGTTCATCTACGGCTAATGGACTACTACGATTTCTGGTTAAAGAAAATTCCTATCTGAAACGGCTTACGGCTAATAACTCGATAACCACCACCTTTATCCGCCTAATGGAAAGTCCGATATGCAGCACACGTAGTGAGTACCAAGCTTTATTTCGTTTGCTTTTTGTTAGTAACTTATTACATATATGGCAGTACACATAGTATCAATAGATTCCTAAATGTAGTACAGTGCTTAAATGTTTAATATGACAAAAACAGTTACGCATACGTCAGAATTGATACGTTATTAATTATAGATAATTAATTAAGCTTTGAAACACTTTTTTGTTTGTTTTTCTGGCATTAATAATAAACCGGCTATGGACGATAAACTAACGTATTTCTAATGGCGTTTTTACATCAGCGTCCGTTTCCTTAGTACACTCTGATAAATAGAACAAGCTTATAGGCGAACTGTCATCTTTTTCCTGCCAGTTTGGCCACTCGATTTAGGAGGGTTTTCACTATTGATAGACAGCAAAATAAAATCGTGCATTTGGAGGACGTTTTATTTTGCAAGGGCCAATGCATTCGGCGTCGCACAAGGTAAAGTCGTTGTCGTTTCATCCGCTTCATTCTAACGTAACATGATAACTTATTAAACTGTCTACCAAAGAAAGTCAGGTACGACAAATAAACTAAACGCCAACATTAAAAACAGTCAGCTGAACTTCAAAGCCATCATTTTGCTACTTGGGTGCCAGCTCGAACAAACTGCGTAGCTCACGAAGAGCGACCTTTCTGTTGTAAAACTGCGGGGCGATTTACTGTAGCAAGTCGGATTCTCACAAGCATGTCTAAGCGTACCCTGTTCGTGAAAAATTTTGAGGTCTTCTTTGGTAAACTACCATTCGTGATTCACTTAAAATCAGCCGCACACGTATCAGTTCTCTTACTTGTTGTTAGGTTTTTGATTGATTCTATTGATTAGTTCATTAATCGTACAGATATTTATCGGCTAGCCTACAGATTATACTGCAACAATAGACTGCTCTTTAATTGCCAATTTTCGTGTTTACTGCATATAGAACAAAAAATGCTTCTTCTGCGACTATGACTGTTTGGAATGTCTGATATGCGGGATCTCATTAAGAAAATAGCGTTGGAATCTACGAGACTGTAATTAAGGGCGGCGATGTGAGCAAGCTATGTTGACCGAAAAGTACGATCCGGAGGTTTCTGTCGTGTGCCCATGAAACTTCCCGGCTGATTGCTTTACCTTCTGAAAAATGGAAGCTGTCAAAAGGACTAGCTTCACGAATCGCGGGTTTCTCTTACAGTACAATCCATGACGTTTCAAATAAGGCTGGCATTGAAAAAAATAAATAATTTTTGAACGATAACATACTATTTTTATTTCATAAGTTTACAGATACAAGATAGGAATTTACATTTGTATAACGGCCACAAATTAGTAATGTCCACCGCTCTTCTGGGACGCTTGAGAAAGAGCAACATAGTGAGCACCCTTGGCTGAAGCGACGTCAGCAGTGTCGGCCAGAAATCCTGACTTGAGGACAACTGGTGCTGCTAGTGGTCCGTGGTACGCGTTACCTCCTACGGCTGATGCGCCTGCGGAGAAAACTTTCGCGTTGCTTGATGAAAGGCCTGATCCGTAACCTGATGAGGCGTAGTGGCCATCGGAACTGAAAGAGTTTAGTCCGGCGTAGCCGTACTGTCCGTTGTAGACGTCAGAGGTACCTTCTCCGCCGCTGTACACTCCGTGAAGTGCTCCTTCGTAGCCAGCGTCGTAGTATTTGCCGGATGAACCGTCGTCGTAGTTCTGTGCTCCGTATCCGCTTGCAGACTGAGCTTTCAGGGTGGCAATCAGGTGTTGGCCTCTAGCGGCTGCTACCTCCACAGTGTCGGCCAAGTGTCCGTCCTTTTGTACTACCGGCTTAGCTAGAGGTCCGTGGTATCCGACGGGACCGTGCTTTGAAGTCGGGAAAGAAGACACTCCACTTTCTAAGGCTAACCGCGCCAAAACGGCCAACAATGACGTTGTTGCTAGCTGGAAACATACAATAAATTCAGGTAAATTCTTTGACAAAATAATATTGACACTCGCACAAGGTAAAGACGAGTCCACTTACCAGTGAGTGCATGTTGGTATTTTTTATCACGTCTGATGAGGGTACACGCGTTACACGCGTTTATATAGCATATAGGCATCCACAGCACATCCCCACTTTGATGGCTTTCACGTGCGCCCGGCATTGTGTAATTGGAATTTTTAGATTTTAGCAAGGCTGCTTCATTAGTTTATTCTCGCGACAAGCTCTGCAGAAAATTAAACGTCAGTTGAATAGCACGCTGTACAATAATCAACGATTTTAGAAAATCCTTAAAACTTTTTATTTTCTAACAATTCACGGACAACCGTTCAGTCCGTAAATTATTTTATTACCTCGTACCAACCGATTAATAGTTTACGAGTCTAAGATGTTGCTATCACTTTTCTACGTACCAGAGAAGAACAGATTTACTGGTTCTTAAAGAGAACCACATTTTCGTAAAAACAAACGAACCTATGCAATTCTTTTCTGTAAAAATGGTTGCCTTTCATCTACGGCTAATGGACTACTACGATTTCTGGTTAAAGAAAATTTATATCTGAAACGGCTTACGGCTAATAACTCGATAACCACCACCTTTATCCGCCTAATGGAAAGTCCGATATGCAGCACACGTAGCGAGTACCAAGCTTTATTTCGTTTGCTTTTTGTTAGTAACTTATTACATATATGGCAGTACACATAGTATCAATAGATTCCTAAATGTAGTACAGTGCTTAAATGTTTAATATGACAAAAACAGTTACGCATACGTCAGAATTGATACGTTATTAATTATAGATAATTAATTAAGCTTTGAAACACTTTTTTGTTTGTTTTTCTGGCATTAATAATAAACCGGCTATGGACGATAAACTAACGTATTTCTAATGGCGTTTTTACATCAGCGTCCGTTTCCTTAGTACACTCTGATAAATAGAACAAGCTTATAGGCGAACTGTCATCTTTTTCCTGCCAGTTTGGCCACTCGATTTAGGAGGGTTTTCACTATTGATAGACAGCAAAATAAAATCGTGCATTTGGAGGACGTTTTATTTTGCAAGGGCCAATGCATTCGGCGTCGCACAAGGTAAAGTCGTTGTCGTTTCATCCGCTTCATTCTAACGTAACATGATAACTTATTAAACTGTCTACCAAAGAAAGTCAGGTACGACAAATAAACTAAACGCCAACATTAAAAACAGTCAGCTGAACTTCAAAGCCATCATTTTGCTACTTGGGTGCCAGCTCGAACAAACTGCGTAGCTCACGAAGAGCGACCTTTCTGTTGTAAAACTGCGGGGCGATTTACTGTAGCAAGTCGGATTCTCACAAGCATGTCTAAGCGTACCCTGTTCGTGAAAAATTTTGAGGTCTTCTTTGGTAAACTACCATTCGTGATTCACTTAAAATCAGCCGCACACGTATCAGTTCTCTTACTTGTTGTTAGGTTTTTGATTGATTCTATTGATTAGTTCATTAATCGTACAGATATTTATCGGCTAGCCTACAGTTTATACTGCAACAATAGACTGCTCTTTAATTGCCAATTTTCGTGTTTAATTCATATAGAACAAAAAATGCTTCTTCTGCGAGTATGACTGTTTGGAATGTCTGATATGCGGGATCTCATTAAGAAAATAGCTTTGGAATCTACGAGACTGTAATTAAGGGCGGCGATGTGAGCAAGCTATGTTGACCGAGAAGTACTATCCGGAGGTTTCTGTCGTGTGCCCATGAAACTTCCTGGCTGATTGCTTTGTCTTCTGAAAATGGAAGCTGTCAAAAGGACTAGCTTCACGAATCGCGGGTTTCTCTTACAGTACAATCCATGACGTTTCAAATAAGGCTGGCATTGAAAAAAATAAATAATTTTTGAACGATAACATACTATTTTTATTTCATAAGTTTACAGATAAAAGATAGGAATTTACATTTGTATAACGTCCACAAGTTAGTAATGTCCACCGCTCTTCTGGGACGCTTGAGAAAGAGCAACATAGTGAGCACCCTTGGCTGAAGCGACGTCAGCAGTGTCGGCCAGAAATCCTGACTTGAGGACAACTGGTGCTGCTAGTGGTCCGTGGTACGCGTTACCTCCTACGGCTGATGCGCCTGCGGAGAAAACTTTCGCGTTGCTTGATGAAAGGCCTGATCCGTAACCTGATGAGGCGTAGTGGCCATCGGAACTGAAAGAGTTTAGTCCGGCGTAGCCGTACTGTCCGTTGTAGACGTCAGAGGTACCTTCTCCGCCGCTGTACACTCCGTGAAGTGCTCCTTCGTAGCCAGCGTCGTAGTATTTGCCGGATGAACCGTCGTCGTAGTTCTGTGCTCCGTATCCGCTTGCAGACTGAGCTTTCAGGGTGGCAATCAGGTGTTGGCCTCTAGCGGCTGCTACCTCCACAGTGTCGGCCAAGTGTCCGTCCTTTTGTACTACCGGCTTAGCTAGAGGTCCGTGGTATCCGACGGGACCGTGCTTTGAAGTCGGGAAAGAAGACACTCCACTTCCTAAGGCTAACCGCGCCAAAACGGCCAACAATGACGTTGTTGCTAGCTGGAAACATACAATAAATTCAGGTAAATTCTTTGACAAAATAATATTGACACTCGCACAAGGTAAAGACGAGTCCACTTACCAGTGAGTGCATGTTGGTATTTTTTATCACGTCTGATGAGGGTACACGCGTTACACGCGTTTATATAGCATATAGGCATCCACAGCACATCCCCACTTTGATGGCTTTCACGTGCGCCCGGCATTGTGTAATTGGAATTTTTAGATTTTAGCAAGGCTGCTTCATTAGTTTATTCTCGCGACAAGCTCTGCAGAAAATTAAACGTCAGTTGAATAGCACGCTGTACAATAATCAACGATTTTAGAAAATCCTTAACACTTTTTATTTTCTAACAATTCACGGACAACCGTTCAGTCCGTAAATTATTTTATTACCTCGTACCAACCGATTAATAGTTTACGAGTCTAAGATGTTGCTATCACTTTTCTACGTACCAGAGAAGAACAGATTTACTGGTTCTTAAAGAGAAGCACATTTTCGTAAAAACAAACGAACCTATGCAATTCTTTTCTGTAAAAATGGTTGCCTTTCATCTACGGCTAATGGACTACTACGATTTCTGGTTAAAGAAAATTCCTATCTGAAACGGCTTACGGCTAATAACTCGATAACCACCACCTTTATCCGCCTAATGGAAAGTCCGATATGCAGCACACGTAGCGAGTACCAAGCTTTATTTCGTTTGCTTTTTGTTAGTAACTTATTACATATATGGCAGTGCACATAGTATCAATAGATTCCTAAATGTAGTACAGTGCTTAAATGTTTAATATGACAAAAACAGTTACGCATACGTCAGAATTGATACGTTATTAATTATAGATAATTAATTAAGCTTTGAAACACTTTTTTGTTTGTTTTTCTGGCATTAATAATAAACCGGCTATGGACGATAAACTAACGTATTTCTAATGGCGTTTTTACATCAGCGTCCGTTTCCTTAGTACACTCTGATAAATAGAACAAGCTTATAGGCGAACTGTCATCTTTTTCCTGCCAGTTTGGCCACTCGATTTAGGAGGGTTTTCACTATCGATAGACAGCAAAATAAAATCGTGCATTTGGAGGACGTTTTATTTTGCAAGGGCCAATGCATTCGGCGTCGCACAAGGTAAAGTCGTTGTCGTTTCATCCGCTTCATTGTAACGTAACATGATAACTTATTAAACTGTCTACCAAAGAAAGTCAGGTACGACAAATAAACTAAACGCCAACATTAAAAACAGTCAGCTGAACTTCAAAGCCATCATTTTGCTACTTGGGTGCCAGCTCGAACAAACTGCGTAGCTCACGAAGAGCGACCTTTCTGTTGTAAAACTGCGGGGCGATTTACTGTAGCAAGTCGGATTCTCACAAGCATGTCTAAGCGTACCCTGTTCGTGAAAAATTTTGAGGTCTTCTTTGGTAAACTACCATTCGTGATTCACTTAAAATCAGCCGCACACGTATCAGTTCTCTTACTTGTTGTTAGGTTTTTGATTGATTCTATTGATTAGTTCATTAATCGTACAGATATTTATCGGCTAGCCTACAGATTATACTGCAACAATAGACTGCTCTTTAATTGCCAATTTTCGTGTTTACTGCATATAGAACAAAAAATGCTTCTTCTGCGACTATGACTGTTTGGAATGTCTGATATGCGGGATCTCATTAAGAAAATAGCGTTGGAATCTACGAGACTGTAATTAAGGGCGGCGATGTGAGCAAGCTATGTTGACCGAAAAGTACGATCCGGAGGTTTCTGTCGTGTGCCCATGAAACTTCCCGGCTGATTGCTTTACCTTCTGAAAAATGGTAGCTGTCAAAAGGACTAGCTTCACGAATCGCGGGTTTCTCTTACAGTACAATCCATGACGTTTCAAATAAGGCTGGCATTGAAAAAAATAAATAATTTTTGAACGATAACATACTATTTTTATTTCATAAGTTTACAGATACAAGATAGGAATTTACATTTGTATAACGGCCACAAATTAGTAATGTCCACCGCTCTTCTGGGACGCTTGAGAAAGAGCAACATAGTGAGCACCCTTGGCTGAAGCGACGTCAGCAGTGTCGGCCAGAAATCCTGACTTGAGGACAACTGGTGCTGCTAGTGGTCCGTGGTACGCGTTACCTCCTACGGCTGATGCGCCTGCGGAGAAAACTTTCGCGTTGCTTGATGAAAGGCCTGATCCGTAACCTGATGAGGCGTAGTGGCCATCGGAACTGAAAGAGTTTAGTCCGGCGTAGCCGTACTGTCCGTTGTAGACGTCAGAGGTACCTTCTCCGCCGCTGTACACTCCGTGAAGTGCTCCTTCGTAGCCAGCGTCGTAGTATTTGCCGGATGAACCGTCGTCGTAGTTCTGTGCTCCGTATCCGCTTGCAGACTGAGCTTTCAGGGTGGCAATCAGGTGTTGGCCTCTAGCGGCTGCTACCTCCACAGTGTCGGCCAAGTGTCCGTCCTTTTGTACTACCGGCTTAGCTAGAGGTCCGTGGTATCCGACGGGACCGTGCTTTGAAGTCGGGAAAGAAGACACTCCACTTCCTAAGGCTAACCGCGCCAAAACGGCCAACAATGACGTTGTTGCTAGCTGGAAACATACAATAAATTCAGGTAAATTCTTTGACAAAATAATATTGACACTCGCACAAGGTAAAGACGAGTCCACTTACCAGTGAGTGCATGTTGGTATTTTTTATCACGTCTGATGAGGGTACACGCGTTACACGCGTTTATATAGCATATAGGCATCCACAGCACATCCCCACTTTGATGGCTTTCACGTGCGCCCGGCATTGTGTAATTGGAATTTTTAGATTTTAGCAAGGCTGCTTCATTAGTTTATTCTCGCGACAAGCTCTGCAGAAAATTAAACGTCAGTTGAATAGCACGCTGTACAATAATCAACGATTTTAGAAAATCCTTAAAACTTTTTATTTTCTAACAATTCACGGACAACCGTTCAGTCCGTAAATTATTTTATTACCTCGTACCAACCGATTAATAGTTTACGAGTCTAAGATGTTGCTATCACTTTTCTACGTACCAGAGAAGAACAGATTTACTGGTTCTTAAAGAGAACCACATTTTCGTAAAAACAAACGAACCTATGCAATTCTTTTCTGTAAAAATGGTTGCCGTTCATCTACGGCTAATGGACTACTACGATTTCTGGTTAAAGAAAATTCCTATCTGAAACGGCTTACGGCTAATAACTCGATAACCACCACCTTTATCCGCCTAATGGAAAGTCCGATATGCAGCACACGTAGTGAGTACCAAGCTTTATTTCGTTTGCTTTTTGTTAGTAACTTATTACATATATGGCAGTACACATAGTATCAATAGATTCCTAAATGTAGTACAGTGCTTAAATGTTTAATATGACAAAAACAGTTACGCATACGTCAGAATTGATACGTTATTAATTATAGATAATTAATTAAGCTTTGAAACACTTTTTTGTTTGTTTTTCTGGCATTAATAATAAACCGGCTATGGACGATAAACTAACGTATTTCTAATGGCGTTTTTACATCAGCGTCCGTTTCCTTAGTACACTCTGATAAATAGAACAAGCTTATAGGCGAACTGTCATCTTTTTCCTGCCAGTTTGGCCACTCGATTTAGGAGGGTTTTCACTATTGATAGACAGCAAAATAAAATCGTGCATTTGGAGGACGTTTTATTTTGCAAGGGCCAATGCATTCGGCGTCGCACAAGGTAAAGTCGTTGTCGTTTCATCCGCTTCATTCTAACGTAACATGATAACTTATTAAACTGTCTACCAAAGAAAGTCAGGTACGACAAATAAACTAAACGCCAACATTAAAAACAGTCAGCTGAACTTCAAAGCCATCATTTTGCTACTTGGGTGCCAGCTCGAACAAACTGCGTAGCTCACGAAGAGCGACCTTTCTGTTGTAAAACTGCGGGGCGATTTACTGTAGCAAGTCGGATTCTCACAAGCATGTCTAAGCGTACCCTGTTCGTGAAAAATTTTGAGGTCTTCTTTGGTAAACTACCATTCGTGATTCACTTAAAATCAGCCGCACACGTATCAGTTCTCTTACTTGTTGTTAGGTTTTTGATTGATTCTATTGATTAGTTCATTAATCGTACAGATATTTATCGGCTAGCCTACAGATTATACTGCAACAATAGACTGCTCTTTAATTGCCAATTTTCGTGTTTACTGCATATAGAACAAAAAATGCTTCTTCTGCGACTATGACTGTTTGGAATGTCTGATATGCGGGATCTCATTAAGAAAATAGCGTTGGAATCTACGAGACTGTAATTAAGGGCGGCGATGTGAGCAAGCTATGTTGACCGAAAAGTACGATCCGGAGGTTTCTGTCGTGTGCCCATGAAACTTCCCGGCTGATTGCTTTACCTTCTGAAAAATGGAAGCTGTCAAAAGGACTAGCTTCACGAATCGCGGGTTTCTCTTACAGTACAATCCATGACGTTTCAAATAAGGCTGGCATTGAAAAAAATAAATAATTTTTGAACGATAACATACTATTTTTATTTCATAAGTTTACAGATACAAGATAGGAATTTACATTTGTATAACGGCCACAAATTAGTAATGTCCACCGCTCTTCTGGGACGCTTGAGAAAGAGCAACATAGTGAGCACCCTTGGCTGAAGCGACGTCAGCAGTGTCGGCCAGAAATCCTGACTTGAGGACAACTGGTGCTGCTAGTGGTCCGTGGTACGCGTTACCTCCTACGGCTGATGCGCCTGCGGAGAAAACTTTCGCGTTGCTTGATGAAAGGCCTGATCCGTAACCTGATGAGGCGTAGTGGCCATCGGAACTGAAAGAGTTTAGTCCGGCGTAGCCGTACTGTCCGTTGTAGACGTCAGAGGTACCTTCTCCGCCGCTGTACACTCCGTGAAGTGCTCCTTCGTAGCCAGCGTCGTAGTATTTGCCGGATGAACCGTCGTCGTAGTTCTGTGCTCCGTATCCGCTTGCAGACTGAGCTTTCAGGGTGGCAATCAGGTGTTGGCCTCTAGCGGCTGCTACCTCCACAGTGTCGGCCAAGTGTCCGTCCTTTTGTACTACCGGCTTAGCTAGAGGTCCGTGGTATCCGACGGGACCGTGCTTTGAAGTCGGGAAAGAAGACACTCCACTTTCTAAGGCTAACCGCGCCAAAACGGCCAACAATGACGTTGTTGCTAGCTGGAAACATACAATAAATTCAGGTAAATTCTTTGACAAAATAATATTGACACTCGCACAAGGTAAAGACGAGTCCACTTACCAGTGAGTGCATGTTGGTATTTTTTATCACGTCTGATGAGGGTACACGCGTTACACGCGTTTATATAGCATATAGGCATCCACAGCACATCCCCACTTTGATGGCTTTCACGTGCGCCCGGCATTGTGTAATTGGAATTTTTAGATTTTAGCAAGGCTGCTTCATTAGTTTATTCTCGCGACAAGCTCTGCAGAAAATTAAACGTCAGTTGAATAGCACGCTGTACAATAATCAACGATTTTAGAAAATCCTTAAAACTTTTTATTTTCTAACAATTCACGGACAACCGTTCAGTCCGTAAATTATTTTATTACCTCGTACCAACCGATTAATAGTTTACGAGTCTAAGATGTTGCTATCACTTTTCTACGTACCAGAGAAGAACAGATTTACTGGTTCTTAAAGAGAACCACATTTTCGTAAAAACAAACGAACCTATGCAATTCTTTTCTGTAAAAATGGTTGCCTTTCATCTACGGCTAATGGACTACTACGATTTCTGGTTAAAGAAAATTTATATCTGAAACGGCTTACGGCTAATAACTCGATAACCACCACCTTTATCCGCCTAATGGAAAGTCCGATATGCAGCACACGTAGCGAGTACCAAGCTTTATTTCGTTTGCTTTTTGTTAGTAACTTATTACATATATGGCAGTACACATAGTATCAATAGATTCCTAAATGTAGTACAGTGCTTAAATGTTTAATATGACAAAAACAGTTACGCATACGTCAGAATTGATACGTTATTAATTATAGATAATTAATTAAGCTTTGAAACACTTTTTTGTTTGTTTTTCTGGCATTAATAATAAACCGGCTATGGACGATTAACTAACGTATTTCTAATGGCGTTTTTACATCAGCGTCCGTTTCCTTAGTACACTCTGATAAATAGAACAAGCTTATAGGCGAACTGTCATCTTTTTCCTGCCAGTTTGGCCACTCGATTTAGGAGGGTTTTCACTATTGATAGACAGCAAAATAAAATCGTGCATTTGGAGGACGTTTTATTTTGCAAGGGCCAATGCATTCGGCGTCGCACAAGGTAAAGTCGTTGTCGTTTCATCCGCTTCATTCTAACGTAACATGATAACTTATTAAACTGTCTACCAAAGAAAGTCAGGTACGACAAATAAACTAAACGCCAACATTAAAAACAGTCAGCTGAACTTCAAAGCCATCATTTTGCTACTTGGGTGCCAGCTCGAACAAACTGCGTAGCTCACGAAGAGCGACCTTTCTGTTGTAAAACTGCGGGGCGATTTACTGTAGCAAGTCGGATTCTCACAAGCATGTCTAAGCGTACCCTGTTCGTGAAAAATTTTGAGGTCTTCTTTGGTAAACTACCATTCGTGATTCACTTAAAATCAGCCGCACACGTATCAGTTCTCTTACTTGTTGTTAGGTTTTTGATTGATTCTATTGATTAGTTCATTAATCGTACAGATATTTATCGGCTAGCCTACAGTTTATACTGCAACAATAGACTGCTCTTTAATTGCCAATTTTCGTGTTTAATTCATATAGAACAAAAAATGCTTCTTCTGCGAGTATGACTGTTTGGAATGTCTGATATGCGGGATCTCATTAAGAAAATAGCTTTGGAATCTACGAGACTGTAATTAAGGGCGGCGATGTGAGCAAGCTATGTTGACCGAGAAGTACTATCCGGAGGTTTCTGTCGTGTGCCCATGAAACTTCCTGGCTGATTGCTTTGTCTTCTGAAAATGGAAGCTGTCAAAAGGACTAGCTTCACGAATCGCGGGTTTCTCTTACAGTACAATCCATGACGTTTCAAATAAGGCTGGCATTGAAAAAAATAAATAATTTTTGAACGATAACATACTATTTTTATTTCATAAGTTTACAGATAAAAGATAGGAATTTACATTTGTATAACGTCCACAAGTTAGTAATGTCCACCGCTCTTCTGGGACGCTTGAGAAAGAGCAACATAGTGAGCACCCTTGGCTGAAGCGACGTCAGCAGTGTCGGCCAGAAATCCTGACTTGAGGACAACTGGTGCTGCTAGTGGTCCGTGGTACGCGTTACCTCCTACGGCTGATGCGCCTGCGGAGAAAACTTTCGCGTTGCTTGATGAAAGGCCTGATCCGTAACCTGATGAGGCGTAGTGGCCATCGGAACTGAAAGAGTTTAGTCCGGCGTAGCCGTACTGTCCGTTGTAGACGTCAGAGGTACCTTCTCCGCCGCTGTACACTCCGTGAAGTGCTCCTTCGTAGCCAGCGTCGTAGTATTTGCCGGATGAACCGTCGTCGTAGTTCTGTGCTCCGTATCCGCTTGCAGACTGAGCTTTCAGGGTGGCAATCAGGTGTTGGCCTCTAGCGGCTGCTACCTCCACAGTGTCGGCCAAGTGTCCGTCCTTTTGTACTACCGGCTTAGCTAGAGGTCCGTGGTATCCGACGGGACCGTGCTTTGAAGTCGGGAAAGAAGACACTCCACTTCCTAAGGCTAACCGCGCCAAAACGGCCAACAATGACGTTGTTGCTAGCTGGAAACATACAATAAATTCAGGTAAATTCTTTGACAAAATAATATTGACACTCGCACAAGGTAAAGACGAGTCCACTTACCAGTGAGTGCATGTTGGTATTTTTTATCACGTCTGATGAGGGTACACGCGTTACACGCGTTTATATAGCATATAGGCATCCACAGCACATCCCCACTTTGATGGCTTTCACGTGCGCCCGGCATTGTGTAATTGGAATTTTTAGATTTTAGCAAGGCTGCTTCATTAGTTTATTCTCGCGACAAGCTCTGCAGAAAATTAAACGTCAGTTGAATAGCACGCTGTACAATAATCAACGATTTTAGAAAATCCTTAACACTTTTTATTTTCTAACAATTCACGGACAACCGTTCAGTCCGTAAATTATTTTATTACCTCGTACCAACCGATTAATAGTTTACGAGTCTAAGATGTTGCTATCACTTTTCTACGTACCAGAGAAGAACAGATTTACTGGTTCTTAAAGAGAAGCACATTTTCGTAAAAACAAACGAACCTATGCAATTCTTTTCTGTAAAAATGGTTGCCTTTCATCTACGGCTAATGGACTACTACGATTTCTGGTTAAAGAAAATTCCTATCTGAAACGGCTTACGGCTAATAACTCGATAACCACCACCTTTATCCGCCTAATGGAAAGTCCGATATGCAGCACACGTAGCGAGTACCAAGCTTTATTTCGTTTGCTTTTTGTTAGTAACTTATTACATATATGGCAGTGCACATAGTATCAATAGATTCCTAAATGTAGTACAGTGCTTAAATGTTTAATATGACAAAAACAGTTACGCATACGTCAGAATTGATACGTTATTAATTATAGATAATTAATTAAGCTTTGAAACACTTTTTTGTTTGTTTTTCTGGCATTAATAATAAACCGGCTATGGACGATAAACTAACGTATTTCTAATGGCGTTTTTACATCAGCGTCCGTTTCCTTAGTACACTCTGATAAATAGAACAAGCTTATAGGCGAACTGTCATCTTTTTCCTGCCAGTTTGGCCACTCGATTTAGGAGGGTTTTCACTATCGATAGACAGCAAAATAAAATCGTGCATTTGGAGGACGTTTTATTTTGCAAGGGCCAATGCATTCGGCGTCGCACAAGGTAAAGTCGTTGTCGTTTCATCCGCTTCATTGTAACGTAACATGATAACTTATTAAACTGTCTACCAAAGAAAGTCAGGTACGACAAATAAACTAAACGCCAACATTAAAAACAGTCAGCTGAACTTCAAAGCCATCATTTTGCTACTTGGGTGCCAGCTCGAACAAACTGCGTAGCTCACGAAGAGCGACCTTTCTGTTGTAAAACTGCGGGGCGATTTACTGTAGCAAGTCGGATTCTCACAAGCATGTCTAAGCGTACCCTGTTCGTGAAAAATTTTGAGGTCTTCTTTGGTAAACTACCATTCGTGATTCACTTAAAATCAGCCGCACACGTATCAGTTCTCTTACTTGTTGTTAGGTTTTTGATTGATTCTATTGATTAGTTCATTAATCGTACAGATATTTATCGGCTAGCCTACAGATTATACTGCAACAATAGACTGCTCTTTAATTGCCAATTTTCGTGTTTACTGCATATAGAACAAAAAATGCTTCTTCTGCGACTATGACTGTTTGGAATGTCTGATATGCGGGATCTCATTAAGAAAATAGCGTTGGAATCTACGAGACTGTAATTAAGGGCGGCGATGTGAGCAAGCTATGTTGACCGAAAAGTACGATCCGGAGTTTTCTGTCGTGTGCCCATGAAACTTCCCGGCTGATTGCTTTACCTTCTGAAAAATGGTAGCTGTCAAAAGGACTAGCTTCACGAATCGCGGGTTTCTCTTACAGTACAATCCATGACGTTTCAAATAAGGCTGGCATTGAAAAAAATAAATAATTTTTGAACGATAACATACTATTTTTATTTCATAAGTTTACAGATACAAGATAGGAATTTACATTTGTATAACGGCCACAAATTAGTAATGTCCACCGCTCTTCTGGGACGCTTGAGAAAGAGCAACATAGTGAGCACCCTTGGCTGAAGCGACGTCAGCAGTGTCGGCCAGAAATCCTGACTTGAGGACAACTGGTGCTGCTAGTGGTCCGTGGTACGCGTTACCTCCTACGGCTGATGCGCCTGCGGAGAAAACTTTCGCGTTGCTTGATGAAAGGCCTGATCCGTAACCTGATGAGGCGTAGTGGCCATCGGAACTGAAAGAGTTTAGTCCGGCGTAGCCGTACTGTCCGTTGTAGACGTCAGAGGTACCTTCTCCGCCGCTGTACACTCCGTGAAGTGCTCCTTCGTAGCCAGCGTCGTAGTATTTGCCGGATGAACCGTCGTCGTAGTTCTGTGCTCCGTATCCGCTTGCAGACTGAGCTTTCAGGGTGGCAATCAGGTGTTGGCCTCTAGCGGCTGCTACCTCCACAGTGTCGGCCAAGTGTCCGTCCTTTTGTACTACCGGCTTAGCTAGAGGTCCGTGGTATCCGACGGGACCGTGCTTTGAAGTCGGGAAAGAAGACACTCCACTTCCTAAGGCTAACCGCGCCAAAACGGCCAACAATGACGTTGTTGCTAGCTGGAAACATACAATAAATTCAGGTAAATTCTTTGACAAAATAATATTGACACTCGCACAAGGTAAAGACGAGTCCACTTACCAGTGAGTGCATGTTGGTATTTTTTATCACGTCTGATGAGGGTACACGCGTTACACGCGTTTATATAGCATATAGGCATCCACAGCACATCCCCACTTTGATGGCTTTCACGTGCGCCCGGCATTGTGTAATTGGAATTTTTAGATTTTAGCAAGGCTGCTTCATTAGTTTATTCTCGCGACAAGCTCTGCAGAAAATTAAACGTCAGTTGAATAGCACGCTGTACAATAATCAACGATTTTAGAAAATCCTTAAAACTTTTTATTTTCTAACAATTCACGGACAACCGTTCAGTCCGTAAATTATTTTATTACCTCGTACCAACCGATTAATAGTTTACGAGTCTAAGATGTTGCTATCACTTTTCTACGTACCAGAGAAGAACAGATTTACTGGTTCTTAAAGAGAACCACATTTTCGTAAAAACAAACGAACCTATGCAATTCTTTTCTGTAAAAATGGTTGCCGTTCATCTACGGCTAATGGACTACTACGATTTCTGGTTAAAGAAAATTCCTATCTGAAACGGCTTAC